>BSBM01000179.1:17177500-18377500 GCA_027924585.1 Larix kaempferi | reverse complement strand
TTCTATTTGCTTGCAAATAATTGACATTAAGCACAGGCCCTTACTCTTATATTTACCTCAGTGAATAATGTAGGCTAGTAGTAACCAGCTCTCAAGATTTTATATGCTGTAGCTCTCCAAGCATGATGACCACCACACACTCCTTTGTTAAACGTATTTCAAATCCCTTGTGTTTATTCTTCCACCATGCAATTTAGCAAGATGCCCATAGGATCTTTCCAGAATAGTTGCTCATTTATGATGCAATACTTGATTTATTTTAATTTAAAGGATCTTTATTTAGCTTTGTAAAAATATGGTGGGCATTTTCTATTTTTCAAATAGAAGACAATATATTTATACCGGGTATATATAGAAAACTTAGCTTTCACCTTCATAAATGGTTCTTGTGGATTCACTTCTTCAAATTCTGATGTGGACTCTGCCATTACTTGTGTAGTCATATTTACCCCTAGGGATTTACAGTTTTATTCAGCTAACAACTTAGCCAATCCTTGACCTTTGACTAATTTGGTAGGCTTAATCTCCAATTCATATTATTTTATTTTTTATATCCATTTTCCTCTTATCCCTTCACTATCTGGCTGACTAAGGACATCTTTCACAATACTGCTGGAAATATCCTCTATAAAAACTAGCTAGTATTAGGGCTTAGACAATTTACTATAGAATAAGTACTGAGAACAATTGCAGGGGATGAATAAGGAGATGTTACATAGGTAATCTAGGTAGAGGAAATAAATTGGTTATAAGTATCTTTGGGTTCCACTTGTGATTCCTGCTCTTTTTAGTGTTATTAATGTCTATCTCCTCTTTCTCGTCTTCACTCTCCCTTCCATATCATTAGCATCCTCCTCCTTTTTGTCTTTATCCACTAGCACCAATAGCAGACTTGTTGTTAAGAAGGAGCATTGGATGACTAAGGATGAGGCAAAAAGCACCTAGATGCATGAAAACACATAAAGCACTGACTTACAATAGAATATTTATTAATTAAAATTTAACTTAAAAAGTATGATTCGATGTGTTTCAATTCACAATACGAACTAGTGCGTATATATATATGACACATTATGTCTAGGTCACGCAAGAAGATGGTAACCACTTTTGATGTAATAGAATCATGTGAGCGCTAAAAATCAGTAACGTGCACATGCTCCTAAAATCATGCACATGCTTTTGGTTTGACAATTGTTGAACCTCCACGTAAGTAACCACATGGATAAAGGAGCACACACGTATTGTTATCATGTGTGTGATGTCAAAGCGTGCATGTGATTATAATGGGCACATGCTAATAATGCGTGCATGTTGTTTTCTATATTAAAAATTTGGCTGAGGCCTTTTTCTACCTCATTCTATCCTGATTCTGTTAGAGAGAAAGTATTCCACAATGACCACAAGGAACACGCATGTGCCCTCACTACCTACCAAGCCTCCCAACCATCCATCCAGGTAATGCTAGCTTCAAAATTTTCATTTCTATTTTCTTTTTCTACAATTTAATTAAGAAAAATAGATTGTAAATGAATCAAAATTTGAACAAAAAAATTATTTTGAAATGTGGATTGTCTCTCCTCCATCACAATGGTAGAAAAACGGGAACGAAAAAAAAAAAAAAACCTTGGGGATAACCCAACCATAGAAAACCCCGAACCAAATCCAGAATTAAACATTAACCCCAAGGAGAACCCAACCACAAAAATCCAAATTAACCAACATTTAAATGAGTTAATAACCTTGGCTCAAGATCTCATAACCACAAGGGAACCATCGAGACTAACCTTAGACAAATCCCTTAACAACATCATTACCTCAATTGACAATGCCCATGGTCAATCATTGAGCATAATTGAGTATAGGACCAGGATGAGACAATACTATTCAACTTGCCTCAATAAATACCAAATCAAAGATTTGAACATTTCAAAACAAACTCTAGTTAGTTTTTTCATTGACCCCCAAACAAACCAACTCCTTGACCCACACAAAAGGAGGATTTGCATGGATTGGTACACATACGATCCATGGAAACAAAATTGGATGAGTCGATGGTTTATGGTTTTCGACAAACCTCCTTCCAACAATAGGGAGGTTCCACTATATTTCTTCGAAAACTATATGCGGATTTTATGTTGGGTCTGTGCATCAACTACTTTGACATTAGTTAGTTTCACGGGGTTGGGATTGGATATGCCCAAGATCGACCAACCACTAGGAATAACCCAATGAGAAGGCCACTTTCTCCTAGGCATATTCGTAACACTCCCCCACAAGCACCTCACTTACTGGATCGTTTAGTAGAAATTGCCACTACCTTATCACGCCTTACACATGGTGCACTGCAACACAATAAATTTGTGGCATCATCGAGGAATGTCCCATGAAAGCAGTACAAAGGACCATTAGGTGCGAGTCCTTTAGGATCCACTGATCATGGACCATCCATGATAGCCAGTCAGGCAAATGATTCTTTTGACAATCGAGCATCACCCCATTGGTGCACTCAATGTGTGCATACTTTCCATGACTTGATGGAGGATATTACACAAGATACTTTTTGTCTGTGGTTAGTATGATTTGTAAATGGTGGTAAATGAATGAGTATATTTTTAACTATATATTTGAAAAATATTATATAAACATTGCTTAGAGTATTTAATATGTAACTGATGTTTTTGGCATGTACAGTTGTTTCAAGATGAAACAACCACATTAAGGTGGGTCAACACTATTCCTCCCAACCTTGACTTTGCAATGGTAGCAACAACGGATATTTTGACACCTCACATACATGTATCTAAATGAGTATATGATTATAGGATTTAAAAATTGATTTAGTTTCCATTGTCAAATTTTTTACTGAGAAATAAATCTTAATGTCACCATGTTTTCCATGGGTGCTTGTTGAAGAGATTGAGCATAGGTCTCCACCTTGGTTGAGTAGATCACTTGTCACCTAGGTAACTTGTGTGAAACTAATTAAATATTTGATGTGAAATTTATTGTCTTTGTATGGTTAATTTACATGTTTTTTCTACTAATCAAATATATTACATATGTTTTTGGAGGTGCCATCTTCCACCATCTCATCACTATACCACCCATCCCTCCCTATCTTCCACCTAGTTCATTTTTTCCATAGTTCATGTTGAGTCTTGTGACTAGGAACCCTACCCACGTGATTGACATACCCATGCCCCCCTAGGGTGATTCCATCCCTTTTATAGCCAGTGAGGCTATATTGCTACCCACACCCATACTCTCTTGCGGTTTTCCCACCAATCCAACATTTACCAACCCACCATTACATCTCTCTCTCGATTGCACCCACCTCTGCAGCCCCATCCCCTACACCCACATCGGCTTCATCCATTCCTAGTACATGTAATACCCCAATTTTGACCCCATTTGGGTGAGTGCAAGCTAATGAGGATCACTTTTGGTGCATTAGATGCAATAGAATTGAAAAAATCAAGCATCTCTCAACTAACTTGGATTTTTTGAGATACTTACAAAAGATATCTTGCATTGGGTAAAGAAGATGAAATGTAGGAAATTGAATGACATTTCCAAATATATAAATTTAATGTATTGAAAATTTATATAACCATGTCAGATTTCATCTTTTCTATCAGTCACTTTTTTTTGTGGAAAATAATAAGGTATATGTTTTTGTAGGTGCAGCCTTTGAGTGCCTAAATGATGGTTTTTGGCTACAAAAATTTGTAGACATGTAGAGAAAAAGTAGCACTAGTGAAACACTATTTTCCAAAATTAAAATTTTAAAAAATTATTTATTTTTAATCATCTAAGTGATCAAACCTCAAGAACAATACTCCAAGTGTGGGTGCAACATTTGAAGGTCTTAATGAAATGATTCTGACATGGATTTTTTATAGTATGTAGAGGTCAGTGTCTACTAGTGCAGCATACAAAATTTTTTTTTAATGGTTTTGAAATGAAAAAGTAACGAAAGAAACACTAACAACATGTTTTGTGACTTAAGGAGTGATGATACAAGAAAATTAGGAAAAAAATAGAAACAATTTATTTTTTAAAATTGCATATTTTGAATATGCATAAAAAATTCTATCTATGTCTAAATTTTTTTCAAAGATGGTTGTGTCTATCATCCTGTAAAGAGTGGTAGAAGACAGGCATATTGAGAAAATGGAGGAAATGCCCAATTAGCTATGGTTTACCATATTCCATAGCACATGTTTGGTAACTCCAAACCAACCACATAGGATTATGGATGACACATAGGCACATGAGAAACTGTGTTTTAGGAACTAAGGAATGCTCATGCATTATGTTTAAATTCAAACTTTTATTCCTGTGCTTGGTGTCAACAGAAATGCTCTAGCGTTTTTTCTCTACGAAATGCGTGAGCATTTATTATTTACAAAATGATCTAGTGTTATGGAGTTACAAAACGCTCTAGCATTTCTTGTTTACAAAATGATTTAGATTTATAGAGCACATAAAATATTTGAAAAGTAATTGATGGAATAAGAGGGGTGAGAGAGAGAGGGGATACAAGAGGGGGCGAACTATATGCTAAGCAATGGATGGAGGTAAGGGGTAGAGAGGGAGAGAGAGAGAGAGAGAGAGAGAAAGAGAGAGGATATCAGATGGGGGGCATGGGACAAAAATTGAGGGAGGGGGAGAGAGGAATAAGGAGGGAATAAATTAAAGGCCTATGCCCATAATCCCTAAGGACCAAACCCCCTAAAGCACTAAACCCTCAACTCATTAGCTCATAAGCACCTAATCACTTAACACACAAGCCATGACCACTTTAACCCCCTACCACTTAATGGCCCTAACCTTTTATAAGTTACCCCGGGAATAGGCGATCTCTAAATCCCTTAACCTATAAATGACCTAATCCCTACAGACTTAGTCCCTTAATTAACCCTTATCTCCCACCTATTACCAACTAGGTTGTACTTGGTTGGATTATCAAGTCAGCAAGAAGAGTTGAACATGTTACATGTTCTTTCTTGCGAGGTTTCTCTGGTGATTGGATTCAGAATGAATACTCGTAATTTCCACAGATCTCATGATTTTCATCGACGTTTCGAGTCCACACCAGGACTCATCATGTCACCTACCCAAATTCTGAAAATATTATTTTATTGGCAAAATACATTATGTTAAATTTAAATTACAAAGTTTTGTAATTATGACCAAGTTTGGTCAAGGATGAATGTAATTACTGATTATTATTATTTAATAAATTAAAGTAGGAGAAAAACAACCAAGGGAACTGCTAAATGAGTGTTCACTGACCCACTAGGAGGAATGGAAGTTGTTAGAAGGCACGGGATAGATGGCAGCAATTGCACTTCACCACTAGCTATTGGTTTTGGGATAACCACCCCTACAAATGTGGCACTATCCCTCAGGTGGAGGGAGTGAGAAGGCATCTCATTTAATGACCAGTTGACAACTGAAAGGCCTAGGTAGCCTACATAAGGAAAATTAGAATTGAGCAGGCAGCTCTTACACAATATTTTCTGCAGAAATATTCCTCATGTGCATTAGGTGATCACTGAGAGATTCGAATAGGGAGGCTATGTGAGAGTGCAACTGTAAGTCTGTAATTTATTTTGAGAAGGAGAACCAGAGGTGTTGGTGTAGGTCCCTTTGACTGCTAAGTATTTAAGACTGCATAACTATTGCTACTGCAAGTTGAGGTCCTAAACTTTTAAGTTTCTTCCTCCTGGTGGTTCAGTGAATAGGATCGGGGGTCCTAAGGAAAGTAACTTGGCTGCCTTCAGGAATTGGTTGGGTGGAACAGGCTCCTTGGGCTGTTTGTTTCCCTACAGTTAACCAGGTTTTGCTATTCCTATTATTTTTATAGTTTAATATTTATGTTTAGTGAAAATTATCAAACTCTGTTTTGTAAATGAATTTATTTTCTGATCTTTGTTTAAGTCTGAATGATAAAGCTTTGTTAAAGATCTGATTAGATAACCATCTCTATATTTTTCCACATGTTGTTATTTGCATCATACTCTAGTATAGAGAAGCAAATTAAATGATAGATGAGAGATACGACGATTGCCATTGATTGGACAATTAATTACAGTAAGTGCTATGTTTACAATTCTGTCCTATATCTAAACATAGTAAAAATTTACTATATAGTACCAACAGTAATATAGGATTCTTTTGTTATTTCATGAAAGATAAATATAGTCTAATTTCTGTATAGTCATATATATTTTCTCTTATCTCTATTCATTTAAAATAGCAAACAAATGCAATTAAAAATCATACATATCATGTTTTCCAAGTAATAGTATTCCAAGGATTTTAACAGCTGCAAGAACTAATCAATATAAAGTTTTCTTATCTTTATACATACATTATTTCTTCATTGGTTTCTTGTTTGAGTTCATGTATTAATTGTTTGTTTCAGCAGTATCAAAACCTAATACATTGTAAACCCTAACTTTGCATACAAACATCATATTTTTCTATCTCAAAGACAAACTATAGACATTATTCAAAGAATGATAACCTTTATGACTTATGAAACCCTAGTCATTACTTTCCAGAACCATATCATCTTTTATATATGGTAAATTACTATCTAAGAATCATCTAACAGTTAGCCGAAGGCACAAATTACATACTCATGTTTAAACCTTAGCTTAAAACCCTAGTATTTAAACTTATGCATTATCGAAATCATTTGTTAACGATTTAATCTTGGACACAAAACATAGTTCAAGCCCAAAAGCATTTGAAGTTACAGGTAAGATATCTTTTGTAAAAATCGAAACTAGGACATGGGGCATAACCCTTTCGAAAATATTTAACAGTCGAACTATTTCAACGATGTTCCAAAATTATGATTATCAACAACGAGAATGAAGTACAAACATACTTTATGCAAACTACAAATCCTCAACCAAAGACAAATATCATGGCTCGGAAAATCTTAAACAATTATTTTACACAGTGATCTCAATGATTTTGTTTAAACATAACTTTCCATTGCAAGAAACGAACCATGATTTACAGAGATAAACGAGCTCTCAGATCTTAGTTTCATACTCAACAGAAACAACCAAAAACTCAACAGAGTTCACATTCAGACCTATCAAGGTTCCAAACAGCACCTAGAAGCTTAAACCTTTTCAACAAACATCAAATGAAAACATTTTATCCTCAAAATACACAGGGTTATACCCTTGACTCTTTGCATTACGAAAACGAATGCTAAGCTCTTATCAACAATGAGCCGGGAATCAAAAAGGCCAAATAGCAACTTAAACATTTTAGGGTTACCCTCTGTATATCTTTTTGTGTCAACATAAAAACCTTAAAAACTCAACAGTCGGCCATCACCGAAAAACGAGGTGGAGCAGTTTCGACTCTCGGCAATAGTAATCATCACCAAAACCAAGTCCAAAGGCACCTACGAGGTTTGAGGACCACCGAAGCTTACCAGGAATTGGATGTATGCATTCCATTCCAAAACCCTTGCTAAACAACCTCATTCAAAACCGATGCCTGCCAAAAACACAGTCGAGGAGTTTAAAACGAGAAAATCACAATTGTGAGAAATTTTAAACAAGATGTTATTGCTTTAATGATTGTCTTACCTCTAAATTTGCAGCTCTAAGTTTTGGTACATCACCCAGCAAAATCGACGAAGTCTAATAACTTTTGACTGAAAGCACAAACTCTTTCACAAAAGTTCTTCTTTCACCAACTGAAGGAATCAAACTATGATTTCATCAACGGACAAAGGATAAACCATTTACAACTTTTATAACCTTATCGTAGCTCCATGACACACAAATGTAAACCTGCTACTGTTAAAATCACCACCCACAGGTCTCAAGGTCGAAACCCTTGAGTTTCTTTGTCTAAAACCTATTTTCTAGCAGCCTGTTGGTCTCATCACTCAAACACCAATGTAAAATTGAAGACCGAGAACTCTCCATCAAACACTTACAACGAGATTCTAGGGTTACCAAATCAATGACCTAGATCTAATTCAATCAACGAGCAAGAAGGTGTCAGCAAGCCACTTTAGAGGTCGGGCAACCTTGGTATTTATTACCTCATAAATTTTAAACAACCACGACAGTGCCAACATAACATACCAAAGATCATTACCGTATCCAGCTCGGAGGAGAGTAGACGTGGAAACCATGCACAACAAGATTCACAGTTATTGTATCTACCAAGTTCACGTGAGTGATATTACGTGGAGTGCCAATGGCACTTTCCACTACGTGGTTTGGTCTGGACAATTAATACATGGACAGAACACTAATGTTTCCAGGTTTCAAAGCATGCCAATTACCAGGTATTAAACTCCTATCAAACATTGAATTCATTACTATGATTAGTTTCTATTTATACAATTGCATAGTTTCAAATTAATATTCTGGCATCGTAACATTAGAGTAATGCTATAACACTTATATCAATTGTATTGCATTTGTTTTATGGTGTTGAGTCATATAGGGTAAGGCTTATACGTTTGTATAATAGCCAACCTTTGTCGATTTTGATAAATAGAGATTATTAGGTAGTTGGGATCTCTACTTATACAAATTATAATGTTAGATTATAACACAATATATATTCTTTATATATATTTTATATATTGTTTAATTTGCAAACAATAGAGACAGAGTAGGATTACATGTTAAAATTCTCAAGCAAGACTATAAGGCTATTTAATAACGTAAACACTAAGTGCAATAATTATATTTCATGTAATAGCTTTTTATTGTAAAGTGTTTCGACAAACTAATAGTGCAAATACTATTACTACAACATACAATTAGAATTACCTTAATACGTTGGTAACGTTCTTCACATTAATGACGATATTCATGACAATAAATGTGGTATCATAAGAAATAAATAGACGACACCTTTTCTATAAACTTAGAAGGATATGCGAGTCAGCATTTGAACTAGTATTAGAACTAAGTATTCATACCTGCAAGTAACTTGTTTGGAAAAGGAGTTCATAACATTTTATTATTACATCGACGTTGAATTGAAAGACACATGTACTCTTAAATCATGTGATCATAGAACTTCTTACCTGCTAGCTGCACATAGAAACATTTCAAATGCCTTAGCTTTTGCAGCTAAGTAAACTCCAGGGTACCTTGTAGGACACCCTTGTACATCAAGAAAACAAACCGTCAGTGTCTTGTCAAAAAGAAAACTGTTCGCATCATTTTCCAACTTTTCAGTTAACTTGAGTAATTATTGTCATAAGCATGATTTTCAGAAGTATGATGAGTCACTGTCATTTAAAATGTTTTTGACTCCGTAATTAAGTTATTCTTAGTATTAATGACTTCTTTAATCATTGTCGTCTTATCAATAATTTATTATTTCCGCAACTGTAATTATTACATTTAATACTTTTTTTAAAAGTTTTTAATTTTTATGAAAATTCGGGATGTTACATGTGGTATCAGAGCTCATGTTTGAACTCTAGGCCTGAAAAAGGTCCAAGAACACACAACATACAATTTTATTACAACAACAAATCTTACCAATTAAAATTTAAACTATTGTGTTATACAGAAATTATTTTAAGTTACAGGTATGGAGAATTCAGTCGAACATTTAGAAGACAGATTTCAACCAAATAGCCATAGCATGAGACAACACTATGCAGAAGAAGGCCATGGTGAATTGAATGACAATTCGTCAGAATTGTTACGTGCATTTCGGGAATTAAAGGCATAAATTAGATCTATGAAACAAGACAATGAAAGAATTCTGAAGGCACAAGAAGAATTAAACCAAGTGTTGCTTGAACAATGCCCAATTGATGAGCAGGAGAGAGAAAATGAAGATATCTCCAAGGTTGAAGATCTGCCCCATGGTAACAAAAGTAAGAAAATGAAAATCAATGATGTGAACAATAGTTCAACATCATCAAGAGATGCTATTGAATTACGTAAAAAGAAATGTAACTATTCAAGCGATAGGAGTAAAGGAGATTACAAACCCAGAAAGAAAAGCCATAAAGAGTATGAATAGATTTCTGGGGAGTTCAAAAAGATTAGAACTCCAACTTTCAATGGAGAAACTGAGAAGGGCGAGACAACTGAAGCATGGCTGTTCGGCATAAAGAAATATTTTCATATTTATAACTATTCAGAATCCTTGAAAGCAAAAATGGCTATATATAACTTGACCGAAAAAGTGGACATTTGGTAGCAGGACATCAAAAGAGTAAAGGGCATCAACGATATGAACGTAAACTAGAGTACTTTTAAATGATACTTCAAGAAGAAATTTTTATCTGAACAGTACTATGAAGAAAAATCCAAAGAATTCTACGATTTAATGTTGGGAAGTATGAATATGAAGGAAATTCACAGTAAATTTCTGAACTTATTGAGATATGTGCCATATCTTGTGGAAGAAAAACCGAATATTCAAAGATACTTGAGCTGTCTACCTTTCAATATTAAGGACGGAATCAAGTATGATAGTCCAAAAACCTTGGAAGACGCTATGAGAAAGGAAGTATTTTGTTATGACACTAATCGGAAAAGAGAAGGAATGCCAAACTGGAAAAGTCATAAACCCAGCAATTTTGAGCTGAAAAAGAAAAATTTCAGGTTCAGTGGGAATTCCGGTTTCCAAAAGAAAAAAATTTAGAATCAAAATTTTCAAGGAAATAATTTCAAAAATAGTCAACAGCAGAATTCTACAGCACCCAGAAATGCTCCCAATAATACCAGGACCAATGAACAAAAGGCATCTATCAAATGTTTTGAGTGTTAAGGTCCTCACTATGCATTAGAATGTCCCAAGAGGAAGCGGACAACTAACAACATTCACTCTATTCAGACTGAACCTACTGTTAGAGACGTGGCGAGGGAGATGCCCATAATCAATGCAACACTCGACAACATGCAAGCAGATCATCAAATCTCTATGGTAGAGATTGAAGGTATGTTACAAAATCATCCTGTTATTGTTTTAATTGACCCAGGTGCTAGCTTAAGTTATATATCACCAGATATTGTGGAAAGTCTTAAATTAAAAACATAGAAGTTCAGCAAATCTTGATTAGTTAGATTGGAAACAGGAACAAAGAGGAAAGTATCAGATTTTATAGAAAGTTGTGCTTTATCCATAAGTCAGTTAAAGACACAAATCAAGTTGAATATTTTACCTTTAGGATCCTATGATATTATAATCGGAATGGACTGGTTAGAATCCCATCATGTCATTCTGAACTATTATGAAAAAAGTTTTACGTGTTTAAATGAAGAAGGAAAAACTATAGAAGTAAAAGGTATCCCAAGAAAGGTAACCCTTAGACAGATTTTAGCCATGCAAGTTAAGAGGGCAGTTAGGAAAGGATGTCAGTTGTTTGCAGTAAATATAGTAAATGATGAGTTTATTTGTAAAGAGGAAAAACTGAAATTAGAAGACATACCTATCCTAAAGGATTTCAAGGATGTTTTTGCTGAGGAGATTCCAGGATTACCTCCTAAAAGAGATTTATATTTTACCATCAAGTTAATACCAGGAGCAGTACCAAACTCTAAAGCTCCATATAGGATGAATATACTGGAATTAAACGAATTGAAATCACAGTTGAAGGAACTGATTGATAAGAATTACATAAGACCCAGCGTGTCTCCTTGGGGAGCACTTGTTATATTTGTTAAGAAGAAAGATGGAACCCTAAGACTGTGCATAGATTATCGCCAGCTTAATAAGATGACAATCAAGAATCGATATTCGTTGCCCTGCATAGATGATCTATTTGATCAGCTGCATGGAGCAACGATATTTTGAAAGATTGATCTAAGGTCAGGATATCATCAAGTGCAGGTTAAGGATGAAGATATTTTCAAAACAGCTTTTAGAACTTGTTATGGATATTACGAGTTCGTAGTCATGCCATTTGGCTTGACTAATGCCCCAGCTGTATTTATGTGTTTAATGAACAATATTCTGCACAAATACTTAGATAAGTTTGTTGTTGTGTTTATAGATGATATCTTAGTGTATTCTAAAAGCAAAGAAGGGCATGATGAACATCTACGGATTATCTTACAAGTTCTAAGATATCATCAACTATACGCTAAGTTTAGTAAGTGTGACTTCCACAAGGACAAAATTCAGTATTTAGGACACATAGTTTCTAAAGAAGGAATCTCGGTTGATCCCGACAAGATAAAGGCCATTAATGATTGGCCGGTTCCTAAGGATGTGTTGGATGTAAGATCATTTATGGGTATTACTGGATATTACAGAAAATTTATAGATGGTTTTTCAAAAATTGCAAACCCCATAACCTCCTTGCAGAAGAAAGAGAAGAAATTTGTGTGGGATCAGAAATGTACAGACAGTTTTAAGAAGTTAAAGGAATTGTTGACTACAACACCTATTCTAAGAATAACAGATCCTAATAAGGATTTTATAGTTTGCACAAATGCTTGTAATGACAGACTCGGTGGAGTCCTAACACAAGAAGGGCATGCTGTGGCATACGAATCTAGAAAGCTGAAAATACATGAGAAAAATTACTCTACTTATGATTTAGAGTTATTAGCAGTAATTCATGCTTTAAAAATGTGGCGTCACCACCTTATTGGCAGAAAATTTACCTTATTGACATACAATATGGGTCTGAAATATTTATTAGATCAGACAAATCTGAATGCTACACAAGCTAGATAGTTAACTTTCTTAAGTGAGTATGATTTCAAAATTCAACATATTAAATGGAAAGAGAACAAGGTTGCAGATGCATTGAATCATAAAGCAAAACTGAATTCTATTTCAGCTATCAGTACTTACTCAACAGATTTAGAAAATCAGATCCTTGAAAGGAGTGAAACGGATGAAGAATACAGAAAATTAAAGGAAAAGACAACAAACAACAGTTTTGAAAATTCTATGGCATACTACAGAATGAAGGTAAATGGACTACTGCTATACAAAAACAGATTGTATGTACCTAACATACCAGAGGTAAAAATTCTAATTTTAAATGAGATGTACAAAAGCCATTACTCTGGCCATCCAGGTTGTCAGAAGACCATTACTATGGTAAGGAAAGAATACTATTGGCCCAAAATGAAAGATGAAGTGGAAGAGTACATAGCTAAATGTTTGGATTGTCAAAAAGTGAAAGATGAACACCAACATCCCGTCGGATTGTTGCAACCATTACCTATACCGAGTTGGAAATGGGAAGTGATAAGCATAGAATTTATTACTGGACTACCCAAAAATCAGAAACAAAATGACTCTATCATGGTGGTAGTAGACAAACTGAGCAAAGCAGCACACTTTATACCTGTGAAGACTACTCATAAGGCTCCAGACATTGCAGAAATCTTCATGATGTCACGTCCCCTCCCATCCTACCAGCTAGATGGAGAGGATCATGAGGTTAAACCAGGCATCTAGCCCCACACTTAGAAAATAAACGTTCAATTTAATAAGGAGATGAACATATGCGATTTCATAAACACTTGAAAACACATCGGAAGTAAAATCATTTAACACATCCACACACATTCCAATATTTATCAAATGATAATTACGAATTTACACAAGAGAATACTTATCTTAATGAAGTAGTCCCAAGCAACCAGCTACGCTTCTGCAATGTTCCACCCAACCGTAGGCCAGTGTGCTCCTTAATCTCTCAGCACCACTGCCACCCCCGAGCTGGGCATGATCTCCGCAAGGAAAAAGGGGAAACAGGCTCTCACATAGCCCAAGATATGCCAGAATCAGCCAAGCCAACCAGGAGTTGGGTTTCTCAGGCTGCTAAGAGATTGGCAGAGGTGAATTACCAAGCTAGTGGCTCAACCATGGAGCTAAGGATACTCCATTGGGCTCATCAAGCCAAATCTGTCCTCTTCCACTCTTGAGGCTCTTGCTCACAGGTTCATGTCCAAAACAGGGTGCATTTAACAACAAAACCACAATTACAGGGCATGAGGAAAACGCTGTCCATAGTGGGATGCATGAGATGGGGTTTCAACTCACTCAGAAAAACGTGGGAACACACAAAAACGAAATGGGAAGATGGGAAACAACCCTGGGAAGCCAATCCGTTTTTAGAAAAACGTCCTTGGACATTCGGGGGCAAAAACGACCTCCATACAGTCCCCAAATCGTGGCCCTTTTCTCCCAAGCTACTGTCTATGCAAAAACGAACTCCCAGGCATGGAAAAATGCAGGATTTGGATGCAAAATGTGCAGGGAAAGGCCCAGCTAATTCCAACTGCGTGAGTGAGTGAAGACTGATTGTTCAGAATGGCTTTGGGCACCATTTCGTGGGTGTTTTCTTGCCCCACAAGGAAAAACACGATTTTCCAAGTAGATGGCTTGCCCATGCATGAAATTGGCTGCCATACTCTTTCATTCCCCAGGCATTAACTGCCCCAACCAATTTATGGGAGAATTAAATGATTGGTCCATAACCCCAAAATGGGTAGTTGAGAGTTCATTGGGCTTTCTCATGGAAACATGGATTAAACCATTGGCTCAAGGGTTTGGTTATTTTCCCTCCCTCTTCCTTGTAAAGATCATGCCCCCATCTCTTTTGTTGCATTGCGTAGCTGGTTGTGGGTTTTTCATTAAAATTGCATATTTACATGATGTCCGATTTTACATTGTGCACCGCTAGCACAAGAACCATATGCATCTATCATAATTGCCGATACATAAAATGATAAATCAGTGGTGGGGCCTTGGCCTTGAGCTCCTCACCATGACTAAATGACAATATTTACATCATTTACAATATTAATGCAATAGGGTCAAGCTGGGGACGTTACATTCCCCTCCCCTTAGAATAACACCGTCCTCCGTGTTCCAACACTTCGGAAATAAATACCCACTTCACATATGTCCAAAATTCACAAAATGTGGTAGGTTTGTCCTGCATTTCACCCTCTACTTGGGTTTTTCAGGACTAAGTCCTTTGGTCTTTACAAACTGCTCTTGCTGGCTAGGACCTTCTAGCTCTGCATGAGGACATCGTTCCAAAACAATTCCTCCTTTTCCTTTTCCTTCCAACTGGTCCACGAACTTGGAGAATTTTCGGCTGTTTTCCTCTTGATATTCTCTTGTTGGGCAGTCACGGAGGCAATGATTCCCTCCACATCCCCAACATTTCATCGGCGGCTTTACCTTTTCCCGGTCCATTTCCTTTGACTCTTCCCACCTGGGGCGTTTCTTAATCGGACGATTGGATGAATGCTTCTTCATTGACCCACTTTCCTTCCCCTTGCTGATTGCTCCCAGAATGCTTTTTACCTCTTTTTGCAGACGAATAGAGTCCTGCAAAGCTTTATGGTTTCTCTCATTCTGTTTCCTCTGTAGCTTGAGCATCTCCCCAAGGTTTTCTTGGGTCCTGGCAATTGTTTGAAGAAGACTTTCAGCCAACTCTAATAGCCCTCGGTCTGCTGTCATGGTCAGTGGGCACAACTGAACACACTTTGCTTACTATCAACACCTTTCTATGCCGGCTGCAACCAATTGTTTCACTTTCTTACCTGTGAAATTCATCATGGGAATTCTTTGTTAGGACAAGCATAACATAAACATTAAGATTAGTCAATTATTTTCCCAATTGACATGGAATGTCCATGCTTTTTTCATGGGACTCCCATATTTTCATGCTTTCCCAACATACACATGAATTTATTCATGTTCATCCTTTCACAGGAAATTTACTATTTCAGCATTCACAATTCATCTCAAGCAATTAAACACAATCTATTTTCAGCCATGATATGCACTCAACAATCTTTTATTTTATGAATGCATCAATCAAAAGGAAAGAGAAGAGTAGGGGTTTCTCCCTCTTAGTCTTGTTCCATTATGGAGCTACACCATCGCTGTGGTTTCATGCTCTTTAGTCTCTTTCACTTCAATGTGAATGCTTTGACTTCCTTTCTTGGCTATGACACTTAGTGTCTAAGGTCTGCATATGGATTTCAACTACGAAACCCTTCCCCATTGTTGTTTACAGAACCTTTGGCTGCTAGGACCCACACAGTTCCACTAGCACCATCTTTCATTACTGCTCATACGGAGCTCCTTAGGACGGTCACATGTCCACATGCATCTCTAGGATGCCTTCATAATCCTTGCTTCCAGCAATACCTACACTCAAACATTGAATTAATTCACATGTTTAGTTCATTTTCATAGGGTTTTTCTCTAAACAAGAATTTTAGGAAATCATAACCAAATCATATACACACGTATTTTCATGAGCAAGAAGCTGCAAGGTAACTGAATACTTATCTGTATTGGATGTCGGCACTTTACTCCACAGGATCCTTCTTCGCTTTCCAAGCATTGGATTTCCTGTGGATACAACAACGAATGTTGGGTCAGCATGCAGGCTACTCCACAACCATTCGAATAGGCAATGCCATGCCAATACGCTGACTGGTTTTATCAATTGTTTTAAGGGGTGTTGGGCCAGCGTACACACTGCTTTACCATATCAAGGGGTTAATGCCCAACTAGTCACTCTTTAGACTTATCAAGAACTTTATAGCGTTCAACCAGCTACTCCCTGGATTTCTTAATAATTTATATCGCCCACTCATTTACTTTCTGGATTTACCAGCAATTCATATCGCCCACTCATTTACTTTCTGGATTTACCAGCAATTCATATCGCCCACTCATTTACTCTCTGGATTTACCAGCAATTTATAGTCTTTCAGGGTCTTGCCTTCCTGCAACGACCAAGGTTTCCAACAAAGAAACAATAGTGTATCAGCTTAGCTGTTAAAAGATTTACACCTGTAATCTTCATTATTCCAAACAAGACATAAATGAAAACGAATACTTATCTGTATTGTGCGTTTTCCCTCTGGTCCACAGGATCCTGCTTCGCTTTGCAAACCTTGGGATCGCCTATGGACTTGGATATAGTTAATGCTTAACCAGTACACCTCCCCATCGGCTGGATTTACCAAGCATTTGGTGGTGCCCAACCAGTCCCATACCTGGTTGGCCCTCTCCAGTGTCGAGCCAGCACATTCGTCTGGGTCATCGACCAATGGAAGGAAACTGCGCCACCGACCATCATAGGTCAAGGCTCTACTATGGAGCCATAGGTATCTCAGGGTTTCCAGTCAGTCATCGGCGCCCGCCCTCCCACTGCTGACCCAATAGGCATCTCAGGGTTTTCAGTCAGTCATCGGCGCCCGCCCTCCCACTGCTGACCCAATAGGCATCTCAGGGTTTTCAGTCAGTCATCGGCGCCCGCCCTCCCACTGCTGACCCAATAGAGATTTTATGCCTTTACCAATGCCACCACACCTTCTTGCACCATAACCATTCACACACATCGGCTCTTCATTTATACAAGGACGCCACTCCTTCTTTTGTGCAATTCGGTGGTTCCTTTTAGGAACTTTATAGGTGACTTTCTTGACTGCAGGTTAACATGACCCCTACTCACACAAGGATGATACCTTCTCTTATTACACAGCTCTTCGGGCCTGTCCATCCCTTCTGGTAATATTTCACGTGAGCATAGATAGGTTGCTAATTCCATACAGTCTCTTTGCGTACCCTTCTTCACTTTGCCCTTTAATGTGCAGTATCAATCTGCATCTGTGTAGGCTGACAACACAAGAAGGATAAGCAAGCTCATCAGTATTGCTGTTCAATTCTTAACCACATTCCATATCATTCACTACCAAGTATTGAAACACCAGGAATGCGTCCATTCCCTTAGGGTGTAGTCAATATTGAAAACCCTATCATGACTCAGCACCAGAAAAGGTGTGCACCCCCTTTCCAATGTGTGCCATGTAGGTCCTAATCATGCTCAAGCAGTCTGCAGTGATATAAATAAGATAGAGCATGCTATGCGTATTAACCCTAATAATTTAGACATGCATGTTCTTGTCTAGGGTCATAGAATACTCATTCATTTTGCAAATGTGTCTCACATGCCTTCTGGACATAGCTTTACCATCTCACTTTCATGGTTTACCGTCATGCGGTTTGGCTGAGACATTATCAATGGCGTTTCACCCGAAACCCATTTCCAAAGCATGGGATCCTTCCCATCTAGTTTGGCTTCTGCAGGTCATCACACATGGTCCTCCTGTAATGTGTCATCCTGGCACACTTCATCAAATAGCCAAACAATCAGAAACATTTATCAATAAGCTTCAAATACGATTGTTCCATAACCAATCAATAGCATTCATAAATAAATTCAATATGAATTTACAATTCTGTCTCCTACAGAAATTAGTTTTCTTATCCATGAGGCTATCCTCATATTGTTTGGCTCTTGTAAGTGGTATCACACTGCCCATTATGGTTTCACCCTTGCTACCATACATGAACGTCCGCCTACAGCATGTCTTCCTGACACAATTCTATATAAGCCAAATGATCATTAGCATTTATAAGCAAACTCTCAAATCTGAAATTTGTAAATCTGTTTTCCTATAGAAATTAGATTTGCAACTATGAGACTATTCTCATAAACTTAAACAGACAATTTTTAGATTTGTTTCATGTATAAATTTCAACCATGAGAACCTTCTCATAACCTTTGGCTTCTGCACATGGTAGATCTCGGTCTTTACTATGGGCTTATCCTCATTGCCATACGCAAGACTTTTCTATCTGAAAACTGAAACCTCAATCAGCCAAACACGTTGTAAGTATCTATGCATATTATCATTTCATTGCCACAACAGTCACTGAAGTGATCTCAGAATTATAACACTCAATAATTCAAAACACCTTCAGCTGTTAACATTTGAAATGCAACAAACTATATACACTTCTATATATGCATCATTATCACAATTCATCAATTCATCACTTATCATGATTGGGCTCTTCATGCATTTACTATTCTGTACTCATAACAGTCCATGAAATGATCCTAGAATTATCATCAATTCATCATTTCATTCATTATTTCTTTTGCAATAACATATGCATCATCCCTATGCATTCATACAATGCATCACAAGATTTATAACATCTCTTAATTCTCATTTACTCAATGCTACCTTGCATTGTTTTATGAGTACTATGCATTCAAGCATATTATGATCGAAACATGACTACCTCATATAACTTGCATTATCATAATCAGGACCACCAGTCCTCACTTGCTTTGGTTAATAAGCACATGACCAACATTCACATGGCATGATATAAATTCATATGAATGCATTGAGATTTCTATACAGTCATATGGTGTAAGGATCATTTCCTTCACTTACCCACACCCCACCAAGCTTGGTAGGTTAGCAATCCCAATCGGTATTCAATATCATATGCAACTAACTCAACATAGCTCAAACATAGTGGAAGAGATCTTACCAAATCCTCTTTCAACGTTCATGCAATTGGCACCAATAATCATTACCTACATGGTTACTATTAACATCGCTTGATGTTACCTGATCAATTGGCCTCTTACCAAGGCTGTTCAGTTCTTTTGCCAACTTTATGATCATAGATTTGTTGCACCATCCTTTCTGCATAAGGTTGTTGGCTTCATGCAACAACATCCTTGGCACATTTAGCCATGATCTTTGTTATCTTTGGTCCTACAACCAATACCAACATCAATAGCGATTATCAATCATAATATTCTCTATTAATGGTTCATTGCATAAGCAGACTCCATTATTCTACCAATATGCAATATCCCATTTATGCACAAGCATTTCCATATGTAATCCTTTACATTTCTAACATTTTTAGGCCATATGAAAATTTCATAATTATAAGTATGATAACAAACAGAGGTTTAAGAAATTCTTCCCTTTTCGGTCCCTCATCGTGACATGGAATTCCTCTTCCATATCCTGCAATTGTAGAATTTGCCCATATGGACAACAAAATTTGCTTGTCAAAACAGCCGCTGGCACTCTTTTGCACTAAATATCTATGATATACATAGACCTCCTTCAAACTCTGGTCATGCATCATTGTTCCCTGCTGGACAAGCTTTCCAACGCCTATCTTTATGCTCCATTCTGACATCCGGTGCGGGAACTGCATCCTTTCAAAAATGACAACTTCCACTCCCATTCTGCACATTTTACACAGTTGCATTATATTATCTGAAATTCACAAATTACTTCATGCACGTGGGAAGAATGCCATACTAACAATTCATCAAATCACAAATAAAGGCACATGAGGGGTAAAAAGAAAAGGGGGTCAAGGGGGCTTGCCCCCTTATGGCTAGGGTGGGTCGAGGGCAGCGCCCTCGTTTTTTTTTTTTTTTTTTTTTTTTTTTTTTTTTTTACAAATCATGCCGCATCGGGCGGTTCGCGAAATCCTGCCGCAACGGGCAGTTCGCTGAATCCTTCCGCGATGGGCGGTTCACTATATGCTCCTGCAACTGCGGGGCGGCTGGCGGAATGCTCCCACCGTTCGGGTGTTTTTTCTACTCACCTCCGTTGCGGGGCGGTTCGGCGACGGCTCTCGCAACTGCGGAGCAGTTCGCCGAATGCTTCCGCAATTGCGGAGCCATTCGGCGAAGGCTTCTGCAGTTGCGGAGCCATTCGACGAATGCTCCCGCAATTTCGGAGCCGTCCACGGAATGCTTCCGGGTTTCGGGGCGGTTTTCGGAATGCCTTTTCGGAACAACTGGCGGAATGCTTCCGCAATTTTCGGAACGATTCGCCGAAGTCTTCCGCAGTTGCGGAACGATTCGAGGAAGTCTTCCGCAGTTGCGGAACGATTCGACGAAGTCTTCCGCAGTTGCGGAACGATTCGGCGAAGTCTTCCGCAGTTGTGGAACGATTCGCCGAAGTCTTCCGCAATTTCGGAACGACTCGCCGAACTCTTCTGTGTTGCGGAATGATTCGCGGAATCCCTCCGAAATTTCGGAAGAGAATTCCTTCCGCAATTTCGGAAGAGAATTCTTTCCGAAATTTTCGATACTTAGAAAATTTTTCACTTAAAAACATTTTTCTCCGCTGTTTCGGAGCAATTGGCTGAATTCTTCTGCAATTGCGGGAAGGTTCGCCGAACTCTTCCACAATTGCGGGAAGGTTCGCCGAACTCTTCCGCAATTGCGGGAAGGTTCGCGGAACCTTTCCGCAGTTTCGGGACGACTTCCCAAAACATACTTAAAACCAAAAATTCCCAGAACAGACTTAAAACGAAATTTTTTTCAAAAACAGGCTTAAACGGAAAATTTTCAAAACTCTTAAGAGTAAAATTCAAAACCTTCTCTTCTTTCAATAATGATTGGATTTGGCCCATAGAGGCCCAATGCTGCAACCAGCAGCTCTGATACCATTCTGTCACGTCCCCTCCCATCCTACCAGCTAGATGGAGAGGATCGTGAGGTTAAACCAGGCATCTAGCCCCACACTTAGAAAATAAACGTTCAATTTAATAAGGAGATGAACATATGCGATTTCATTAACACTTGAAAACACATCGGAAGTAAAATCATTTAACACATCCACACACATTCCAATATTTATCAAATGATAATTACGAATTTACATAAGAGAATACTTATCTTAATGAAGTAGTCCCAAGCAACCAGCTACGCTTCTGCAACGTTCCACCCAACCGTAGGCCAGTGTGCTCCTTAATCTCTCAGCACCACTACCACCCCCGAGCTGGGCATGATCTCCGCAAGGAAAAAGGGGAAACAGGCTCTCACATAGCCCAAGATATGCCAGAATCAGCCAAGCCAACCAGCAGTTGGGTTTCTCAGGCTGCTAAGAGATTGGCAGAGGTAAATTACCAAGCTAGTGGCTCAACCATGGAGCTATGGATACTCCATTGGGCTCATCAAGCCAAATCTGTCCTCTTCCACTCTTGAGGCTCTTGCTCACAGGTTCATGTCCAAAACGGGGTGCATTTAACAACAAAACCACAATTACAGGGCATGAGGAAAACGCTGTCCATAGTGGGATGCATGAGATGGGGTTTCAACTCACTCAGAAAAACGTGGGAACACACAAAAACAAAATGGGAAGATGGGAAACAACCCTGGGAAGCCAATCCGTTTTTAGAAAAACGTCCTTGGACATTCGGGGGCAAAAACGACCTCCATACAGTCCCCAAATCGTGGCCCTTTTCTCCCAAGCTAATGTCTATGCAAAAACGAACTCCCAGGCATGGAAAAATGCAGGATTTGGATGCAAAACGTGCAGGGAAAGGCCCAGCTAATTCCAACTGCGTGAGTGAGTGAAGACTGATTGTTTAGAATGGCTTTGGGCACCATTTCGTGGGTGTTTTCTTGCCCCACAAGCAAAAACACGATTTTCCAAGTAGATGGATTGCCCATGCACGAAATTGGCTGCCATACTCTTTCATTCCCCAGGCATTAACTGCCCCAACCAATTTATGGGAGAATTAAATGATTGGTCCATAACCCCAAAATGGGTAGTTGAGAGTTCATTGGGCTTTCTCATGGAAACATGGATTAAACCATTGGCTCAAGGGTTTGGTTATTTTCCCTCCCTCTTCCTTGTAAAGATCATGCCCCCATCTCTTTTGTTGCATTGCGTAGCTGGTTGTGGGTTTTTCATTAAAATTGCATATTTACATGATGTCCGATTTTACATTGTGCACCGCTAGCACAAGAACCATATGCATCTATCATAATTGCCGATACATAAAATGATAAATCAGTGGTGGGGCCTTGGCCTTGAGCTCCTCACCATGACTAAATGACAATATTTACATCATTTACAATATTAATGCAATAGGGTCAAGCTAGGGACGTTACACATGAAATAGATTTTTAGACTACATGGTATACCGAAAGTGATAATTTCAGATCGTGACTCTAAGTTCACTGGAAACTTTTGGAGGTCTTTGTTTAAAGGGTTGAATACGACCTTAAATTTCAGCACAGCATTTCATCCACAAACGGATGGACAAACAGAAAGGGTCAATCAAGTTTTAGAAGACTTACTGAGAATGTATGTTAAGGATCAGCCTGGTAAGTGGGAAGACTACTTGCATTTAACAGAATTTGCATGTAATAACCATTATCATGCATTAGCTAGACTTAGCCCATTTGAAATTCTTTATGGTACGAAATGTGATACACCTGTTTCTTGGAATGACCCAGTAAATAGAGTAGTTTTAGGACCTGAATTGTTGTAGGCGTTAGAACTTATTGTGAAACAGGTACAAGGAAATTTAAAAGCTTCCCAAGATAGGAAAAAAAGTCAAGCAGATCTAAAAAGGACTCATAAAGAGTTCCAGGTTGGTGAACATGTGTCCCTCAAGGTAAGATCAAAAAATATTTGGTTGAAATTTGGAAGCTGTGCCAAGTTGGCACCCAGGTATTGTGGTCCTTTCAAAATATTGTCCAGGGTTGGACCAGTGGCATACCAACTGGCTTTGCCACCAAATTTAAAGATACATAATGTTTTTCATATATCATTTTTAAAGAAGTATGTACACGATGCTACTCATGTTGTAAATTGGAATGATGTACAGGTGGGACAAGACGAATATTTTCAGGTGGAACCAGATTGTATCCTTGAAAGGAGGGAAACTCTGCTCTGGAATCACACCATTGGGCAAGTGAAGGTGCAATTGAAGCACCTTAGCCTAGAAGAGGCAACTTGGGAGTTGGAGAGTAGTATGCAGGCAGTATACCCAAGTTTATTTCAGGAACACTCAGAGAGTGATTGACCAACATCAAGGACGATGTTGAGATTTAAGGGGGGGTGTATGTCACCTACCCAAATTCTGAAAATATTATTTTATTGGCAAAATACTTTATGGTAAATTTAAATTACAAAATTTTGTAATTATGACCAAGTTTGGTCAAGGATGAATGTAATTACTGATTATTATTATTTAATAAATTAAATTAGGAGAAAAACACCCAACGGAACTGTTAAATGAGTGTTCACTGACCCACTAGGAGGAATGGAAGCTGTCATGTACCCACCTGCTGACCCAATGCAAGGCAGGAAACATGACGCCAATACTCAGGGCTTTCACATGATCTCAACCCATTGTTAGATTCATATAAATAATAAATGGGTGTGCAGATGTAAACAATCAATCATGCACAGCGGAAACAACATCCACACAATCATTCGAATACATTCAAGATTTCAGGCATTAATAAAAGCATTTCATAAATAAATATATAGGCAGAAACACTTATCTTCATTTCAATTGTCCCAAGCAACTAGCTATGTCGCTGCAACGTTCCACCCAACCGTAGGCTCTTCGACAGCTTATACTGAGTCCGTCCGAAGGCCACCCCCGAGCTGGGCATGATTCTCACAAGGACAAAGGGGGCATTCCAGCTCAACCACTGCCCAATAACCATTTTTATCTCAACCAAGCCAGAATAATGGATTACCCATCACCCATACCCAACATACTCTTTCTTCTCACAACCAAACGACTATTGACAGGGTTACACATTTACAACAGAGGTGTTCACAAAACAGGGTCCACATTGGTTCCCCCAGCTCGTGGTTCACCCAATGAACTGTGGAATTTCAATTTCAACCCCAGGGAGAAAAACCGATTTCTATCCACGGGTTAGGATCCCTTCCAATGGCCTAAACGACCCCCAGGAAGACCCAAAACGTTTTGTTTTCTTTCCCCACGGGTAACTAACACAAAAACGCCCCTTCCCAGCTAAAAGATGAAGGGAGACACAGAAAAACGAAGGAGGAAAACGCCCAGGCAGCTTGAGCTGCGCGAGAGAGCAAGGCCATGGTGAATAATGGCTTAGGCAGCCATTTCGTGGCTCTATTCTTGCCCAAAAAAAAGACCAACACTTTTTTCCATGAAGGGTGGCTTGCCCATACCCGATTTTGGACAGCCATACCTTCCCATTCCCAAGGCAATAACTTCCCCAACCAACTCTTGGGAGAAATCAATGGTTGGGTACAAAAGTCAACATGGGTAGTTGAGGGTTTGATGGGTTCTCTCATTGACACTTGGCTTGACTCTAGTGGCTCAAGGGTTTGAATGTTTTCCCTCCCAATTCCTTGTGAAATCATGCCCCCATCTCTTTGTTGCATTGCATAGCTAGTTGTGGGTATTTTTTTATTAAAATGCATATTACATGGTATTTGAATTTCCACTGTGCATTGCTAGCACGCAAACCATATGCATCACGAAATCGATGGCGGGGCCTTGGCCTTGAGCTCCGCACCATGATTTCATAACAATATTACATCATTTATAATGTTAATGCCATGGGGTCAAACTGGGGACATTACAGAAGCTGTTAAAAGGCATGGGACAGATGGCAGCAATTGCACTTCACCACTAGCTATTGGTTATGGAACAACTACCCCTACAAATGTGGCATTATCCCCCAGGTGGAGGGAGTGAGCAGGCAACTCATTTAATGACCAGTTAACAACTGAAAGACCTAGGAAGCCTACATAAGGCAAATTCGAATTGAGCAGGAAGCTCTTACACAATACTTTCTGCAGAAATATTCCTCATGTGCATCAGGTGATCACTAAGAGATTCGAATAGGGAGGCTATGTGGGAGTGCAACTGTAAGTCTGCAATTTATTCTGAGAAGGAGAACCATAGGTGCTGGTGTAGGTCCCTTTGACTGCTAAGTCTTTAATACTTGATAACTATTGCTACTGCAAGTTGAGGTCCTAAACTTCTAAGTTTATTCTTCCTGGTGGTTCAGTGAATAGGATCGGGGGTCCTAAGGAAAGTAACTTGGCTGCCTTCAAGAATTGGTTGGGTGGAATAGGCTCCTTGGGCTGTTTGTTTCCCTACAGTTAACCAGGTTTTGTTGTTCCTATTTTGTTTACAGTTTAATATTTCTGTTTAGTGAAAATGATCAAACTCTGTTTTGTAAATGAATTTATTTTCTGATCTTTGTTTAAGTCTGAATGATAAAGCTTTGTTAAATATTTGATTAGATAACCATCTCTATATTTTTTCACATGCTATTATTTGCATCGTACTCTAGTATAGAGAAGCAAATTAAATGATAGATGAGAGATAGACAGATTGCCATGACAATTAATTATAGTAAGTGCTATGTTTACAATTATGTCCTATATCTAAACATAGTAAAAATTTACTGTATAGTATCGACAATAATATAGTATTCTTTTGTTATTTCATGAAAGATAAATATAGTCTAATTTCTGTATAGTCATATATATTGTCTCTTATATCTATTCATTTAAAATAGCAAACAAATGCAATTAAAAATCATGCATATCATGTTTTCCAAGTAATAGCATTCCAAGGATTTTAGCAGTTGCAAGAACTAATCAATATAAAGTTTTCTTATCTTTATACATACTTTATTTCTTCATTGGTTTCCTATTTGATTTCATTTATCAACTGTTTGTTTCAGCGGTATCAAAACCTAATACATTGTAAACCCTAACTCTGCATACAAACATCATATTTTTCTATCTCAAAGACAAACTGTAGACATTATTCAAAGAATGATAACCTTTATTACTTATGAAACCCTAGTCATTACTTTCCAGAACCATATCATCTTTTATATATGGTAAATTACTATCTAAGAATCATATAATAGTTAGATGAAGGAACAAATTACATACTCATGTTTAAACCTTAGCTTACAACCCTAGTATCTAAACTTATGCATTATCGAAATCATTTGTCAACGATTTAATCTTGGACACAAACCCGAGTTCAAGCCCGAAAGCATTTGAAGTTACAGGTAAGATATCTTTTGTAAAAATCGAAACTAGAACATGGGGCATAACCGTTTTGAAAATATTTAACAATCGAACTATTTCAATGATGTTCCAAAATTATGATTATAAACAATGAGAATGAAGTATAGACATACTTTATGCAAACTACAAATCCTCAGCCAAAGACAAATATCATGGCTCGACAAATCTTAAACAATTATTTTACATAGTGATCTCAACGATTTTGTTTAAACATAACTTTCCATTGCAAGAAACGAACCATGATTTACAGAGATAAACGAGCTCTCGGCTCTTAGTTTCATACTCAACAGAAACAACCAAAAACTCAACAGAGTTCACATTCGGACCAATCAAGGTTCCAACAACACGTAGAAGCTTAAACCTTTTCAACAAACATCATACGAGAACATTTTATCCTCAAAATACACAGGGTTATAGCCTTGGCTCTTTGCATGACGAAAACGAATGCTAAGCTCTTATCAATGATGAGCCAGGCATCAAAAAGGCCAAATAGAAACTTAAACATTCAATGGTTACCCTCTCTATATCTTTTTGTGTCAACATAAAAACCTTAGAAACTCAACAGTCGGCCATCATCGAAAAACAAGATGGAACAGTTTCGACTCTTGGCAACAGTAATCATCACCAAAACCAAGTCCAAAGGCACCTACGAGGTTTGAGGACCACCAGAGCTTACCAGGAATTGGATGTATGCATTCCATTCCAAAACCCTTGCTAAAAAACCTCATTCGAAACTGATGCCTGCCAAAAACACAGTCGAGGAGTTTAAAATGAGAAAATCACAATTGTGAGAACTTTTAAACAAGATGTTATTTCTTTAATGACTGTCTTACCTCTAAATTTGCAGCTTTGAGTTTTGGTACATCACCCAACAAAAGCGACGAAGTTTGATAACTTTTGACTGAAACCACGAACTCTTTCACAAAAGTTCTTCTTTCACCAACTGAAGGAATCAAACTATGATTTCACCAACTAATAGAAGGATAAACCATTTACAACTTTTATAACCTTATTGTAGCTCCATGGCACACAAATGTAAACCTGCTATTGTTAAAATCACCACCCACAAGTCTCAAGGTCAAAACCCCTGAGTTACTTTGTCTAAACCCTATTTTCCAGTAGCCTGTCGACGTCATCACTCAAACACCAGCGTAACAATGAAGACCGAGAACTCTCCATCAAACACTTACAATGAGATTCTAGGGTTACCAAATCAACAACCCAAATCTAATTCAATCAACGAGTAAGAAGGTCCCAGGAATCCACTTTGGAGGTTGGGCAACCTTGGTATTTATTACCTCATAAATTTTAAACAACCACGATAGTGCCAACATAGCATACCAAATATCATCACCATATCCAGCTTAGAGGAGAGTAGAGGTGGAAACCATGCACAGTAAGATTCACAGTTATTGTATCTACCAAGTTCACGTGAGTGATATTATGTGGAGTGCTAATAGCACTTTCCACTACGTGGTTTGGTCTGGACCATTAATGCATGGACATAACACTAATGTTGCCAGGTTGCAAAGCATGCCAAGTACCAGGTATTAAAGTCCTGTCAAGCATCGAATTCATTACTATGATTAGTTTCTATTTATACAATTGCATAGTTTCAAATTAATATTCTGGCATCATAACATTAGAGTAATGCTATAACACTTATATCAATTGTATTGCATTTGGTTTATGGTGTTGAGTCATATAGGTTAAGGCTTATACATTTGTATAATAGCCAACCTTTGTCGATTTTGATAAATAAAGATTATTAGGTAGTTAGGATCTCTACTTATACAAATTATAATGTTAGATTATATCACAATATATATTCTTTATATATATATTATATATTGTTTAATTTGCAAACAATAGAGAGGGAGTAGGATTACATGTTAAAATTCTCAAGCAAGACAATAAGGCTATTTAATAACATAAACACTAAGCACAATAATTATATTTCACGTAATAGCTTTTTATTGTAAAGTGTTTTGATAAACTAATAGTGCAAATACTATATCTATGACATACAATTAGAATTACCTTAAGATGTTGGTAACGTTCTTCACATTAATGACGATATTCATGACAATAAACATGGTATCATAAGAAATAAATAGACGATGCCTTTTCTATAAACTTAGAAGGATATGCGAGTCAGCATTTGAACTAGTATTAGAACTAAGTATTCATACCTGCAAGTAACTTGTTTGGCAAAGGAGTTCATAATGTTTTATTATTACATCGACGTTGAATTGAAAGACACATGTACTCTTAAATAATGTGATCATAGAACTTATTACCTGCTAGCTGCACATAGAAACATTTCAAATGCCTTAACTTTTGCAACTAAGTAAACTCCAGGGTACCTCGTAAGACACCCTTGTACATTAAGAAAACAAACAGTCAGTGTCTTGTCAAAAAGAAAAATGTTCGCATCATTTTCCAAGTTTTCAGTTAACTTGAGTAATTATTGTCATAAGCATGATTTTCAGAAGTATGATGTGTTGCTGTCATTTAAAATGTTTTTGAATCCATAATTAAGTTATTCTTAGTATTAATGACTTCTTTAATCATTGTCGTCTTATCAAGCATTTATTATTTCCGCAACTGTAATTATTACATTTAATACTGTTTTTAAAAGTTTTTAATTTTTATGAAAATTCGGGATGTTACACATCATCAGGACGGTGTGTCAAAGAAGAGTAGGTGATCTCTAAGTTGTATCATTAATATTGAAGTGTAGAGGGATAGTGTTGAAATGTTGGGATGGTGATTAAGTGTCGTCTAGGGTTTCTTATTAGTTAAATAGGTTAAGTGAATTATGTTTTAATTTTCAAAGTATGAAAATCTTTGCTATAATAAATTAATAGTATTAGGATTGTATATTTTATAATATTCTAGTTAATTTTAGTTAGTATATGGTTGTGTGAAATGTGTTAATAATATTAAAATGTTTATTAGTTTTAATTATTTGTTTTTAATTAATTAATAAATTCATAGGTTTAAGATTATGTAGTTTATGAACTTTTAAGTTTATCTAATTAAAATATAGTTGTATGTAATGTGTTAATCATATTAAAATGTTATTAGTATTAATAATGTTAGTATTAATAATGTTAGTATTAATAATATTATTAGTAAATAAATTATTAATATTAATGTTGATATTAGTTATAATTATAATTTTAAATTAAATAATAATAATAATAATAATATTATTATTATTATTATTATTAATTTTCATAATGACTTAAGGTTGAGTTATTAGTGTTCAATGTAGATGTCAATTTTAATATTAATTTTAATATCATTATTAATATTATTAATTTAATATTAATACTAATAATAGTAGTACAATTATTGGTGTTAACCTGACAACTTGTGTGTTAATTAGTGTGAGTAGGAATGTCTTTTAATTAGGATTAGTATTAGAATATCATAAGGTGGTATTTTTAGGTTAGTAATAACTAAGGGCCTTGGTTCATAAAAGTTATTAATGTCATCTATTGTGGCGTAGGAGTGGTGGAAGCCAACTAGTACTAACCTCCATGCCTCCATCTTTGTTTAGATTGTTGGGATGCTTTTTTATTTCTAGGGCTTCTATAAGTTTTCTTTTAAAGTAATGATCCTCTTTTTCTAGGATCTTGGTGTCTTCTAAGCATGATTGGTGTTTGGTTTTGAAGGAGTGTTCTGCTAGTTGTGAGGTTCAGATTCGTTCATTCTTGATGTCATCTTTGTGTTCCTTTAGTCTAGTGTGGAAGGAATGACTAGTTTCACCAATGTAGCATAGCTCACAAGAGCAGAATACCTTGTAGACACCTCTGCATTGTTTATGATCAATCGGGTCTTTAATGGGTCTCATTTTTTGCTTAATGGTTTGTAAGGTTTTGAAAGAGGTTGTGATATCCTTCTTCTTGAGAACTCTAGAAATTTTGTCGGTAACCCCTTGAATATAAGGCAAGTAAGCTCTTGCGTTAGTTTTTTGTGTATTGTTGTTATTGTTATCTTTGTTGTTTGTTCTTGTGGTGTGAGTGTTGGTCCTATTCTTGGTCCTTTCCATGAACTTCTTGATATCCTTAGAATTGTAGGCTATGTTCTTGAAGACATTTGCGAGGTGGTTGTTTTCCTCATTAAGTTGCTCATCATCGGAAATCCTTGATGCTCTTATGGCTAAGGTGTTGAGGACTCCTATCTTTTGGGAGGGGTGGTCGTGGGAGTTTGTGTGTAGATAGCTTTCTTTGTGTGTCTTCTTTCTGAAGAATTTGTGTCCTGAAGTTCCATCTTCTTTCCTAGTTACAAAGACATCTAGAAAGGGTGTGCTCCCATTTTCTTCTTCTTCCATGGTGAACTTTATGTCTTTAGAACGGTTATTGAGGTGTTCAAAAAACTTTTTCAGTTCTGTTTCACCATGTGGCCATAACACATTGGTGTCATCAACGTACCTTTTCCATCTAGACGGTTTTAATGGGTAAGAGTTGAGGGATTATTTTTCAAACTTCTCCATGAAAAGGTTGGAAACTATGGGTGAGATGGGGGATCCCATGTTCTTTTTTCAGTGTTTTGATGTCCATCAGGCCTCTATAAGGGCCCATTTTTATTTTTATTTTTTTCACATGTCCATGCCTTGTGGGGTTTGTAATAAAATGTACTAGCATGGTGTTTTTTGTAAAGGACTTGGCTTCCTAGGACTTGTCGATCAAGTCGGGTATTCCAAGGAGTTTTTTCACTTATTAATTATGTCTTGTATTTTTGCATAACATAATTTTTGAGTTTTTCTCCTACTCCTCCATAGCTGGAATGCCTGGTGAGATTTATGGGCCTTAGGTGGTTATTAAATTCCAAGGGTCAATGTATATGAACATTCTAGGCATTAATTTTGTGTATTGTCCCTTTTTAATAAATTTGGAAAAATTGGAAAAATTGCACTTTTTGGCCAATTCAACCCTTAGACTAGTAATGAGTCCTGAATGCTTCCAAATTGGGTCTGAATGTGTCTAAGGGTTATTAAGACATAACAATCAGTCTTATGGATGCTTGTAATCTCTCAAAATACTTCTTCAACACTCCTTTACAATCAGGAGAAAATAGGGAAACTTACTAGCAAATTCCAAGTTCAAACACCCAAGGGTAGGGTACAAAGATGTCTTCCCAAATGCAGTACGAACCTCCCAAATTTCAGAACAAAGACATGTATTAGTTAAAGGAATTCAATGGGAACAAAAATTAATCATTAATCAGTTCCTAAAGGCTGCTTCAACTCCCATAAATCAGAGGTTTGTGGACAAGTCTTCACATAGGGGGAAATGATAGGAAACTTCACTACTTGCTATGAAATTCGATATCTATGCTCCAAAGGATTATGTAATGTATATGAAACTTCTTCAGGACATTAATGAATCTCCATATATCATAAAAATCACAGATATGAACTGATACAAGTCGAAATAAAGCAACTTCAAGCTTTCATAACAAGATATGAGGAAATTGGCACCATTTGTACATTGTTTGGTATTTTGACATAGTTTCACTTGGTATTTTGACCTGAGGATATTATGAGAATTAAATACATAGTAAATACATCATATTACAAATCAATTGGACCAGAAGAGATTCCCCAAAGAGATGAACATCTCACCAAATGCACCCTTCCTCTAAGAGCCAAAACATGAAGAGAAATGTGAGAAAGGTGTGGAAACAAGTTGAAGAAGAGAATATCACGAGCATCCCTATAGATTCAACCTGAAACAAATGAATCCATTTTAGGTCCAAATGAAAGGTCTGAATGGCCTCTCCAATTTCCAATTAGGATGGGAATATTTCACCCTCGAAATTGGTACTAAGACAATAGAGTAAACACTCTGCAAGCATGGACAAGCTATGCTCTCCAATATGAAAAATGAAAAATGAAAAATGATCAAAAGTCACTCTTTTTCTTTTTTCTTGACTTTTATAAACTTCCAAAGACTTCCTTATCTCGATTTCCATCCATGAGCTTCATGCCAACTCGAATTGGGAAGATATTCCAATGTGCCACTTGTCCCTCCATTCCTAGCCTCCTCCTTCACTCAATTTGAATGGGTGACTCTTTCAATTCCCTAAATCCCTTGTGCGCCCTCTTGGAGGCTATTTTTAGCCTTGACATGTCAGATATCAGCAATCCGGTTTTATTTGTGTCATAGGTGTGATAGCATCTTCATCATTGTTGTCATAGAAGCTAGGGAATCTAGCCCAAGTGTCTCACTATCTCTCAAACTCCTCTTCCTATTCCATTGGAGTTACTCTTCCACTCCAATTCAACCATAATTGAGTCATGCCAAGTATATTGACCTTCCAACTTCCCAATATCATTATATTCCACCTTGGATTCAGATGGGTGAGAATAGAATGCCATGTGGCATTAGGAATCTAGCTTTGTGTGGGTCCCACACCACCAATGTGTCTCCATGACCAAGTGCCACCTTATTTTCCTATCATAAATATTTATTTAATCCATTTTAATATATTTATGTAAAGCTAATGTCCATTTGGGTTTTTATAGTCTCCTTATTCCAAATCTAATGTTTCCACCCCAACCTAGGAAACTAGTAGATTGGTAGAATTTTCTCTTTTGAGATTTATTTGAATGGGGACATTACAGTCCTCCCCACCCAAGATTGCTTGTCCTCAAGCAATTTAGAACATGGATGTTGAAGAACCTTCTTCCTTTCCAAAACATTGCTTCCAAAACTTTCTTTCCCAATTTTTTGTGAAACCAATGAGATTAAAAATTATTCCAGGGTCCCATTGCTTGTATTGCACTCCAACAATTAAGAGTACTCTCCAACCCATACCATCAGGAAAGAGAATTTCTAGATTCCATTTCCTTGTATGCATTCTTCCAATCGTCATAAGTACAAAAGATAGAGCATCAAAGTACATACAAACATAATAAAAATGTACATCAAGGATGTGCCTCCTCAAAGAATCATGAAAGTGCTTATACCTCCAAGCAAGTAGACCACCTTTTTCCAAGTGCATACAAGCATCAAGTGACCAATCAAATATGATGCAATGACATAGGTGAGGATCTGATGTCCTATAATGCTTCTCCAAAAATATGTAGGATGCATCAAAATAATTAGCCCCGTGTTCTTTCATCCAAGAAGTGAATGAATAATCTCCATTAAAATCTGAACCAAGTAGGGATCAAAGAAAACAATGAGCCTTCAAGGGGCTCACATAAGTACCATTTATGCACCCATGGATATGTGTATCATCAATAAATAACAAGGGATGTTGCTTCCAATAAACATTTTCTCCAATCATATATCTCTTCACCCAAGTAGTTAATGAAGTTCCTCCAACATCAATTGAACTAAACAAGGAGCAAGGAAAATCATGAGTCTTCAAGTGACTCAAGTGAACATCATAAGTGCATCCATGAATATATGTGTTAAGATTTAATATGCTAAGACAGAAAATATCAGCATTACATTCCATTTCACAACCATAGCATATACAGGATCACTGGAAGACCAACAAGCACATCATAAACACAAGAGACATAGATTTATCCTGGGAAACCCTCATGGGGTAGAAAACCCAACAAATCTTCCTCAATATAGATGACTAGCAAATACAAAGATGTAAACCTCAACCATGAGCTCCTTCTCCTCTATAGCAGATCTCTTCCTCACCTATGCTCTAATCACAAGTGAGTGAATAATGAGTGAGTGTGTTAAATGAGGAACACACCTCCTCTATTTATACACTACTCTGACTTGTCTTTTACACAAGCTAGGTCGGCCCCAACTTAACCACTTTACATAATGTGACAGGACCGACCCCACAAGGGTGGTCTAATAACCCTTTAACCCACATAACACATACAAGTCCGACCCCCACTAGGGAAGTCTAATAACCCAAGTTACCACGGAGTAATAAACATCTCCAGATACATGACAAAGTCCGATCGGAGGAATGAAACATCTCCAGAATAATAAAATACAAATATAATATTCTTAGAAGTTACAATATTTCAACACTCCCCCTTAACGAGAAGGATATTATAACAACATCTGTAGGAGCAAGGAGTCATAAACAACATACATGATACATGATACATCTATAAATCATTGGAAGCTTTCTTCATACATCATCAGTAACTCAAACAGTTATTGGAACATCTTTAAGATCTTCAATACTGGAACATCAACATCTTTAGTACTAAGTCTTCATATTCTGCAGCACTTGAACAACTAGATTAACATCATCATCTGGATCACCCAATCAACCACCTCATCATTTGGATCAACCGATCGATATCATCATCTGGATCCTCACGATCAACAGCCTCATCGTATACTAGACCATCACGATCAACAACATCGTAATCTAGACCATCACGAATAGTAGCATCGTTATCTAGACCATCACAATCAGCATCATCATCATCTAGACCATCATGATTAGCAACATCATCATCTAGACCATCACGAGCAGCAGCATCGTCATCTAGACTATCACGATCAACAACATCGTCATCTAGATAATCACGATAAACAACATCGTCATCTAGATCATCACGATCAACATCTGGATCCTCTCGATCAACAACATCAACATAGAAGCATACTCTGCAATGTACAAGATCCTATTACGGGATGATCAATCCCTCTCACTTTAGGAAATAGGTCCAAGGATGATACAATCCTGATCCACTTATGGGATGATCAATCCCTCTCAATTTAAGACATCTCTCATGTCTATGGACGATGCTATCCAGATCAACTGGATGATCAATCCTTATCTCTTTAATACACCTCACCATGTCTAGGGATGATGCAATCCCGAATCAACTTACATGATGATTAATCCTTATCACTTTAATACATCTCACCATGTCTAGGGACGATGCAATCCTGAATCAACTTACAGGATGATTAGTCCTTATCACTTTAAGACATCTCACCATGTCTAGGGACGATGCAATCCCGAATCAACTTACATGATTTTTAATCCTTATCACTTTAAGACATCTCACCGTGTCTAGGGATGATGCAATCCCGAATAAGCTTACAGGATGATTAGTCCTTATCAATTTAAGACACCTCACCATGTCTAGGGACGATGCAATCCTGAATCAGCTTACAGGATGATTAGTCCTTATCACTTTAGGACATGAGTCCAAGGACGATGCAATCCTGATCCACTTGTGGGATGATCAATCCCTATCACTTTAGGACATGATTCCAAGGATGATGCAATCCTGTCATGTACATTTTGAACCAAATGCTCAGGGATGATGCAGTCCTATCACGTCCACTAGGGACCACTTTCTCGGAGACATATGTCTATGGATCGCTTTTAGGACATGTGTCCAGGGATGATACAATCCTACCTCGTCCACTTAGACAAAGTCTAAGGAACATATATGGACTGCATCATCGACCTCATCGTCAGAATAGGTAACCTCATTGTCGATACAAGTGTCCTCGTCATCGATACAAGTATCAACAACATCAATACAAGTATCCTTGTCATCGATACAAGTATCCTCGTCATCGATACAAGTATCCAAATCATCAATACAAGTATCCTCGTCATCGATACAAGTATCCATATCAATACAGTATCCACATCATCGATACACTATCCTCATCAATAGAGTATCCACATCAACGATACAGTATCCTCATCAATAGAGTATCCACATAAACGATACAGTATCCACAAAATATCATTATCGACCATATACCTCCCCCTTTCAAGGAGGGTCCTTCTGAACTACACCAAGCTTGTCTCGAAAATACTCAAACTCTTCTCGAGACAGAGGTTTGGTCAATACATCAGCAACTTGTTCGTCAGTGCTCACATACTCGAGCTTGATATTCTACACCATATCCCGTATATAAAAATATCGGATCTCTATGTGCTTTGACTTATCATGGAACACTAGATTCTCTGCCATCTTGATACAACTCTGGTTGTCACACAGGATCATAGTGGGGTCCATCTCTAAGTCAAACAATCCCGATAACAACTTTCGAAGCCATACTGCTTCACAACTAGCAGAGCAAGCATCTATATATATTTTGCTTCAGCTGTGCTGAGAGCCATGCTAGACTGCTTCCTGCTAAACCATGAGATCATGGCGGATCCCAGACAATAACATCCACCCGATGTGCTCTTCCTGTCTGATACACTTCCTGCCCAATCAACATCTGTATAGCCATACAATCTGAAGTCATGATCTCCAAGATAACATAGATCAAAGTCTATCGTACCCTTTAGGTACCTCATCACATGCTTTGCAGCTATCAGGTGAACATGTCTAAGTGCCACTAGATTCTGACTCAAGGTATTCACAACAAAGCATATATCTGGCCTTATATTTGTCAGATACATCAATGACCCAATAATCTGTCTGGACAGAGTTACATCCACTAAATCTGATGAGTCATTCGCTAATAGCTTCAAGTTGGAATCCATGAGAGTGGCCATTCCAACACATCAAGTCTTTTCAATATTTCTTAGCATACTTTCCCTGGTTGAGAAAGATTCCTTCTGAGCCTTGCCATACTTCCAGTCCTAGGAAGTAATTCATCAATCTAAGATCTTTCATCTCGAACTCTGTAGCTAGCTTCTTCTTGCTTTCCATGATCTATTTCTCATTCTCTGTTAGAGAGATATCATCCACATACAATAATAGTATCATCCATAACCTTAAGGTAAAGGTTATGATCAGCTTTACTTCTGGTAAATCCCAAGCTTGTCAATTCTCCCTCTGTGACTGAACATCATTCACACTTTGCATTGAGTGATCTTCTGCATATCTATTCATGCCATCTCCCATCAGATAGGTCTACTGATATGGGCCTCAAGATAATTTGAACTCTTGTGGTGAGTTCCTTCTTGCATCCATCTAAGAGAAGAATGTCATATGTATATAGAAACCATCTTCAACCTTGTAGCAAAGGTTGAAATCCGCATCACCCATGGTGATCATTAAGCTCATCAAATGACTATCGATCCTGGGTACCCATATAGAGCTTTCTTTAATTGAATCCTGGGAGTTTTCTCGATTCACACTTCTTCTTCAATTACACCATTAAGAGAATGGTCTTATCTAGCCACTTGGAGCAAACAGCTCGTCATGATCCTCTTCCTCTTTCTAAGAGAATCTTCTAGCCACGAGCCTTCTATAGCATGTTTGATTTGTAAGTCTTCTTGTTGAACATCCATCACTTGTTCGGTGTTCATCATTCTTCATGATCTGTCCTCCAAAGTTAATTACATGATTAGTAATACTTCATAATCATCAAATCATGTTGACATGATAATCTATTATGCATACATATATGATTCTCATAGTTATGCAACTATCTTGACCAATACTTTGGAACAACACTTTTCCATATTCTGTATGTATACAGTGGTTATCTAGATGCCTTCCATCTCTACCAGAACATACTATCGAGAGCGTGCACAGCTCTAAGCATGTCAGCAAAGAGGTTTCATTCTAGACAAACAATGGAATGTTTGTCCAACTTACCCATCATATGCATATTAGTAATATACTGTTCAATGCTATATGAATGCTTACACCATGCAAGATATATTCTAGGAATACAAATATGCATACAACTATTACAAGCAATATCATTTATTATTTCAGAGATTCAAATAACAATTAAAATACTTATCTCCTATGGTTCTCTCCCGCTTGATCTCTATATGTCTTTGAACTTCTTATCCATCTTGGACCATTATGCATGCTCAAGTGTGCACTAGTGTCATCCTCGTGATCTCATACACAAACATACATTCATTAGTATAATATCAATATTATCAAAACATTATAATTCTAAATAATCTTAAGTATGTATGGTCATGATTATTTCATACACAGGTATACTTACCTAAGATCCTAACAAAGTAGGATTCTAACTTGATATAGGAAAACATACCTGGATTATTAAGCTTGGTTATGTCCAAACAATATCTTCTTTGCTCTCTTCAATGATTTAGAGACCTTGTGCTAGAACCTGTATATCTCATAGGTTAAGCATAGTAGAACAAAGTCATACATACCTCGTAAGTAGAGATTCTATGTAATCAAATACTATGGATGAGTCTTTGTCTTCATGTCATCATGGTCATAGAACTTGATTTGTCTTTCTTGATGTACCTGTATCTTGTTAGCAGACAACATCATCATCATACAACACCACAGGTGCATTAGTACAATCATAAGTGTCATAACCCTAATTAATAAATGTATTCTATCATTCCAATGCATTCTTACTTTTACTAGGGTAATAAGACAAGTCTAATATTAATCAAGATTGTACTAACCTAAATAATATGAAGACAAACATAAACTTAATCATGAACATATTTCAACACATACTTGTATCTCCTCAAGTCATACCTGTCAGGATTGCTTTTAACCCAATCCACTTTGATTTGCTGAAACTGGATCTGGAGCTAGATTAGGGTTTATCAGAGAAACCTTAAAAATTCAAACTTTGAATTTCAAACTTCTGAATGGATGGAAAGATGCGCCTTGTTGAGCTGATCAAGCTCGCATACTTCAATTTTGAAATCTCCAAAATTTGACCCCTCAAAATTGCCTTTGAATCTTCTGGATCTTCTGGACAAGATCCCAAACTAGGGTTTGATAAATCCCACCCTTCTACCCAATCAAAAGGTTTGATCCAAATCTCTAAACTTTGGATTTTTTCTGAGGAGCTTCCAGCCGTGGTCACAGACTTAAAAAATTCCAACTTTTGTAGAAGCCCTAATTTTCCACCTTTCTGATCAAAATCCCAAACTAGGGTTTGATTAAGCCCACCCTTCTGACCAACCAAAAATTTTGATCTTGGTCTCTAAATTTTGATTTTTATGAGGAGCATTCAGCTGTGGACTCTGTCTCTAAAAATTCCAACTTTCTATGAAACCCTAATTTCCCACAACAGTGACGATTCAAGAATGAAGGTGCTCAAAATCCAAATCTGTTTTGATAGAAATATGCACCTGATTTTTTTTGGTGTAACTCCGAAACTACGAATCCACAGGGTCTGAAACTTCCTCCTATGGTATCCCGACCTGTCCTCTTTCCAACCCCATGGGTCTGACCTCAATTGGATTCTCTGAGAGAGAGAGTTATTCCAAGTGTCGCAACGTGACCTGTTTATGGGATAAAACTGGAGAGCAAACTTGTACGGCGTGCCATGTGTCATTGGTTCAACTTCGGCCTCTGAAAAAGTTACCTGAGAAACTAAAATCTGTGATCTACCTGTCACTTTTTACTAAATTTCATTGGGAGCTTCCTAGCCCAATTTATGACCTTTTTTCCTAGGTCACCTGATTATGACTGAGATCTGGAAGAGGTAGAAACCCTAACGTGTACTGATCATAGCTCACAAAGTACAATGAATCTGAGGGTTTCCTTTGGATACAAGGTACATGGGGATGTTATCTACGACCTGTAAAGGCTTCAGATCCTGAAACTTTGCAAAAATGGATTATAGAGAAAGTTCCACGATGACTGGTTTTTGCTATACAAAACCCTAACCTTCAAATTGTCGTAAGTGAAGCAAGTGTCGTAAGTGCCATACATTGCCTTCCTTCAAGTTAGCTATGATACCATGTTAATATTTAATATTCTAAGACAGAAAATATCAGCATTACATTCCATTTCACAACAATATCATATACATGATCACTGAAAGAACAACAAGCACATCATAAACACAAGAGACACAAATTTATCCTGGGAAACCCTCATGGGGTAGAAAACCCAGCAAAGCTTCCTCAATATAGATGACTAACAAATACAAAGATGTAAACCTCAACCATGAGCTCCTTCTCCTCCATAGCATATCTCTTCCTCACCTATGCGCTAATCACAAGTGAGTGAATAATGAGTGAGTGTGTTAAATGAGGAACACACCTCCTCTATTTATACATTACTCCGACTTGTCTTTTACACAAGCTAGGTCAACCCCAACTTAACCACTTTACATAATGTGACAGGGCCGACCCCACAAGGGTGGTCTAATAACCCTTTAACCCACATAACACATACAGAGCCGACCCCCACTAGGGAAGTCTAATAACCCAAGTTACCACGGAGGAATAAACATCTCCGGATACATGACAAAGTCCCATCGGAGGAATCAAACATCTCCGGAATAATAAAATACAAATATAATATTCTTAGAAGTTACAATATTTCAACAATATGTATCATCATAAGGTAAAAAAGGATGTTGTTGAAAATGTAAATAATGAGGTGCTCTAGTCATGTCATCCTCAAAAGGAGAGGTAGGAGTTTCACACTCCTTAGGTGGCACCATCAAAAAGAAACTTTTCGCCCATACTTCATTAGGATGAATGCTGCAAAATAGGGAAGTGTAAGATGTAGGAGAATGAACCAACTCACCCAAATGATCAGAATATGCAAAAGTGTCATCATTTGTAGGATCCATCAGGGTAGGATCATGCACAACCCTCAAAAGGGAAAAGCTTTCCTCTTCCTCTACTGCTTCTTCTACTTCACCTATTTCAGAACTAGGTGGCTCATGGGTCTCCTCCTTTTTCTCCTTCAAGAAAGATGATGCATTTTTCCCATTGGTTTCCTTAAAATCAATATATTTGGAATCTCTTTTTGAAGAAAACCCAAAAACTCTCTTCAAGTAGAAAATACATGCATTCCTTGAAGCTTCAGATATTTCATTGCTCTTTTCACTCACACACATGATTTTCTCTCCAAGGTCTTTTGAAATAAAGGCATAGACCTTTCTTCACTAACTCACATCTTCATTTTTGGGCCTATTTTCAAACACCCAATCAACAAAGTATTCAAAAGGAATGGCCTTTTGTGCATCTCCCTTGTACACATCAAGATATGCGTGATATTGTTGGGGTAAGGTTTTACATGTTGCTCTCAATCTTTGTAATTCATTAATAGAATTATCCTTTGGTAGTGTGACACAATCATCTTCATCAAATTCAAAGTCATAAGAATAACCCTCATTCCTTATAAAATTGAAAGAAGTGATGCGTGTTGGCACCTCTTCCTCATACCATTCACAATCATCTTCATATTGCTCATAAGCATTGTACTGATAGGATTCATCATAATAGTAAGACATGGATGAAAGTTATTCTTCAATGTATGATATTAATTCACAGGTGCAAGGACCATGCCCTGATACCACTATAGTGTCCCTCTTTAATAAATTTGGAAAAATTGCAGTTTTTGACCAATTTGGCCCTTAGACTAGTAATGACTCAATGGCTTCCAAATTGCTTCGAATGCTTCCAAATTGGGTCTGAATGTGTTTGAGAGGTATTAAGACATAAAATGAGTCTGATGGATGCTTGGAGACTCTCAAAATACTTCTTCAACACTCATTTACAATCAAGAGAAAATAGGGAAACTTACTAGCAAATTTGAGGTTCAAACCGCCAAGGGTAGGGGACAAAGATGGATTCCCAAATGCAGTACGACCCTCCCAAATTTTAGAACAGACACATGGATTAGTTAAATTACTTCAATGGGCACCAAAATTCACCATTAATTAGTTCCTAAAGGCTACTGCAACTCCCATAAATCATAGGTTTGTGGACAAGTCTTCACATAGGGGCTAATGATATAAGGAAACTTCACTACTTGCTATGAAATTCGAGATTTATGCTCCAAAGGATTATGTAATGTATATGAAACTTATTCAGTATATTAATGAAACTCCATACATCATAAAAATCACATAGATGAACTGATACAAGTCAAAATAAAGCAACTTCAAGCTTTCATAACAAGATATGAGGAAATTGGCACCATTTGTACATTGTTTGGTATTTTGACATAGTTTCACTTGGTATTTCGACTCGAGGATCCTATGAGAATTAAATACATAGTAAATACATCATATTAAAAATAAATGGGGCCACAAGATATTCCCCAAATAGATCATAATCTCACCAAATGCGCCCTTCCTCCAAGAGCCAAAATATGAAGAGAAATGTGAGAAAGGTGTGGAAACAAGTTGAAGAAGAGAATATCATGAGTAGCCATGTATCTTCAACCTGCAACAAATGACTCCATTTTAGCTCCAAATGAAAGTTCTTAATGGGCTCTCCAATTTACAATTAGGATGGGAATCTTTCACCCTCAAAATTGGTACTAAGGCAAGTAGAGTAAACACTACACAAGCATGGACAAGCTATGCTCTCCAATATGAAAAATGAGAAATGATCAAAAGCCACTCTCCTTATTTGTTCTTGACTTTTATAAACTCCCAAATATCTCCTTAGCTCGAATTCCATCCATGAGCTTCATGCCAACTCGAATTGGGAAGATATTCCAATTTGTGCCACTTGTCTCTCCATTCCTAGCCTCCTCCTTCACTCACTTCGAATGGGTGAATCTTTGGCTGCCCTAACTCCCTTGTGCACCCTCTTGGAGGCTAGTTGTATCCCCAACATGTCATATATGTCATATGTCAACAATCAGGTTTGATTTGTGTGATAGGTGTCATAGCATCTTCATCATTGTTGTCATAGAAGCTAGGGAATCTAGCCCAAGTGTCTCACTATCTCTCAAATGCCTCTTCCTCTTCCATGGGAGTTACTCGTCTACTCCAATTCGACCTTCATTGAGTCATGCCAAGTATATTGATCTTTCAACTCCCCAAGATCATTAGACTCCACCTTGGATTCGAATGGGTGAGAATAGAATTCCATGTGGCATGAGGAATCTAGCTTTGTGTGGGTCCCACACCACCAATTTGTCTCCATGACCAAGTGCCACCTTATTTTCCTATCATAAATATTTATTTAACCCCTTTTAATATATTTATGTCAAGCTAATGTCCATTTGGGGTTTTATAGTCTCTTTATTCCAAATCTAATGTTTCCACCCCAACCTAGGAAACTAGTAGATTGGTGGAATTTTCTCTTTTGAGATTTATTTGAATGGGGACATTACATTTTGAGTCGTATGAACATGTGCTAGGTTGCCCTAGTTTTTTTGTTAATTCCGGAAAAAAAAAAATTATCCATAAATCTAAGCCATTTTTTAATGATTTAATTAAAAAAGTTGAAAATGATGTAAAAGTGTGGTTTAGGGATCTTTTTTGCCATGGGGGTACTCATTTTCTAACTTAGAGCACCCACCATACCCCAAAACCCACTTTCTATAGTTTTTTAGTCATTTATTTTTCACTTATGTCAAAAAACCAAAAAAAAATGTGAAAAATGGAGAAAAAAATTAAAAAATTAAAAAAATTGAGAAAAATGAACTTCCAAATTTTATGGGATTGGAAGTCAGATTTGGATCAACATTAATCTAGGATATGTAAGAGCTGATTTGCAAGGATTTTGGGGCAGCTATAAGTGTGTGATGAATCCCCACTTGATTGAGGCACATTTCCCAAGAGAGTGGGCCCTCTCATTAAGGAATGTGGCAGCCTATTATTTAGGTGCCATGTAGAACTTTTGGGGATGATTTTGGTAGCCCATTAGGTGGAATAAAGCAACCCCATCCATGCCTTTGATTTTGGCACCAATCTCTCCCTCACTAAAGCGCCTTCCCTTCTTCTTTTTTCTATATAAGCATGTCCCCTCTCCTTCATTTGTCACGAGAAGGTGGAACCTATGATCCTAAGTATTGTACATATTTTGGAATTTTGTTAATGAATAAAGGCTTTGGATGAAAATCAATGTGTGGATCTGTGTTGTGTGTATGATCATGTTCTAGCTTATGCATGAGGTAATTTGTGTCTTTACAATATTATTCCCATTTGTTTGTTGATCAAGAACTGGCTTTTGAAGATGTTTATCTTAGTAAGGAGAAATAGTGTGATCTAATCCATTATTTTTTTCTGTTGGGTTATTGTAGAGAGGTTAGATTTACAAAGTTTTTTTTGTTTAAATCCTTATATCTAACTCTCTATATTAGTCTACACCAGTTTATCTTGATCTTTCTTGTGTGAGTTGTTTCTTGTGACTACAAGTTTCCAATATGAAGAGTTTATGGAGCTTGCTTGCATCCATTTGTCTTTATGATTGATCTAAGGAGAATTAGTCCCTCGAATCCCCACTCTTGAGTACCTCATTACCCAAGTTCAAGGCGTTTTCCTCTTCTTCCTTCTCATCAGCAAAAAATTCAAATATTTCTTGGTTACCTCGGTTTGTGTATCTCAGATCTACTTCTTTTGCGATATCATAAATAGATCCGATTTATTTTATTAGATCTTAAGTATTTTTAAAGTAAAAATCTTAGATCTAGATCTAGTAAAATCATATTTCTTGTTTCAGGTTGATTTTTTGCATATTTTAAGGCTTGAACAAGTAGTATGTTCAGATTAGTTTAAATGTTTATTTGGCTGAGTCAAGAGATTTAAATTTGATGCTCTTTGAGTGTGCAAAGATCCTAAGGAGATAGCTTGTCTCACTTAGTTCATTTTTTGCATTTTTACTTAGATTTTTCCCTTAGATTTGTTTTTGGGTGACCCAAACACACTCTTAAAGTGTTTTTTGGGCATATTATAATGACATTAGATTTTTGGTTTTCTATATTTTATGAACATATAGGAGGAGATGCTGCTCGAATTTTGGTAGATTGAGCCACCTGGAGCAACAAAAAACATACTTTCTTAACCCAAAAGAATTCTCCTTCTATTATTGTAAGCCGCTGAGTCATTTTTTCAATACTGGGGCACTTATTTCAAATTGTAAAAGATATATTAAAAGAGAGAAAGTGGGATAACCAATGCCCACACCCCATCCCCCCAGGGGGGAACTGTGTCGACTCATTTTTTTGTGGTGTGCATTTTTTATCTTAGATTTGCTTTTCAGTACTTTAATAAAATTAACTAGGTCTAAAATTAAGCTTGTTGGTCCGTTCCATTGGTGGGCCACGAGTTCACTTAGGACCTAGTTTTCATCATTTTTACAATTTTCCTTTTTTTAATACAATTCAAAACACCCCCTTTCTTTCCCAAATTAAGGTTTCAGGATAAGGGCTTTCCCGAGTACTGGCCTGAAAAGAGACTCTTGGGGCTTAAAAAAAGTAAAATATTTGTTCAAAAAATACTTAAAAATTAACAAGGTTTTGTCCTTGTATGCTCTGGGATCACTACAACTCTGTCTGAACATGCTGATCACACCACAAAGGGAGTTAGTGACTAGGAATATGTTTAACATTTTCTAATAAACCACCTTTTTACAAAAATTTGGCGTAATCGACTATTTGACTCTAGAGGGCAAATTTCTCAAAGGAAGCGGGAACCACTCAGTAGTGACCTAGAGATACCGTTAGACTATACCCTCATTTGGTCTAGTGTTGAACACCTCCCATAGCCTTTGATCCAGCCCACATGTCCAAGTGAGAAGCCACCTTGTCAAATTCTGGACATATTTCCAGTACCTTATGGTATGTTGGAAATCCCCCATCCATACTAAAAAGACTCATTACCACATTAATAATAAAATTTACAAAGAACAATTGCACAACATTGTAATTTTGTTTCAAGCACTTTATTTTGAATCCATTTATCAACATTGGTTGTGTTATTTATCTCTTATGATGATGGATGTTTATATTTCAAATCACAGTGATGATGTGGAATGATGAGTGATATTATCTTTATGTTGCATTGTTCTTGTGTAGAATTTTCTAAATCCTAGGTTAGTTGTTTTCATCTTTTGTAGATTAATCACCTTTTTTTTTTTTTTTTTTCACTTTATAGGGTCCACCACCCTTGGCTTCGCTAGGAGTAAGCCTAGACGGAGAGGACGGGTTTCAGTAGACAGCACATGACTCTAGATTTCCCCCAAGGACACACCGGCGGCTTGAATATTTTTGCCACGTTTTCCCAGGTGCGATTCCAGGAGGAAACACCACCCCCTTACTCCTTAACCCATAACAACTTAATCCCTTAACCCCTTATAATCCTTAACACTATAACACCTAATCCCTTAATTCTTAACCTCTAAAACTTAACCCCCTAACCCCAAAAACCTAAATCCCTTTACCTCTAAATCCCCTAACCCGTAAACCCCTTAATGCCTTTAATTGTTTACCTATAATCCTTTAACCATTAGCATCTAAGCTCTAGTTAACCCCCTAGAGGTAAAATAATTGCTTATCTCTAATATTTGTTTGCATGTGCGACCTCCCTTGTGCAAGTGATCCTTTCATTTTCTTGTGCGCTCTACATTTGCATGTTCTCTCTCTGTTTGCATAAGAGCTCTACGTTTTCTTGAGAGCTCACCCTTGGGATTCATCGCTCCTCTTTCATCTCAGGAACTCTTGCTTGGGATTTTGCATTATCCTTTAAGCTCTATTTTACCCCTTATAATACTTTAACCCTTTAACCCCTTCACCCTTAATGCCTAACCTCATAAACCTTGACCCCCTAACCCAGAGAACTAAATCCCTTAACACATAAATCTCCTAAACCCTAAACCCATTAACCACTTTACCTCTAATCCCAAAACCCTTAACCCTTTAGACCTAGTCCACCCCTAACCCATAAACAACCTAACCCATAATATTGAAGGAGATAAATGGTGGGGGAGAGAGGGGGGGGGGGAGAGATAAGGGGAAAGAGAGGTAAAGAGATGTATGTAGAGATGAGAGAGGGCGAGACACACAGAGAGATAGATATATAAATGGAGGTAGGGGTAGGGACATATAGGAAAAGGGGGGGATACATGGATGCGGGGGGCAGAGAGGGAAAGAGATGTATGTAGAGATGAGAGAGGGGGGTGGATGGGGGGGCACATGAAGAGATATATATATATATATATAAATGGTGGTAGGGGTAGGGACATATAGGAAAATGGGGGGATATATGGAGGGGGAGAGAGATGGGGAATGAGAGGGAAATATATGTATGTAGAGATGAGAGAGGGGGATGGATGGGGGGGAACATAGATAGAGAGATAGATATAAAAGGAGGGAGGGGTAGGGACATAGAGACAAAGGGGGGGGATATATATATATATATATATATATATATATATATATATATATATATATATATATATATATAGAGAGAGAGAGAGAGAGAGAGAGAGAGAGAGAGAGAGAGAGAGAGAGAGAGAGAGAGAGAGAGAGAGAGAGGAGGAAATATATATATATATAGGGAGGGAGGGTTATGGAGAGAGGGAGGGGTAGGGACATAGAGAGAAAGTGGGTAGATATGGAGGGAGAGAGAGAGTTAGGGAGGCGTAATATCCTGATTTTTTCCCCATTGCATTAAAATATAAATGATGTAATATTGTTATAAAAACATGGTGAGGATATCAAGGCCAAGGCCCTGCCATCGATTTAATGATGCATATAGTTTGTGTGCTATCCAGGCACAATGGAATTGCAAATATCATGTAAATATGCATTTTAATCAAATACCCACAACTAGCTATGCAATGCAACAAGAGACGGGGGGGATGATTTTTACAAGGAATTGGGATGAAATATTCAAACCCTTAAGCCAATCAAGTCAAGCCATGTGTCAATGAAAGAACCCATGAACCCTCAACTACCCATGTTGACTTTTGTACCTAATCATTTCATTCTTCCAAGAGTTGGTTGAATTAGTTAATGCCTTGGGGAATGGGGAGGTATGGCTGTCCAAATTCGAGTATGGGCAAGCCACCATTTTGGAAAAACATGTTTTTTCTTCCTTGGTAAGAAAAGAGCCAGGAATTTTCTCCCCAAGCCATTATTCACCAACAAATATGATCTCTCACGAGTTCTGAGCTTGTTGGGTGTTTTCCCTCCATGTTTTTATGGTTTTTCCTTGTTTTCCAACTGGGAAGAGGGTGTTTTGGTGTTGCAGAGCTGATGGGAGGGAACTCAATTTGGGGTTTCATTGAGGATGTTTTGGACATTTGGAATGCTGACAACCTGTGGGAGAAATCAGTTTTCCTTCTTCTAGTTGAATTCCTCTTCCCACAATCCGTTTTTTTGTGTGACCACGACTTGGGAAAAACCCATGGACCCTGTTTTGTAAAATAACTTTGTTGAAAATGTGTATCCATGCCCAATGATTGTGTTTTGCTGTGTGTAGAAAGAGTATCTTGGGGTATGGGTTATGGGTATCCATTGTTTTTTATTGAGCTTGAGTGCAAGTATTCATAAATGAAGAAGGTTAAGATTTAGCATAATAAACCCAGCTGTGGGCTAGCTTGGATTAGATATGATGTTTCTTAGGCTATGCTGAGATTGACAGTCCACTTTTTCTTGTATAAATCATGCCCAGCTCGGGGGGTGGCAGTTGTGTTGAGAGATTGATGAACACAGATAGCCTATGGTTGGGTGGAATGTTGCTATGACATAGCTAGTTGCTTGGGACAACATTACATCAAGATGAGTATTTTATTTATATGCTTTACTTGTGCAAGGTCTTAATTATTTGATGAATGTTATCAATATGCTGGAAATTGCATGATATATGTGTGTAGAAGAATTTTACTTCCGTTTTGTTTGATAGATCTTCACATACATATGTTTTTATTTGTATGGATCTAATGAATGGGGTTGAGTTTATGTAAAATCCCAAGATCTGTAGTCATGTTCCCTTCCTTGCATTGGATCGACGGGATGGGATGTGATAGGAGGGAGGCATAGAGAGAAGGTTAAGGAAGTAATATGTAATATAAAACACAACAGCATTTTGTAGCTACAAAATTCTTTAGCGTTTTGTAACTAGAAAACACTAAAGTGGTTTGTAACTTCAAAACACTATAGCATTTTGTAACTACAAAACGCTCTGGAATTTTTGTTTTTGATCCTATGTGTAAACTAACATGGTAGGATCGGGCCTTCCCATGCCTAGTTCAAATAAACACTCGAGAGTTTTGGTTTTACTAAACTCTCACGGGTTTCGTGACACAACGATTGCATCTAAAACGACCCTCAAATTCGTGTGAGGACCAATTTCATTAAACATGTAAATGATGCAATATCGTTATAAAATCATGGTGAGGAGCTCAAGGCCAAGGACTTGCCATCGATTTATCGTTCTTGTATTGGAAATTAAAAATCGATGCATGTGGATCATGTGCTAGCCTTGCACGATGGAAATTATAAATATGATGAAAATATATATTGTGATAAAAAATACCCACAACTAGCTATGCAAAGCAACAAGAGTATGGGGGCATGAATTTTACAAGGATAGTGGGGGGAATATTTAAACCCATGAAGCCAATAATTTCAATACCAGTGTCAATTAGAGAACCCATGAACCATTAACTACCCATGTTGACTTATGCACCCAATCATTTAATTCTTCCAAGAGGTGGTTGAAGCAATTATTATTTTGGGGAAACAATAGGTATGACTATCCAAAATTTCATGTATGGGAAAGCCATCATTTTGGAAAATCTTGTTTTTGCTCTTGGAAAAGAAACTACCCACAAAATTTCTCCCAATACATCATTCATCCATTAGTTTTTTTTTCCTCATGCCCCTGTTGCTTGTTGGGCATTTTGCTCCATCAATTTACTATGTTTTCCTTCATTTTTTATCAGGGAATCTAGTTTTGCTATCTGATTGCTCGTGTACTTGTTTTATTTTAATTTGTAACTTCTAGTTGTTGTTTCCCCCCTGTTATAGGGAAAATTAGCAGGGCTAATTCCCAGCAAACACAAATAAGAAGAGTAACCCAATGTCACCTCGATCACCGTTCTAACTTCTTCAGAAGTCGAAACCTCCAAGGAGAAGTATCCTTATGGAATCCTGTAAAGAAGCTAGACAACCAAAAGCTATGTTTTCTATGCAAGTGTTAGTTAGACTAGTGCATGAAGGGAGTCAATTATATTATGATGGATGCTAATGAGTGCAAAAGATATGATCAATAATTCATGTATATCATTCAATGAATCCATAAGTTTGATGTGAATCAATACTAGATTGAGGGATAATGACCATTCACCAATGCATAATTGTGATAAAGAAAAAAAGGAAACATGTACACATGTAAGGTGGTAATCAATATTGGATCAAAAGACTATATTGTCAATAACCAAACCCAAATATGCACTAACAAATAATTGCCACTATTATGTACTTAGATGTAATTATAGCCGATTATAATTGTTCACTAACGGAATATATGTCAACAATGTAGACTAAAATGATTTAAATGTCATTCCAAAAAGTCCTCTAGTTAATCAATAATCAACACTAATGTATAACACATAGCCAAGTTAAATTATGCTAAAGTGTTAATTAAACCAAATAACTAAAAAGCCCAAGTTACAAAGAAGTATTTATATCATATCCAACATTAAATATTTAATAAATAACTCATATAAAATTAATCAAGGTTGAATTAATTAACCTATCACAATATAATAATCAGATGAGCAAATAAAGTTTGATGTATACTTGGTTAATGGTTGAGGATTAATATGGAAACTAACTGAACCTTTAGTTTTTATATGTGCTTGTGCAGGTATTAGGGCATGCAATGGGGCACACGAGGGCTTCCTGAAGGGCAGGCCCATGCAAAACACAAATGACAAGATGAGCAAGGGTAGGGACAGGATGAATAGCAGCGCCTGCAGGTGGTGTGACACAGGGGCAGATACGAGGTGCTAGAAATAGGGGCCGAGGGTCTCACAATGGAGGGAGGCTCGGATGCAGAAAGAAGAGGGGCTGGATGGAATCCACGAGTAGCAAAGAAAGGGCCGCGTACTGGGGTAGTTGCAAATGAAAAGGGGAGGTGGCAGATGGGAGGAGCAGCAGAGTGGGATGAAGGTTGTAGCGGAAACATGGAGAAGGGTGTGAGAAACAGAAGGAGCCACGGATAGGAGAGTGTTGGTGGTCAAGAGAGAGCACAGGATTTTGGTAGCAGAAAGGGAGAAATGGTCCTGAAATGGAGAAGGTTGCGAATCAGGAGTGTTGCGGGCGAGCAGGCTGTGGATTCGAGTGGAAAGGGGAAACTCAGAGCAACCACAAGGTATGAAAGAGGAGCTGCGAGGAGGCCCGAGCTAGGAGAGGAGGATGCGGGTTAGGGCCATGGGAAAGTGAGGGAGTTGGTGCAGGTTAGGGCCATAGGAAAGCATGGAGCAACTAAAGTAGAACGGTCTAGGATGCTGGAGATGGGGAAGTGTGAGGAGAGGTTTTAGCAGGATGTGAATGGGTAAGAGGGAGCTACGAGGGATAATGCATAAAAGTTAAAAATTAGGTTTTAAAAAAAAATTTACTAACTCAGAACTTTAAAAATAAAGTAATACCAATCAAACTTATATTTACATAGTAACTCAGAAAATCAAATACACTAAAACTAATTAACCTAACCCAAATAACTAAGAAACTCAAAAATTCAAATGAACTAGGCTAGCTAACATAATACTTTACAAACATACAAGCTAAGAATTTAGCTTTAGTGTGTAGAGATGAACAACTCGAGCATCAAAATAGAGCTAGCTACCAAACCATAGGGAATCAATGAGAGGAGATACTCTTCTTGAGATGGTACTTGGAAAGCTTGTTAACTAGGGATTACCTCAATAATCTCTAGGATTCATTGAGAAAACCTATTCTTAGGAAGACTTGAATACCTAAAGCTCAAGCTTGAATGCTAGGGTGACCAATGACAAAAATGAATTGCAAATCAAGACAAAATGAAGCAACAATGGCTTCCATTCAATCCTAACAAGCATCAATTTCATACATTTGACATAGACACATCAAACAAAAAAGTATAGATATCTCCAAGTGCATGTGTTAAGCAAACAACTCTAGCTTCACCTTAGCAATGGCATGAACAAAAGAAAAAATTCCAAGAAATGCTTCAAATTGCAAAATATCCTTCATCAAGGAGAGCCTCCCTTCAAAGACCCCTAGTTAGGGAAAACAATAGACATAATGATCTTATCCCAAGAGTTGATGTGTAAAAATGAAGTGAGAAAAAGTTCTTTATAGTTTTTACACTCACTTTTACAAAAATAATTAAAATCCAGGCTGACATGCCTTTTTAAAATGTCAATTTGAAATTAGAAATGTCAACTTAAAATTAACACAAAAATAATATAAAATAATCTAAGTAGTGGGTAAATTGGGATGCTTTCCCCATATTTAACCCCTACTTGAGAAAAATGTCTAAACAAAGCCAATTTTGATGAAACTGAAGGCCAGACTGTGTAGGGGGGGTCTTCATGCCCCAACTAACCCCATCAGTGATGAAAATCCCTCAACGCCCCCCCATTTTAGCAAGCAAATAGTCTTCCCAGGAGGATGACATCATCCTCTGAAGGAGGTCCCAGAGGGAGGGAACTACTGAATTGGAGGACCAGGAGGGTGCTGGAGATACTATGGAAGATAAGAGCGTGTATCATTGCTTAAAAAAATGCCGCTAGAGTGCTGAAACAATGTCAGGGTCATGTGACCTATTGATCCACCCATGGAAGCCTCGAACACCAATCCTAAGGTTTTAAACCCTTTCATGAGAGAGCTAGCGATGCCACTAAGCCATAGCACTTCCAAAGGAGAAAACAGAGGGTCTAGCCATGCCCCTACCTCTGAATGAGCTCGCTAAACACCCCTCCTGGTTAGAAAAAATACACCCTCTACCTGGGGAACCTGTGCAGGTACACTGGTACTGGTACCATCGTAACAATGGCTCCAACTGTGGGACGAGTACTCCTCCTGAGGGTGCTCGAGAATCCTACAATCATCTGGGTACCTTTAGACCTACACACACATCAAATGATGAAGGACATCAAAATACCCAGAGGAAGACACTTTCGTCCTCCCTTGTTCATCAATAAGACTAAATAAATGCATAAACAAATGACTAACCTATGTCAACATGAAGAACGTCAAATGAAATACATGGATAACAGTATATGCCTAATCTACCTACCTATTTTAACATAATAAGGAGAAAGGACTAGGTAAAATCATACCACCAATGTAACCATTTGAGTAAGCAATTTATACATGTTGCTTTACCTTTGTCTTTAGATAAAATTCATGCTAAAACCTGACTGATCATGAAGCAAATATGTACCAAGATTTCTGCCATAATATCACGTGAGGATTGGCTGGCTACGGGGATCTGGGAGCTATAATACTGCTGCCATGGATAATAGCCACTCTTACAAGCTCCATTTATCCAATCTTCCATCGGACTTATGTAAGGGCCATCTTGATGATATATTGGCATTGAGGAAAAATTTTGCTTGACAATTGCTTGATTGTCCATTCGAGAAAGCATTTTTGGAATTGGACCTTGCAAGTCTTCATATATCTTTTGTAACCTGTTTGGCCAATATCTTGGAAAAACATGCATATTCTTCTTCTTTATAATTATCGTGTTAGTACTCCTAATGATCTTTATCATTTCAAAATTGTCAACTACATGATTACAACCTTCACATTTCAATCCAAAAGATAAACCATATAAATCATGACAATGCAAAAATAAGATCATACATGTCTGTATACCTGTATTGTCCTCATTGGAAAGTATGGACGACCACTTACCGATACTGGACAAAAGGGGATGAACACTTCTTGCATAATATAGTTGATTGAGGCTTACCATGAGCTGAGAGATACTGGAGAAATTTTTCACATAAGCATTGTCAACAGGAACCACATCATGCACCATTGCATCCTTTAGCAAAGAAAAGGGGTTGATCCATTCTTCATCGGGGAGAGAGCAAGCTCCTCTATCCATGTATACGCTCGGGAGAGGATCCATCACAATGCTACAAGGCCTTGAAGAAACGTACATTGGTGTGCCAATGAACTTCCAATAATCATCGTCTTCTTCATACCTGTAAATTTCTTCCAAGAGAGCCAACATTCATAAGAAACTGTAACTTGAGAATATGGAGCACTTACCATTTCTGTACATTCTTTAGTTTCTTCAACTGAGGCCTCTTGTTCTTCATCTTCTGTAATTACTTCAATTTCTTGGTCCTGAATAATAGTTTCTTCAAGTAAAACTTCTGAGAGTTGATCTTCATGGATTTATTCACCAAACAACTTCCTTTCTTCTTCAACATAAGGCATCCATCTGTTACTGTGCTCAGGATCCCAGTGGCTACATAAGGCTTCTATTAATCCTGCAAACGATGACATTGTCGCTTTTTCTAATCTGACGAACCAAGCAAGAGGATTTCCTCCCAGGTGATGAATAAATGTTCTCATGTAAATGCTTTCTTCCTTTTTGACATGATTTCCTTCATCCATGGTCATGAAGCATTGGACATGGTCCCCCACCTTACCACGACTGCAATTGAATGGGAACCAAAATATTTCTAGTAGCTAATTAGAATGCCCAGGAAATTTTTTCAAATCAAGAGGAGCAAAAGCTATCTCATTTTCTGCATCTGTAAGATAATCAGGATCCTCAAATTCAAATGGAGCATCCTCTATACCCGAAGAAGCCATCTCACTCGGTTTCCTTGTATTTGTAGAATACTTATGTTATTTTTCTTCAGTCGGAGTCGCCAGGAGTTACCTACCAAGTTAGCTTAACAAATCTCACCTAAGTTCCAAAAACAAGGGCATACTTGAGATGACCGGGATTGAGTTCCGAATCGACCAGTGGAGTCGCTTTTAAATGAGTGGAGTCGCTAGGTAAGATCTTCAAGATTAGTTCTTAACAATATTTTCAAAATACCAATCCAAGGATTACCTCAATCTTCTTACCAAATGTCATTTTTTCCAAAGATTTCAATGACTCTGGGTAAACCACTTCGATTTACGAAATGTCCTCGGCAACAGTGCCAAAAATGTTACCAGCGTTGCTAGACTTATCGAATTTATTTTTAAATGGAGCCTCTAGGTAAGATCTGCAATATTAGTATTTAAAAATAGTATTTTCAAAATATAAATCAAGACTTACCTCAATTTTATTACCAAATGCCGTTTTTTCCAAGGACCTAAATTCAATACTTCAACCAACTTGGAAATGTCCCTGGCAACAACGCCAAAAATGTTACCGGAAAAATTAGAAGGGCTAATTCCGAGTAATCACAAATGATAAGAGTGACCCAATGTCACCTCGGTCACCGTTCTAACTTCTTCGAAATTCGAAACATCCAAGGAGAAGTATCCTTATGGAATCATGTAAAGACACTAGATAACCAAAATCTATGTTTTCTATGCAAGTGTTAGTTAGACCAGTTCCTGAATGGAGTGAATTATATTATGATCGATGCTAATGAGTGTAAAATTTATGATCAATATTACACATATATAATTCAATGAAATACATAAGTTTGATGTGAATCAATACTGGATCGAGGGATAATGACCATTCACCAATGCATAATTGTGATAAAGAAAAATAGGAAACATGTACACATGGAAGGTAGTAATCAATATTGGATCAAAAGACTATATTGTCAATAACCAAACCCAAATATGAACTAAGAGATCATTTCCACTATTATATACTTGGATGTAATTATAGCCGATTATAACTGTTCACTAACAAAATATATGTCAACAATGTAGACTAAAATGATTTAAATGTCATTTAAATGGATGTCATTCCAAAAAGTCCTCCAGTTAATCAATAATCAACACTAATGTATAACACATAGCCAAGTTAAATTATGATAAAGTGTTAATTAAACCAAATAACTAAAAATCCCAAGTTACAAAGAAGTATTTATATCATATCCAATATTAAATATTTAATAAATAACTCATATAAAATTAATAAAGGTTGAATTTATTAACCTATGACAATATAATAATCAGATGAGCAAATAAAGTTTGATATATACTTGGTTAATGGTTGAGGTTTAATATGGAAACTAACTCAACCTTTAGTTTTTATATGTGCTTGTGCAGGTATTGGGGCACGCAATGGGGCACATGAGGGCTTCCCGAAGGGCAAACCCATGCAAAATGCAAAGGGTAGGATGAGCAAGGGCAGGGTCAGTTTGGATAGCAAAGGTTGCAGGTGGTGTGAAAGAGGGGCAAATCTGAGGTGCTGGAAAGAGGGACCGTGGGTCTCACAATGGAGAGAGGCTCAGATGCTGAAAGAATAGGGGCTGGATGGAGGCCGAGAGTAGGAAAGCAAGGGTTGCGGACTGGGGAACCTGCAAATGAAAAGGGGAGGTGGCAGATGGGAGGATCAACAGAGTGGGCTGAAGGTCGTAGCAGAAATTTGGATAACGGTGCGGGAAGCAAAAGGAGCCGTAGATAGGAAAGCGTTGGAGGTGTGGAGAGAGCAAGGGAGTTGGGAAGTGGGGAGGGAGGAAATATCTCGAAATGGAGAAGGACATAGATCGGGAGTGCTGCGGGATGAGCAGGCTGCGGATTCCGGTGGAAAGGGGCAACACAAAGCAACCCCAAGGTATGAAAGAGGAGCTACGAGGAGGAGCGATCTAGGAGAGGAGGACGCGGGTTAGGGCCACAGGAAAGTGAGGGAGTTGGTGCGGGTTAGGGCCACGAGAAAGCGTGGAGAAACTGAAGTAGCAGGGTTCGAGATGCTACAGATGGGGCAGCGAGGAGAGTTTTTAGCAGGCTACGAATGGGTAAAAGCAAGCCACGAGGGATAATGCATAAAAGTGAAAAAATAGGTTTTAAAAAAATAAATTATTAACTCGGAACTTTAAAAATAAAGTAAGACCAATTAAACTAATATTTACAAAATAACTCATAAAATCAAATACACTAAAACTAATTAACCTAACCCAAATAACTAAGAAACCTAGAAATTCAAATGAAGTAGGCTAGCTAACATAATATTTACAAACATACAAGCTCATAATTTAGGTTTAGTGTGTAGAGATGAACAACTCGGGCATAAAAATAGAGCTAGATACCAAACCCTAGGGCATCAATGGGAGGAGATACTCTCCTTGATATGGTACTTGGAAAGCTTGTCAACTAGGGCTTACCTCAATAATCTCTAGGATTCATTAAGGAAACCTAGTCTTAGCAAGACTTGAAGACCTAAAGCTCAAGCTTAAATGCTAGGGTGACCAATGAAAAAAATGAATTGCAAATCAAGGAAAAATTAACCAACAATGGATTCCATTCAACCCTAAGAAGAAAATCACTTTCATACATTTGACATAGAGACCTCAAACAAAAAAGTATAGATACCTCCAAGTGCATGTGTTAAGCAAACAACTCTAGCTTGACCTTAACAATGGTGTGAACAAAAGAAAAACTTCCAAGAAATGCTTCAAACTTGCAAAATATCCTTCATCAAGGAGAGCCTCCCTTCAAAGAGCCCTAGTTAGGGAAAATAACATACATAATGATCGTATCCCAAGAGTTAATGTGTAAAAATGAAGTGAGGAAAAGTTATTTATACTTTTCACACTCACTTTTACAAAAATAATTAAAATCCAGGCGGACATGCCTTTTTAAAATGTCAATTTGAAATTAGAAATGTCAACTTAAAATTAAAACAAAAATAATATAAAATAATCTAAGTAGTGGATAAATTGGGATGTTTTCCCCAGATTTAACTCCTACTTGAGAAAAATGGCTAAACAAAGCGAATTTTGACCAAACTAAAGGCCAGAATGCATAGGCGGGGTCATCATGCCCCAAATAACCCCATCAGTGATGAAAATCCCTCAACGCCCCCCCATTTTAGCAAGCAAACAGTCTTCCTAGGAGGATGACATCATCCTGTGAAGGAGGGCCCAGAGGGAGGGCACTGCTAAACTATAGGACCAGGAGGGTGCTGGAGATACTCTTGAAGATAAGAGCCTGTCTTAGTGCTGAAACAACTACTGCTGGAGTGCTGAAACGGGGTCAGGGTCATGTGACACAGTGATACACCCCTATAAGTCCCAGACACTAACCTCAAGGTTTTAAACTCTTTTATGAGGCAAACAACGATGCCAGTAAGCGATAGCACTTCCAAAGGAGAAACCAGAGGGTATGGCCATGCCCCTACCTCAAGATGAGCTAGCTAAACACCCCTCCTGGTCATAAAAAAAGACACCCTCTCCCTGGGGAACCTATGCAGGTACGTTGGTGCTGGTACCATCGTAACACCCCCTTAAAAAATCATTTTTTGTGTGCCACAAATTGGAAAACCCATGGGAATCACGTTTGGTGAAACCCACAGCTAAATTTTTTTCCATACCCAGCAATTGTGACTCGCTACCTGTTGGGAGATTATTGTGGTTCGGGGTTAGATGCATCCTTTTTGTTAGCTTGAAATTGTGTGTAAGCAGGTAGGAGTAGATGGGGATTTGAAATTGGATTGATAAACCTTGTGAAGGAAGTAACCCTACTGAAGATGATAGGGCTTTGGTTACCTAAATATGCACTCCCTGAAGAGCACTAGAAGGGAAGGTATGGCCTAAGGGACTGTGGAGTAGTGAAGGGGATAACATCCTTATGTTGGGTGTGTAGGTATTGTGGGTGCCAAGCTAGCTAATTTTGTAGAGGTTATGGTATCTCTATGGATTGAACTCACTAGCTTACAATTCCTTTCCCTCTACTTCCTTGATAGCCTAATAAACCTAGCTATGGGTTGGATTGGCTGGGTTTTAGTGTTAATTTGGTTGTGCATAAGTTTGTACCTTCCCTTTCCTTGTCAAAATAATTCCCATCTTAGGGGTGGCCTCCTATCAGAAATAGTATATGCTAGATAGAGTGCCTATGGTTCAATGGAATGTTGCTCTTGCATAGTCAGTTGCTCTGAACATATTCATTTCAAGATACGTATTCTCTTGTATTTGATTATGCAATGTATTTAACTGATGTATATTATAATTATGTTGGTAATTACATGCTAGATTTGTGAAGTAGAATTTATTTCCATTGTGTTTATTTGGATTATGCATCTGCACACATGTTTCATTTGTTATGAATTTGTAAAATGATGATGGAGCTAAATTTGGAATCCTGAATTTAGTTCATGTTTCCTCCCTTAAGTCGGATTGATGGAAGGGGACATGACAGTACATCAACCCCTGCCTAAGTACCTACATCATCCCCAACCCATGTACCTACATCACCCCCCTCCCCCCACCTATATAATTCCCCGTCGATGTACCTACTGTTAATGGCTAAATTTTGCACACATGCGACATTTTGATGATTCTTGCAGTAAGGTGTCATCAACATAAAGAATGTAGTTCACCAAAGGCATCCTCAACAAATCCAAAAGACAGCATGAGTCCAAAAGTTTCCAAAACTAGTCAAAAGAAGAGGTCGCATGACTAAAAAATTGCTAACCCACATTATAGCGCATGTTACCAGTTCAGTGCCCGCGGAATACTCATGCGGATATTCCTTCAACAGTCACGCTACTATCAAAATGGAGGGACCACCTAATTCCCGTAATGCATTGAAGGCTCCATCACCTCCAAATATTCAAATTCATATCCTCACATAGTTGGTGGCATTAAATATCCCCCTTGTTGTACCTTGGAACTAGTTGATGGAGTGTATGAGTTCACATTTGGATCTAGTGGTTTGTTGGCCACCTCTTGGCCTTTAAAAGGAAGCCATTCACATGCATTTGGTAGAGAGAAATAAGAGCAATATTAAGTTTCTAGATTTGTGTTGGAGCTTCCTCATAGCCCACCTTTTCTTACCTTTGTAAGCATTCCCAAGCTCCCTTGTCAGGCCTTCCTTCAAGGGGAAATAGTTTCTCTCCATTGTTCTACCACTCACTTAGCATATAGTTTGGACAAATAATGGCTCTGTAAGGGATATTGTTGGATTCCCTTGAATCCCACACCTTCTAGGTCTTGTACAACTTGACAACTGGACAATACATACCTTGGATTGTTGTTGGAGTTTGCATTCTCCCACCATTTTCATTTTATTTACATTTTGTTCAATTTTCCTTATATTATGTGAATTCCACTAACAATCTATTGTAGGATCACTTGGAGGACAACCAAAAACCACCACAGGGGCTCCAAGGATTGAGGCCTTGTTGTAGCCCAAAAGGCATATCCCCTTACCAAGTGGATGAGTGCACAATTGTGCAATTTTTTCCACAACAGGTCTAATGGCGACTCCGCTTATTTTTATTTATTTCTTTTAAAATAGGTTGTTTTATGCTGAGTGAATAATTCTACGTTTTTATCATTTGTAGGCGATTGGGTTTACCACATCCTACTCTAGAATTCCCTCCCTATTGGCCATAATTAATTTTTACATAGTTGCACGGATCCCAACCTCTCGACCGTGCTACTCACACACAAACGCCTTCTACCCGTGCATGTAACTAGTTCACAACCCGCACGACCTCTCTTTGGTTTACATGTGCAACTTCTCTGTGTTCTTCCCATGCTACAACGCGTCTATTTTGTATTTTTATGCACTACCATGCAACAAAGTATTGTTTTCCCAGTGGCTACAATGATTTGATTTGCTTTTTATTTGCATACTACAATCTTGCAGCCCTGTTGCTGCTCACTAATGAACTTAAATTAATTTAATTTGTAATAATTACTTACTTTTTTAGTAATTAGTTCACCTAAACCAATATTAGGGAGTAAAGAGTTCATATCTCTTGAAACTTACCTAGGTAACCAACCTTGAGGCTTTCAACATGCCTCATTGTTGTCACTAGTATTCAAGACCTCTCTTTTTTATTGACAATTGACATGTTTTTAGGACCAAAGCTAGTGTAGAATCTACTTTTTGCATGCAAGAAAGGACCTAAAGACTCTTGTCCCCCTAAGTATGCTCTTCACCTCATGCTTCTTATGAGCTTGGTGAATCAAAAAAGGGCGAGAAGTGTGAAATACCACCATTGCACACTTTTTAATTAGTTAGCACTTTGATTTGCAAAGCACCTCGAGCATCTTTTAGAGTTAAAAGTACATCTACTTTTGCAGTTACTTTATACTCTTCTAGTTAATTTTCCAACGATCAATTTTCTTTCATCACATGTGTATGCACCACTAGCACACACTAAGAGACCTAAAGACTCTTCTGATCCAAGTATGCTCTTCACCTCACACTTCTTGTGAGCTTAATACCTCTCTTACACTCCCTAAGTGAAATTCAAACCCCTTAAAATCAACTTTGTAATTGTCCCAACCAACTAAAATCCTCCATAGGAGGTCACAAAGTAAAATTTTAGTTAGGTGGAATTGATTGGTCTAGGAATCCATTAATGCCCACCAATCTATTTTCAGTAGCGCTATTTTGAAACATAGCATTGTTGACTTCTAGTGTACTTTCAAAAATCCTGCTAGAAGCAAGTGTTCAAATAAAACCCGTATCAGAAGTGCACCGTGAATAATGTTAGAATCTTTGATACTTCCAAAATGGTTATGTTAGATCTTCAAACAATTTATATCATTATCAAAATAACCATATACAATAACATCATTGAAAGATAGCCAAGCAAAACATAACAAGAGAACACGAAGATTTGTTGTGGGAAAACCCTCTCATGGGAAAAACTTAACAATAATTCTTCAGTATAGATCAGGGACAATTTTAAGAACCCCCCCAAAAATTTATATGTATAATAAATGGGCGAATCTCCCTGATATATAGAAAAATTTGAAGGATATTTTATCAATTAATATAATATGTATGTATAATTTTTTGGCTAATCCTTCATTCTATTATATAATCTTGTAAAACATTTCACTAAATTATAAGATATTGTAAAAGTTTGGTGAATATTTCACTGAATTATAAAAGATTGTAAAAACTTGGCGAATCTTTCATCGAATTATAAAACCTTGTAATGTCTTGATGAAATTTTCACCAGGAAGACTCAGCTTTTGATTCTGCAAAATATTACTAAGGTAGTGCAATAGAAGAGCATATATTAGATCTCAACTCTAGAGTCTCTCAACTCTTAAACTTTTGAATAAACAAATGCATGAATGAGGAGAGGAGAGATTTATTTATACATTTCACTAGCGGTATTGGTCACTCATGACTGAAGGTGTCAATGAAACACAACTGCACTAATTACATTAAGGGCAAGTGGGGACTCCACTTGTTATCTCATTCCTTAGTGGTCCAATGTAAATGTGAGGACCCAAATCTTGACAGGCCAACAAACTGATCGAATCAAACACTTTACATTGTGGAGCAATTATGGCACTCACGAACCATTATTACAACGTGGACTCTTATTGAGACCCACAAACTTAATATAGTGTATGAATTCTCAATTATATTATTTTCCAAATCTCCCCATTTAATATACCCTCTAAGAAAAAAATAACATGATTATTTATTTATAGATACAGATACCACTTTTTCCTTTCTTTTGTTGACAATCAAAATCTGAATTATGTCATTTGATTTAGAATTTTGGAGTTAGTTAGAAACTTGCCATGGTTATTAAAAATAATAATATACACTATCACGAATAGAAATCACATCAATGCATCATCATTCATATCGATAGAACTACTCCATTAAAGACTACTTTTTCTCAGATAAAATGAGGTGGTGTTCGTATCCATGTCCTTGAAATTTTCTAAAGCATGCAAAATGTGGTAAAATTGTTTTAGCACCATCATTGTGTGCAAAAAACAAGATATCAAATAGCTGAATGTCCACATCTTTGTTCAAACATTCCATATACATATTATATATAATCATGATGGAAATAAAGTATCATGTTCCAACTAAATCATATATTCATCATACATAACTATATCCATTTCTTGATGATGATATCAATTACACATCAAAACAAATCACCCAATTTTTTTCTTTCTTCTGAATGACCCTTACAAAAAAAATACCATAAAACAAGTACCGAATCCAACAAATTTAGGTTACAAATAAAATGGACAAACTTGGCAACACAAATAAAAAAATATACGAGTCATGAACTTCTCAATACACATAGAAGAATCTACTAGAACACTTTGGACAACTCTATAGGAATACAATGGAAAAATAATGACCATTCCATTATAGCCCTGCCATTATAATTAGTGTGCATTTATTTATATTACAAATGTCCCAAACATGAACAATAATAGACAAAAAATATGAACATACACTCTCTCATGAATGCCTTAGATCCAAAAATATTTGCATAGCAAGATCCTAATAAAAGTACATTTTAAACAACCGGGTCAAATTTAGTTTGGATATAGAAACCATGTGGCGTCTCTCCATCAAGATAGCAGCCCCTAACAATGTATAATTTCAATTGATGGTTTAAACACGACAAGGAATAAAATAAATCATATCTTTTGAGCTCTTTAACTCTTTGACGAAAACAATACCCCTATGATGGATTAAAACCCTAACAACACCGAATGATCCCTAAGAATCAACAACGCCCTAAAATTCAATAAACGTTAAAAAGAATCCATGATAAAAAAAGCATGATAAAAAGCAAATTTATAGTATAATAATCTATTGTAGCTGCAAATAAAAGGATTAAAAATCTTGACAAAAAACATACTACATTAATTAGTGGATAAAAAGCATGATGTGATTCAGTATTCTTTGATAAAATGCATGTGCAACGTGCCCCTTTTGTTGGAAAATTAACCCATCTAGACCTTAGTTGATGCCACTATTTGGTTTCCTAGGTGTTTAGACCATGGTAGTTTTTGTTCCTAGTGCATAGCTTGAACACCTTTTGATTTTTATCTTCAAGTGCACCCCAATAGATGCTTTAAAGCAACTTTTATGAGCTAGAGCTCCCAATATGCTTTATTCCTGCTTTATCCCGCTTTACTAAGTTAAAGCCAACTTTTATCCTACTTTTCTCATGGATAAGGATAAGCTAGGGTGCTAGGATGCTTTTGGCAAGTTTGCCTCTTTTCGGCCACCACCTCTTCCATCTTTTTCTCTTGAAAAGATGCTCATTAGATACTTTTTGGTCATTCATGGACTACCTAAGCTAACTTAGCCAATTCGTGACCACTTGCTATGAGTTGGAGAATGCTTTTTCCATAAATGGGGTTTTATTATTAAATCTAAGCCTGCCACTTGTGAGCATCTCGAATTTACTATAAGGAATTCAAATTTCCTTCATGGGATGTATTATTTAATGTACTCTTATTATTCATTAATAAGATGATGGAATTTTATCCAATTGAGTTTTCTTTCTCATGTGATTCTGCTCAAATTTTCTCTCTTCTATGAAGTCTTGTAAAATCATTGTGAGGACTTTTCTTTGAACTAGATCCAAACTATGATAAATTTTCACATGGTATCAAAGTTGATCAAGAATTCAAACTCACAAAGATATTTCCATTGTAGGACTAGAAGTAGTGGAGTTACCACAAAACTCATGGGGCAATTTCCTTGATTCCTTTGGTTTACCATTGGGGTCTACCCATGTGTGAGGCACTCCCGAATGTGGTCATTGTCGAAAAAGCATTTGATTGAGCTTACTGAATTTTCCTCCTGAGTGTTTTTGCAGGTCTTTTGTTTAGGTATAACAACTTCTACATGGACTCGAAAGTAGTTTCTCCTCTATCTTCTTCAAACTATTCTATTTGGAAATTGAAGAAGTCTAAGCATTTGAAGAGTCCGGATCTCTTTGATCTCTCTATTGAAGTTGTTATTATTCCTACATCCTATGAAGAGAAGTGCAATTGGTTTGAATATAAGTGCAATTGGTTTAATGACTGTGATAGAGCATTTGGAATTATGTGTCTAGCAATTCCTCCTTATATGCACTACCTCATTCATACTCTTGATCTCCCAATTGAGCTCTAGAGAATTCTAGATAGAGCATTTGGCCAGAAAAATGATGAGGAAGAGATAAGACCTATAGAGAGTGAGCCTATTAGAGGCACCTCCTCAAATTTTCTCACAGATGTTACTAATGTATCAGACTCAAGCTTCTCATATGAAGTTGTTCATGAATAAGAAGAAGTTGTAGAATATTCAACACATATAGTTCATGTTGAATATTTTCTCCTTGATTCAAATGCTTCCTCTGTTTTTCATGGAGCAGTAATTGAAGAGAGCTCTTCTTTTGTGGCTCTAGAAGTTGATAAATCAGATCTCTCTCCTTTTCATGTACTATGCTAATGATGAAGAAGGTTCAACTAATGGAACTACTGTTGTTGAAGATGAATTCGTCCATTCATCTCGCATGTTCTCCTATGAGTCTTCTATTTTGAATTATGAGCAAGATAATCTAGATTATGCTCTAGAAGTTGAGAGGATTTCGATTCCTCTCTTTCACATGAGTCTACTGGTGTGCACAATGGTGATCTACTGAATGTTTTGGAAGATAGATCAAAGTTTGGAGGTGATGCATTCACTCTCCTTGGTCGCATGCTTCCTATGATTCCTACTAGATTGCTAGCACATGTTCTCAGAATTGCACAGAATATGAAGGACACCACTATTGGCAATATGGAAGTGGCAGAAGATGTAGATTGTCATTGATGGCAATTAGATATGGCAGTGGCAACTAGCCATGACAGGGCAACAAAAACAGAGCAACAAAAAGATGACAAAGAAGCACAATGAAGAGATCTCAATGTCTGCCATCACTCATGTATGATATCATATGTTGAGAATGTGAAGAGCTGGATCGTGTGCCCACTCCCTTAGTTTCCTGAATCACAATTGAGTGTTGAGATCTCTCCTAAGTTCTGCCAGGGTTACACATGCTGCTTGCATTCAAGAGCTTGTGTGGATCAATAATTATTGTAGAGATTTCATATTGGCATTCTGACATATGACTTCAGTGTTAAAGAGTGTCATAGGCATGAGCGTAGATCCCAAATCAGACAAGGAGTAATTAGCATAAAGAATGGATTAAAAAGAAAGAGATGTCATGGGCCAAAGTAAGTCAAAAACAAGTCAAACAGGAAAGCAACATTATATAAGAAGAAGAAGAAGTGTTGGGCATTATATAAATGTTGATGGCATATATATATGAAATCTATATGTTGATTAAAACATTGGCGTGGATATATGAAATCTATACGTTGATTAGAACATTAGCATATGTAAATGAAAGTTTATGGCATTGGCAAGTTAATCTTCAATTTGGCCGTCACTGCTGTATGAGAGAGCCGCAACATTATTAATCTTGGAGTATAACAAGTTTGTTTGTAAAATCCAGGAGATCGTTATGGTGGTGGTCGTTATAGTGAAAGAGATCGTGGTGTTGATATCCGGGACATGTATAGCAGCCGTGACCGATATGGCAGTGATCGTTATGGTTCTGATCGTTATTCACCGAATGGGATTGGAATGGAAAGAGGCTATAATCATGATAATGCCCGGGGAAGTGATCGATATGGCAGAGGAATCTACAGAGAGAGATGAGGGCCCTATGATAGTCCAAGTCGGGGAAGACCATCTTTGTATGGTGATCGCCATTGCTGACAGAATGAAAGAGATTCAAGCATTAACATAAGGGTGGGAAAGTGTGAATATTGGATCTAAAGATTGAGATACGACTTCTCTTCAGTGCTGCGAACTCAAAATGAAGATGCATCTCAACATTGAAGCTACACATCCTCTCTATGGTGGAAACACTAATTTTCTGATGCGTGGTTGCTACTTGATGTCTGTAGCTAAAAAGGTAAGCCCATTAGAGCGTGAGTTAGTTAGATCGTGATCCCGTTAGCCTATTAGTGCAGAGAGTGAGCTCAAGAGCTATGAAGACTGCTCTTTTGGAAGCTACCAACTCAAGTTGGCTGCTGTGACCTCAACCAGTGTGAGCTGCGACCTCCAATATCGAGCTACGTCCTTCACTTGCAGTTGCGAGTACCATTTGAATACCACTCCTCCATTTAAAGGTACGAGAGTATATATGGAAGCACATTGAATCTCGTGAACGTTGAAGTTCTCTCTCTTTGGTGGATTCACCATGAAGTGAAGATTGGTCTATCGCATGTCTCGTGGAAAGCTCATTCACCACGAACTGAATTGATTGAATGCCATTGAACCCTAATTTTGAGTTCCAGTCATTTGTAATTCTTTGTGGGTTGTCTGATGTTGCTAGCACTCGTTGAAGACTGATGCTTATCCATTGGATGGATATTGTGAGATGTGGTGTTAACCTATGGCAGCCTGGAAACAAGTGATGTGAATATTGGCATCACTTTGGACCTGGGATGTATGCTGCATGCGGCTTTGAAGAGCTTGCTTGGTGAATGCTCATGGAAACCGTGTAGAGTTGCGACCTCTAAAAATGTTCGATTCCATTGAGAGCTGCCAGCTGCATAATAGATGGCATTGAAGTGAGCTGCGCTTTTTGTTTCTCTTTGACTTGAAGATGCCCTGCGTGGAACAATTCTTGTTTTCCCTCGCATGAAGAGCCAAAAACAACGCTTTTACAGTTTGTGTTGTTGTTTTTGAAATATGGTCCCTCGCATTGATAGAAGTATGAGAGAATGACATGAATGTGGTCATCATAAGAAAAGCTTGCAGCCTGAGATTACGAAGACGAACGTGCAGATGATGTAGACGTGGCAATATGGTCGTCGAGGTGGACGATGACAGGGTTTGTTTAAGTTGCGGATGCAGACAGCGACTAGGTCAAAATATGTAGAAATGTGGACAAAGATATGGCAGGAATGTGCTATGAAGATAGACAACAATACGATCGAAGTACTCTAATGATCTGTCACAGAGACGTGGTGTAAACAGAACCAAACAAGCAGAAATATGTGTTGTCATCAGACAAGTGTACATCCTAGTGGCTGTTGTATAACCATTGCTATTCATCCACAGTCGAAAACATTTTAATCAATTGGAATGTACATTCGACGGTTATTGCAGTCAGAACTGGAGGCACATTAAAGCGTTTCGTTAAACACTTTTTTGAACAGTGAAATAGCACCTTAAGAAATAAAGCGGTAAGGGTTTTATGCCTAGAGGAGCCGAATGCTAAAAGAGCGGTAATATAAGAAGCCAAAGCTCTTATAGTGCTCATCTTAAAAAAAAAAAAGTAAAAACTATGAATAAAACGATAAGTCATAATGGATAAAAGAATAACAAAAGGAGAATCGACTAAATATAGTTATGACTAAGTCATTAGTTTAATCTTATTTTCTTATTATATTAAAAGATACATCATTCCATGAAGAGTTGTGAAGTACATGAGAAGACACATTGATTCATGAAGAGGTATGAAGAAATATTATAAAAACGAAGACATGAAGAGATCAATGTGTGTCTCGGTGGATTATAAAATATATCTTGGTGGATATTCTATCATTGATATGGACCTTGTGTTCATTCAAACACATTGGTGTCTCTAATCAGGTTGGAACTTGAATGAGGATTGGATTCCTCTCTACATGCTGGGTCGTGTATACAAGCTGGGTCTTTTAAGAGAGATGGGTTTCTCAATCTAGATGGGTCTAGATCAGTAATGCTATGTAATGTAAAATCCTATTTAATAAAGAGATATTTGACATATTCATATATGTGTTGTTTTTCATATCTGTTTTATATATTTCATATATATATATATAATTGGTAAATGTCATAATTGTTTCATAATACATATGATTGATTAAGTTAGTGCTTTGACAAGATATTTTTAAGTTTTAAGAGACACTGATTCACCCCCCCCCCCAGTGTCTAGGACCTTGTTCTAAAACAACCATTTGCTTGGGATTTATTGTCAAGCTCATCAAGACACATTTGGACCCGACCTTAGGAAGTTCAAGTCTAATGAGAAGCTACATCTGATCTCCTATCATACTTCTACTAATGAGGATCCTATATCAATTATTTCTCTAGAACACCATTTTTCTTCTTATGAGTTTGTTGATGTGCAATTTTGTGATTCACTGGATATTTTGGAAGCTATATCAAACTATGGACTTCACGCATTCACTCTCCTTTGTCCCATGCCTCCTACCTATTCCTACATGGTCACATGCACATTTTCTCAAGGTGCTAATTAAGTTGGACACATCATGCATTCCCTTCCACACTTTCTCCTCACACTTTGAGATGATTTGACCACATTTGGTTTAATGTCGAAGCCACCATCATATCATGTTAAATTTGGTTATGATCTCACCCTCGTTGGTTCAAAGGATATCTAAAGGACCAGCTACACATTTTGGGAGCTTATCCTACCTCATTTGGTTCAAAATTCAAGTTCTAGGATTATCTTCATATTCTTGTAGTTGTTCTTGCCATGTTTGGTTCAATGAGCAAGTCTAAGAAGCTTCCATATTTGCTTTCTTCCATTGGTGGAGAAATAAAGGACATGTTTTGGGAGCATGATCCACTTCTTACCAAGAAGAAGATTCCTTTAGACATCTAATCAAGCATCACACCTACTTGAGTTTGGAGCAGTTTATTTTTGATGTGTTTCATGTCCATTTTTAGGGGAGGTTTTTCCCATGTGATTTTCCTCTTTAACGTTGCTTGTTTGGACATAATAATTGTAAACGCTCACCATAATCCTTTCATTCTTGGGTTCTAATCTCACATAATTCAGGCTTAAGGGGGGTTTGTTGGAATAATTAACCCATCTAGACCTTAGTTTATGCCATTATTTGGTTTCCTAGGTGTTTAGACCATGGTAGTTGATGTTCCTAGTGCATAACTTGACCATCTTTTGATGTTTATCCTCAAGTGAACCCCACTAGATGATTTAAAGTAACTTTTATGAGCTAGAGAACCCAATCTTCTTTATCCATGATTTATCCTAGGTGAAAACACGAAGTTGGGTAACACTTTTGGCTTGTTTTTACAAACAAAACTGCTAAATTTTATGTTTTTCAACTTCAACCTCTTCAAACCCATATCTCCATTAGGAATTTCAAATTGAACTAAACATAAATGTTTTGGAGAATTGAATTAGCTTTCTACTCGTATTTGTTTTAAATTTTTTTATGGACATATCGTGGGACAAATTTGGTGCACACCAACGACATATACTTGAAAATTTGAGGTATGGATAATGAGCGACCTGTGTGGACATCGGTTTTTCAATAGATTTTTATTCATTTTAGGGAAAACAATTGTATGCTCATAATCTACACATACTACACTTGTGCATGGACTATATTTTTAGTTTTTTAAGACTTGGGAACTATTTTTTATTATTTATCGAAACAAGATATGTTCAGAAAATGGTGCATTATCGACACACGTTGGTGAGCTTCAATTTTATTTTTGGTGTGACTCTTATTGCAAAAACTAAAAGTACACTTTTGAAGAGGATGAGCCAATTATGGTTTTTTTGGTGTTGTCTTTGTTATGATATTGAATTTTCATTTCGGGTGATTTTTCAGAGTAATAAAATTCTTAAGGGATAAGGTTTAGAAAAAAATTATTAATAAATAGAAATTCAAATCGAAATGAAAAAATTATTATATAATTGGAAACTAGATTCAAAGATGAATCCATTGCTACAAAATCCGACAAATAATATTTAAAATTTGCAGGGGTTTGGGCTTGCTGAAGTTGTAGGTTCCAGAAATATGCCATATATTTTCACAGGTTTTGTTGGCCATAAACTGTCGGCCGAAAAAATATCTCCCAAACTCTCGTCCAAGAGTTTAGTTCAAACTCTCATCCAAGAGTTTTTTTTTTAATACAGTGCGATGATTGGTTCAAACTCTTGGCCTAGAGTTTTTTGACTCTCGACCGATAGTTTGAACTCTTAAAATTCTTGGCCTAGAGTTTTTTAAACTCTCGCCCTAGAGTTTGAGGTTGACTTTTTTTTCCCTTTTCATTTGTGCACTAGCTTTTATCCTGCTTTTCTAAAGGATACAGATAAGCTAGGGAAATAGGATGATTTTGGAAAGTTTCCCTCTTTTTGGCCACCACTTGTTCCATCTTTTTCTCATAAAAAGATACTCAATAGCTACTTTTTTGTCACTCAAGGACTCCCTAAGCTATCTTAGCCAATTTGTGACCACTTTCTATGAGTTGGAGAATGTTTTTTCCATAGATGGGGTTTTATTACTAAATCTATGCCTGCCACTTGTGAGCATCTTGAATTGCCTCGAAGGAATTTGAATTTCCTTCATTGGATGTATTATTTAATCTACTCTTATTGTTCATTAATAGATGATGTTATTTTATCCAATTGAGTTCTCGTTCTCATGTGATTCTGCTCAAAGTTTCTCTCTTTTATTAATTCTTGTAAAATCACGTGAGGATTTTTTTGTGAACTAGATCCATATCATGATAAATTTTTCACACCTTTAAGACCGAAGCTTTCATAAATTGAGATGTTGCACAAAGATTAAAATGTCAAGAAAACTAAGAATGAAAAGTGGAATCACATAAATCAGAACCTTCACCTTGCAAGTGCAATTGAGTGAACCATGAATTGTTGCAGCCTTTATATAGGACAAAATTGCTCCTAATTTACCCTCCAATACTAGAAATCGAGGCATCGAAGAAGTTATCAACATGAAATTGGCTAAAAATCCAGGCGAATCCAACCATATGCCTGGATAATAGGAAAAATGGAGGGCGAATGATTTTCTTGTGGATCAACTGATCCAATTCGATCAAGTACAGTCATATCCTCCTTTGGGTACATTAACCTTCTCAAGAAGGTTGGTTTCCATGAAGCATTCCAACCATACAAACATTTATCCTTCCGGAGCCCTAATCTTCTTAGTCACATATAGTTGACAAAATGTATAGAAAACATTCCTTGCAAAAAAAAGTCTTATGAATCTAGTTTGTTTTGGGGTATTACATTTCCTTAAGGTCAAAATGTGATGAACTATTAACGTCATAACATTATCCCAATGGGTTATTATTATAGTTTTATTAGTTAATTTTAACTTAGTTATTTTTTACATATGTAATTGCAAATTATTTTTCTACAAAACATGTTCTTATTTTAAGATTTCATTATAAATAAATTTATCTAGAGTGTTTCGTATTACCACTTTGTTTGTGTTAATACAAAGGAGTGACTATATACATAATAACAATGTAAAGTTTAAACAACTTTCTTATTTTATAATTTCCTTTTAGATGAACTTATGTATTTGTTTGGTATCTCCACTTTTTGATTGTATTAATACATTTAAATAACTACTATATACATATTAATAACATGAGATTTAAGCAACATATTTTTCTCAAAATGAAACTAATAATCATATATTTACATAATCAAAGTGAGATTTAAAAGATATTTATGTTAAAACATGTGAACAACCCATTCATATATATATATAATATTTAAAAACTTTAGATGAACTTATGTATTTGTTTGGTATCTCCACTTTTTGATTGTATTAATACATTTAAATAACTACTATAGATATATTAATAACATGAGATTTAAACAACATATTTTTCTCAAAATGAAACTAATAATCATATATTTACATAATCAAAGTGAGATTTAAAATATATTTATATTAAAACATGTAAACAACCCATCCATATATATATATAATATTTAAAAACTTGAGATAGAAAGTTATTTGTATTAAAACAATGTAACAACTATATAGAAAATATTCAAAGTTAAATTGAAGGTATTTGTATTAAAACAATTTAACAATTTATATAGAAAATATATTTATATTAAAACAAATAAAAAATATCTAGAAAATATATAGAAATTGTAAAAAATATATAGAAATTGTAAAAGCTGTTTAACAAATGAATAATTATATTAAAAAATGTACAATTTTACTTAATAATCAATAATTTAATGTATTTATCAAAATTTACAACAACTTGTCAAACCATATATATAGAGGTGTTATAAATTTGGAAAAACATATATCAAAATGAGCTAAATATTTTCATATATTTATAAAAATTTAAAGCAAAAACTCCACCGTAAAACAATTATTGTATAAAGGCATGTCATAACAACATTATATTTATGACTCTAGATGCATAGTCCCTAAACATATGACACAAAACAATGACTCCATAGGGTTATAATGGATAAAACCTTCATCTCCGAATAATAAAATCCTGTCAAATTGTTAATGTGTCAGACTTTTCATTGAAAAATTAATTTATATTTATGAAATCAGACTATTAACAACAAATACTCCAAAAGTTCAGGGCTATTATTTTGTTCAGGCTATCTAAATAGATAATTATTAAAACTCAAACTTGAAATTTACAATGCCACTGAAATATTCCAGCTGCTAATAAATGACCGACTTAGTTTAAGTGTGACTTAGTGTCAATGTGTTCATGGAAATCATTTTATTCAAACCGTTTAAATACAATATAAATATTAACACTAAAACATGAAATTTACAATGCCGCTAAAAGCACCCCACTAACAACGTGTGACCTGCTCGTTTATGTGTATCCATGACTATTATTTTCTTCAGAGTATAAATACAAGATAATTATTATCGCTCAAACTTGAAATTTACATTGCCACCAAAATTTACACGGCCAACACATGACCCACTCAAGTGCTTGACAAGATTTGTCACAAGTGAAGAATATGTGAATCAGAGTTGTATAATCAATTTTAATGTTTTAAGCTCAAAGTAACTCATGTTTTGACCTACAACCACATGAGCCTTATTTGAATTCTCTCTTTAGGTTTGGTGGAATTTCCATACATTTATTTACAGGGATCTTGTAATGTGTATAAGGATTATATAATCAATCTCTACTAGTAAAATCATTATAAAAACATAAAATCACCACAGCTTGTAATCTCAGGCACAATCTTTCCTACTCCCCATAAACTCTTATAACACGGAAAACACTAATTTGCATAAATATTTGAAAATAAAACAGTCATAACGCTCATTTTTGGACCTATGATGCTCATTTACAAGTTGGAATCTTTACTTTAAAGGCTAGTAATATTGGGTGAATTTTTTAGAAATAGAGAGTTTTTATATTGCTTGAAATATTTAACGCCAGTAGATCTAATAAACCCTATTTTCTTAACTGTGCTTCAATATATCTTGTGGATTAAGAATTTTTGATGTATCTTACTTATGTATCTTGAAGGAATTGGATATAAAATTCAATCTTATATTGACAGTGTTACACCTTAATCCAAATTTATTGGAGTGATGTAATGTCATAATGTTAATATTGGCTATTTGTTTGTCATCGTGATTCTTCTAGGCTTTCTAAGTCTGCATCAATGTGTTTTCCCAATGATGATCACCAACTAGATATGTGCAAGCCTCCTGATAGAAGCAAGAGCTTGATTGCATATTTGTTGAAAAGGGTAAATCGGTGAAGTGGCAAATCTGAATGGCCTTAGTTGTGGATTGTGACACTTCGACAGATTGAAGTGAGTTATTTGATTTGGATAGTAATCATATTATGTAAGGTATAACTATTTTGTATATGTTTAGTATTCTCTCTTTTTCTTCTACTTGATGATTTCTAAATAAAAGAAATTTTGCACATGAATATTGTGTGAGGTAATTGTTTAGTAAATTTTTATCCTTAAAATTTTTCTAATGTCTGCAGATTGCATATGCTAAAGTTACCCCAGCTATGGAGCTTGTAAAATATAGTTTTCAAGTTTTAAACTTTTGATGAAACTGTAGTACCTACTATCTATTTCTTTTTATAGCCTTCTTCATAGATAGCTTTGTATAGTTGGATTGGCTTTACTGTTAATAGATAGATTTGAACTTGCAAATACCAAATTTCTGCAGTTCAGTGCATACTGTGTACTTATTCTATACTAGGAGGGGAAATAACTGAAGCTCATGAATGTATACACCATTCTAGAGGGAAACCAAATTCTAATGAAAACAAATTCTAACCAAGGCTACAAGTGGGAAAACATCGAGCAAAACAATGGAATGAAGAATTCTTGTAAATATTTTGAAGAAAGTAAAGAATTTGGAAATAACATGAGGTATAATGGCCTACCGAGTAAATCCTATGTGAAATATTGTAGTAGGATGCTTAGGAAACTAGGTAATTGAAACATGATATAATTGATAAATCCTATGAAAAAAAGATTTAAAGTGCCGAGTTATTGTAAACAAAAGGGAACCATATCCATGACCAACTAGTTCTGACACGGTCCTTAGAATAAAGTCTTCTGAGAACATATATCACTATTGATAAGAAGAAGATTTGTGACCTTTAAAACCATGATAAGAATGGTACACTACAATTTAAATTATTAAAAGTGGTTTGAAGTAAAAGGTTTCAAACAAATAACATGTAAATGACTTATCACTTAAAAAACAAAAAACATTGTGGAAGAATACAAGAAAATCTAATCCAGCCGTAGATATTCGTTTAATTGGTGCACGCATTATATCAAGACCCAGAATAGTAAACACCATACATTTAGCAGATTTGATACATCACACAGAGAGTCTAGTGTCGTGGGGACGCCCAGATTTTCAGAGTGTACAAGTATCCCATCAGAGTAGGATGAACTTACCGGAAGACCCTTTTGTCAATTAGGGCCATCCATAATCGATCCAGGAAGTTGTTTCCCATTAATTTTTTATAGGAACACAATTATAACACTATATATTAATATGCAATACAATTCTATTCATAAGCACTCATACTCAATGATTTCCTTAATGGATTTTGTAATAAGAAAAGTTAAAATTATAAAAAAGGATTGCTCAATTATGTAATCCTATCTCATATCTATTTTCCATTATTTTGATACAATTTCCTACTTCTATTTACCCCCAAAAAAGTTCAAGTACTCATGTATGTATGCAAGTCCAATTCCTTGTGCACCAATGTCTCAGGTTCACAAAACTTGAGTGAAATTCATATAGTTCAAAATTCTAATAAGTTGAAATTTATTACTTGATACATAGTTATAAAATATAGATTAAAAAATATAAATCCATTTACAAAATTTCCAAATGCATCTTTGAAGTATAATATCTAAAGAGGTAGGTATTCATGGAAACACATTTGAACTAACATCAAGGATGGCATGGGCAAGTGAGACCTTCCTCTGAGTTTTAGGGAACACTAGAAAAAAAAAACCTATGGATCTACAACAAATGAAAGAGCGCACGACAAAGGAATTATAACTAGAGTATCAATCAAGTGCATCGTGAAGAAATGGATATAGAAATTTTACATGGAAACGAAGGTTAGTTTTAAATTAATCCTTCAATAATTCCATGAGCTCTATTACGTCTTAGGATCATCCAAAGTCTTGACTTGGAATGATAAGGAATGATAACAAATGAAATATCCATAGGCATGCATAAGTAATAAAATTGAAAATTGAAACTCTCATATGCAAATTAAATGGGTAAATTCATGAGTACATTTATTGTAACAGAAATTACCTGTGCATGGGACTCATCCAAGTCATGAAGCATTTGCAACTATTGACCAGAATCTGAGCTCCATACAAAGCAGACATATCTAGATGGAGCCGAATGCATAAGAAGTCGACAATACCTGTAAACTATCAACGACATAAGGCTATAAACAAACCTGTATTAGTGTTTATAAACAAGTCTTGAGATTGTTTTTGGGTATGAGATGGAAGTAGGGCATCAGAGGAAAGGTTTGTTGAATAGAGTACCAATGCCAAGGAAATCCTCAAGCATTTTTTTGTATCACCATTGCACTTAATTTTTTATTTTCATGTATTTTCAAGCCACTATGAAAATAACATGTTATGAAAATAACTTAATATATTATATTGATTTACTAGGATCCGATAGACTAAAAATATGGAGGCCAGGAAAATTTCAACGTGAATTTAATTGGAAATTAGGTCCAATGCAATTGCATCATCAATTTAAGAAAAATATAAAGGGTGAAATAACCACTCAAACCACCATTATTAAAAATCACGGGGTGAAGGAAGGATTTAACATGAATTTTACTGAAATATAGGGGCGAATGGAAGATTTTAGGTAAATTTGAGAGGGAGAAATCATTTTTTCCTTTCCCTCATTAATAGGGGAGGGGCTATTTGTTTTCAGATGATTATTTGATTTAATAAATATTAGACAAATATTTTTGTTTAATTATCTCATATTAAAATTCTCCCATTAAATATTTCTAACCCCCTTAATTTCTCCTATGGGCTAAGTTTCACCCCTAAAAGTTTCCTTGGTATAGATTCATCAAAAAGTACAATGTCAATATCGTACAATAACCAATGAAAAAGATACAATAGAAACCCCAAGAAAAGATGTTTTAAACGCATCTACTCTTTCTCCCAAGCGAACTTGCCTTTTTGCTACTACCCATGCGAACTTGCTTGAGTGAGATGATGCCACAAATGAGCTAGGCGCCACTCTATTTATACTAGTAAAAAACTGGCCTTTTTACTTAACTAGGCCAACCTGAATTTCCCTAACCAGGATGACCTAATTGGGGCAATTCCACCCATTGTTTGGGGCAGTTTGCTCACATATTTTTCTTGAGCAGACTTGTCTATTTTGAATTATTCTTTTAGGGTTTTACATGATCAATTACAATATGAATATTCCCCAAAGGAAATAAATAAGAATACGATAAGAATATCTTTCGAAGTTACATTCTTCAACACTTCCTCTTAACAAGGAAGGTATTCTTCCAGTGCTATCATCATCATCTATATCACTTCTTCTACAACTCCGTACTTTGAAAATTGACTTCTGACATCTCTCGAATCTATACATCACAATAATTTTTCACAGAGCCATCCCTTTTTCATGATGGATGTATATAACCTTGCAACGCCATGCCTCTTTCATGCTCGATGAAACTTTCTACAGAGCCAACCCTTTTTCATGCTATATGTACCTTTCTACAGAGCTAGCCCTTTTTCATGTTGGATGTACCTATCTACAGAGCCAACCCTTTTTCACATTGGATGTACCTTTCTATAGATCCAATCCTTTTTCATGTTGCATGTATCTATTATGCAGAGCCAATCCTTTTTCAAACTCAATCCACCTTTATTGATCCATTCCTCTTTCATACTAGATGTATCCATCCTATAGAGCTAGTCCTCTTTCATACTAGATGCATCTCTACAGATCAAGTCCTCTTTCCTATTGGATGTATCCATCCTGCAGAGCCAATCCTCTTTCATACTAGATGCATCTCTACAGAGCCATTCCTCTTTCATATTGGATGTATCCATCCTGCATCGACAATCCTCTTTCACACTACATTCATCTCTATAGAGCCATTCCTCTTTCATACTGGATGTATCCATCCTGCAGATCCAGTCCTCTTTCATACTAGATGCATCTCTATAGATCCAGTCCTCTTTCATACTGGATGTAGTCATCCTGCAAAGCCAATCCTCTTTCATACTTGATGCATCTCTCCAAAGCCAGTCCTATTTGATATTGGATGTAGCCATCCTACAGAGCTAGTCCTCTTTCATATTGGATGTAGCCATCCTGCAAAGCCAGTGCTCTTTCATACTGGATGCATATATATATATCCATTACTCTTCCATTCTGGATGTATCTATTTTGTAGAGCCAATCCTTTTTCATACTAGATGAAACTTTACCTATAGTGTTATTCCTTTTTCATAATGGATGCAACTCTACAGTGAAGTGCCAGTACTTTTTCATATTGGATGCAACTCTATAGTGCTAGTCCTTTTTCATACTAGATGTAGACATCAACCATCTTTCATGAACCAAGCAAGCCATTCGGTGGGCCCATCCTAGGAGCATACATTATGTTTCACACCACAACCACCTTTGTTACCTCACCACATATATAGATCATGTCGTGGCCTAGGAGAGTCAATTACGTCATATAAATCATGACTACCTACTACCTTGTCACCTCTGAAGGGAGACACCTAGGAAACTTAATTACGTAACATGACCTATGACTACATGGGTCTCATCCATGTTGTATTACTCATCACTCCTTCTTGATCTGTATCGCCCCAAGCCTGTCCTTGAAGTACCCAAACTTCACTCTCAATAGAGGCTTGGTCAACATATTGGCTATCTTCTCTTATGTTTCTATATATTGGATCCTCACTTCTCCCTTCTACACTATATGCTGGATATAGTGATATCTGATATTGATGTGCTTCAACTTGTCATGAAACATCGGGTTCTTAGAAAACATAACACAACTCTGTTTTTCAAAGAGAATACAAGTCACCTCTAACTCGAGATCGAACAAACCTGTAACCAACTTCCAAATCCATATTACCTCATACGTTGTCGAAGAAGCTTCCATATACTCTTCTTCGACTTTACTGAGTGCTACACTTGTCTACTTCCTATTGAACCATGACATCATACGAGATCCAAAACTGAAGTAGCACCCAGATGTACTCTTTCTATATGTGACACTACCATCCCAATCCGCATCAACATAACCTTGTAGGTTAATATCCGGATCTGATGCATATCAGTGGCCATAATCAACTGTACCCATCAGGTACCCCAACACATTATTTCCAAAACCAAGTGAACACGTCTCGGCTCTATCATGTACTGACTCAGTTTGTTTATCACAAATCATAAATCTGACTCCGTGTTCGTTAAGTACATCAACGAACCAATCATCTATATTTATACATTGGCATCCACTATCTTTGAAGAAGTATCACACAACAACTTCAAACTCGATGCCAATTGGTGTAGCCATGTTCTCACAATCCATCATCCTATATTTCTTCAGGATCTCTACCGCATCTCATCTGGATTTTTCCACACCACATCCTGGGTGCCTGTCTCAAATTGTACAATGACTTCTTCAACTTGCACACATGATTCTACTAGTCATGTCTCTCAAATCCTAGTGGCTGCTCCACAAACACTTCCTCTTCTACTATGCCTTTCAGGAAGGTGGTCTTCATGGCCATATGGTGTACCTTCCACTTAATCATTGCAGCTATAGCAAGTATATCTCTAATTAATGTGTACCTTGATATAGGAGAAACAACATCTTGTCACAATCGACTTCCTCTTTATGAGAGAAACCATGAACCTTGCCGTGTACTTCTATAGTAAGTTTGATTTTGTAAATTTTCTTGAACCTTCATCACTTTTTAAGCTGGAACAAGTCTTATCATCCTTCTCTTATAGGTCATAGCAAACTATCTTTCCTAAAAATCCAATTTGGTCATATGATCAGTATCATTCCATGTAATGACAACTTATTATGCATAATGTACAGAGTCATGTAACTAATGCATCTTAGCCAATGATTATGTGCAACACTCATCTGATATCCCGTATACACATGGTAACTATCTAGATGCTTTCCATCTCTACCAGAACTTACTATTAAGAGAGTGCACTACTCTTAACATGTTAGCAAAGAGGTTTCATACTAGAATAGCTCCATCAAGGGCTCACGGGATTTTGTGCAACACTATAGGCCACTTACCCATAATATGCACTACATGATCCTACTTCTAGTCAATCTTATTCATATATAAATGTATAAAAGAAAACTGTATCACAGATCTATATGTAACCGTTATGAGAAATATCCTTCAAAATAATCAGGAATTCAAATGACAGTAAATTATTATCTTTCATGTGTTTTGTAGGATCCCTCTTGGTTTCCGCCTCCTTTCATAAGTTACTGAAGTTCTGCAAGCATACTCTGATCCATCATTTGATTATGAAGACCTTGATCTTCTTCTTCGTCTAGACTGGAACTTTATGAAGTCTTCATCCTTGGTCTTGATGTACTAGATTCAAGATCTCCTTCGCTTTGTTATCACTACTTGGAAATGGTTTCTTCACATTCTTTTCTTCCGCACATACTTTGCATATTCCGTCATGTTTTGTTTGGATCTTGGGTAGACCAATCACCATTTTTCTTACGATCGGTACAGACTTGTATATATATGCAAACCTTATGTGCCATAGTTCACTTGGTTCCATGGTGTCATGAACCAATGCTTGATTTGAGTAGGCCTCCCTCTTGCTCTTCAAAATTTCAAGACATATTCTTCATCACTTGAGTAATCTTCCCTTTCTTTCTTCTTTATTGGTTCATCATCCTCTGCAGCATGAGCATGATACCTCATCTGATTTCCTTTCTTGTTGTTGCCTTTTTTCTTGGGACAATTTCTTGCAATGTGTCCCATATCATCACAATTGTTTCATTTGAGGTTTGAGTAGTCTCTGGGAGGTCTTTGATTCTTGTTGAATCTCCTATACTTGTAATAATTATATTCTTTATTATGTCTCTTTGTATGAGATTCCAGGGCTTGATTATATTCGTCACCTAAATTCTCTTCTCTGGTTTCAATTCTTGCTTCTTCCTAAGTGCAAGTTTCCCAAAGTGCATTGAGTCTGATAAGTTTTTTTCTAGAACAGATTCCTTGTATAAATGAATCCCATGATCTTGGAAGACCATTCAAGGTGGTCATTACAAGTTATGCATTCTTAACATGGTCTCCAATATCTTCTAGTTGATCTATGATATGGGAGACCCTTGTGAAGTAAGATTAGATTCTTTCACAACTTTTCATCTTCACACCCTTGAGTTCTCAAGGTCATCTTTTTATTAATGTTCTTCCCTTCAAATAATCTTCTAAGTGCATCAAACATCTCTTTCAAAGTTTGTAGAGATCATATGTGGGGAATCAAGTGATCCTTGATGGAAAAAAAAATGGTCTTCTTAGCCTTAATCAAGTTCTTCTTGTGCTTGGATTTGTCCCCATGTCCCTCTAGCTCCACAACTTCTTCTTTGATGTAACTGTACAACTCATTCTCTTCTAGAATGAGCATCACTCTATAATTCCAAGCACAAAATTTATCTTCCCCTTCAAGATTATCCTCAAGGTTGGTATGGTTTTTCATCTTGATAAAATGAAAACCTCAAATGGAAATAGAGGTACTAGGGATTACCAATTGAGATGCTCCAACCAAGTGCTTGCTTCACTATCTTCCGAGATCTGACTTCAGGTTGACTTGGGGTTTGTCAGAGAAACCCTATTTTTTCAACTTCGAGATATTGAAAAACTAAATGGAGGAAAATATGCACCTACCTAAGGTGAGTTGATTAAAGGTACTTTTCTTCCAAAACTTTGGACAGATCTGCCAAAAACCTGATGCCCTATTTTTCCTGAGTAGGAGTGGCAATCCCAAAAATGAAATGTATTTGATTGGAACTCTGCTTCCATAGAAATATGTTCCCTCCTAGGGTGAGTTTCCTTGACATTATTTTTAATCCAAAATGTGGTGAAAAGCCTCTGGAAATAGAAACCCTAGTTTTCACTTCCGGTAGTTGTAGCTGCACAAGGTCTTCTTTCAAGCCAGCTCTGATACCATGTTAGAATTTTGATACTTCCAATATGGTTATTATATATCTTCAATCAATTTATATTATTATCACAATAACCATATACAATAGGATCACGAAAAGATAGACAAGAACAACATAACAAGAGAACACAAAGATTTACCTTGGGAAAACCCTCTCACGGGAAAAACTCAACAAGACTTCTTTAGTAAAGATTCATCATAAAGTACAATTTCAATCTTGTACAATAACCTGAGAACATGATACAATAGAAACCCCAAGAAAATATGTCTTTAATGCAGCTACTCTTTCTCCCATGTGAAATTGCCTTTATGTTACTACTCATGCGAACTTGCTTGACTGAGATGATGCCACAAATGAGCTAAGCGCCAATCTATTTATACTATGAAAAAACTGGCCATTTTACTTGACTGGGGAAACCTGAATGGGGTAGTTATACCCATTGTTTGGGGTAGTTTACCCACATACCCATGTTGAGTTGACTTGTCTATTTTGACTTATTCTTTTAGGGTTTTACATGATCAATTACAATATGAATATTTCCCGAAGGAAGTACAATGAGAATATCTTCTGAAGTTACATTATTCAACAACTAAGGAGGTTAAAGCACAGGTATAGCTTCCTTTATATCCCCTATGAGTCACTTAGCTCATTGTAGGGAGATGACATTATATCGTGCATACCGAACCACTGATCCACACTTGACACAAGGTATCTTAGTGGCCAAACCTAAGGCATACCCAACGATCAATTGTGGGTGCAATTGACTCTTGAAGTTAGCTATTTCCATTAGGAGGTGTTGCTAAGTCTTCTTGATTGGAACATTGGCCCCATTGCCGATAGAGCTAGCTCCTTATTACCTCCACTAGTCGATTAGTGTGTGGATCCCATTGTCACCATCAGTTGTAATTTTGGGAGGACCAGTTACATTTGAGAGGAAGGATGTTAGGTATTTTTAGGGAATTTACATCTATTTTATTTTAAATACAAGATCACTAACTCGTAATTAAAAAGAACCTACATGTGGGAACTCTTGCACTAAAATAGAATTTTTCACATATCACTCACTTATTTCACCATATTTGCATCTATTGTGGTTGACATATTTTTTCATTGGTTCAATTGTGTTTAATTCCACCATCACTCTCATTTGACACAAATACTTCATCGTTGAGAAAAAAAAATCCCCTGAGGTTGTCCCGAAGACTGCAAGGCCTCTCCCCTCTCTCGAGGGGTTTTTTTACACCATCTCTTTGTGGTTCACATGGAATATACTCTAGTCGGGGCCATTCCTAGGCCACATTGATAGGATCATATGGGAAAGGCGTACCCTTTCTAGGTTCATTTTCTCCTCTCATATAAAGTGTTGATCCCCCTACATCCACTGTTGGAAGAGGCACCCCTTTGGATTATCCTCTCGGAGACCATTTGGACCCCTTTGGCCCCTCCTCTATCATAAGAGGTCATTTGTTGTTTTCAACACCACCTAGGTCTCCCCCTAATGGAAACCACACCCAACATACAATGGAAGGACCAAATCCTCTTACCCTACCTTTCATGGCTAGTTTAAATCTCCCTGAATTGGCCAAACTTATCAATGAACCCATTACGCATGAATCAACAAGGTTAGCCATGCCAGATAAAATTACCTCTGGAATTCCTAAATTCGAAGGAAAGAAAGGGGATGATCCCTCCAACCGTGTAATTTCTTTCCACTTTTGGTGTTCCTCTAATATCATAGTGGAAAATCCTGTGAGGATTCTCCTCTTTCAGTGTACCCTCACTGGAATTACAACCAAATGGTATGTAAATCTACTGAGAGAAACCCTTGCCACCTTTGCAACATTAGCTACCGCATTTCTCAGTTACTTCGAGCTTCCAATTCAACATGTCGACCTTGGTCTCGAAATTCTCATAGGGTTTTGAAAAAATACATCCACCACATTGCGGACCACATCCATGAGCGGCATAGATTCCACACATTGTGTAAAGTTGAAATATGACTACATTTTTTGTTGGATTGGTTTATTAAATCGCTCCAACCCTCCATAGCTAAATATGTTACCACCTCCATGTTGCAAGGTGAGGAAGAGGCTATTTTTAAATCCCATCATTTCGATCTCATATATGCACAATCTGGCTACCTTTACACTATCATCCCTGATACACCTCAGCATCAGTTGTTGGATCCCACACCTACGGGCACGTCACATTTAGTGGATGGGATTATTATGTCCATTTCTCACTTAGGAAAGGTTCCTCCTACTATTTCGGTACCATTTAACATGGCTCCACAATACCTATCCTTTCTAGCTACGTCGGTACCCCCTACAACAGTACCAACCCCACCAGTTGGTTAGTTATAGTATGGGCCCTATATTCCTACTTATCCAAACGTTTTCCAAATGAAAATGGTTCATATACCACCAATGGCACTAGTCATTCCTACGCCTTCATATTATGGAGAAAAAAATACATTTATCCCATCCAAAGGATATTATAACTCGTATTACCCATTCCCATACCCGACTGGTCAACAAAACACAACTCGCAAGGGGGTGAACCTTGTTCAACCTTCTTATGCTCAACAAGCTCAACAATTTGAGCAACTCAACACCACACACCCCCCGAATCCTCAGACTTAGGGGAAGAAGAAAGAGAAGAACAAGAAAAACCAATAGTCGGGGAAAGGAGGAAACCCTCCTCCCCAACAAAACCATAATATTGGTAATCGAAACACAAGGACTAATAATCCTCCCAAACAACGGAAGAACACTAACATGAGGAACAATTATTGTTGCTCGATTTGTGATGAATATATTCATTGCACCTATCATTTCCCTCTTATCCCTAACTTCCAATAGTTAGTGGAAGCCAAAAAGAATACGATGAAAAATCCCTCTCAGGATGTAAACCATCATCAACCCCAAATCGTTTTGTTACAACAAGTCCTTTTCAAAACCAAGGGGTTGTTACACAACAACAAGATCCTTGCACCTCTCGCGATGGATCTTTTCAAAATATCTACACATTGGATGTCAATATTCAAACTTGAGCTAGGGCTTATCATAGGCCTGAAACCCCCGAAGTGGAAGAAGTCCTTATCCCCTCAGGGGGTCCTCTCCAAATACCATGCCCGAGTGCCAAACAAATCCTACAATTTCCCAAGGTTCTACTTTGACTTACCCCTAATAATCCCCACATGAAAGCCACCCAAAATTACAGTATTGTGGATGACTTGGCTCAGTCACCTATATCCATGTTCACGTTAGAGGTTCTACAGTCATTCCCAAACTAAAAAAAGTGACTACTCAATGCAATCAGTGTCATCGATCCTTCCGACATGCATCAAATGACCTTTGATCTTGACAAAGGTGAACCGTGACTACCCTCGTCAGCTACATTTCAAGTACCAGTCAACGTAAAGAACATTATGATTCATCATTAAATCATCAATGGAGCATCCACCTATGTAATGTCCTCTAAAGTTTGGAAATGATTAGGGTCACCAAAGATGGTCCCATCGTCTATCCCTCTTCCCGCATATTATGGGATACCATCCAAACCAAGAGGATTATCCCAAAATGTCCCAATTTAGCTTAGGCACAAGATGGTTATGGTAGACATCAAGGTAGTTTATGCATAACTCGACTACAAAATCCTATTGGGGTGAAGTTACATGTATGCAATGAAGGAGGTTTCCTCCTTGGTATTTCATATCATGATGTTTACCTTAAATGGGAAACTAGTCACCCTCGACCAACTTAACTACTATAACCCCAACACCACAAGCAACCTTGACAACGTCCTACCAACTTTCATTGGCATTGCTCCACCATATTTCAACATTGCCCCTGGCATTTATAAGGACTCCAATTTGTTAGGATTCTATTCAAGACCACCACCTGAGATCCCCACATCAATTGATGGCCTAATGTGCACGATTTTCACTGCTGAAAATGGAGTCACCTCCACCTCAACACCATCATCAGCACCACTGCTAAGCCATGGCATTGAACAAATGTTGAGTCCATCAGTCCCACCATCTTTCAAATCTCATTCTTGTACCTTTCCACAAGCGTACAAGGGACGCCAGTTATGGATCATTTAACTCTACTTGGGCTCACTTTGGGTATCCCAGTATGGTACCTTACACACTCTACCTTGAAATGGATTCTAAACCAGTCTCACATTATTATTTTGTCCCTTCTTTGGATGCTACGCCTAGAAGTACTATAAAACCTTCATTTAAAAAAAAACCAACCTATGACATCCATGACTAAAACACAACCAACTATCACAAATACCACCATTAGGGGCACCAAGAAATAGAATTTGAAAGGTCCCCTCTTACCAAATCTCACATCCCACTCATCAAACGCCTCTAATAATAAAGTAGGGGTCATCAACCTACAATAGTTAAAATACCTAGTAATGACCAATACTCCTAGAGAAAGGGTCATGCCACCATGTTCTCTTTGTGGGCAGCAAGGCCATATGATGAACCTCTCCCCCACCTTCCTGGATATAAGAAAATTGCTTAACACTCTATTTAGCACAACCCATGATCTGTCGACCATACAAGGCGTTAGATATTCCTTTCCCACACCTAAGTTCAAGACACTGGATACGAATCACGCATGTGCCATGTGTTCCACTACATGCACCATTTCCCCGATCCCCCTCGATTATGGGATGCTTTGGAAACCATTCTCCTCACTCAAGTGACAATTGAGGACCCTCCTCCTCAACCTAGGAATCCTCATCTATCAATGTGGTCACTACATTAGCAACAACAAAAATTGTGCTTCCCACACAAGCTTCCCCATCATAAATTGTTGTCATGGAGCCTTCAACGCTGCAAAATACTCAACCTCCTTATCTTACAAAAATACCACCACATAATGCATGCTCTTCCTTTGGTCATTTCACACATATTCTTCCTCCTAGTTCCATCACTTTCATTTTGGAGCAATTCAATTACCCATAAGTACAAGAACACTTTCACACCCGTGTACCAACAACCTGACAGTCTTATGGTGAGACCTCTCACTTATCATTGCAATGCCCCATTATGTGCATCGAACGAGAAGCTCACCTTGAACTAATGAGACCCCAAGTTCAAATTTCACCCCCTAGTACAACCCCACATGATCCACCAACCGAGGAAATAGTACCTAACTTGTTTGATACCATCGACGTTGAGTCCCATTTGGCCAGTATCCTCACTTGCAGTGATTCCACGTCTTCCGATGAAGATGCAGGTCACTCGCAAGAATTCGAAAATACTTAAAAATCGTTAGGGGCTCCCCATATTAAATCATAAGATGACCTCCCAGGTATGGTATAAAAGACTAGTACCACAAGCGAGTCCTACATTTAAACACCACAAAAAACAAAAAGAAGACACCCAACATATTATGTTTCCATTCTTATTTGTCAAATTTTATTTCCTTCCTTTGTTTGAGTTTGAGAGTAAGTTTATATCCTCTTTGTGGAGATGACATCTCAACTAGACATCTACATTGGCCATGTGGATGGTGCAATTCGATGGTCCAAGAACTTAGCATCAGTTGCTTGGGATATCTATTCCCCCTCCCATGTACTCCACCACATCCTGGGAGAACTTACGAATAACCAAGCGGAGTATGATGCCATCATAGGTCTATTAAGTGATGCCATTCACCTGGGAATTCACCATATGTGGGTCCACCTTGAATCACAACAAGTTGTCTTGTAGCTAAACAATGTCTTTCACGTCCCCAACCCAATCCCGTTTCGAAATTTCTTGTGCACGTTCCTTCTCATCTAACAATTTGAAACCATTACTTTCACACATATATCGAGAAATGCCAATGCATTCGCTAACTCCATCACCAATGAGGTCTTGAATTGTCACATGATACATAACTCGACTCCATATACCTGAACACCCAACAAACAAATATATCTATGTGTCACAACGATTGCTACACATACATGTATATCATCATCATGAATCCTAAATTGATAACCATTTGCAAACATACATGTTAGAATTTAATACTACGTATCCATCACATCAACATATATGCAACACGAACCATACATCCATAACATACAAAACATACACATATATATACATACAAAACATATGTTGCAAAATGGTGTATATACATATATATATATATATATATATATATATATATATATATATATACACACACGATATATATATGTGTGTGTGTGAGTGTACAAAATGGCTCTCCTAGGGCATATACAAAATAGCCTTAGGGGGGATACATCATATATAAACTGCCTCCCATAGGCTCATTAAAACCATATACAAAATGGGGTTCATAGTCTTATACAATATCAATCTACCTCGTCAGCTGGTGGATCTCAGGGTCCTAGGATAGGCCAAAGTCTGCATAACCTCTCCTAGAGCTACCTATGGGTCTAGTCCTTGAGCTGGTCTTGGTCCCTATCGCGGCTCTATCATGGAGGAGGAGCGACACCCCCTTGAACCTCTCTCGCTACATGGCAGGCCACTGCCAACTATGCATAATGGGCTTCCAAGCTGGCCAACACTCATCTGGTAGATTAAGCGTCAACACTAACTCATAAACCTCAAGATCGATGACACCCCTGCTATCAGCACTAGAAGACATAACGCCTAGACAATGCTCTTGGTCATCCAAAAATGACACCATATGATATCCTGCCACAGCCTCTCGAGCATGAGCTCCAATTTTACTTTCCCCTCCCACAAGAACCCCTCATATCGTTTCTCCCCTAACTACGGCAACACCTCCAATAATCAAACCAGCTCCATTAGTCATTCGGTCTCACCTAACGTGAGGTAGATGTTGTCCCTCCTAATGAGTCGGTCGTATAGGACCAATATCCAAATCACAAAGGGAAAACATTCATCAATACATGATAAACATATATATATATATATATATAATGTGAAGAAATCAAATATGTACAACAAATATATGTCACTATAAAAAATACAACCATAAAATCATACCTGAAGCGTCGAATCGCAAATCTAGAGGAGACAGCTCTAGATATCCCATGTAGTCCATGCCACTCCAGGTGTACTGTTTGGATCTCCCATAACCACCAAAAATTCACTCTAGGAGGTCCTCAGTGAATAGTACAAATTATTTAAAAATGTGGGCCCCACACCCTATTTGTATTCATCTTCCCCCAAGGTCAAACTGACCCTATAGACAAATCGTAGCTCTGTTTCGCAAACTGTTCACACCACCATGATAATTTCCTTGAGACCTTCGACATGGATCCAACCAATCCATATTTCAAATAGTGATTTTGGGACCCTATTTTCTTGGGTACCCCTCAGGTACAACGATTTTTGGTTATATGATTTATGCATTGTCAATACCTTGGTCATGTTCTTTACTACACTTGGGTGTTGCACCATATTTGCAGTATCTCAGCCATGTCATGTACAGGACTCTTGTTTTTCCAATTATAAGAATCAGACTCCATCCCTCAACAATGGTGTTGGGCACCCTGCCATAGGTATCATTTAGAAGTTGGCATATAAGCATTATTTTCCCCCAATTATAATGCATTTACTAGTATTCCCACTTATAACCATACTAGGGCTCTCATTCCCAGTCTTGATATGCCATCAACATCATCGTTGGGAATAACATATTTCCCCCATGGGTGTGCACACCATTTCCAACTCATTGATCAATTAACACCCATGATGTCAACCCCCCACAAGTACAAGGAATCTAATACAACTTGAAATGATCACCCATAGATTATAATTTTATAGTCGCACATTTACTCCCCCAATTCTTGCAATAGATGCCATCAGATTCCTCGGTGCATGTTACTATAAAGATTCACAAAGATCACTCATACCCACATAAGCACTTTACCTTCCTTAATATTCTTCATATCATCACCCCCAGGAAGACACCTATATGGCCCCCACCCTAAGAAGTAACCAATTATATTCAATTATCCCGTAGGCATACACTGCATGGCATGGATTCACGTGGCACTCGTCCTCACATCTAAAAACTAACCCCCACTTCATCTCGAAAAGAGTCCCCTAACCCACTCAAAACCATGGGGACTCTTCCCATCATCAAATTGGTCCCTCAACACACCCAAAACTATGGGGACCCCACCATTATTCTTTATGTACAAATAGTTCCCCAATCACCTCACATTGCGGGAACACCCTATTCTTTTGGCACCAACCGATGGCCGCCTTTGATCCATGTATTTGAGTCTCAATATACCCAGTAGTATCCACTTTTTTCATTCACCATTACTCTCGGTATTGTGTCTCCATCAAAGCCCCTTCATTTGCAGTTTATCTCCCTCCATCTCAACCTATACCATTCTGAAAGGAAGGTTTTCGTCCATACTCCCCATGTTTACATCAATCAAAGGAATTTATGAGCCACCATGCTTATCAAGCAGTCTTGTGTCAGGTCTGTTCATCCAATAGTTGGTTACAATATGATATTGGTTCTCACGATAAGACCCTCATCTTATTATGTACTTCAACTCTCGTCGACGTCAAAACCCCACATTCCAAGAGCTGCAGTAGTTGCAGTTGTACCTTGGGATCCCTTTCAATCACTATAATGGATCACCTCGAACTTGGTAGGGATAGTCATCAATGCTCCCTAAATAATTGGTTTCCCCCATGCTCAATGTCAAAACATCTATCGCATAAGGGGGAAACACACTTTTGAAGGTATCAATGTTCACATTTGCAAACCATGGTAGCAATCCATCTGGAATAGTGAATCTCTCAGGCAGCTTCAGAACCACGCTAGTTCCCCACCCCCGTGGGCTTATCATGACCATCAGAAATACTGCTTGTTAAAAACTCAACAACGGTTCTTGGGTTATTTACTCTCACATGGATCGAATATGCCTTCATCGAGTGACCCCTTGGTCCTATCTCATTTTAGTCACCTTGACAACATTTCACAAGCATGGGTAAGCCCACCTTGTTTGTATAAAAAACTATTCTTTACTACAGCTCCAACGGTCTTCACCAACAATCTTCCCCCATGGGACACCCCTATTATCCACATATTCTTTTTCCTACCGAACAATAGAGAAACATAAGAAAACATGATGCGTTATCATCCGCACAGTACCTTCTAAACCTCATACATTAGGGGGCATCTGTTAACACCTAAATTTCACACACATGCAACATTTCGATGATTCTTGCAATAAGGCCTCATTAACATAAGGAACGTAGTTCACCAAAGGAATCCTCAACAAATCCAAAAGAGGGAATGAGTCCAAAAGTGCCCAAAACCAGTCAAAAGAAGAGGTCACATGGCTAAACCATTGCTAACCCGCACTATAGGGCATGTTATCAGGTCAGTGCCCGCACGATACTTGCACGACAGTTCCTTTGATAGTCGCGCTACTATCAAAATGATGGGACTACCTACTTTTTGGGGCGCATTGAAGGCTTCATCACCTCCAAGGATTCGAATTCACCTCCTAAGACTCTTGGTGGCATTAAATAGCCCCTCTTGGTGTACCTTGGAACTACTTAATGGAGTGTATGAGTTCACATTTGGATCTAGTTGTTTGTTGGCCACCTCTTGGCCTATAAAAGGAAGCCATTGGAATGCATTTGGTAGAGAGAAATAGGAGCAATTTTATGTTTCCAGAATTATGTTGGAGCTTCCTCATATCCCACCTCTTCCTACCTTTGTAAGCATTCCCAGGCTCCCTTGCCACCTTCCTTCAAGGGGAAATATGTTCTCTCCATTTTTCTACCACACCTCCTAGATGTTGTATAGCTTGACCATTAGGAAATACAAAGTGTTTTGGCATACCTTGGATTCTTCTTGGAGTTTGCATCCTCCCCCCATTTCCATTTTATTTACATTTTGTTCCATTTTTCTTATTTTATGTGAATTCCACTAAGAATATATTGCATTATCACTTGGAGGACAACCACAAACCACCACAGGGGTGCCAAGGACTGAGGCCTTGTTGCATTCTACAAATCATATCCCCTTACCAAGTGGATGAGTGCACACTTGCGCAATTGTTTCCACAACACCTACATCACCCCCCTGCCCCCCACTTACATCATCCCTCGACCATGTACCTACAACATCCCCTTCGTCCACCATTTCCTTGGAACAAGTAGTCCTACCCAGTGCTCCACTTCCTATCCAAGAAGGGAAATCTCCTGTAGTGCCTCATATATTCATGGTGAAATTAATATGTTCATGAAAATATTATAAAGCATGAATGAAATTCATAAAATAATGCATTTTGGTTTTTATGTAGTAATTGATTTTTGTAATTGTTGCAGGGAGGCATTGCTAAGAGGCTTGGATTGAGGAGATGGACAAACCCATTATGACATGTTGTCTCATCTTAGGTGAGTAGTCACTATTTGAATTCTAATTTCATTTTTTTAAGTGTATAACCAATAGAATTGTTGGTAAACTGATATGTTGTTGTTTCCCTTTCATATCCTAGAGAGAGACAGTCTACACCCAAAAGTAGGAAGGCTCAAGCTTCCTCCATATCAAAGAGGATGAAGGTTGATTTTAGATATGATCCTAGAGGTGTCGATGGTTTCCAAAGTGATTGAGAGACCCACTATGTACATTGGCCACAATGTGGCATTTTGGGCAAGAGACTTTTATTTTTGTTTAGGCCATAAGATTCCCTTAATCCAGTTTTGGGCATGAGCATCCATTATATGTATTGTGAACGATGTTCCATTTTTCATAAAAATATATTTTTGGACCTATTTCCAATTTAAATGCATGACTTTCATCAAGTGCATATGACAACATCTTATTCATTTTTACATTATCGATGTGGATTTGATGTTATACATTATGAATGTTACATTGTTCATGGTGAATATGATGAGTTATTCCTAGTTTGATTAAATTAATTTATGCACTAATATCTACTAATGGCAATGGATGGGTATGATGATTATAAAAGGTATAAATACATCTAAACAAACATGTTTGCTTTATAAATTACTCATATGTGTTTAAAGAATTTATTTATGTTCTCATTGAAAATGATTTGCAAGATGTGAGTTGAATTTGGTTATATTAATGCACTCTCACTAGAAAAAAATTAATTCATTTAAGAGCCACATCATACAACACATAAATTTGCAATGTATTTTAGATCACATACATATTCCATTAAAATTCGGACTATGTTACGATGAATACAATATTATCCAAAAAAAATCAATCAGATAACTTCATCACCTTATATGGCATGCGTGATTTTACTATCCCTGTACAAAGACACATCATAACACATCAAATAGATTTAGTATTGAAAATTTGGATAATTTTTGTTATTATAATTGTGATTATTTATAATTGATCCGTAGAGGTCCTTAACAAAGTGATGCATCTTAAATTCTCTCTGTGACGTCTATGTGGTGTTCTAGAGATCTTTACATTGCTCATAAATAATTGAAGAAATATTCTTGGGTCTAAGTACTTATTTTTTGTCTTCCAGTCATGGCTAAGGCTATGAGACCTATGCATGGTGCAAACAATCTTTAATTGGTTCCCATATCCTACTTATATAACAAAGTATTTCGTTTACATGACCTATCTGGTAGTTTGGGGCCCATGCATAGCCCATAAGTTCTTGAATCAAGTTATACATCCAAATTTTGTAAATTTTCACCCTAGACTATGGTCGAGGCCTCGAGATCCATCCATGGATTGCAAGGACTAAAAAAGGTGCCCATGTCCTATGCATTGGACAAATATTACTTGTGGATATCATGTGTGGAGGTTGAAGTTATTATGTATGGTCAATGAGATATGTAATTATCTAATTGGAGCTTAGTTTTCATCCTTGTTCCATGGCCATGGTGATGCAACCTATACATATTCTCTAATTGTTTTGAACTAGTGTCGATATTACACTCATAGGCCAACTATTCCCTATATAGAGTGTGCATGGTGTTTTGAGATGTTGTCCATGGCCCTTGTACCCTAGAATCATATTTTAGGTCCTAATACATTTGTTTTCTTCCTGGACCATATCACAACCTTGAAATCCATTCCTTGTGTGCAAGGCCTCAATGTATTGATCATATCCCTCTTCTAGGCCAAAATTTCTCTATATAGGATTGTTGGTGTTTTGGGGACTTATACATGGGCCATGATACCTAGAATCATTTTTAGGTCTAATATATTAGTATTTATCATTAGGCCATAGGCATGGATTGGAGACCCATATTTATTGTGTAAAACTTTAAAATACTAACCACAACCCATTCACAAGTTAAGCATGATTTCTATATTGCATGCTATCCATCTTTGGGCATTATGCATGGACCATTATGCATAGAGAATAATAGTTTAGTGCTCGAGACCTTCTTTTTCATCCTTGGACTATACTTTGGGACCTTAGACATCTCTTGTATAAATCCCTTATAATGGAGGTCATATCCCACTAGTAGAGAAAATATTCCCTTTATAGGGACATTGGTGGTTTGATACTTTTGTATGCATGGTAAATTGAGCCCTAGAAGCATATATTAAGATGGTATATGCTAGTTTCAAATTTGAAACCATTATGAAGGATTGAAGATCTATCCTTAGCATGAAAATAGTTAGTGTCAAATCTAATTCATAGGGTAAACATTTTCTTTATATGGTCTGTGTGGTGGTAAAGGGCCTCATGCATGGATCATGAGCATTAAAATCATCTTTTAGAGCCTAATATTTTGGATTATTTTCTCTAACCCTTTAAAGGGCTCATAAACCCATATTTGGGGCATAAAATCTCTATACAGAGTGCATAACCCACTCATAGGTCAAATAGTATCCATGCACAACATGTGAGATAATCCAAGGGCATGTTAATGACCAATGAGCCTTACAAGCATCTTTTAGAGTTTACGATCTAGGTTTTTGCTGATGTTCCACTATAGGGATAGGAGACTATTTATGGTGCATAAAATATTCAAATGGTTCCCATATCCCACCAATAGGAAAAATATTCCCTTTTCTTGAAACACAAGGTGGATTAGATACATCTACATGGACCATCATCCATAAAACCATATTTTAGTGCACATAACTCTAGTTTCATCCTTATACTATATACTCAAGTTCTCAAGGCCCATTCTTGATGTGGAAAACCTCTCAACGACACCCATAGATACTAATGATTAATAAACCCACTATGAATGGAATGCGAGATTATTTGTACATCCATCCATGATTCATGCGTCATAAAATATCCTTTCAAGGCCTATAAACCTAGTTTTCATCCTTGAACTATAACTAACACTGTGATTCCCATTCGTAGTGTCCAAAACTGTGAAATTATGTCCATATCCCACTCATAACATAAATATTATCCTTTATAGGCATCTATGGTGCTTAGATACCTTAATTATGGCCCTAAAGGAATATTTTAGGCATCTTATTCCCTAAAGGAATAATTTATGAATCTAGGGGTACACATGATGAATAAAACCACCACACATGATCTCTTCTAGAATATCCTTCATGTAAAATTTGGGATATCAGGGATAGCAATAAGTATGGGAGAAAGCTCGGGCCTTGGGAAAAGGAACCATACATAACCTCTCGAGGGTATTGTTGGTGTCTAAGTGTTGATAGTGATTCCATTAGGAGGTTGTGGGAACTAGGTATGGGTATTAGTGACATGGGCATGGTTGAGATAGGAAACTCAAGATTGAGTCCCTAGAGAAAGCTTCTTGGAATCTAGGGGAAATATCAATTTCTAAAACCACCACACATAATCTCCCAAGGTCATCATATGTTAATTAATTTCTTGATATAACTATTGGAAAGAACATGTTAATTTTTTTTATATATGACCATTAACTATCTATTAAAGGCATAACCCATAAATCTATCAATACCATCATCATGTACCAATTACCATGTACCAACAAAATACCAATGTTGTGCCATGTTCTTTTACATTAAATGAGTAAATTATGTGTTCTTTCTTGAATAGATATGTTGTTAGAATGACATCACTTCTTTGAAATCATATAAATCCTAGATGAAATGAGTTAAATGAGTATTCTTGATCTAATAAGTAATTCCCTAATATATTATATGTAAAATAAACAAATTCAAACACATGTCATTCCATACAAAAGACATATCAAAGAATATGAAATTTTATTTAGTTAAAAATGATAAAAAAGGATGTGATGAACACCTTGATAAGTGCCTCCATAATTTTTTCTAAACACCATGTCACATGAGGGTAACCCTAATTTCTCCTTTTAAGAGCAATTGAGAAAAACAATATTTTTTCATATCATTGAACAAGAGCTCATGGTCCCAAGGTTGAGGGGTTTTATTACTTGACCCAATCATGCAAAAAAATCATAGTCACTTACTGAGGAAAACCTTGGTTCTTGAGATCAATGAACAAGGTGAGCATCGAGAAATGGACCCATAGGAGAGAGGTTCCTCTAGCTCAAATGCATTGTCATGGGCCCAAAAGAGTCAATGGTTCATCGATCCATGACACAATCATCATTTTATGGCGAGTTGCAAGTCACATCCTAAATCCTTTCAAGGACACTTGGTGATTTTTCCATTATCGAATAAAAACTTAACCGAGCATCATAATTGATTTTTGTAAGATCCTACATTAATGTTTGACATGAGAACACCACCAATGGTACAAGATCGTAGATATTATTGTAGTATATTGAAATAAATAATTGGACCTCCTCTAATTGGGTTGTTTCAACAACTACACATGGTTCTACCACAACTAATACATGGTACCATTCGTCAACCCATTCAGTTGATTCACAATAATCCCATTTTCCACTAATACAAGGTCCACAAAAGCAAGCCATTTTTCAAGTCCATACTTTGCATAAAGGTTTGTTTGATACTTGTACTGAATGAAATACATAAGTTCCTTGTACTGTGTTGCAATGATATGATTGTGACTTATATGTGTTGACCACTTCCTACAAATTTCTGAGTACATGTCCTTTCTCTATTAAATTTGATGCTCTAGAGCACCACTTTACATTAATGTAGAGAATCACTGAATTATGTATTTTTCATCTAGAATATGAAAATCTGTTGTAAAATCCATGTCGTCCCTTTGTAGTGCATTTTCATTGCATGCACCAACCCCATCATGATCACCTTTCCCATTCCCAGTCTTAAAATAGTTCCAAATATGTTGCACATTGTATGTCTTGGGAAAAATACCCAACCACTAGAATACATGGGCATTTTTTAATTGGCTGGAAAAACTATCTAACCATATCCAATTTTGATCCACCTGTATAACTCTGTCCTTCAAGTTATCATAAAACATATGAAAGCAGTGTTGCACGTAATGCAATTCATGGCACTTGGCATCAATTATATAGAAGTTTGTCTCTTTCACTATTACCCTCCTTTCATTGTTGTTGTATAGCCCATGCCTATATGTGATATGTACCATTATGATAACTTGATATGAATGATAATATTGGATCTATATCTCCTTCTATGGATGTAGGGTGTAGTCCTCGGTGAAATCCATAACTGACAATATACTACCTATGGGAAAAGTGTCTCCACATATTCAAAACTATTCATCATGCCACCGTTCCACATGCACATGTTTAACATATTGTTCAGTTTTGAGAAAAAATTCCTTCATGAAACCACATTATCATACTTGGTGACATAGAGATAAATATTCAATTGCATTTTAATGACCTTTAAATGATATATGAAAAATATGAAGGTGAGATAAGAAACAATACTATCTTCACTCACCTAGGACTTCACCAATGAAGTATTTTTTACTTCTTGCCTATTTTCTAATAGATACATGGCATACTTGAACCTATGCATATCTATTATTATCCTACCAAATTTTTGCTCCCCACTTTCATGAATGCATTGATGAAATAAAGAAAATCCTCTGCATGTAGAGAATGTTCCATATATATAATATTTCCCATAATATTTTTGTCCATCTTTCCCTGGACACATGACACTATGGATAAATTCCCTTGATAAAATCAGTGGTAGTATGTTTGAGCAATCCTGCACAATGTTAGCATGCAAAACACGACGAATGTGTACATATGTGTCATAAAAATAATCATATTTTACATGGTATCTACAACAACATGTGTTTCAATCTATGCATATTCTAACATACTAAGGTTTACATTTCTCAAATGATTTTTGTCCAAGATTCAATTCCACATGTTCAATATTAAATATCTCATAGAGATTTGTTTGTGGAATGTCAAGGAAGTGCTTAATGTAAGGCTCAGGACCATTAGTACATTTACTCAACCTTAGTTGTAATGTCGCCATTTTAGAGGATCCATGATAATTCCCCTAACCCATTCAGCCCCATGGGTTCAAGAACAAATAATTTTTATTATCTAGGAGTAATATTAGTCCATGGTCATTTAATTTAATTAAATGACACTTTAGAGAAATGTTATATTTTTAAAATGTAAATATTTTATTATCATTTAATTTTGTTAGGAGTGATTAATGAATAGGAGGGCCCAAGAGGGTGTATGGATCTTAGTTGGCCTTATAAGATGTTTCCAAAATAAAATTAGAAGAAAGAAACACAAAGCAGGGTGTCAGTGAAAAGAAGGAAACTAGAAGAAAAGTGGAGCAAAAGCATAAAAGATGGAAGGCAACAACAAAAGCAGGGAAACTCAGAAAATCATGAAAGTAGTAATAAAAGCAGGAAATTTCACAAAAGCAAAAAAGAAATAATTTTCCTTATTTGTGCAACTCAAGAAATATTAGAAACAACCAGAAAAGCTACAGGATCCAATTTTAGCCAATGAGGGCACAATTGTTGAGGCAAGTGGGTCCAAACTCAATCCAACTAGTCAAGGAAACATCTATGCCTCCTCAAATTCGAATTTATAAGAGGATAAGCTCAACCATGGGGATAAAATTATATAAAAGAAGGAGGAGAACTCCATTTCACATCTGTTGACAATTTAACTTTTGCATTGAGAAAGTTGTAAGCATTTCTAGGATTTGGATATGCGCCCTTATCCAACTATGAGAGATGTGCCCCATAATAATTTTTCCATTATTATTCATCTAATATAATGTACAACCATGAGAGCCTGAGTTGTAGGTTTGAAATATCATACATCCTAAAGAATTTGAGCCTCGAGAGTTGGTGCAAGATCGTTGAAGATTTGTGTTGGTATTCATCTAGAGAAGAGATCAACTGGGGTAATTTCTCCCCTATGAGATATATCAATTGTATTTAATTCCTCCCATAATATATCTAATGTTCATTCTCATCCTATGGTTGTGATCCAGTGCATCCAACACTTCTTTCATACTCCCATCAAAGAATTATGCTCCATTGTTGTAAGATCTCAAAGATTGAGGACAAGCTGTAAAGTATGAGTTATGAATTCCTTGTAATGCTGCTAATAAATTCCGATAGATATTTATTCTGATTATTTAGTTTTTTTTCTGAATTCATACGGTACTTATGAGAAATAATTTGTGAGCCTTTGTGGTTGTTTGTACTTCATTGTTTCAAGACTAGCTCTTTATGCCTAGAATTTTGACTAGTCGTGTAGTAGATTTTACAAAAAGAGTTCTATTAGTACAATTTTTATTTTGTAAAGTGTTTCATGTCATTAATACCCTACTGAATCAAACCCAATCCTCATACTCATAATTTGTGACATCCTAAGCTTGTTTGGAAAAGTCATAATGAAGACTAGTTGAGCAGTCCTAGGTAGCACACTTCTGTTTTGACCTCCAAACAATGTCAAATATTCTATAAAACATGGTATATTTTGTATATCAATATATTATCTGGTATACAGAGGTCATCCACCTTCCATTTATTCCCTAGGATTGTGTAAAGGATCTAGTTTGCATATGCTCGTGTACCTAGTAAGCCTGGAGTAGACTTCAGCGACAATTGATTTTGAAACATAAAAGGTCCCAGTATGTTTTGAAAAGGATTCTTAAGAAATATTAGACCTGTTTTTATGTTGCTTCACACTTGTACTCAGTATTATCAAATCCAAGAATTTCCATTTTTGACATTTGGGTGGGTTTAGATGAGACTAGGACTAGTTGCTTCAACACTAGTTTTAATAACTAGCTCATAGCTTTTGTTGAAAATTTCTGATTTAAATCTTGGTGATTAGTTAATATTCTCAGCATCTGATATGGGGATATTACATTAGCACATATATTTGATTGGATTTAGGCCTGGTATTTTCATGCCAAAAAAATTGTACTAGTTCCTTGACGACACCAATTATTTCCTGTTGGAGCAAGCAAACTTCTAATGAACGCACAACAATCTGTGTGGTTTGGGTTGTCAAGGTTATCTCTTATAATAGAGTACTTTCAAAGCAATTTTCTATTTACTTTGAAAATTTTAGTTGTGCATGACAACAATGGACAATTCCTTTTGTACTTGTTTACAATCGATTCATATAACAATTGAGGAGAAACATTACAATCATTTGAACTAGTAGAATTTCCAATTATATTAAAAGTCACTTGAAGATTTATAACAACATAAATACTAGCATCTAAAACTTTAATTATATGTATGCCTAAAATTCTCTTAACAACAAATAAACAATGTGATTTTAACAAGCCAAAAATAATTGACATTTGGATGAATAATTCTTTGATTCAAAAACCTCTTTGATAATTTTTCTACATTGGAAATTAAGGGTTCGTTTCGGTAACTTAACTTCAAGGGTTGCTAGAGGAATTTCATTCACTTGAATATGCCTAGGATTTCTTTAGAGTGCACTAGATAATCAAGGCATGGAAGGTGATAGAGATGTGTGACTCCTAACACTAGTATATTGCAATAGTACATTGGCTTGGGAATTGATATTGGGAGTGCATTGAACATGTGTTTGGTCTACATTTTGAACATTTGATTGTTAAAATTCATCTTGAACATGAGGAGAATATTCTCTAATATCTCCAGGTTAATATCCGCAATTTACCAAATCTTGAATATCTTGTTAACCAATTGGATCATTGTTTGTTGATGGTGTTGGTTCCTTTGTTTTGTAGAAGCCCAAGAAGAACAAGTAGCAGAAGAAGACCAAAAGTCACAGAAAGATAGGGTTATGGAGTTTTATCCTCCGATGGGTAATTTCACATTGAATGTAAGTTCTATGGCCATGATGGTATGGTTGTTCCATGATGATAATGAAAGGAATTATTCCCCCCTCAAATTTTTGTTTAATATGTGTATGTTTTGTTTCGTAATTGCATATGAAATGATCTATGTCTGATTAATGATATTTGATGAGATGAATGAATAATGAATATGTTTAACTATTGATGTAGAGTGATGGATATTGTTTCTATATTTGTTGTTGTAAACTCATGTCTTGACCATACATTTAACTAAGCCTTACTTTACATTGGTATTGGTTGTGCTTTGGGTGAGACCTTCACCTTAAGGGGATTGAAAATGCCAACACATTAAACTACAATGATGCCCCTTTGTTGGCCCATGCGCAAGAACCTTGGTCTCCATTTTGCGCCAACAAATGGTTCAATTTACGTGACCTGCCTATTAAACAAGAATCTGCTATATGGATGAATTTGTGATAACAAGTTAGATCCAGGATTGGTGGGACAAGAAGCTTGAGGATTTCACAATTTAGGAGGAATATCTACAAGCGTGGGAAGTAACAAAGTTTATGAAATATATTTTCTACAATGGAACATTCCTAGATCAGTATGAAGTATTGTGGTTTGATCTCCTAATGAAGCTAGTAGATAGGTTGTGGTGACTCATAGACCAATTTGAATATCACAATAGACTAAGGAAGGTTATGGTTTGGACTATAAGAGATCTAGTTTGGTTGAGTAAGATAAACTCACCATCGACTAGGGATGTTGACTTATGGGTATAAAGCACCTTCTCTAGCTATATTCTAGAGTTTGCAATTGAAAATAACTAATCTGTGTTGAAATACGAGGATGAAATTAAGAGGGGAGCTCACAGAAGATTACTGAAGGAAGTGACCTTGTGAATCAAGACCTGGTTAGTGGAATTTGGGTTTCTACTTCTAGAGTGGATTCGAGTAGATGAGTAAAATCCTCATGTCCTGTGGTAAAAGTTAGGATGATGCTACTACATTGTGGAAGGTAAATCTATCATCAATCAAGGGGATTGACAGTGTGGAAGCTAGGGATGAGTGAGTAGAGCAAAGAGCAATAATTAAATAAAAGTGGTTGAAGGAAAATTTCAAAGAAGGATGGAGGAGAAGTGTGCAATTAGAAGAAAGTATAAGGAATGGGGAAAGTAGTGAATAAAATCAAGAAGAGCAACATCAGGTAAGGAAGAGAGAGGCACTAACTTGTGCCCAACTAAGAGAATGAATAATAGACATGCAAGACACCCTAATAAGAGGTCATTGGGGGGGACGCACAAGTGAAAGGCCAGATCACAAAAACCAGTTTCTATGTAAGGACATGATCCATCATACGTCAGAATTGGCCCTAAATGAAAAAGAGGACCATCCATAACTTTTGAGACCTATAGAAAAGGGGAGTACTCCATAAAGTGAACCCCTAATTGAGAAATAAATTGGAAGCAATATAGCTAGCACATCCTTGATTGACCCCCATGATTCCTTATGAAATATGGTAACAAGTTCTCACAATATTATTTTACAATTTACATGGTATGGCAATATGAACAATAGGAATACTAGTTCTGAAAGCATATCCTTAATAGGAGGAAGTAGTAGTGGTTCATATCCAAGTAGTAGCAATTTTATTTCGCATCTAGGACCACATGATTTTATTTTAGTAAGTACTCTAGAAGCATCAATGGTGAGGATTCCCTCTAAACCACCCTTGTGATTCCAAGAGTTTTGGGGAATGGGGAAGATGAAACGATGCAACATTGATTTCTTTGTGAGGCAATATGGAATGCCAGAGCTACTTTGGAAACATACAAGATGGTAGAATTATAGAAAAATCTTTAAGGAAGATCCTTGCAGTGGTATATGAGTTTAGTTATAAGATAGAATACTAACACGTCGTCCCCCACTCTATAAGAAACTTAGAATCTATTTCTAGATAAATTGGCACGATCAAAATTATAACAACAAGGTGTTGTGGAACCAAGGGAGATACAAAAAATATAAGGAGAGTCTGCGTGGACATAAGCACCATGGATCAAATATTGTGTTGATGAAGTTTACATAACTGGTCCATGAATCCCACCATAAATAATGGTTCATTTAGGGTTTTTTTCCTCTCACAAGGATACCGTTGTCATAACAAGTCATAAACTCTCCCGAGATAAATTTAGAGCAACTAATGAATATTGAAGCAATGGGAAAGTATCTAGACTCCATGGGAATGGGAGGAGGTGTACAAGATTCATCATCTACTAGTGAAGTAACACAAGCACACCTCAAGTTATCAGATATAACTGAAATACTCCATGACATGAATTCACCAAAGGAATAATGACCATAATTATTGGGCATGAGATCTTTAACACAAGGGAATCACGCCCCAAAATGGCTACAAGAAAGAGGAGGACAAGTTCCAATAGGGGGACCATTTAATAGTCATCCTAGTGCAATGGTTGTGCAAATCACTATGGAAAATATGTTTGTAACATACCCATTTTTTAGGGTTGGTAAATTTAGTGAATTTTCAAAACTTTTCGTATGCTTGCCGACACACAAATTCTCCTAACTATTACTTTACGAATTAACTAAACCACTCTTTAAATATGTGTCTGGAAAAACATGATGTTTAATGAAAACTCCAAGGTCTTCCTACATATAAGGGTTAAGGAGGTTTATCATACGACATCTATTAATTTATAAGTGTCATTACTATAAAATAGAAAACCCTTCTATAACTAATCTATTCCTTCTAACTTCCTTTATAAAGGAAATAAAAAGGAAGTTTACATTGTACTCCATAATTTCCCATAGTTAGAATAATTAATAACACAAAAACACTTTATATATCATATTTCTCTTAGTCCACATTCAAATAATACAACTTAAATGTAAACATTCATTGTTTAGCTTTCAAAAAGTCAAGGAAATGTAATTCTCACAAAACACGACAAGAGAGAAGCAAATATACATATTAAGCATTTCATAATGTATGAATATTGGAAACCCTAAGTACTCATTTTCACATATCCATATTTTGATGAATAAAAATGTGTAAGGAAGATGGAAAGATTATTCTATATATTTTAAATTTTGCATTTACCCCCTTAGTGATTACAATATTCAAAACATTAGTCGCATTTGACTATATGAACTTAAATGTACAAAAACGTAATGCATATAAATGATTGTTCATAATTCTATAAAACTTATCACCATTTCCTTTCTAATCACGATTACACTTGCAAACAACAAAATAAATTAAATCCATTAAACATAGGTGTAAACCCTTCGAGCGGGAGCTTAGTCCCAATACCCAAATAATCACCAAAAGTTATCGCATAACCTATCCATTTAAGAATCATTTAATACATACTTACATAAATAACTTTTAACACTTCAGGAATTTCCACCATTTTGGATCTCAATATCATGTGAAACATCAAAACACAAAAAACACAATATCATGTGAAACATCAAAACACAAAAACACAATATCATGTGAAACATCAAAACACAAATACAAGGTACACAATAGGAAGAGCGATATACACGTGGTTCACCCAATCCATAGGCTACCTCCACCAAAGAGAGTCGTGACTTGTATTAACTATCCAAGTAAGGTTACATTCCGCAACACAATTGTTGCCATAATCACTTTCTACTATCTCGTCATCATCGAGAGTCGTATTTCAAAACAAATCAAGGGTTAAGATCCAAACTAAGAATGGGATCCTAAATGACTTAACAAAGTTCTCACATAGGTTACATAGACCTATCCTCGTATTAATTAAATAATTACCATAGTTGGTATTCGTACCAACATCATCATAAGTTACAAGACTTGTTAATGTACATATACTTATACGACTGGAAATCACACCAATATACACAAGTTCACGACTTAAGTCTTATTTAAATATCTACACTGTAGTTTAAAACATCCTTTGTTACTAATGATCGGATCACAGAGCTTTCCACTTTTTCGAGAATTCATAGCTACAATTGATCTGATTCGTAGAGATCTCCTATACGGCTGATTGGGAGTAAATACTTCAACAAAAGTATAATTCAATTACAACAAGGTTAACCTAAGATGTACGTTCCAGAATTTATAGATACCATCTATCTATGGAAATACTTTACTCACAAGTAGAAAGGTTATTTAGTTATAAATACAGAGTTTCATCATTGGCGAGATACTACTACTGAATTTTCATAGTGGAATGGTTGCCATTCGGCATTGGCAGCAACAAACCTCTATCTCCATTTTGGAGGCAACTTCCCAGAAACCAATTTCATAAATTTAACTTCATTAATTTATGTCCATCACGCTGAGCTTTTAGGCGGTTGATCATGGAACTAAGAAGAACCGTAACAAAGGAAACAATTCTTCACGCCACTCATTTAAAGAAAAGGATATCTACTACTCTCATGGTGGAATGCGTTATGTATCAATTAATTATATAAGCACATAGCCACTAAGAGGTCCTACATAATCCTGAACTTAATGTTGTTAAGGATGGTTCTCCATGTGGATGCCATAACATAACAAAGCTTTACATAATAAGGTAAAAAGTATATTTAAGCTAAAATATTGGATGATTAAGTATCATATTGACTTTTACATATATTAATATGATATGGCTTGTTTAGACATGGTTAATTTGCTAACGAAGTGGAGTGAACTTCCAAATTAAATACCTTTAGTAATATAATGCCAAAACATGAAGTATTAACAAGAGGCATTAACCATAAATCCCTTCTTTTTTATCGCTTTTTCAAATAACAAAATTCCCAAATAATTGGGTTCCACTATGACACTAAGTGTTATTATTAAAATGCATTAGTTTCTTTTGAGGTATATTTATGTTACACAATAGTAAAATAAATATTACGATGTTCACAAAGCTTCCTTGCACTTTACTCTCAAAGTGTTTATATATATATAATAGAACTTAGCTTCTCCTTAATTAGGGGTATTCAAGGGTACTTTTCTAACCTCCTTGTGGAGGTCTATGATAACTAGTGATAACTCTTAGTTTTACTTTTATATATGTAGCTTCATGCTAAAAGGGTAAATCATTAAAGTTAAACTGGCATGCGGTGATTTTCCATTATCCCGAACTTAGGTAATGGTCTTATCACCCATGACACTTGTTAAGTTAATTTACCTTTGCTCTAGTGCTTGTAGCACTAGAATGACCCACTCTTATTATTAAGTTTCTTTTAGCTTTCTCTAACCTCCTCTCGTAGGGTATGATTAATATAGTCCATACATATAATAGTTAACCTTTTGATGCTAAGAAGGTAATTCAGAGCTTAGAATAATAGTTGTGTAACTAAATAATTACTATCGTCGATTGTCTACTTAAGATGATAATATGAATAGTTTAAGGTTATCAAGTAAATGCTTGAGATACTATGATGACACCCGTCATCTTCTCACGCTTAAGTTACCACACACTTTTCGCTACTGGATTTACTTGTATGTTTGCTTAGTTGCGCCTGTTACAAAATTTAAACTTAAGAATAATCCACAACGATACTTTTAGGGTCCATTGGTGGGGCCTTGGCCTTAAGCTCCTCACCAGGGTCACTTACATAATTATAATTACATTTACAATAATAATAATAATAAGGGTCAAATTGGAGGGATGTTACATCCTCCTCCCCTTAAGAATAACACCGTCCTCAGTGTTTAACAGTTTTTCTTTCGCATCCTTTCACCATCTTTCGCTTACTTTAATTTTATGCTTTGGTCGTCTTCACCATTTTGCGATTTCCGCAAGCTCTTATCACTTATATCCTACATGTTATACAGATCATACAAGATCTTCCAATGTTCTTTAGCATAACATAAGCATACAAAATTTCAAAGAAATAATTGTTCATCATTCTTCCCCATCCTTGAGGGAATATTTGCTTACTCTAGCATTCATAACATTCATGTACTAATGTTGGATAATTAGCGGTTGTTGTATCATGATCTATCATTGAATGTTACTATATATATCTAATGTCATACCTTGTCTACATGCTCTTACATTAAAATTACATTTAATTGAATGATCCAAGTGCTACTTTAAATGTTGTAATATTATCTTGGTTTGTCTTTATCAAAACATCAAGAGAATATTACAATTCTCTTCTTGTGGCTCGGTTGTGGTAAATTGATGGTTCAGACACCCTTTCCATTCCATACCTACATAAGGATATTGCACAAGGTCAAGGACTTTGTGATCCTCCTGACAATGTAACATATGGCTAGCATACTCAGAGACAACCATACATAAGAATTCTAGTTGACCCATCTTGGGCAACATCTAGCCCCAAAGTGCATACACATGTTAGTGATCTATCTAAGTATTTTCTAGTCAAATGATGAAAAAATAAATTTAAAGCAAAGGGGAAGATATATATCCCATCCAACATGCTGCGACATTTATCCAAACCAAGATGAAACTATCAAAATGCTACGAAATTTATTCTGCCTACATTTTGAATTATTATCTAAGGAAGTGATTTGGGTAAGACTTCCTAGACTCTTGAATATTGAAGCTCAAATATCATCTTGATAATTGAAATTCCTTGGGTACTTTTATTACCTTCATCCCAAAAACTAGGGGCATGACAACCACAACATTTTCCCAAATTTCAATTTACATAGAGAAAAGGTATTCCTAATAAAATTGTGTTGGAGTGTGATATCCTTAGATGGGAACAACTATTGGATTATTTACATATTTATGTCCTTGTAGATTCAATTTGAGCATGGGCATGTGGTAGTGTCTTGTATGAAGGAAAAGGTTTCTCAAGCTAAAATGTGGAAAAATAACAAAACCACTTGATGAAAAGACTAATAGTCAAATCGCTTTTGGATGGCACAAAAAAGGTTCCATGGGCATCATAGCCTATATTGTTGAATTCAGGTTTGTTGTTGTTGTTCCCAAAGGTAGGTTCTTTGATTTCTTGTTACAGTTCAATAAGGAGCCTTTGTATTTTGTCCTACAAGGCATGACATTTATCATTGAAATGCCTATATAATATCTGATAAGAGCAGTATTTCTGATTTCCTTGGCCAACAAAACATGCAACCTCTTTAGTAGAACCAATGGTGATTGGAAAACTAAGGGATGGAAAGGTCCATGAGGGTGACATCAATACCATAGTTCAGGGACATCTCTTCTACTGGTATAATTCAAGACAGTCCTTTCCAATTGAAACCTTTGTGGTAACTTTGGCATTGAAAGTGGAGACTAGATAAACTATAATAAATTTGACACCCCAATGTTAGGATTATTTGTAGTAGCAATATCATGTGTAAATATGACTGGTGTAAAGGGAAACCTCATGGTGCATTCTTGAGAAGATAAAATAACGAATTTTAAAGGGTTTAGGGTGTTTAGACCCTATTTCCTTTTTTTATTTTCATGATGTGGAGATGAAGAACTTCCTAGGGACTAATCACATGATTGGAGAAGTATGAGATTGACTTGTAGTATGATTTGGATCCATCTTATCATATTGTTTTGCATATTGAAAAATTGTAGAGGGCAGTTCTAAATGATGTAACCATTAACAATAAAATTGCGTCAATAGAGCCATGATGTTGATTCTTTCTAATACCGAATTTGTAGGATAATAGAGGCATATTGTATTTGTAGGTGAGAACATTAGAGGTCTAATTTGATTTCCCTAACAAACAACATTATCACCAACATCCAAGGGTAGACTAGAGGGTGCATTTATAGCTCATTTCATACATACAAATTTAGATTTCTATGGCATCATTAAACATACAACAATCATATCTCATCATTACCTTTAAATCTCAAACCTTGCATCACCAAACAACATATAAAGGTTTGTACTCACATGTGAATCTAAGCACCAAAACCCAACCAAAAAAAAGCTATTAACATCAACATCTACAAGGTTGATTTGAGTTTGGGAAAACTAGAGTTATTCCCTACCACTAAGTTTGGGACTACTAGAAGATTTACACAAATGTTACCTTACAATAAGAGGAAATTTTTTCATGTAGTTTCCATCCCATATGTGATGTGAATAGGGTCAAGTTGTATAAAGTTGTTGGCTAGGAGAACTGACATGTGTTATGTTGGGAGGAAGTGGTGTGAATCCTCCATGGTTAAATTAGTTTATGTAGTAATTTCTTCCTCATCCATTATTGTTTCAATCGGTTAATATACACTCTAGTGCATGACATGATTATGATGGTTATGGTTAATATACACTCTAGGTATTGAGACTTGTAGAGTGACACACATACATTATATTATTTAGGTGCGTTAAGGAATCATGCATGATTTCATAGGGGTATCATGGCACTATATATCTAGGTTATTGACCTTGGGGCCTTGGACATGATCATCATAGGACACTTGATCCTTAATCCCTAGAGGATTATTCTATCCATCTAAGGCTAAGGATGTCGTCTCCACCAACCACATGTTTTCTCTTCATTGTATCATTAGCCTATGATTGAGAATGTAAGTGTCGTTAGTTTTTTTTAGCAGTATGTAGGTGTCTTAGGGCCTTGGAAATGGTGTTCCAGTGAAGAAAACCATTCCTTTGGCCCTAAATAATTAATTGATGCATTCAAAGCCATGAACACTACCTAAAGCGCCATGCATGACATTGGAGTGGTAACTATGGCACTATGTATCTAGGTATTGGGGCCTTGGACATGTTTAGTGGAGGAGACTTAAACCTCAACACATGATATCTCGAGGGGATATATGACATCCATATGAGCATATTAAAAAACAATTAGGAGGTTTGTTACACCAAGGATTGGTCTTAAGGCCCTGTATATGGTTAGGGGAAGAGACCCAAGCCTTAGTCCCTTAAGGTATGTTTGAGGACTCAATGATTATGAATGAGACCTTAGACCACTACACACACCTATATGGGGAATATTGAGCTTATAGTGGGGATATAGACATTTTTTGTAGGTTTGTAGAACCAAAATTGTATCTCAGGATATAGAAATTGTCAAGGATGAAACTTGGGCCTTAGCTCGTAAGGGAAGGTTCTAGGGCTTGAGGGCCATGATCAAGGAAAGCAATGTATTAGTGAAAGTAAAATCAATAAAACAAAACTTGAGTTGTATCAACAATTCCATTTCCCTTTAGGCCTTTTGGATCCATTTCCATCAATTTCATTAGTGATCTCTAACTAGTCTGATGAAACATGATTGTACTGTTGTGACCATACTATGGATATTTTCCCAATGGAAATTTCCATACCATGCAATAGAACTATTAGTGCTTGTAATAGATGCAACACTTTTCTTCCAACTAGTTGAAGCCTTTTTTTAATCACCAGTGACTGTTGCTTTTGATTGTAACTCCAAATTTCACTTTCAAGTTATTAATTCTCATATAGATGAAAAATAAGCTTGTATCATGTTTGGGGCCATTCTTACTACCAATGATATTAATTTATAATTGTGATTCTAGATTTTCCAAGATGGTAGTTTTCATTCCTTGCAACAAAAATATGAATACTCTCATAGGAACAACACTCCTCTTCCTTCATGTTTGGAGCCATTTTTATCACTTGAGCATCATTTATATTATGACTTGGGGACTATAACATCACTTAAACTCTTAACATTATTTTTTTAATAATAGTGTAAATATTACCTGGATTATTATTTTTACTTAGACTCGCCTACTAAGGTGTTGCATCCTTTGTATGCAGTGATCAATTGCATGGTAGTTCTTTTTTTTATGAATTGTGAATACGCCATTACAAGTTTGTTTGATTTCTTATTAGTAGAACTTACTAGGAGAACTCTCTTAACCCACCTACGTCACTTTATATTTTTACACAATAATGGCACCATATACAATTGTGTTGTTCTATGATGTTTATAACAGTGGACAATTATATGGTCTTAGATCGTACTTGGACCATAGTTTTGTATGAATACACATATCTAGATAAATGTTGCACTGCCTTAGTTACTTGTAGCATTGGTACTAGTTTTCATGTTCATGTTCATGCATAGGTTCATCTTGTGGTCTTATAAATCTTGATGTACTATTTGACATCTCTATGTTGTTTAATAAATGTATAGGATGAAGGTTGAGTCCCTATGTAAAAAGCATCTAGAAGTTCAAAAGGATGGTGGTGAAAGTGTAATTATGTTGAATGCTTATTTAAAACAAGGTTATATCCCATCTCTTGTTCAAACATTTGGGTGCAACACTTTACACATAGAGTATACAACATGTTTATGAACTACCCTAGGCATATGATAAATAATTTTCCAAGGTAAATATTATATGTAACATAATGTTCACATGATACCTTGTTCACTATCATATTGTAGTCTTGCACTTGCAGTATCCTATGACCCAAATAGAACCATAATGGATGCCAAGATGAATATAGTCCTTCTAGGTGGGTGTTGAGCTAAAGTGAACTAGAATGAGTGTCAATATCGGGTTGCATGGGTGGGAGGAGATCAAGGAACTTAGTGGTGCATGAATGTTTGTGTTCATAGAGCCATGGAACTAAATTAATGTGAAAAGTAGGCCTTGATCGTAGGCTCTAATACCAAATGATGAAGATCACTATTCAAATCTTGCAAGAAAACTCAAACTTAAGAGAAAACCAAAGAATAGAAGTGAACATAACAAAATTATTATCCTTAATTCATTTGGAAAAATCCTTTTTATAAATTGAAAAGGAATCCAATTTATTGATTAACATAGTCAATTTATACTATTCAATAAATTAACTACTCAACCACCTGTACATAACTTAGAGCTAGAGGTGCAACTATTTATTCATAAACTACTCTTTAAACCTTAAAGATGTTCCCTCATGGTAGGTGTGTTCATGGAGATTAACACTCATTGGGAAGAATGCCCTTCTATTCCATATCACTCCTTTGGTATATTACTTGATTTGCACATCACATGTACACTTTTCTCATAGTTTTCCTCAATAACATGCACACTTTAACAATCATTAACACTCTTTGTAACCACATTCATGAGAATTTATTTTTCTTTTTCCTCTCTCTCTCTCTCTCCTTTCTCTCATTATTTATCTTCATTTGCACCTTCTTGATTCTCAATTAAAAATGATATGCCTCTTCTATTAACCACATATTATCCACGTGTATTTTTTTTTTAATTGACATAGTCAATCCATCCACAACCTACATGCTCTTTTATTATAGAAAACTAACTCTCATGCTCATTCTAGAATATTTTTAAAAATAACTCTATACATCCATCATTTTGCTCCAGTTTTTCTAATATTTTCTTCATTTTCAATGTATAATCAAAATTCACATACTTACCTCTCAATTTGGTAACCTTACTTTCAGGTCAAGCAATTTTCACTCTTTGTGGTCTTCAATCTAATCGCAATAAAAATACATCTACATGCCTTCTATCCATTCTATTATCCTTTCTAGATCTACACTTTGCATTTTCATCTCTATTTTGTGTTGCTTCATTTTTCTACATATGCTACATCACTATAATATTCAATATAAGTACCTTTTGGAAATATTCTACAATGAGACATTTCTATGGCTTCCATCCCCTTCTTCATCTTTTACAATACTCATACAGTTTAATTTTCTTCCAACCATTCTATAATGTCCAATGCCTCATTCTCCATAACCTCTATGGAACACTTTTCAAGATTGGAGGTGTATCTCCTTGTCCAATGTCTTCCTGATCGTGCCATTAGAGGTGTGCTTCACCATCTCATTCAAATAACTCTACCCATTGTCACACCCTTCATGGGGTCACCTACGCTTCTCTTATTCCATTGTAACTATTGCTTCACATAATCTCTCGTCTTCTTAAGGTAACAATTCTACTCATCTCCCCTCTTTCACAAGAATTGTCGTCAGCCCTCAAATTCTACTTGCTTCGATACCACATGTGTAGTAAAGCCACAACTCCTTGGAATAACCGTTCATGCATTGGACATTAACTAAGATTGCTACAAATAAATTCAATTCTAGTCTTAACAAACAACCACCAATGTAATTCAATTGAGAAAAGACATAAATACACCACAATAATAATAAAAAGGCATAACTAAACAATTTTAGAATTCAATTGAAAACAAGTAAAACTACCACAACAACATATTTGCATAATTGTCTAAATAGATTGTGTGTCTCATAGTGATTCACATTAGACAAACTAAATCAGATGAAAGCAAAATGTTCTTTGTTCATTCATTAATTCCATATGATCGTATTCCACAACTGATGACAAAATATATTTCATTACATTATAATTTTTTTAATTGCAAAATAAAACCATGGTAGATCCATTTTAAACTGGGGATCCAATTTTTTTATTATGAACCGACATGAATATTTTTAATTATTTTTTACTTTCAATAAGTTATGAGTCACTTACTAAATTATAAGCACCTTGAAAGTTCGGTACAATAAAAAAAACTTACAAAATAACTACACTATCATAGTTTCTTGTAAATCTTATTTATTTAAATATTTTTAAAATTTATATAACAAATACAATTTTGTAATTAATCCTATTTATGTTTTAATTAATCATATTTATTAAAACATAAAAGCATATTAATTCACCTGATGTAAACATAAACATGGAGAAAAGATAATAATCAAGGAGCCCATTACTATATGAAAAGTGCTTGAGAGTGCAACTTTCCATGAACTTCAATTGGACAAGCAATGCCCATCCGGTTTTAGATTCGTGCACCCAATAAATTCAAAGCTAAAACGAATCCAAAGAAATGTGAATAAATAGCTTAATACTCGAGACCAAGCAACCCCACCATGCAATTAGTTTGGTCTGCAAAATCAAATAATTTTAAGCAATGTCCAGAAAATTTGCGTTGCACCTTTAAGTAATAATTCTGGAACCCTAGAAAATTGCATTGAAGCCCAGTAAATGCCTTTACCGGCAAGCAAGCAAAACTAGGAATAATGGTTTGATTTTGCAGACCAAGGCCTTTACCGATGATTCACAAGCAAAACTCAAATACAGATGATTCACCAAGCTACATCGCCTCGAAGGCCGACCATATTGAGTAGTGTTCATATTAACCAAGAATCCGGCAAATATTGACCAAGAACCAGGCAAATATTGAGTAGTGTTCATATTAAAAACCATTCGGGACTTCCAATTACTTCACTTGTTTATGCGATAGTTTTCACATCACAAGACAGTATTCATTTCGTGGCAGCGAGGATATACAGGGGATTTTCTTGCAGTCTGGTGTCAGAGACACTCCCTCGCCATGGGCAAAAATAGTAGAAATGCTCCTGAGAGAAGTTCAACACGTCTTTCTGCGAAAAGAAGAAATCCGGCCGTAGAATCAGAGGCCGAAGAGCAAGTGTCTCCCAATGATCCGAAGAAGCAACACGAAGTAGAAAAGAAATCTGAGGCCGAACAGCAAATGTGTCCAAACGATCAGAATCTACAACAAGAATTAGTAGAGAACCTTAGCAATGAAAACGCATTATTGGAGGAGATGCAGCCAGACAAAAAGAAAAGGAAACTGCGAGTGCTGTTGAGCGTCAACAATAAGCAACGGCTAGATGATCTTAGTAAACGTTTGCATTACAGATCTCCTGGAGCTGGGATGAATTGGTTTTTACCTAATGAAACGAAAGGTTTGTATGAGATGACAAACATGCTGGGCAATGAGAAGGGCGGTAAGACCATTGATTGGTTAATATCATTGGCACGCCACCGTATATCAAGACTCACACAAGAGTTGGAGTTTCAGAATGTAGAGCAAACGTTTGATTGGTTATTGTCAGGAGATACCAAACGTTTGATCGAAGTAACCAGAGTTTGGCTTTACCGAAATTGGACAGACTATAGAATGCCTTTTAGGAATGACAACGTATAAACCTTTTTTAGAGCTCACAAATTCGTTGGGCTTTCAAGATTTCCGTAAAACCATTGAGTGGTTGTTGAATAAAGCACAACACAACATTGCTGCAATAAATCAAATAGATTGGCCTCCCGCCCTTGGTTCCCCTTTAACACCTGCCCAGTGTTTAACAATAGATCTTCCACTCAGACTTTAAATTTTGCACATTTCAAAAAACCGCAGAGCTTGGTGCAGAATCAATCATTTGGAAATCATGGTGTCCCTGATCAGATGATGCCACCAAACCTTCATGCTACTAGAAATCAATTTCATGTTGGTGAGACACAACGACATCATGATCAATTTCGGATGGTTAATTCAGAACCCCGACAGCCAGTCCAATTCCAAAACGATACTAGTAGTTGGCTCCCAGAAAATCAATCATTTGGAAATCATGGTGTCCCTCATCAGATGATGCCACCAAACCTAAATCCTACTGGCAATCAATTTAATGTTGGTAAGCCACAAGGAAATCATGATCAATCTAGGATGGTTAATTCAGAACCCGGACACCCACTGCAATTCCAAAACGGCACTAGTAGTTGGCCCCGAGAAAATCCGCAGCAGAATCAGTTTCAGATGAACAGTACAGGTCTCCAAGGAGGCTTTCCACTTGCAGAGAATCAATTATCCAACTGGATGGTAGGACAGGGTGTATCCATGCAGCAATCAATCCAGGGTAGAAGTTTTCCAAACTACAGTTACCCCATTCAGGGATCAAACAGTAACTAAATTGATCCTTCTGTTGATGTTAATAGCCATGCTCTGATGCCATATCCTGCTCAGGATTCAAACGATTTTATGCAGAGAAGAATGCAGGCGGAATCTACAGAAGATTCCAGGAGGAAACCCTTCTAGTAATGTTGACCTTCGACAACGTGATCAAGTGTTTCCAGGAAGCGGTACGCACGTGGAAGGGATGCCTACCAGGATACAAAATGAATAGCTTAAAGTAAAGGACTTCCAATCGTGCACTAATTCCCCTGCTTTCTGCCGTTGAGCTTATCCTACATTCTTTAGGCCGGCGTTGGTGTTAGTTACAGAGACCAACCTGCGCCAAAATGCATCTGAAAGAAATAGCACGGAGTTTGAGTTTTCGCAGGTCCTCCTCGTTATCAACTAGAAATGTCGAGAGTTCGATCCTTGCAGATGGTATATCTTCCGAGAGCATGCGATTCGGCAAGTATGAGAAGCTCAGCCTATGAGATTGGAAGATGGCCATGTAATTGAGACTGAAGCTGGAAGTTCTGAGGATTTTACAGGAAAAGTCTAGAGGTCGGCCACGTACAGTTCTTGGGGTCGAAGCAAATTGAAGTCCATACCAGCACTCAATGGGAGATTCAATGCAGCCAAGTTCGGTGACGTCTCTGCTGATGAATTTGCAGACAAACATAAGAAGAAGCCCACTAAATCTGAATCTCATGAAGTAAAGGAGCCCAAAGTGAAAGTTAAAGCTAAGAAAAGGAGCTCCTGGTTGCCCGACCCATCTCATCGGTGGTCTGTTTAGGGATGGTGAAAAACAGAGGCGCCATTATTGTGTGAGAGTTCTTAGTATATATTCTATGAATTTTTTGGATATATCTCATCGGTGGCCTGTTCAAGGATGGTAAAAACAAAGATGCACCTTTATTAACTGTTTAGTGTGAGATTTCTTAGCATACATTCTAGAAGCATTTGTCAAATTGCCTTAAGTATAAAACTGGTAATTATTACTTGTTTGGGATGAAGTAATAACTGAAGACTCCTTTGTAAAAATGGCAATTATAGTTTGTTTGATTAGAATGTTAAAAAAAACATGAAAACTGTGTGAAAATTTCAATTATTGTTTTGAATGGAATGTAATACGTGGCAAAGTTAATGAGTGTGCCAGTAAGATACTCTGACTTTATTCCTTTACTTTTGCTTCTCCATCTATACTATGGTAGTGTATTTGTTTAATTGTTAAACCCATTCTTCATAGATAAAATTATCTTTATATAGGGTTCGCGTGGGTGTATGCATGTGAGAGAATGAGCCGTAATGACTAGAAAATAAAGAATCAATGGTGAGTGCATGTGAGATAATGAGCAGTAATAACAAGAAAAATAGCAATCATGGTTAGATTTTTGGAATAGTGTTTAGTTTTTTTCTTATTGCTATATTGATACTGCAAGTGCAAGACTACAATACTGCTAGGGATGCCGTGGAAACTGGAACCAGTCATCGTGCTTTTATAGACAGAGAAGATTCCAGATTCTTGCCAAGCTTGCCGGAAAGAAAACACTCTCACTGAGCGGATTACAGTTGAGTAGAAGTTTCAGTCATTCACATATTGACATTGTTTAGTTTTGAAGATTTTAGTCATCAATTGAAGTTGATAGCTGCTTGTTTGTTTTCTATTTTTAATAGTGGTAGGTCTTCGGTTGCATGCATTTGTGATTTTTCATTATCTATTTTCCATACATATTTTCCATACATGTGGAGTATAGACATGTATCAGAGATTGTTTCTCTTGTGATCTCCGATTCTCCACCATGGGATAGACTCTAGTCAGGATATCATTGTCTAGTACCTTGTTAGGATATCATTGTAAACTACTAATAAGAGAATTAGCATCCATCATTTGTAGTTGGCTTCATGAGTGGATAGCTCAGGGGATAGAGCTAGGCGCCAATTAGATTGGATTTTTTGCACTTTGAGTTTTATGGGTTATGGGATGAGTACATAGGATTTTTTGCACTTTGAGTTTTATGGGTTATGGGATGAGTAGGAAGATTTAGAGAAAGACTTTATGGACTTCATCTTTGTGGAATGATAGTCTCATCATAGTGGTGGTTTCTTTCATAGAGAGATTAAGTAAGACATAGAGTGTCTAGTTGGGAGGAACTTCCTTTGTTTCTAATTTGTTGGAAGATTTTTTTTTCTCATAAAGATAATTGATTTAATGCATATAAAATAACTCCCTCAAGTGTCGGGTAACTTGGTGCTTAAGATATATTTGTCCCGACTCCTTATATAATATTGTTGAATAAGTTTTTGATGCCAACAGAAAATGATAAACAAATATGTAAGCTTGACCTCCTTCAAGTTTATAAGGTTACCTATACAAAAATATTTTCATTGTGATATTGGCATTACTAAGGGCTTTGTAGCCATCATTTATGGGTCATCTTTAGCTAATGGTTGTTATATATTTAATGTTTACAATGCTATCTTACTGCCTTGGTGTATAACTTATATTGAAATTTCATTATGCATCAATACTCTTCTATATTATATTGCTATATACAAGTGGATATTACAATGTGAATCTTCTTTTGTACCTATGTAGTTGAATATGGTATCGTCTCTCTCGTTGAACCATGCCTTGTGGAATATGGTATATTAAACTAACCTCCATCCATGCAAGTATTTATGTTACTTTTTTTTAATGAGAAAGAGAAATTAGTAACTCTGGGATAATACAACACTTGTTGCTTCTATAAAGCAATAAGTAGCATTGCACTTTCTGCATATAGCAAGTTAATTGAAAACCTCTATGATCTAAAGTACATAGATTTAATTTTGTTTAAATTTAAATAATATCTCGATAAAATATTTTCACAAAAGTTAATTTTGTCTAAAGTGAATAATAAAATATTTACTTTCTCTAAAATGAATATAACAACAAAAGTATATGCTGATTGATTTAATTTCAGTTGTTGCTTGTTTTTATGTTCGTTCTTATCCAATTCTCTCAAAATTTCAATATTACATGATTTAAATATTTTAATGATTAATTTTCAATATTATATGATTTAAATAATTTAATGATTAATTTCTTCTTTTTGTGCAACTTCATAAGATGTGGGAAGTCTAGCTATTTGGATTTTATTGTAATTAATTCATTGCACAAATTTTCTCAAATTTGTATTGCCTATATGTTATAGAAATCTATGTGAATATGCATGTTGTGTACGTTTCTCTCAAATTTGTTTATACAAGTGTCATAAAATATTATATAAATTAATAGAAATGATTTTTAATAATTAATAATTATTCTATGTTGTTTACTTTGTGGTTTTTAAGGGTTTTAATTTATAATGAAATCAATTTTGTGTTATGTGATTGATTCAAAAAAATTAATGATTGGTTTGTGTGCATGTTTATTACAACATTAGAATTTTCCTTTTAGTTTTAACGATTGGTTTGTGTGCATGTTTATTACGACATTAGAATTTGTCTTCTAGTTTTAATGATTGGTTTGTGTTATGCTAGGACTCCAGGGATTCTTAGATATAGGCCAAATTTCCTTTCACAATAGCACTATAATAATTAACATCAGTCTGTTTGAAATGACATAACCTTCCATGAAAGTACAATCCTTTAATAATTAATCATCTTTAATAATCATGGGTTTGGAAACCTTGGGATATATCACTACCTAAGGTTTACAATCAAGGTCTAAGGGCTTAAATTAATAGCTCAATAAGGTCCTCTCCCCTTAGACCCCTTTCACTTCCCCAACTTGTGGAATCATAGCTCACAACTCTTTGTCATCCATTTTCATCAATAGTTTTTTGGGTTTTGAATGTACATCATTGCAATATCTTTGGTCTTCCTAGACCATATATGCCCAAATTATATGAACTTTTTCATTACACACATTTTGTTAGAATTTTAATACTATAAAGATGGTTATGTTAGATATTCAATCAATTTTCATTATATCAAAATAACCATAAACAATAGGATCACTGAAAGATAGAAAAGCACAACATAAGCAAGAGTACACACCAATTTATCCTGGGAAAACCCTCTCACGGGAAAACCTAGCAAAAATTCTTTAATATAGATTCATCAACAAGTACAATGTCAATCTCGTACAATAACCCAAGAATAAGATGTCTTCAATGCAACTACTCTTTCTCCCAAGTGAACTTGTCGTTCTCTCTCTACTCATACGAACTTTCTTGAGTGAGTGATGATGCAAACGAGATAGGCGCCACACTTTTTTATACTAGTCATAACATGACCTTTTTAACTAACTAGGACGACTTTTTCTTCCTTAACTGGGCCGACTTGATTGGGGCAGTTTTTTCCATCGTTCGCAGCTGAGAGGCAGCAGACTACCCATTGTTTGCGGTAGTTTACCCACTGGGCTGACTTGTCTATTTTACTTGATTTATTTTAGGATTTTTACATGATCAATTACAATATGAATTTTCCTCAAAGTAAGTACAATAAAAATACAATAAGAATATCTTCCAAAGTTACATTCTTCAACACTCCCTCTTTACAAGGAAGGTATTCTTTCGGCGCCATCATCATCATGGTTGCTGCAATTTTGCACTCTCACCATTGACTTCTAACATCTCTCGAATCTATACATCACTAGAAGTTCTATATGAGAAAGCCATCAAGTGGGTCCAGGTCAGGAGACCTCATTCCGTCACCACAATGATCACCTGTGTTACCTCACTATGTGTCTAGATCATCTCGTGAGTGTAGCCTAGGATCCCAAACTATGTCAACGAAGTGAATACTGCTAGCACATCACATATCATTATGTGGAGACTATCCCAGGACCATGAATTACATCACTCATTGACCACCTATATATTCACACATCTGGGAAACATGAACCTCGAGAGTATAGCTTAGGAGCACAAATTACGTCACTGAAGTGACTACCCGCTATCACATCACATCATGTGGAGAACAACCTAGGACCATGAATTATGCCACCTACTGACCATCTGCATCCTCATACATGTTGTGTATTCCCAACATAGCACCAGTAGTCAGGAGACTCAATTACCTCAATAATGTGACTACCTACTGCATCCTTGTGAGTGTAGTCCAAAATCCCACATTACATCACTGAAGCAACCACCTACTACCACATCACCTCAAGTGGATACCCGTCCAAAAGCACAAATTACATCAGTACGTGACTACCTGCATCTCACACGTGCTATGTTGCTCATTCCTCCCTCTTTCGAGGATCATTGATTTGGATAACTCCAAGCTTTTCCCTGAAGTACTCAAACTTCACACTTGATAGAGGCTTGGTCAACACATCAGCTATATGCTCGTTTGTCACAACATACTAGATCCTCACTGCTCCTCTCTACACCATATCCCTAATATAGTGGTTCTTGATCTCGATGTGCTTCGAATTGTCATGAAACATTAGGTTCTCGGAAAACTTCACACAAATATGGTTTTCACATGAAATACAAGTCACCTCTAACTCGAGATCAAACAATCCTGCAAGTAACTTCTAAATCCACACTGCTTCGCAGCTAGTTGAATAAGCTTTGATGTACCTTGCTTCGGTTGTACTAAGTGCCACACTCATCTTTTTCCTACTAAACCAGGAGATCATACCTAATCCCAAACTGAAGTAGCATCCTGAAGTGATCTTCTTTTCTGTGACACTATTGGTTCAATCTACATCACATAACCATGTAGGTTAATTTTATGATATGTTGCATATCTAAGACCATAATCAATCGTACCTCTCAGGCACCTCAACACATACTTTTATGCAATCAGGTGAAGACGTCTTGTCTCTACCATGTAGTGAATCAATGTGTTCATTGCAAAGCATGGATATGACCTTGTGTTTGTTAAGTACATCAACGAACCAATCATTTGTCTCTACACAACAACTTCAAATTCGATTCCATTGGTGTGACTATGGCATTGCGATCCATCATCCTGAATCTCTCCAGGATATATACTACAAATTTTCCTCGGCTAACGAAAATCTCTTATGGATTATACCACACCTAAATACCTAAGAAGTAGTGCATCATACCCAAGTCTTTCATGTCGAATTCTGTCGCAAGTTTCCTCTTTTTTTTTGTAATGAGCTTCTCGTCACCTGTCAGGAACAGTTCATCTACATACAAAAGTCGTATCACTGGTTTCCCATCCCCAAACTTGAAGTAAAGGTTGGAATCTTCTCTACTCTTGGTAAATCCCAAGCTCTTCAGAAATCCATCAATCTTGTCGTACCATGTCCTAGGTGCCTGTTTCAAACCTTACAAGGAATTCTTCAATTTGCACACATGGGTTTGCTTATCCTGTGTCTCAAATCCTAATGGCTGATACACATACACTTCCTCCTCTACTACGTCGTTCAAGAAGGCATTCTTTACGTCCATCTGGTGTACCTTCCAGTTCATCATTGTATCTATCACAAATATAGATTTGATCAAAGTGTAACTTGATATAGGAGCACACGTCTTGTCAGAATCGACTCCCTCTTTCTAATAAAAAACATGAACCTTTCTTTGTACTTCTGTAGTATGCTTGATTTTGTAAGTCTACCTGAAGGTTACTGCTGAATAATCATCACTTATTCTTTGGAATAAGTCCTGTCATCCTTCTCTTGTAGGTCATAGCACACGATTTTTCCTACAAGTCAAATTCAGTGGTATGATTAGTAACATTTTGTAATCATCAAATCATATTGACATTTTAATGACAAATTCATAATTCACACAATTATGTAATCATGCATTTTAGCGAATGCCTCGGTACAACCCTCATCCATATACCATATACGCACGGTAACTATCTATATGCCTTCCATCTCTACCAAAACATACTATTACGATCGTGCACTACTCTCAACATGTTAGAAAAAAGGTTTCATCCTAGAATAGCTCCATCAAGGGCTCATGGGATGTTGTGCAACACTATAGGACACTTACTCATAACATGCACTACATGATCCTACTACTAGTCAATCTTGGTCATATATAAATGCATAAAAGAAAATTGTATCATAGAACTTCATGTAATTGTTATGAGCAATATCCTTCAAAATACTGAGGAATTCAAATGATAGTAAATAATTATCTTTAATTTGTTTTGTAGGATCCCTCTTAGTTTCTGCCTCCTTGCAGAAGTCACTAGAGTTTCTGGAAGTGTACTCTACTCCATCATCTGATTTTGAAGACCTTGATCTTCTTCTTCGTCTAGTCTAGAAATTTATGAATTCTTCATCCCTGGTCCTCATGTATTGGATTCAAGATTTCCTTTTTCTTAGAAATGTATTCTTCATGTTCTTTACATACACCATCATAGTTCACTTGGCTCCATAGTGTCATGAAAAAATGCTTGATCTGATTTTCCTTATAATTTGTACAAGCCTCCCTCTTGTTCTTCAATTACTACTGTATCATCAACAATTTGACCTTGTGAGTTCTGAAGTCAAGAAATAATCTTCCCTTACTCTCTTCTTAACTGGTTCATCATCTTCTGCAACATGAACATGATACCTCTTATTCTTTCCTTTCTTGTTATGGTCTTTTCTTATGGTGCAATCTTTTGCAAGATGTCCCTTTTCATCACAATTGTAACATCTATATTTTGAGTAGTCCTTATGAGGTCTATCGTTCTCTTGGAGTCTTCTAGGATTATTGTGAGAGTGTTATTATTTCTTGCTATTTTCCTTCTTTGTATGAGCTGCTAAGGATTGATTATCTTCTTCACCCATCTTCTCTTATCTAGCTTCAATTCTGACTTCCTCTTGAGTACAATTCTCCCATTGCCTATTGAATTTGGTGAGTTTCCTTCTAGAAAAAATTCCTTGAATGAATGATTCCCATGATCTTAAGATACCATTCAATGTAGTCATCACCAATTATGATTCTTCAACATGTTCTCCAATAGCTTCTAATTGTTCTTTGATTTGGGAAACCTTTGTGAAATATGATTGGATGCTTTCTGAGTTCTGCATCTGCATACCCTTGAGTTGATTTATCAAGGTCATCTTCCTATTAATGTTCTTTTCTTCATATAGTTTCTTCAACGCATCAAACATCTCTTTCGGAGTCTTCAATGATGAGATATGGGGAATCAAGTAATCCTTGATGGAGTCAGAAATGATCCTCTTGGCCCTAATCAAATTCTTCTTGTGTTTATCCCTATATTCATCTCCCTCTAGCTCTGCAACTTACTCCTTAACATAGTTTTCTAAATCATTCTCTTCTAGAATGATAAATACTCTATACTTCAAACCTCATAAGTTATCAGCCCCTTCAAGCTCATCCTCAAGCTTGGTAATGTTTTTCATCTTGATAAAATGAGGACCTCAAATGGAAATAAAGATAATAGTACTACCAATCAAGATGATCCAACCTAGTTCTTGCTTTAATGCCTTCTGAATTCTACTACTTGGTTGACCTAAGGTTTGTTATATAAGCCCTAATTTTCCAACTTTGGAATCTTGCAAATATGATTTGAGGGAAAGATGTGCCTCCCTAAGGTGAGTTGATAAAACTCCTCCTTCAGCCAATCTATGGACATAGGTATGAAAAATTAGATGCCCTAGTTTTCCCAAGCAGAAGTGATAGAGTCAAAATTAAAAATTCTCGAATATGGAATCTTCCTCCATGGACAAATGCCCCTTCCTAGGGTGAGTTCCTTTGTCCTCCTTTTGAGGATAATCTATGGCGAAAACCCTTCAGAACTAGAAACCATAGTTTTCACTTCCAATAGTTTCTACTGCACAAAGTCTTCTTTCATGCTAGCTCTGAAACCAAGTTAAAATTTTAATACTATATTAATATGGTTATGTTAGCTCTTCAATCAAATTTCATTATATCACAATAACCATAAACAATACAATCAATGAAACATAGACAAGCATAACATAAACAGGAGTACACAACAATGTATCTTGGGAAAACCCATTCATGGGAAAAACCCAGCAAAACTTCTTCAATATAGATTCGTCATCAAGTACAATGTCAATCTCGTACAATAACCCAAGAACAAAGAAACCCAAGAATAAGATGTCTTCAATGTAGCTACTCTTTCTCCCAAGCTAATATTACTGCTAGGCTCAATGGAGTAACTTCCCCAATCTATGACATTGTGCCAAGTGTAACTCCTGTATTGGGCCATAATGAGGTCCAGTGAACCTATGAGGACCATGAGGTAGTTAGGCAAGTCAATAAATGTGGATGGAATGATTATGAGGGAGAATTATGAAGTTTAGGGATTTGGTAGTTTCCATTAATGAACAATTTTAGTATTTCGAGTGCATTAGCACCCTTGGTCCAACCTTATCCCATAAAACATGGAAGTGGTGTGCATGCCTCATTAAATGCATTAAGTAGGGCACCTTTGACTCCCCAAAATAAGGAAATGGGCACACTTGTGGACAAACTTGACTATACTGACAAACCAATAGTCCAATATGTGGACAAACCCCCTAGACTAGGCACTCTGAAGCCAAACCATGGAACAACTTGCATTAAACACTTGGAACCTTATGTAAGGATTATTAAACAAGATCTAGATGGGAATTATCTTCCAACACCCCCCCTTAAGACAAAATGGTTGTGAGAAAATAAAATTATTATGAGGGGTCAAGCAATAAAGGCTTATGGTCACCCTTTACATTATTAATCCATGTAAGTGAGGAAAGAGGAAAAACCACAGGGGAAAATCCTCCTTCTAGAATGGACATGAAATTCACCAAAAATAAACTACTCCAAAACACAAGTAGATGTGAACTTTTTCATATGTCTCGAGGAACCTTCTTCTTGGGAAGAAGAGGAATGTGCTCAATGAGATCATGTACATGTACAGTTGCATGATGGAAACTGAAGCCACGTAGAACAACTGAGTAACACTGATAGTAGAGTGAAGGTCCTAGTAATGTTTGATCGGATACCAAGAATGCTTTGTTGGGAGGACAGAGTTTCCTGAATTGATACAATTGTGTAATCATGAGAATTGGAAGTTATATTTAAATTGCATAGATAACGTGACAGTATCTTGCAATTTTATTGTGATAATGATGCACATAAAGTAAATGTATTTCATTGTCTTTGAGATAATAATATCCGGTAGTGTTTGAATTATTGAATATTATAATTCTGAGATCACTTCAGTGACTGTTGTAACAATGAAAATATTATATGCATAGAAACTCACAAAGTGTTTGACTAATTAAAAATTTCAGATTACAGGTAGAATTTTCTTGGATATGGCAATGTGGGTAAGTCCATAATAAATACTAGAATCTACCATGTGCAAAAGCCAAAAAAATGAGAAGGGTCTCATGGTTGTGAAATTTAACTTATGTGCGAAACATATTGTAAAGTTCTGATTTGAGATTTTGCTAATAATTACTAATGATTGTTTGGATTTTCTAGAATTGTGTCGAGAGGAAATGTTGTAGGTGGATGTCTATGATATGGGAGAAAGCATGAAACCATAATGGATAGATTTATACCATTTACAAGAGCCAAACAATATGAGGACGACCTCATGGTTAAATAAATCAAATTTTTGTAGGAGACATAATTGTAAACTCAGATCTGAATTAATTATTGATGTTATTGATTGGTTGGTTGTTTGTGAATTGTGTTAGGAGGAAACAATGCAGGAAGACCATGTGTTATGTCCTGCAAGAGATAAACATCATGAGAAGGACCTCATTTTTTGGAAATCTAGTTTCTGTATGAAACATATTTGAGAAAATCTAATTGAAATTATTATGATGACATCTCATGTGAACTACATGCTTGTGTGTAATGTAGGGGAGATGGTGAAAATATGCCATTAGGGAAGATTTCAGCTGCTAAAGCTGAAAATGAAAACGAAATGCCAAGAATGGCTTGGGTTTGAGAAACCCTGCAAAATTTCATATGTGTGCTTGACTCTCTACATTGTTGTTAAACTCAGTAAAAGCATGGGTACTTAAGAGGCTTGCATGGCCACTAATATCCTTTGTATGCTCACACTTAAGAGTATTGGAGGGATGGGTACTCCCGAGGGACTGTGTAGTAGATAAGGGGTACCATCCTCGTGTTTCTGACTGGGTATTGTGGGGTTGTGCTAGCCTAAATCAAGTGAGTTACCTATCGAGTTCCTAGAAACCACTTATACTATGAAACGAGAACTCAACACAGTTCTCGTTTCTCTCTCTCGTAATTTTAGTAGCTATTTTTACCTTCGTTTCAAAACGGGTTGATACCAATATCACACATTTTCATTTTGAGGCATTTTTTTGGGCCTTTGAATTATCTTTGTCATAAAATATTATCAATTTCTATTTTCAGGTGTGTTTTTAAAAATTTAATAAAATAAGATACATTTTTAATCAATTTATAATGAAAAACATATATATTTTCCAATTTTTTCTATAAAATAAGACATTTTTATGGACAAAATAAGACATTGTTTTGACAAAATTGTAAAAAATTCCAGAAAATAAAGACATTTACAACCATTTTCAATGAATTTTCAAGGATTTTTGTATAAAAATGATACTATTTCATATTATTTTTCTGAAAAGTGATGATTGATAAAAAAACTAAAACCTACCCCCTAACCCCCCCCCCCTCCCCCCTTAAAATTATAACAAAATTCAAAAAAAAAATTAAAAAAATTAAAGAATTTATAAAAAAAAAAAATCAAATTTAAATATATATATATATATATATATATATAACAAAATTAAAATAACAAAGAAAAATTATAACAAATTTCAACTAAAAAAAAAAACTAAAATACAAATTTAAAATATATAAAAAAAATGAATTTAAAAAAGAAGAAACAAAAAACAAAAACCTAACTCTTGGTCACCCCTCCTTCCTCCGCCTCCCCCACGGCCCCCTCCCTCTCACGCCCTCCCCCTATACCCCCTCCCCATCCGCACCCCTCCCTTCCTCCTCCAACCGCTGCCCCCTTACCCCCATACCCCCTCCCCATCCGCACCCCTCCCTTCCTCCTCCTGCTGCTGCCCCCTTTCCCCTCCTCCCTCCTCCCACCTTTTCCCTTCCCCCTCCTCCCTGCCCTCCCTTCCTCCTCCTCCCACCGCCTCCCTTCCCCTTCCTCCCTATACCCCTCCCTTCATCCTACTCCCGCTGCCCCCTTTCCCCTCCCCCCCCTCCTCCTTAGCATCACGTCGCCCATGAGTGGCGGCCCTTTGAAGCCCAAGTGAGCGGCGCTCCACTCACTTTGGCACCAAAGGGCCGCGGAGGGAGAAGGGTGAAGGGGGAAGGGGGCAGTAGGAGGAGGAGGAAGGGAGGGGCGACAGGAGGAGGGGGAAGGGAGGGGGCAGGAGGAGGGGGAAGGTAGGGCATGAGAGGAGGGAAGAGGGGGAAGGGGGGTGGCAGGAGGAGGAGGAAGGGAGGGGCGAGGAGGGGGAGGGGGTATAAGGGGAGGGCACGAGAGGGGTGGGGCTGTCGAGGAGGCGGAGGAGGGAGGGGTGACCAAGGGTTAGGTTCTTGTTTTTTGTTTGTTTTCTTTAAATTCAATTTTTTTTATATTTTTAATTTATTTTTTTAATTCAGTTATATATATATTTTTTAATTTTTTTTCATTTTATTTTTAAGTTTTTAAATTTGTATTTTATTTGATTTTTTTTAATTGAAATTTTTAATTTTTTTTTGACATACATACATACATACATACATACATACATACATATATATATATATATATATATATAAATTTGATTTTTAATTTTTTTTATAAATTCTTAAAAAATTTTAATTTTTAATTTTTTTTTAATTTTGTTATAACTTTAAGGGGGAAAGGATGGGCGGGTTACGTTTAATTTTTTTTTTTGTTTTATATGCAAGTTTAAAAAAAGTTGTAATTTATCTCTTGAATAAAAAAAAACTTTTTCCAATTTAGTGGTTGATTTTAAAGTTTTTGTAAACAACAGTATGGGATGTTTAGGCCATGACTCTATTTTTTACCATGAAAAAAAAATGTGTATACTGGTATCAATGCTTTTCTGTTTGGGGGGTGTTTTTGGTGTTTTCTTTGCAAAAATCATCATTTTTATGGCTAGTGTTCTTGTTCATAGTATAAGGTTCTCATTTCATAATATATGTGGTGTAGAGGGAACCAGTGGTTTTAATAGGAGAAGGAGCCATGTAATTGTATTTTGTTGTTTTATTGCCTGATAAACCTAGTAGAGATGTTGGCTTGGAAATGGTTTTAGTATGCTTGATAAACCTAGTAAGAGAACTGGCTTAGCATATTAGTTAATGGAATGGCTGATAAAACCAGTCGATGTAGTGTCTTGGCATTGGTTATTTGAATGATGTGGTGCAGCCGATGTGCTGGAATAACATTTGCTTTATACATATGCACAGGTGATCTGCGGCTTGCAGAAAATTGGTTACCTTTCACTACACACCCTAAAGAGCACTGGAAGGGGTGGGTATTCTCGAGGTACTGCATAGTAGAGAGGAGGTACCATCCTTTTGTTGGGTGAGGCGGGTCTTGTGGGTGCCATAGTTGTCTGAAGTCAAAGTGGAATACCTGTGAAGCTAAAGGAAGATGCCTATGAAGATAATTATTTGGTTTATTTTGCATCTTCTGGATTACTTAATGTGAATATACATGTGTATATGATTCAGATGGGGTTTTGAAACTCTTATTAAGAGATGAAACCTATGAGAATGAATTTGGCATGCGAATTGACTCATTGTTTCAATCTAGGTATTGCTAGATGCAAGGACCTTGAAGGCATTTTAAGGATGCAATGGACATGTGGTTTTCCAAAAAGGATTAGTATGGGCAGCTACTCTGGAGGACCTCCATCAATTTATCGAACAAACTGTTGTTCATACTTATTTCCTCGAAAATATTGCGCAAGAGGCTGTCGCAGAGGTAGCAAATATCCAATCAGACTTGCGCAAGCATGAGATAGCACGGAAAGTAATGATCTCAGCAAGAAGTAAAGCAATACTAAGGGAAATAAGTCAATGGGCCAGTTATATTCAAGAAGTAAATAAGGTTGCAAAAGCGATCGAGCCTGTTGGAGAAAAGAATTCAGCAGAAGAGGAGTGACCCAATGAAACAACAGGGCCAACTGGACAATAATTTGTCTTATTCGATTTTTAAAAGTAGCTGGAAAATTGTTAATTGTATAATGTCTATAAATACATCTATCCTTTTCTTTTGTCTCTTGTAAGGAGATTTTTCATGAATCATCCCAATTCTATATTTTAGACATTAAATGACAAATCAAATAATTCTGAGTTTTAGGGTACACTTGGAAGCTCGAGGAGCATTTTGTAAAGCTATATATAGAGGAATAGAGGATCAGGAGAAGGACTTTTTGCAGGTGAAATATTTTCTTCCTTGTATGTGAATTACTTTACTACATGCTCCAAGATATTGATTTTTCCTAATGAAATCCTGGGAGAAGGCATTTTTTCCTGGAAGATGTGTCAAATGTGTGCTGGATTATTCTTGTATCATCTGCATATTGCTGTGAGATCATTCCTTGCTATCTTGAATTGTTTCTGTGTAATGAATGTTCTTATGCTTTCCTGTGCAAAGATGTATTTTCTCAAATGAGTAATGGACTGTATTAACTGAATTAAAGCTATCTTTAATGTCTGTTATATCCTGTTGTAGATGTATCTTTATGATTAAATGGCTATCTATATGATCTTTAGGTGTTTCTTTCAGCACATTACTCATCTTTACATTTTGCTCCTTGCAAGGATAGAATAAATTTGCTTACACAGTCTTAGATTAATTTAGGTTAATTGCCTGCACTTAGCTTAGGGCATCTGCATATCATATTTAAAATAAAATACATAAACGGTGAACTGGGCCGCAACCAGTACAAAGAGAAAGAATCTTTAAGACTTACAGTAGTCGGAACCGTTAACTTGATGGATTCCCCACACCAAACGATGAATAATCTAATTGGGATAGTTTACCGAGGAGAATTGATTTATAGATTTATGTATCGACATTTAAAAATCGATGCATGTTGATTACATGCTAGTTAGTCACAATAGAAAATACAAATATCATGTTAATTATTTTAATAAAATACCCATAACTAGTTATGTAATGCAATGCAACACAATTATGGGGCAATGATGTTTACAAGGAATTGGGAGGGAAATATTCAAACCCTTGGACCAATAAATTCAAGCCAAGTGTCAATGAGAGAACCCATGAACCATCAACTACCCATGTTGACTTTTGTACCCAATTATTTATCTCTCCCAATAATTGGTTGAAGTAATTATTATTTGGGGAAATGGAGAGGTATGGCTGTCCCATTTTTCACGTATGGGAAAGTCATCATTTTTGGAAATTCGTGTTTGTCTTCCTGGGAAAGAAAAGAGCAATGAAATTGCTCCCCAATCCATTCTTCACCCATTAGTTTTGGTCTCCCATGAGTTTTGGGCTAGCTGGGCGTTTTTCGTCACGTTTTTCCTGAGTTTACCCTCATTTTCCATAGCCGGGATGTCGTTTTTGTGTTGTAGAATGTCTGGGAGGAAGGGATTCACAATTCGGCATCCCATAGAGGTTGTTTTTTCCCTTTGAATTCCAACATACCTATTGGGAGCTTGTTTTTTCTCCATGTGGTCAATTTCCCTTCCCACAATCTGTATTTGATTGAACACGATTTGGGGAAAACCAATGGACAAATTGTTTGTGAATCACATAGTTAAAAACGTTTTCCTATGCCCGACATATGTGTTTGATGTGTGTGGGAGAGAATGTTGTGGTTTGAGTTATGGGTACCCATTTTTTTGGCTTGATCTTGAGTGGAAGCATCCAAAAATGAAGAGGGTTCATATTTGGCTTGATAAACCCAATTATGGACCGGCTTGACTTAAATGTGGTGTTCAATTTGTTGTGCATAGGTTTGCAGGTTCCCATTCCTTGCGGAAATCATGCCCAACTTGGGGGTGGCATTTTTGTTGAGAGATTGATGAACACAATTAACCTATGGCTGGGTGGAACGTTGTAGTAGCATAGCTAGTTGCTTGGGACAAATTCACAACCAAGATAAGTATTTTCAATGTGTTTCGATTATGAAATGTTTTAATTGATGTCGTTATAATTCTATTGAAAATTACATGCTAGATGTATCTCATTTAATGAATGTTACTAATATGCCAAATGTATGATAAATGTGTGTGGATGAGGCTTTATTCCGCTATGTTTATTTGAGTATGCATCTGCACACATGTATTTTTATTTGTATGAATTTGATGAATGGGGGATGAGTTTTTGAAAAATCCTGGAATCTTAGTCATGTTCCCTTCCTTGCGTTGGATCGACGGGATGGGACATGACACTTTCTTTCCCAGGGCCTTTTTATAGCTGATGTATTTGAAGCTTTTCATGTCTATATCCATATTCCCAAATTCCTTACCTCCACTTTCATGAATGCACTTGTCCAATAGCACCATGCCACCACAATTGGAGCATGTCCTATCAATACAAGATTTTTCATAGTAATCTTTCCCTTTCAAACTATTACACATGATGCTATGGATGAATTATCTTAATGAAGATGGTGGTATCAACATAGAGCAATCCTTCACATGGTTAGTATGAAACACATGACGAATGTACAAAAATGTATCATAGTAATTTTCATATCAACCATCATATTAGGATCCATCATTACAATTTCCACCCTATTACCATCCTTATCAACCTCCTCAACAATGGAGCACTTCAGGTTGGAAAAATTGGCCACCTTAGTATCCTCCTCAGAATGCTCAACCGCAGCAATGGCCACACGGATGGAGAGGACAAGCATATGTTCAACCACCTCCTCCTATGCCTAGCTATCCTTACCCACCTAATATCCAGCAACTCTTTCCTAGATTTGTACCTCCTTCACTACCCCCTATCACAAATCAACCTCACCATTTCTAGAATATGAAACCCCCAAGACCCACAATATTACTGCACAACTGATACCAAATCCTAACGACAAGCCAACTCAAGCTCTTAACAGCATTAGGTTTCTACCTCTTCCATCATATGCCATTTCGACCGCACCAGTGCATGAGATTCGACTATGGCCTGGAAGAGTTCTGCAAGATCATCCCAAATCATTAGTTGTTATATGAGAAGAGAATGAAGAATAAGACATACCTAATTAAATTTTGAGTGATGCCATTCTCAAAGATGTGGTTATTCCTAAATATTCAACACACAACCATCCTCATAAAGAGGTAATTATAGGAGAAAAAGCACCCCCATATCTGGATCATCTACTAATAGAAAAACTTGTAACTTATCTAGGGTATGATATCATTAACAAATTGAAAAATATTTGTATCAAGATCCCTTTGTTACAAGCCATTAAAGATATACCAATCTATAGTAAAGTGATAAAGAAACTTTGAATTAAAAGACCAGGTAAAAAGCAAAAAGACCCTCCGACAATTCATGTCATAGGTGAAATGTCAGATTACATAGCAAACCAACCTAGAATTCCAAAGTATACAAATCCAAGAAATATTGTGCTAACTGTTATCATCTATAACATTGTTATAGGAAACACACTTATTGATCTAGGGGATGATATTAACCTGATGAATACCACACTTTTAGAATTTAGGACAGTTTCTCTGCCCTACCCCAACAATGCTAGAGTTAGCAGATCACACTATGGTGTAGCCTGCTTGGATTTTAGATGATACCATTATATCAATGGCTTCATGGGAATATCCTATGGATTTTATGGTCATAGAATCAAAGGACCCTTCGAAAGGACACCCTATTATTCTGGGAAGACCTTGGTTAGCCACTGCTAATGCATTTATAGGATGTAGGGATGGAGAGATGATCATCTATGATGGGTTGTCTACAAGAAAACTCACTTTATACCCACCAGCACAACCAGTAACTGAAAACATGTTTTCGTTAGATTGTCCTTTTGGGGATGAGAACTTGGAAGAACTTTCCCTTGTTAGTGATTACATTCTTGGTATTTTGTTCTTGAAGTGGCCAGGATAAATCACTAACAAGGGAAAGTTCTTCCAAGTTCTCATCCCCAAAAGGACAATCTAACGAAAACATGTTTTCGGTTACTGGTTGTGCTGCTAGGTATAAAGTGAGTTTTCTTGTAGACAACCCATCATAGATGATCATCTCTCCATCCCTACATCCTATAAATGCATTAGCAGTGGCTAACCAAGGTCTTCCCAGAATAATAGGGTGTCCTTTCGAAGGGTCCTTTGATTCTATGACAATAAAATCCACAAGATATTCCGATGAAGCCATCGATACAATGGTATCATCTAAAATCCAAGTAGGCTACACCATAGTGCGATCTGCTAACTCTAGCATTATTGGGGTAGGGCAGATAAACTATCTTAAATGGAGAATTTCTAAAAATGTGGTATTCATTAGGTTAATAGAAACCCCTAGATCAATAAGTGTGTTTCCTATAGCAATGTTATAGATGGTAACAGTTACCACAAGATTTCCTGGATTTATATACTTTGGAATTCTAGGTTGGTTTGCTATGTAATCTGAAATTTCACCTATGACATGAATTGTCGGAGGGTCTTTTTGCTTTTTACCTGGTCTTTTAATTCAAAGTTCCTTTATCACTTTACTATAGATTGGTATATCTTTAATGGCTTGTAACTAATTACCTCTTTATGAGGATGGTTGTGTGTTGAATATTTAGGAATAACCACATCTTCGAGAATGGCATCACTCAAAATTTGATTAGGTATGTCGTATTCTTCATTCTCTTCTCATATAACAACTAATGATTTGGGATGATCTTGCAGAATTCTAGGCCATCGTCGAATCTCATGCACTGGTGCAGTCGAAATGGCATATGATGGAAGAGGTAGAAACCCAATGTTGTTAAGAGCTTGAGTTGGCTTGTCATTAGGATTTGGTATCGATTGTGTAGGTAATATTGTGGGTCTTGGGGGATTCATATTCTAGAAATGGTGAGGCTGATTTGTGATAGGGGTAGTGAAGGAGGTACAAATCTAGACAAGAGTTGCTGGATATTACGTGGGTAAGGATAGTTAGGCATAGGAGGAGGTGGTTGAACATATGCTTGTCCTCTCCATCTGTGTGGCCATTGCTGCGGTTGAGCATTCTGAGGAGGATACTAAGGTGGCCAATTTTTCCAACCTGAAGTGCTCCATTGTTGAGGAGGTTGATAAGGATGGTAATAGGGTGGAAATTGTAATGATGGATCCTGATATGATGGTTGATATCTAGGTTGCCAAGGCCTCCTAGATGTTTCACCAAAATCTCCACTCTTATATAAAACTTACAACCCAGGAAACGATGGACAGTTATTAGTTGGATGTTCTTATGTACAAAGGTGACATACTGAAACATTATTCAATGGACATTCCTGTTGGGGATGTTTAGTTCTACACCTAGGACATAAAACACTCATTGTTGCATGCTCTTCATCCTGTCTCTTTTTAGCTTGTAATGCATCTAATTGAGAACCCATGGCTCCTAAGATATCTATTTTGAAATTTTCTAATAGGTTTCCCAATTCTACCCTTGTAACTCCACTAGGATTGGATGTATTTCCTTTTAGGTTCCTAGTATAAGATTCTCGAAAGTGTCTTCCACTTTTCCCTCTGCTCCTAGAGTAATTCCTACATAGCTCACAAATCTATGTGAAAGACTTATGAGAGATGTCTCTTGCTTCCATGAGATTAAGGTTTTCTAAGAATTCTTCTGAGATTCCATTAAGGAAGAGTTTCTTATTGCATCTTCTCAAAGATCACTATATTTGGATTTATGTAAAACATAGTTAAATCTTTCGAGATATTATTCTAAGCTCTCATCTTCAAGCTGTTGTATTTTGAAAATATCATTGCGAGAGTCCTTAGGTTTACAGTAATGCTGATATTTCCATAGAAATGCAGTCTTCATGTCTTCCCAAGTTCTAATACTAGATTCTCATAACCCCATAAACCATCAAAGAGCAGAATCTTTTAATGTGGCAGGAAAAAGTTTTAGAATTTGGCCATCTTGTAGGTTGTTATAGCTCCTACACAAAATGTCAAATTCGAATAAGAATGTATCTGGATCCTCACTACTCTTCCCATAAAAGGTCATTAGTGATGAGGGAGGGATGTTTTTCATGGTTACATCTTGTGTAGTGTCTAATATAGGGAACTCGAAAGTACCTTCAGTTCTAACCTCTCCCTCTTCTTCCTCTTGTCGAACATGATCTTCATTTTCATTCTCCATAAAACTTGATTTCCAAAGAGAGAATACCTAGGTTCTTCCTTTCTTGGTGAATATGGGATGTCCCAACGTTCTGTTTCAAGGATAGTATTCCTCTTTTTAAAAGAGGAATTACCGGCTACGTGGGAGTCCAGTTTTGAAGGTCCTACAGTTGTTGTCTCAATCTGTGAAACAACTATGTTCATAGAATTTTCAAAAAGAGCATCTACTTATGCAGGATCAACAAAGTCTACTAGGTTTGGACCACCTACTATTGAAAAGGTAGTGTCTTTGGTTTTTTGAGCTAATGGAGGGTTGAGAGGTTTTGATGTTTTATCCTTTTGAGTGTCCTCTTGTCTGAGTTCAGTCTCAATATGAACTTGAGATTCTTTTAGTGGTGTTTCTTTATGGACAGAATTCTCTTATGTCTCTGTGGTTCCCCTTAAAAGGTTTCTAGAAAGGATTTCCTTAGCTTTCCAAGTAGGACTATCCCCTTTGGGGTGGCATGGCCCTCGTAAAGGTTAGTAGGGATTTTGGTAGGAAGGCTAGTTTTAATGCATCTACCTTTTGAGTCTCTAGACCTATTCATGAAAACAAAGCTAAAACTGAAATAAATTATAATTGCATAACTATTATTGCTGGGTTTTGAGGATGCCTATTATAACAGATGCACAGGTTCTTACCTCTTGTCTTACCGCTCACCCGACACTAGCCCATTTCTAAGTTTCAAAAAGAAAATTCTACCTATCTATAACTAAATTCTACTTATCTACAACTCCCTGGTAATGGCACCAAAATGTTGCGTGTATTTACTGTCTTAATGAATCACCAAATATTTAATTATCGACCAAGGCTGGTAATATTAGAGTTGTGGCATATATAATCTACTTAATAAACCTAATAAATTCAATAGTTAATCTATTCATGCATTTAACAAATACTCAAAACTAAGCTAAGCTACCTAATTCCATTCTCCTTGAGGATTCTGAGGAAATGTGTAAAATGTAATCGGAACTAGGGAAAATGTATCGAAATGACTTTCAAATGTGACAAGGAAACATAACGGAATTAAATCTAGTTTAACTTCTACAAAGAGATGCAACCTAAAGAGTGACCAATAACAACTAACTTTAAACATTGTAATCTATTCTTTATCCATAAGCAAATGAAATTTGAGGAACTCTAGTTATGATATTTAAAACTGATTTGAAATAAGATGCTATTAATAATCAATTTATTTGACAAGAAACCAAGAACATGTATTTCTAATGATTACTTTGAAATCGAAGGCATGCAAATATCTATGCTATCCTACAAAGGTGAAGCATCAAAACAAATTTAAGGAAATCTAAGCATATGAAAATGACTTAGAGTAAATTTGATCTAGAAGCAAGTAGAAAACTTAATAAAGATATCTTACTTATGAATTAAATCCTATCGATGAACATCTTCATTAACTATGTAAATGAGAAGAGTAGATCCTATGCTTGAACTAAAATTATGATTAAACTCTGAAAAACTAATGTGCTTTTGAAAATAAAATTACTTAATAAAAATGAAAACTAAACTAAGAATGAAACTAACGAGTTCTAGATCAAAAACAAGTTAAGAAATCAGAGATATAGTATGAACTACGGATCAAAGTACAACTAGAAACTAAAGCAAGCTAAAAGATAAAGGATAACTAAGAATGAATATGAAACTTAAGCAAGACATTATCCTATTCAAAACAAGGTTCTAACTACTTATATAACTGCTGGTTAACTACAAGAAACAATAGAGTTCGAAAACCTGAGAAATTGAACTCTACACAAGCATAAAAACAAAATAGAAAATCTTAAAGTCTATATGACAGTCTGGATGACAGTCTGAAAGACAGTTCGGATGACAGAAAACGATATAAACTATGAAAATGAGCAGACTAAATGATTCTAACACCAGCTGGTTTATGCATTTCAATCTACAGTGCAAGCAAAGCAGTAAATAAACTGTTTAAGGATGAAATAACAATAAGCAACTACACTAATCTATATCTAAGGAGAGAAATCGTTTCCTATTGCATAATAAAGCAAAGCTGAAAAAGTAAATGAAACTATTATACAACTACACGAGAATTAACAGAACTGAATCTAATTATGAACTGAACTTGAAACACTAAACTAATTAAACTCTATCTAATGAAAACACTGAAAGGAAAGCTAAAAGACAATGCGTGACCAGTCACTTTAAATTCTGAAAATGCAAATTATATTAACAATAGGAAATAAAACAACATCTACAGGAAACCAAGTTAAATACTGAAAATGAAAACTACTTATTTGCAAAAAAGAAATAACAAAATATACACAATGAACAAACTCTGGTTGTTGAGGGGCCCTTCACAGCAATCAGGGATTGTCTAACTCAAATTAATCACCAACAGAACATGGATTTTATCATCAACAGCTAGGATCAAGATTTCCATTAACTGAAAAAATTACACAACGTTTTCTCTAGCTCTACGTCTATTCTCTACTGACTGCTAACTACCTAACTTTGTTTCTCAACAAGAGACGTCTTTATATAATTTTACAATGGGAGAGAAGGTTGACCCTTTCAGTGGTCGACCTCTCTAAAAATAGGAGGTCTTAATTAATGAAGAAAACGGCCACAAGACAGTTCATGACAGCACACAGGTCGTCTCCCACAATCCACGCGCATTGGTTCTCTTCACTTGAGCAGCTGGTGCGTTGATTTTCTTTGATGTGGGAAGCTGATGCATTGTCAAGATGGGAAGATAGGAACGTGGATCTTCTCGAATGAAGGATCACAAATCATGATGGCCACGTTGCCAACAGAACCCATGTCACGGTTTTTCCCTTTAGTGTCCCAGAATATTCCAACCAACGAATCTGCATATGTGAACGAAGGGCTGAACGATGGTCCGAATGCGGCTGGGCATCTTCAGCGTGAACTGGCGTCTGAATGAGAGTCCATTTGAAGACCATAGCCTCCAGAACGAAATCTATTTGCCAAAGAAGTCGAGAAATGCTAGATTAATGTTAATAAACCAAAAAATAATGATAATTAATCAAGGTTCATGTGATGTTCAAATAAGTTCATACCTGGGTTTGATTGGTGGTCTGAATGGCAAGAAGTATGAATTAATATGCCAAAAATGACAAAAGTAATGCCAACAGAGCACGTTTTAATGACAAAAAATGATGACAAAATTGGGCATCAATAGGTTTCTAGGGCTATATTAGTTTTCTAAGATTCTACATTTCTAGAGTACAATTTTAGGTTTCTAGATTATGTTTCTAGGGTTAGATTGGTGTTTCTAGGGCTAGATTATGTTTCTGGGATTTCTAGGGTTAGATTACATTTTTAGGGATACTTTAGGTTTCTAAGTTTGTAGATTTAGTTTCTAGGTTTATAGGGATAGATTAAGTTGTAAAGGTTGAAAGTTTGATATTAGATAATATTGATGGTGACATTGCATTTGATATTAGTGATTGGCCAAACTAGGGCTTCTACAAACTAGGGCCTAACCTACAAACTATGCTTTACACTACAAAATAGGAGTTAGACTACAAGCTAGGGTTTAGTAGGTGAGGTTGTGGTAGTTTAGGATAGATTAGCTAGATAATCTAGATATGATATATTTGGGTTTGTTTGGTAGGGTAAGTTAGATAGTGGAGTGGTTTATGCCAGAGGATATGGATGATTTATATAGGTTTATTTCCTTCAGAAAGGTGAGGATGGGTAAATGGTTTAGGTGAGTGTAGACTACATAATATTAAGGTAGTTTAGTTTAGGAAGGTTTAGTAGGTGAGGTTAAGGTAGTTACTAAGGTTAGGGTAGTTTAGGCTAGATTAGGGTTGTTTAGTGGGGTAGGAAAGTCTATGTTTAGTTTAGCATAGATTATCTTAGCATATAATATAATAAATGTAAAGAATTTATGTTAAATTAGGTGCATTATTCAAGGCTGAGAAATTAAAATTAAAATGAACTTCACGTTTTCTAAAAAGGTAATCATTATTTACTTGCTTTTATATCAAGATTGCAACATATACAATTTTCCTCTCTTGTAATGTTTTTGAATGGTCATGGTGACAATGGGCATGGTGATGGTGACAATGAACATGATGACGATTATGATGATGAGGATGAGGATGAGGATGGTGAAGAATGATGATGATGATGGATGGGGATCTTATGTTGTACTTGGATGAGAGAAAAAAACAAAGAAAATGAATCCCTGACGTATCTTGTGCAATTTACCAAATTTTTTATAAATATGAAAAGTTGAACAAACATAGAAACAAATGATATTTTGCGCCGAAAGCAGTGGGAGTGACACAATGTGATATGCATGGTGTTGATGAAGCATGATGGTGATTGTGACAATGAGCGTGGGGATGGTGAAGCATGATGATGATGATGATGGATGAGGATATTACAGTGTACTTGGATGAGAGAAAAAAACAAATACAGCAAATCCATGATGAAACTTGTGCAATTTATCAAGTTCTTTAAAAATATGAAAAGTTCAACCAACATAGAAACAAATGATTTTTTGCTTGGAAAGCAGTAGGAGTTGCACAATGTTGATGAAGCATGATGGTGATGGTGATGATGAGCATATGGATTGTGAAGCATGATGATGATGATGGACACGAATCTTATGGTGTACTTAGATGAGAGAAAAAACAAAGGCAATGAATCCATGATGAATCTTGTCCAATTTATCAAGTTGTTTACGAATGTGAAAAGTTGAACCAACATAGAAACAAATGATATTTTGCTTGGAGAGCAGTGGGAGTGGCTGCACAATGTGAGATGGATGGTGTTGATGAAGTATGATGGTGACAATGTGTAATACCCTAATTTTGACCCTTACGAAATATTGGCTTTTAATGTAAATATTGTATACATGCGATGTATGTTTCCTTAGCGTGGAGCTCAAGGCCAAGGCCCTGCTAGTGTATGTTTGGATTTTATTTAAAATGGACAAGCATTTGATATTTTGTTACCCATGTGCTATTAAGCCATGGAATATTGTAATTGGATGTAAATATTAATATTTCAATAAAATACCAAAACTGACTATGGAAGCAACGAATGAGAAGGAGCCATGTGTATTCCACTAGGGAGTGGTGAGGGGGTTGTGGGGATGAACCACAGATGAACCATATGCTGCCAAATGTCATTGTGAGAACCCATTTGACTTTCCTTGCTGACATTTAATTCTATTGTAAGGAAGTTGTTGAAGAATTCAGTCCATGGCTTCAATGGAGCATGGGCAGCCCATAAATTTGTATGGCGGAGTATAGGCTCTGTTTTCTCATACCACAAGTCACTCTACCTCATGGGAATGGGTTCTTCCTCATTCCCATTGCATTCTTGAACATCCCAGCATCAATTTTCATCGATTATGAATTTCTAGCAGTGAGAAAAAACAGAAATCGCAACTTTGCAAGTATCCACGTTTTGAAGTGCCATAAATGCCCAGGATTGAGTATTGACAATGAAATCCAAAGGGGGATCTATAGATATGAACCTTGGGGAAAATTTGAGAGTATTAGATACCTCGAAAGTCATTGGAAAACCCAGTTTTTATAGCCTAGTAATCAAGTGATGGGATTGAGTTATTGGATGATAGAATTGTGAGAAATCCAAGTGTGAATAATTGAACAGAGGTTGGGTTTGCTTGATAAACCTAGTGAAGGATGGAATCTCAAGGAATTAGTAGCTAGACCTTTCTATGCCCACCTTGAATAGCACTGGAGGGAATGGACGCCAAAGGGACTGTGCAGTAGAGAAGGGGACCTTCCTTATGTTGGGTGAGATAGGTATTGTGGGTGCCATGACTGTGGAGTTCATTTGAGATGCCTATAGTTCTATGGTTGAGCTCATTGTCTTAGCATCCTCCTCCATTGTCTTGTTTATGCTTGATAAACCAAACTGTGTGTTGCCCTAGCATAGCTGTTGAGTGAAACCATGGCTATGAATGAGCCCATCTAGCTCCTCCTTAGTGGATACACAACCTAGCTCGAGGGTGATCTCTTAGCTGAAAGAAAATAGGCTGGACAAAGATCTATGGTCAGGTGGAATGTTGCTCTCACATAGCCAGTTGCTTGGACAACTTCATCTCAAAGATAAGTGTTCTCTGTGTTTAAATTATATGCATCTGGTGCTTTGCAATGTGTTAATTTCGAATGGTAATTATTCATGTTAATGGGATTCATATGAAGTCTGTGGATAGCATAAGAAGGGGGATTAATTCTCTACATGTTAATTCATCATATTCCTATGATAGATATGCTGATGCATTTCTGTTTGTGTGGGTGTAAATATGATTTAATTCAGTTGTGTTTATACTGAGTATGTATTTGCACATAGAATTTTTTATTTATCCATGAATTTCTTAGTAAGGTATGGGGCTGAGATTGCCAATAAGCCTGGTATGTTGGTCATGTTTCCTTCTTGGCACTGGATTGATGGAATGGGAACATGACAAAGTGGTATCATATCCCATGTTGCAGCACTGGGGCTGCTTGGGCCAAACTCTGAGTTTGTAGACAAGTAACATAATGTTTTAACGTGGTATTGGTGAAGTTGGGGTGTCGTTTTGGAAGAGAAAAATGGTAGGATCAGAGTTCTCAAATGGGGAATAGGACCACACAATTCCATAGAGCTTTGCAAGAGCTTTCCAATGGTACCAAACTTGTCTCATTTAGCTAAGGGACGAAGGACATATGAACCCCGCAAGTTGCAGGAACGAAGGTGTTCCACAATGGCGAATTTCAGGATTTCGGGTTGTGGGAACACAAATTTTTTAAAATTGTGTTTTGGATTTCTGCAATTTCGGGATTTCAAGTTGCGGGAATGCAAATTTTTGAAAATTAGGTTTTGGATTTCCGCAATTCCGAACTCTCAATTTTAGGATTTCGCGTTTCGGGTTGTGGGTTGCGAGAACGAAAATTTTTGAAAGTTGTGTTTTGGATTTCTGCAACACCACACCCGCAATTGCGGATTTCAGATTTCGGGTTTCGGGTTGTAGGTTGCGGGAACACAAATGTTTGAAAATAGTGTTTTGGATTTCCGCAATTCCGCACCCGCAATTTCGGATTTCGAGTTTTGGGTTTGGGTTAAAAAAAGAAAAGTATAGATCCCGAAAATTGATTTTTGGATTACAGAAGCATGCAGGGTCAGAATTGGATGCGTTCAGTGGCATTCTGAAGCCATTAACGAAGGTCATGAATGAACCATTGAGAATTCTGAGCCCATTATTCTCCAATTTGGCATAAAATTGGAATTAATGTCTTTTATAAATTAGTGTCCCGATGCTTGACAGAAGGTCAGATTGAGCTGAAACTAATAGGGAGCGGTCATAGAGCAAGCACAGTGTTAAGTTTGGAATTTTGGAGCCAAAATCCAAAGGATGTCGAGTCGAGGTGAGTGTGAAGGCCAAAAAGCACTATTCCAGACCACGTTTTTGGAATTTTGAAAAGCTTGCAGTGGATGAAAGTGACCCTGTAATTAGGATTCAAGAAATTTACTGAACTCAACATTTCATATTCTTAGTAAAACAAACATTTTCCGTTAGACAAATATTTTCCAGAAATGCACAGTATGGGAAATAACCATTTTTGGCCCAAAATTTGAAATTTTAGAAAAACGTGAAAAGTGAAAAGTAGTCAAACCCATAATTTTATAGAAGATGAATGGAGCATCGGAATAGAGATCCGCAAGTTGTTGAGTGTTCCTTGTTATATGGACTAAATTCTATCGGTAGAAATTGTTTGCTGTATCTTCCTAGATTTTCTTCTACAGGTGGCTGAAGTTGGCATTTTCCAGACCAAAATACAACTATGTTAAAGTGCAAAACTGTGGTAAAAGTTGTCATTTTTGAAGTAATGTAGTTTCCACACCCGATGTCAGAATGGAGGACATGGATAGGCATTGGAAATATTATCCAGTAGGGAAAAATGGTGCATGACTAGAATTTCAATGAGGTTGTCATACCCCATAGATATTTAGAGCAGAAAAGTGCCAGTTACTGTTTTTGTCAAATTGTTGACAATATGGGCTATTTCCAGAATTGCATTGCTTGCATCTCATAAGATTTAATAGTGTAGCAAAAGTAGCATACAAGGAAGAGAGTCTCCAAAAAAAAATGGTGACCATAAATGATGCTCAGGATCCTTATGAGCATGAAGAAGATGTGCTAGGAGAAAATGTGCAAGAAGGGAATGCTGAGACTGAATCTAAAGGGAGGTGGGAGGAAGTAACTCCTTAGAATTTGGTTGAAACCATGGTGAGCTTCAATGAAAGGTTGATGAAGGGTCAAGAAGAACAAAACCAACTCAATGCTACTATTTTGCAAAGCCTCACTGATATGTAGTGGAAAATAAACCTTGGGTCCAACCCAAGCAATGTAGGTGAAGAAGGAAGAGATGCAGAGAGTCGCTCTAGAGGTCATTCAAAGAAGAGGACTCCAAGCCCAAGGAAGAGTTCTATGAGAAAGAAGCATAGAACACCTTCCTCTAGATATTCTTCTAGCAAATCATGTGACTCTAGAGGTTCTCAAAGAAGTCCAAGGCATGTGCCCAGGAGACTTGATGGAAGAAAGAAGTTCAAAGGAATTCCCCAGGGAGAATTCAGGAAGACAAAGTCTCCCACATTTGATAGAGAAGACAATACTAGCCAAGAAGCAGAGGCATGGCTTTTTGGAATGAAGAAATATTTCAGAATTTAGGACTACTCAGGAAATGAAAAAGTCAGAATTGCCATTTACAATCTAAATGACAGAGCTTCAATTTGGTGGGACAAACGCTTGCAAGTGAAAGGGATCAGTGAAAGGAAGATCACCTGGGAGAGATTTAAGAATTATTTCAAGAAAAAATATGTTTCTGCTAGGTATTATGACAATAAGAGGAAAGAGTTCAATGAACTTAGGTTGGGGCAAAAATCTATGGAAGAACATGTCCATAATTGTTTGGAATTACTGAGGTATGTGGATTACATTAAAGATGAGAGAGTAAAAATCCAATGCTTCATTGGGAGTCTACCTCAAAGTTTCAGAGATAGGATTGAGTTTGTTAATCCACGAATTCTTGATGAAGCCATTAGAATGGCAATGCATTGTTATGGGAATAATAAAGGAAAATTAGAGGTTAACCAAGCATGGAAAGGGAAGCCAAGAGGGAGGTTTGATCAAAAGAAAAGTGGCTTCAAACCACCATTCAAAAGTCATCCCAAGACCTTTCCACAGGGGCAGCAAGCAAGGAGTGGATTCAAGCCAGCAGTAGCAATAGAAAAGACATCAAAATGACCACTTCAGTGTTGGGGATGTGAAGAAAACCACATGCTAAAGGATTGTCCACATCGGAATGAGAATCCCCGAAGGTTGCACAACTTAAAAGAAAGCAGCTACAGTGGAGGACATGGCAAGGGAAACACCTTGGATTTATGCGGCATTGGATAATCATCAGGTAGATCATCAATCATCAGTGGTGGAAGTTGAAGGTAAGATTGCTAAGCAATCTATTTCTGTTTTGATTGATCCAGGATCTACTCATAGTTATGTTTCTCCAAAAGTGGTTGAAGGTTGTTTACTTAGAAAAGTGAAGCACAATAAGTCTTGGCTGGTTCAATTAGCCACAAGGACCAAGATAAAAGTTAGTGAAGTAGTGGTGGAGTGCACCATAGAATTGAATGGACTCCACGCACATGCCGATTTAAATGTACTACCATTAGGATCTTAGGATGCCTTAATTGGCATGAATTGGTTGGAAAGACATAGAGCTAAGTTGGAATATTATGAGAAAGCACTTGAATGTATTGATGAAGAGGGAAGACCAAGATTGGTAAAAGGAAATCCCAAGCAAGTTTCAGTAAGACAGATTTCATCCTTATAGCTGAAAAAGTTTTATAAGAAAGGTTTTCAATTATATGCAGTTCATATATCAGATTCGTCAGAGGACCAAGGTCCAAGGATAGAAGACTTTCAGATATTGCAAGAGTTCCAAGATGTGTTTTCGGATGAAGTGCCAGGACTACCACCAAAGAGAGATATTGATTTTACCATCGATATTGTTCCAAGGGCAGCACCAAATTCCAAAGCTCCTTATAGAATGAGTACACCAGAATTGGTAGAGTTGAAGATGCAGCTGTAGGAATTAATGGACAAGAGGTATATCAGGCCTAGTGTGTCTCCTTAGGGAGCACCGATGTTATTTGTTAAGAAGAAGGATGGGACTTTAAGGCTGTGTATTGATTACAAGAAGCTAAATAAAGTAACAGTCAAGAATAAGTATCCATTGCCAAGAATTGATGACTTATTTGATCAAATGAAGGAAGCTAAGGTGTTTTCAAAGATTGAATTGAGGTCTGGCTACCATCAAGTGAGGATTAAAGAAGAAGACATTCACAAGACAACTTTCAGAACTAGATATGGTCATTATGAGTTCACTGTGGTGCCATTTGGTCATACCAATGCACCTGCTACGTTCATGTCTCTCATGAATAGTGTGTTCAACAAATATTTGGATAAGTTTGTGATTTTGTTCTTGGATGACATTCTTGTTTATTCAAGGAATCAAGAAGAACATAAGGAGCATCTAAGGATGGTGTTGCAAGTCCTTAGATAACATCAGTTGTATGCCAAGTTAAGCAAGTGTGAATTTTACCAAAAGAAGGGGTAGTATTTGGGTCATATCATTTCTGAAGAAGGTATTGCAGTGGATCCAAAAAATATTAATGCCATCATGGATTGGTCTACTCCAAAGAATGTTTCAGATGTTAGATATTTAATGGGTCTTGCTGGTTACTACAGAAGGTTTATTGAAGGCTTCTCCAAGATAGCTCATCCAATCACTTCATTGGAAATGAAGAATATCAAGTTTGTATGGTCTGAAAAATGTGAAAAAAAAATTCAACAGTTAAAGGAGTCACTTACCAATGCTCCCATTTTGAAGATAGTAGATCCAAAGAAGTATTTTTTAGTGTGCACAGATGCTTGCATTGAAGGGCTAGGTGGAGTTCTCATGAAAGAAGGAGTTGTGATTTACTATGAGTCAAGGAAATTAAAAGAGCATGAAAAGAATTATGCTACAGATGATTTAGAATTAGCAACCATAGTACATGCTCTCAAGATGTGGAGACATTATTTGTTGGGAATAAGATTCGAGCTTAGAATAGACCACATGAGCTTGAAGTATTTGTTTGACCAGCCAAATTTGAATGCTAGGCAAGGTAGATGGATGGAGTTTCTTTGTGAATTTGATTTTGAAATTAAGCATGTAAAAGTTTAGGAGAACAAGGTTGCAGATGCCCTTAGCAGAAAATTTCATGTTGCAGCATTAAGTGTGTGTAAATCAGATTTGAAGACAAGGGTTCTTGAAGCCCAAAACTGTGATGAAACTTGCCTTCAAATTAAAGAGAAGTTGCAACAGGGTAATGTGGATGAAAAGTGTGTAGGATATCAGTTTGGTGAATATGATATCCTCATCTACAAAGATAAACTGTACATCCCAAATAGTGCAGATTTGAAGAAGCTAGTGATGGATGAAATACATCAAATGCCATACTCTGGACACCCAAGATATCAGAAGACTATAACAGTAGCAAGAAAGCAATACTTTTGGCATGGAATGAAGAAGGACATAGCTGAGTACATTGCTAGGTGTAAAACATGCCAACAATTCAAGGCAGAGCACCAATATCTAGCAGGATTGTTGCATCCCTTGCCCATTCCTGAGTGGAAGTGGAACGTGATCTCTATGGATTTTATAATAGGTCTACCCATGATAGTGAAGAAGCATGATTCAATCATGGTTGTGGTGGAAAAGCTATCAAAGTTAGCTCATTGTATTCCAGTCAATTCCACTCACAAGGCTAATGACATTGCAAATATTTTCATGAGAGAGATATTCAGGTTGCATGGATTTTCCAAGGAAATAATTTATGATCGTGATACAAAGTTCACTTCCAATTTCTGGAAGGGATTATTTCAGGAATTGGGAACCAAATTGAATTTCAGTATAGCATATCATCCTCAAATAGATGGCCAAACTGAGAGGGTGAATCAGGTCCTTGAAGACATGCTAAGAATATATGTGATGGATAAACCATTCGAGTGGGAAGATTACCTACACTTGGTAGAATTTGCATACAATAATGGACATCATGCATCATTAGGGATGAGTCCATTTGAGGCATTGTATAGCAACGGATGTAGGACTCCAGTGAACTGGGACAGCCCGATGAACAGGGTAGTACTTGGACTAGAGATGATCAAGGAAATGGAATAGGAAGTTGCTAAGATTAGGTAGAATTTAAAGACATCTCAGGACAGGCAAAAGAGTTATGCATATTTGAAGAGAGTGCATAAGGAATTTCAGATTGGGGATCATGTTTATTTGAGAGTGAAACCAAGGAAGAGTTCTCTCAAGTTGGAGAGTTGTGCCAAGTTGGAACCAAGATATTGTGCGTCATTTGAAGTCCTAGATATATTAGGGCCAGTTGCATATAGAGTTGCATTGCTTGCTAATATAAGAGCTCATAATATTTTCCATGTATCTTTGCTTAAGAAGTACGTACATGATCCTAATCATATGATTGATTGAAATGTGATACAGGTGGAAATCGAGGGAGAGTTCCAAGTAGAGGATATGCGCATCATCAACAAGAAGGTCACTTTGCTCCCGAACAGAGCCATCGGGAAGGTAAAGTTCTAATGGGACCACCTTAGTCCTGATGAGGCTACATGGGAGCTGGAGGATTCCATGAGAGAGGCATTCCCATTTTTTTTAAGTTTTGAGGACACCGAGGATGGTGTTGTTCTAAGGGGGAGGGGAATCCAATACCCCAATTTTGACCCTTATGAAATATTGGATTTTAATATAAATATTGTATACATGCAATGTATGTTTCCCTAGCGTGGAGCTCAAGGCCAAGGCCCCGCTAGTGTATGTTCGGATTTTATTTAAAATAGACAAGCATTTGATATTTTGTTACCCATGTGCTATTAAGCCATAGAATATTGTAATTGGATGTAAATATTAATATTTCAATAAAATACCAAAACTGGCTATGGAAGCAATGAATGAGAAGGGGCCATGTGTATTCCACTAGGGAGTGGTGAGCAGGTTGTGCGGATGAACCATATGCTGCCAAATGTCATTGTGAGAACCCATTTGACTTTCCTTGCTGACATTTAATTCTGTTGTAAGGAAGTTGTTGAAGAATTCAGTCCATGGCTTCAATGGAGCATGGGCAGCCCAGAAATTCATATGCCAGAGTATAGGCTCTATTTTCTTGTACCACAAGTAACTCTACCTCATGGGAATGGGTTCTTCCTCATTCTCATTCCATTGTTGAACATCCCAGCATCAGTTTTCATCGATTACGAATTTCTAGCAATGAGAAAAACCAGAAATCACAACTTTGCAAGAACCCATGTTTTGAAGTGCCATAAATGCCCAGAATTGAGTATTGACAATGAAATCCAATGGGGGATCCATAGATATGAAATTTTGGGGGAATGTGAGAGTATTAGATACCCCGAAATCCATTGGACAACCTAGTTTTTATAGCCCATAAATCAAGTGATGGGATTGAGTTATTGGATGACAAAATTGTGAGAAATCCAAGTGTGAATGATTGAACAGAGGTTGGGTTTGCTTGATAAACCCAGTGAAGGTTGTAATTTCAAGGAATTAGAAGCTGGACCTTTCTAGGCCCACCATGAATAACATTGGAGGGAAGGGATGCCGAAGGGACTGTGTAGCAGAGAAGGGGACCTTCCTTGTGTTGGGTGAGGTAGGTATTGTGGGTGCCATGACTGTGGAGTTCATTTGAGATGCCTGTAGCTCTGTGGTTGAGCTCACTAGCTTAACATCCTCCTCCTTTGTCTTTTGTATGCTTGATAAACCCAACTGTGTGTTGGCTTAGCATAGGTGTTGAGTGAAACCATGGCTGTGAGTGAGCCCATCTAGTTCCTCCTTAGTGGATACACAACCTAGCTCGGGGGTGATCTATCAGCTAAAAGAACATAGGCTGGACAAAGATCTATGGTTAGGTGGAACGTTGCTCTCACATAGCCAGTTGATTGGAAAACTTCATCTCAAAGATAAGTGTTCTCTGTGTTTAAATTATATGCATTCTGTGCTTTGCAATGTGTTAATTCTGAATGAAATTATTCATGTTAATGGGATTGATATGAAGTTTTTGCATATCATGAGAAGGGGGATTAATTCTCTGCATGTTGATTCATCATATGCCTATGATATATATGTTGATGCATTTCTTTTTGTGTATGTGTAAATATGATTTAATTCCGCTATTTTTATATTGAGTATATATTTGCACACATAATTTATTATTTATCCATGAATTTCTTAGTAACGTATGGGGCTGAGATTGCCAATAAGCCAGGTATGTTAGTCATGTTTCCTTATTGGCACTGGATTGATGTAATGGGGACGTGACACAATGAGCATGAGGATGGTGAAGCATGATGATGATGATGGATGATGATCTTATGGTGTACTTGGATGAGAAAGAAAAATAAAGACAACGAATCCATGATGAAGCTTGTGAAAATGATCAGTTTGTTTACGAATATGAAATATTGAACCAACATAGAAATAAATGATATTTTCTAAGCATGGATGTTTTCACAGTGTTGAAACATTGTTTATATATTCTGTATATCCATTGTGTAGAAGTTTGGAAATGATTGGTGTATGTTTCGAGTGGACCCTCCACCCATCATCAGGATCAAAACAAGCTTGGCAAGTAGTGGTACTGGCACAATGTGAGATGCATGGTGTTGATAGAAACATAAGCAAAGAAACATAAGAAAATAAGCACTCATAGAAATTTTAGAAAATAAGCACTCATAGAAATATAAGAAAACCTCGCACCCAACACACATAATGGTATCTCATGCCCAAACATGAAATAATGGAATCTCCTGAACAAAATGCTAGAAGTGGAAGGGCCTACTCAACAAATATTAGTATTAAGAACATATGCATTGTTGGAGCCTAATCATTGGTGTTAGTAAAATCTTATATTATTATATTTCACTATTCACATTCAAGGAAAATCAAAAGTATAGGTGAATAGGAAAATTCATTGAGAAGACTATTAGTCTCTCGGGAGTCCAAGAGTCACCTTGGAATATTAAACCAAGGGACATCTCATTTGTATAAATATATGTATTATTAATGAGATTAAAGTGTGCTTTGATGCCTATCTTTCTTGTCTTCATGAATTATTTTTTATGCTTTACACTGATATCAGAGTGCTTATTATCCTATGTCCAATACTTAGTCCTAAATTCCTAGTCTCATCAGACCTGGATTATACTCTGCCTAAGCTCAAAATTGTACCTTTGCACTCATTCCTTTGCACTCATTATGCCAATGTGAATGATCACCTACAAATATTAAATCTGAAATGTATTATTCCTCTCTAGCTTATATACCCTATGCTTTATAATATGAGTGCTCAGTTGTGATTTTCTCTTCCCTATGCGTTCAGATGTAAGATTCTTCTCAATAAACGTTCACCTGCTCCATTGTCATCCTAGAAATATAGAGCATTTCAAATCCTAATTCAGGCATATTCTCTATGCCTCTCTGCCATACTTTGCGAATCATACCTATGGTGTCTCCCTATGTGTTGAATGGGATCTTCCCATTGTGTCTCATTGTCATCATCAAGCGGAATCTCTCTTCTCTCTCCCGAACCAAGGTAAATATTGGTTGTTATTGTGACTTGAAGAGTATCTTCACAGACAATTTTTGAATGAATATTGTGTTTACTATATGAGAATAACTGCTGAAAGCATATGTCCCAGGTTTTCCATATCTCCTGTCATGTTAGTCTGAGTACTGCGTCTTCTGTCCCTCATTAATTCTTTCTCGGAATTGATTCCTTTGGATGTGATTCACCAAGAAACCCTAATTTAGTATTGGAACTTCCAACAAAGAAAGGGGGAATGATTGTCTAGCTACTACCGTGTTGGGCGTTATTTTTATCTCTATGCATGCACTGCATTCATTTTTGGTGTCTTCATTTTTTGTGTAACAAAGGAATCGAACAACTTCAAGATGCAACTGTTTACACTTCTTGTGAATCAGTGACCTTATCAGGAGTTATGTTCCTATTCTTTTCTCCCTCATCATGAGCTTTTTTTTTTTTTTTCCTCAGAAAAAATCGTAATTTTATTTCAAATAGATGAACAAAATTACATTCTGCACATGTAGTAGAATCACTGAGATCCCTACATTGTCACATATTTACTGTCCCATATTATCATCATATCTAGTGTCCCATACATACAACAAAAAAAAACCCCTCATCATGAGCTATGTGAATGAAGAACACTACATTATCGTGACAATCGATGTATGGAGTAGTGTTGTGGCCCGTGCATGACATAAATATTGAGTGTAGAAAAGATTGACTGCATTGATATCATTTTTGAAGACGTAGGTGAATTATTCAAAGGTATAATAAAATGCTTTGTTTACTGCTAGAGCATTCTGCTGTGTGGAACTATTGTGTGGACAATTTTTTCACTTATCCAACATTGTTTTTGCGACTGCGGTGCAAGAAATCTCACTCTTGTGTGTTAAAGACTACCTTCACACTACCTATGAGGTGAAATATAGAGCTAATGCATTCCTTGAGAGTTGTGTGTTGAATTGTTTAAATTACATACTCTCTCTTGGGGTCTAAAAGACCTATGACCTCTTACTTGGGACGTGAAAACCACTCGTTGTGCATGGTGCCTCTATTCCTTGTTGCTACGAACACAGAGTGAAGTTTGAAGCTGTGCATCTTGGTGGAAGCTCCCTTGTTGACTATTTCTATTGTGATTGTTGCATAAAGATCATGATTGTTGTTGTCTTGAAGTGAGTTAGTGCATGATGTGTCTTGGTGAGTCTCATGTGGACTATCCCCATCTGGTGAAATTCGATATTGCAACACATTGTTCACAAATCCAAAATAGTTCAAGGCTTTGTGACCTTGTGACTATTCTCTCGTAGTGATTAAGGACCTAGATTTCATTGTGTTGTGGTCATTTGGACGATGCTACCTCTCTCAAGGATAAAAATTGTATCCCGCAGTGAAGCTATCTATCATTGGTGAAGCTTGTTGCTATGTTTGAAGCTTGTTACATTGGTGAAAATCCCAATAGTGAATCACTATGCGCCCTCTCTATCGTACGAGTTACTATACGCCTCCACACCCGTATGGGAATCTCTCTTGTGGTGAATGTTCTTGTGGTGCATTTCCCACTTTCCATCTCGTGGAAAAGATAATTAAATTGTTGCATGGTTGTTTAAGTGGGAACATCAATCCTAGAAACTATCATAGTGCGCTCTCTTTGTATCACTAGTACAAAATGAGAGATAAGTGAATAGGTGACTGAAAAATTTAGTCACCACTATTTTTTCAAGGGATAAACAACTGAAATTGAGCAATTCTAAATAAGCCAACTGAAAATGACTAAGATAAACGACTAAGTTAGTCACGGGATAAAATATATTACTATATAACAAGTGACTAACATAAATGACTAATTTAGTCACGGGAATATAAATATGACTAGCTAACAACGATTAATGTGAATTAGTCATTTTTGTTAGTCATTTTTAGTTGTGTCACACTGACAATGGAAAATTGCAATTTTGATAATGAGATTGTACAATATTTTACTAAATTTTAACAATGCAGATGGATTTAGAGATCTTACTATGGGGGTCATGGTCCATGTGTGTGGTCCCAAACCACCATATTGGCCCTCCATAGGGGATATTTATCCTGGAAGTGGGATGTGGTGCTCATTTTGAAGTTTAGAACACTAGATATGGTTTCTTACACCACAGGAAAATGATCTAAAATTCTAGTATGCTCAACCCAGGTCTTGTAATTGACATTGTCCAAGAATTCTAGCAATTGAATTGGCACTTTCATATTTATGAGGGGGATTTACCCAAACCGGCGTGGCCTTAATGAATTCACTATGAGTGTGGCCTTGAAGAATTCACAATAAGCACCTTCTCAATAAACTATGTTATTCACATGAAGAATATGAACGCAACCAATCCTGTTTTAAATACATAAGTTTGTAGTGCAGAAAATTGATGCAAGCCAACAAAATACCTTCTTAGCCTATTTTTTTTATTCATTGCTGATAAAAAACATATAGTCCTTAGTGCTAAAAAGCAGAGAAAAATGCATATAGCTCCTTCTTAGCCTATTTATCAACACAAGAGATCAATAATTAGGATAAATAAGAAAATCTAGTTAATAATCAACTGCTCATCTATGCTTCAATGTCCCTTACAACATTTCCTTTTATTGAGCACTGTTAATTATACACAATTTTGAAATTTCCATTTGATGGGTGGATGGGATGTGAATTTCTAGTCCGGGTCATGGCATTTCACAATTCCTCATACAAATCCAACACCCATAGTTAATAATGTTTCAAAGTACTTTTAGACTTAGGCTCCCAAGAAAAAATGGTTCTTATATTTTGTGGTACAAGGACCTCCTTGAAGGCATTATTCCCTAATGTGAAAAGTCCATGTTTTAGAACTTGGATCACTAGTCATGTTTTACAACTTGGAGCTAACATTATCTGCATGGTGGTGTGGCAACATGTGAGATTACCACATGATCCTTAAGTAATTCTCCCTTGTTCCTTGATCCATGTGAACCATTGCCTTTCATCATTGACCAAACATGATGTATGATTTGCTTTGATTTGATATTTATATCCATGAGGCTTCTTATAAGAACCACACAAAGCATAAATTTATATACCATCACATCCAGTTCAATGTAATTATCATGTCCATATCTTATTTCACCATTTTTACTTTCGTAATATTATCCCTTCGACAGATCCTCCAAGTTGCATCATGTGCGTCATCGTAGTGTGGTTGAGTTGAGTCTTGGATATTTGTCATCTTTCCCTCTGAGCATCATCATGTCGTGAAAATGGTTTCATTGTTTCAGCTCATCGTACTGATTGCATCCATATTTTGTTTGAACAAAACCATCATCCTTTGACCCTCTCGACAGTCTATTAAAGTTTCAATAATTTCATGTATTTTGCGTCATGTTAGCTAAAAAATATTGTCAATTTCACAACCTCCATTAATTCTCCATATGCATCCATTCGTCGTGTTTGTCCTCACACTTGAGTTTAGAAAGTTCTAAAGTACCCTGAGTCCCTCCTCTACGAAAAATCACCAATATCCTCCATTTTGAAAAGAAAAAAAAAATCCTCCATTTTTGTAATATATATAATCCCACCTAGCGGTCAAAATTGAGCCTGTCCCAACCCTTCCAAAGGGTTTTAACCCGTCCTAGAAGTGTGAGGAAAAAATTAACCATAAAAAAATTTAAAAATTTTGAATTTACCCGTCTATTAAAAAGTGCTAACTAAACATAAATATTTCAAAAGAAGGGTAAATATTTTCATTAACCGTCAATAATTATTTGCATCTGCATGCAATGGATGTGTCACATCATCCGAATCCCAACTTTATGAAAAATAAAATTCTACAATAATCTAGATGAGTACACGCACTGAAATTGAGCACAGAAATCAACCTGCGACTTGCGAGTAGTTCATAAGCATAAATCCTAAGATGATTCTGTATGTACATCCCAACTGGGTGAATTAACTTCAATTATGGGTCGCGGTCTGTGGCCCTATTGTCAGATAGAAACTACACTCCAAAGTTGTCGACGTCATGCTACCTTCTGCGAAACGACGTGCAGTTGGAGCAATGAATTTCGACATGGCGGAGAAGGGTTTTTTTACTTGCGTTGAAATCGAGAAGTGTTCAAGCTAGTTTGATCGGTTTTCATTTAGGTGCTAAATATTATACTTCCACTTTATTCTTCAGCTCAAGGTATTTCCTGCACAAACCACATCAGTTCCCTTGGATACACCCTCTGTCAGCGACCCCAATCTTCATAGTATTGCGACAAACTTCTATTTTGAAGAATATGATTTGTGCATGTTGTCAAGTCCCGCTTGTTTCCAGTCATCCCAAGCTTATTTGGAAATAGTGATACTTAAAGGAAGGGAAGGATGTTGCTTATAAAGTAGCGGTAGTAAGCAGATTGGGACCTTCATATTGCAAGGGGGACTAGAATGGGGAGAGGGCAAGGCAGTGCAACTTCACAGTGGATGGACTAGAGTAGGAAAAAACAAGCCGAAGGGTGGAGGTCCCGGGGCAGAGCTCTATGTAAGAATTAGGATTGAGCTTGATCCTTGATACATATTTCAGTTTGAAGATGAAACCGCATCGAGCCCCCAGATTATGCAACTGCAAGGCACTGTAAGGCAGCTGATTTTGAATTGTAAATTCAACCAAGACCAAGGATGCCAATCACAGTTAGTAATCATCCAATCTAATGATTGAGCTTTTTTAGCATAGCTTTTACCTATTACAAACTATGGTTTAGTTGCTTGAAATAATGAATAAAAACTTATAGCATTTTTGTCATTTGCATCTATCTAAATTTGAAATGCAGCCAATTACGTTTTAGCTCATTTAAAGTAGCATTTTTCCATTAAAATATAGTTTAATTGGTCGAAAGAATGAATATAAACATACACAACTTGTGGCATTTTCATCTCTATATACTAAAACAAAATCCAAATAAAACTTAGCCACCGACTTTGTGCTTCAAGCATGTTATAAATAGCATTTTAAGTGTCTTTATTTGGCGTTTGAACCATATCAATTATATAAAAATTTGAAATTGTCAAAAGTCCTTTTTTTTAGAAGGTATTACAAATCTTTAATTTTTCCCTTCTTTTACCAAGAAACTTTTCAATTTCCTTTTAAACGTGTAACTTTTCAAGTCTAATTAAGTAATCCATATAATTGTTATTTGATTTTTTTAAATTATAATTTTTTAATAATACTATTTATTTTTTATTTTTACATTTTTTTTATTGAAGGATTTACTTAATTTACACTTTTTCCATACTTTTCTTTAGGCCAAAAGCTAGAAGCCTAGAGCTAACACAAAGAAGGAACCCGCCGCCCATTCCACCTACGCCTAAAACACTAGACCTGAACTACACCAGGCAGGGAATAGAGTCAGTCACCATAGGCCTAGGTAGAACTCTTAGCCCCCAAGACCAAGGTCATTCCACACTGGAGCTCAGGATCCAATTATGAGATATGTAAGAAGTGGTTGTAGAATTCAACAACCCCCACTCCTAGGAATGTGACAGAGACCAGATCTTTCATGGGCTTGGATGGATACTACAAAAGGTTTTTTCAAGGATTTTCTAGGATTGCGCATCTCAAAATTACGCTTGACCTATCCACCAATATGCTATGCATGCTATGCCGATGACTTACTCATAGGTTTCCGCATGGCAGGGTTAGATGTTAACATGCCCTTCCAAAAAAAAATTATACCAGCCCTTCAAATATGACCACTGATCCCACCCCTTTCATCCTAATATATCTAGGAACATCTTTGGGGATCGCGTTCACAACCTATTCAGATCGCGCCACTATCGAAAACGCTACATTCAAATTGAAAAATGGTGGAGAAGATGCCTCAATCTACACACAAAAACAAGTCACCGATGCTTACAGAAACTTGGGAGAAGGAGAACAATGGCAATGGCAATTCAACAACAAAGAGCAGGTAATCTCTGCACTTAGACCCACAGCCACATCCTGGGAAATCAGACGCCAAAAGAAGGCATACTCCCTCATGGACCCCTGGGACACAACAACGGCAAGCTACCATGAAGGGTTTGAGCTCCGATTGAAGGCCTCTTAAGGATCTAATTGCACCCACTTCTGATTCCGAGGTGAGAAATGGCGTTGTTCGTCAGAATTCAGTAGAGGAGATGGAGGGATCTAATCCTGATGGGCTAAAGAGGATACTAAATGGCATAGGCTCCATTTCCATAGGATTCATTAATTCGGACACCCCTACGATAAGGGGGAGCATGTCCCTGGAAGATCCTAAAGGTTGCTTTGGGTTTCTTCAATCTGCAAAGCTTGTTTCCTCAACTGTCCGGAAGTGTATCCCTACACCCATTGTGAGGCCCATGGTGAATAGGATCAAAGGGGATGGAATTCGAACATCTGATACGAAGATCAAGGAGATATTTGTGGAGAAGAATGGTGTTTTTCCCTGGAGTAACATCGATGGGTCTAGGAGAATCGACGAGGGTAGTAGTTGGTCCAGAGATCGAAATCCCAGAAGATCAAACGAGCTCAATAGTTCTGGACCAAGGAGCTTGAATAACTCTGGGGAAATTGGTGTGAAAAGTTCTAAGGATAAGAGTTTGAAGGGCTCGAGGGAATTTGGTTTGAAGGACTCAAAGGATAAGGGTCTTAGAAATTCAGGTGGCAGGCATAATTCTCCAAGCTGTCCGAGGGAGAAGAGTTCAGGGGAGAGGAAAATAAGTAGATTTGGGAGTCTCAGAACAACGCCATGTCATAATAGGCTAAAGAAAAACTGTGGAATGGACTCTTGGACTGTGGTGAAAAACCCGGTTGGCAGTTTTGGGTTAAGAAAGGGTGTTTCAACTAAAAGATCAGATGAAGTTCTGGGTCGAAAGCCCCAAGAACAGGGTGCAGATGGGGCTGCTGAAAATTTTCATATGGGGCTTTAAACCGGAGACGACAAGAGCAGGTGGATGATATCCTTTATAATTCAAGATGTGCCTCAAATCCTAGCTGCCAAAGAAGAGCTGAAGAGATGAAGGCTAATTTGACAGCAATTGGTTCGCCTCGGGGAAGAACAATTGTTGCAGTTCAGATATTTCAAGCAACTTCCTTAGTCAAGGTACATTCGGATTACTCTCATGTTAATCTTGCTCATAAATTGATTGAAAATGAGGGTGCTTCTACACCTGCACATAAATTTTTATAGTCAATGATTCAGGGTAGCTAGGTGTCTAGAAATAAAGATATTTAAAAGTATTCTCTATAATATTTATTTATCAAGAGACCCACCTAGATTTTGTCGATGAGACAAATGGAAAAGAGATTATGGACACTGTAGATATAACTTTTATGACTGTAGGGATTTACGTTGTCGTCAATATGAATGAGCTACAAGACACAAATACGGCTCCAAAAAGATATCGCAAGCAGAAAGAGACAATTAAAGAGGATAAACCATAGATAAAAATATAATAGAACTAGAAGCTTAGGAGGTCATAGGGCCTTTTTCATAGGGTCTTTTTATGGAGATACAAAATATAAGATAGATCTTTACAACAATTTGCAATGGGGTACATTTGATAAAATGTTGAGGGAGAAAACTTGTTTGGAACTCCCATTCAAGCCAAGTGAGAAGAATCTTGATGTCAGCGTCTATCAGACCTTTTTAAAGTCCTGTATCCATAATGTAGCAACCAAACCAGCTCTAATGAAGCTGAAAGTAAAAGAATTGAGGATAATAAAATAGTACAAGAAGCTGATTCCAAAGAAGAAGATAAAGAAGGCAAGGCAATAATAAGAATAAATAGGTATAGATAAAAGGAGGATAGAAATAGAACTAAGCCAATAGGGGGATAGCTTTCAATTTAAAAAACATAAGCCCCCCTATACATGCCACCAATAGTAACCTCAATGCAAGCAATTATAGGAGGTCACATCCCATTTCTTGAGTTAGGCTTAGAATAGTTTTCACAATCAAAGCTAGAACTAGTAGCAGTCCTTAACTCATTTGTTTTTTTACATAAGGAATAAACAAGTAGTAATAAAAACTCACAAAAATTATCAGACGTTGGTCAATAAATAATTTAGTTACCACATAAATTATCATGATTGAAAAAATAAATGCTGACCCTATAGCTGTATCTTCTATAGGTGTTGCGTGCACGTAGGCAAATGAATCTAATATTATGAAATGGTGAAAAATATAGAAAAGTACAAGAAGAGAGTAAGCACCCTTTATAATTAGGTGGTGCACTATTAAGCAGACATGACTAGCCTATTTGAATTTAAAGCATGTGCTTTTGAGGTGCAAGAGGGGTTTAATATGGCTCAAAGGTTTTTGTACAACAATTTACAGGATTTACAACTCTATTCCTCTCAATTCATAACGTTCATGAACAAAGTAAAAGATAAGAAAGAAAGATGGAAAGGAATACAAATGAGATTAGATGAGATAATAAGATGACAGCAAGAAGAAGGCAAATCCCCCCAGCTGATCTCCCAAGAATGAGTGAGAAGGAAATATAATGCAATTATGTGGTAGTAGCAAATTTTAAATTCACTTTTTTTTTATATTTTGAGAAGGATGTGAACACTTCATGTAGTAAATGCCATTGTTTATGGAAGCTGCTGAGAGCATTATTCAGAGATGTAACCTACCTTCATTCAGTCAATCCAATGCACCTCAGATAACTGCTAAATTTTAAAAAATTTAGTGGAACCAGTTTACTCTTGTCCCAACTTAATATAATGTGCTAGGTGTTCCACTCAACATTTGGTAGTGTTCCTAGGAGCTTTGGTCCAGCGTATGAGCCAAATCGAATACCAATAGCAGCAGATCTATTTAACTTTACTCGGTTTATCCAGCAGCAAGGGTGGTAGTGCCTCGCCTTCCTTTGTACATATCACAATTATTCATCTTTTTCACAATAGAGCGGCCTTGTGGCACCTTGTCTAATGCGGCCAAGCAATTCTTCTTCCTAATGAACAACTGAAAAGCTTTCACTGGGGCCATCCATGTTATGGCTTGATATGCTAGAACTTCAGACTTTGCACGACCCAGCTTTCAGAGTATGGGGAAAGTTCTTGTAACATATTGGTACAAATGATCGATCTAGTTAGAGCTTGAGGGGTCTATTTGTACCTTCAAATTTCATTGAAGGAAAGTACTAGAAGACTTATTAGGCATTGTAACAAGCAGAGAAGGCACCTCAGTCCACAACCAATTTAACCAAGTCTATCCTTTCCACTCGCCAATTTAGCCAAGTCTAGCCTTTCAACACTTGCTTTTTATCGTAAAAGATGGCTTACAAAGAAGGCTATTTACACTATAATAACCTTGTCATCCCCCTATAGCTTTCAGGGCATTCATCCCTCTCTATGAACCTGACCTTATATATAGTTGGGTAATTTAAATAGTGAGAGGGAAAGCAAGGTATGAGCTAATGCTCTCTTTATTCGCTTTTTTTATTATATATTCTCACCCAATTGGGACTCTAAAAAGTTAAATTTTATGGGAAGTGATGCACTATATTATATTACTGGGATTTCCAAGAGAATTTTTTCTTTAGTACTTCAGAAGAGTCACATAGTATTAAAAAGGTTGTAAAACAAATATCATGGAAATAATGATGATGTTGATCTTCTACATGGATTACTAAGGTAATTAATAGTCACCCATAGTAGGACCACCACCTATCTATATAATTTTTCCCATATTCTAAATTATAAGATTGAGGGATTACCTATTTAATTCTTGTTATGATTCTCATCTTCTTCCATGCAGTTGATTTATGGTTGATTTAATGCTTGTTATGATTCGATTGATTTATCTCAAACATTTCATCTTTTCCGTGTTTGTTAGAAGTTTGGATTATGAGGTGAATAAATCATTAGAACCATGCTTTGTACAAATGTGCCATTAATGCACCTCCTACTCTTAGAGCTATGCAGTATGCCCACATGGAGCTTAATGTTCACAAATTTTTAGGATGTTTTCTATTACAACTTATTGTTATATTAAGTTTGTATTAGAGTTTTTTTCCTTGGACAAAATTATATATTCTATTCAGAAAATGAAGAGAAATACATTCTATAGATGCCATAGGCATTAGATGATACATTAATGAGATGATTCTCAAATGAGTATTCCAAAAACTATTCCCATATCCTTCACTAAAAGGATCTCAAAATTGAGGAATTGCATCCTCCAGTATAGGCCAAAAAGAAAAACAGTCCTTTTAAGCTACTGTCAAATATACAAAAAGTTAGGTCTATCCAATGTACATCCATGAATCTTCAAATAAAATTCCAACACTAGACATGCATGTAACAGATCACACTAAATAGATGAGCAAAGCATTTGAAGGCAATGAAGACCCTAAACAACAACATCATAAACATAAACTGATCAAAAGTTGCCCCTCAACCAAATACAGAAAGGATGGATACTCGAAAAGCAAAACCATCATTTGATACTATCAAAACAGGCCATCACTTGATACTTGTATAGGCCAAACAACATAACCAAATAGCAGTCGCATCACTTGATACATATATAGGCCAAAAATAAAACGGTCCTTTTAAGATCATGTCAAATATACAAAAAGGTAGGTCTATCCAATGTACATCCAGGAATCTTCAAATAAAAGTCCAGCACTAGACATGCATCTAACAGATCAAACTAAATAGAGGATCAAAGCCTTTGAAGGCAATGGAGACCCTAAACAGCAACATCATAAACAAAAATTGATCTGAAAACAGATTGGAGGCCTAAAAATGAAAGCTGCCCCTCATCCAAATACAGAAAGGATGGATAACCGAACATCAGAACCACCACTTGACTCCTTCCATATGCCTGAACCAACTACCCGTTGGAGCCCTTCCTTTGAAAGAGAGTCAGCATCAGATTAAGTTGTCTATAGACATGAGCAAAGGAAATTGAGTTAAGGACCCAAAAATAGCTTTTCACTTCTTCATGATAGGGCTCAGCACCAAATTTCCCATTCTGAAAATTCCTTTAACTAGTTAATAACCAGCAAAGAATCCCCAAACACCTAAAGATTCGAAACTCCTTTGGCTGCGACAATATTTAAAAGTGTTTTATAGCTAGGAATAGGAGTTCAAGTTAATTATGTGACCCCTCACCCAGGCCTACTTTAAAGCTAATAAAATGAAAGTCATTTAAGAATAGAATGCCACCTTCTCAAAAGCAAGGCAGGGTGCCTTGGCCGGCCTCATCAAAATGACCCTTGATTTGTCTATGAAGTTGTGAGATAAAATATTTTGTGGGATGATCTTTGTAATTGATCCATAGCTCGTGAAAATGGATCTGGCTTGTAAAGCACACTGAAAAGGAGGCATGAATTTGTCCTCAAATATGGAAACGTTCCTAGCGAACCATATGCCCAACCTCCAGGTTACAATTAGTGGCAGGGCTTTAAAGTCCTTAAGTTCTGGATTTTTTTGCCATATTTGAAAGAGGCAGCAACAGAATCCCCTTGCCAGTTGTCCTTGATACCCAGTTAGGAGGTCAATTTCCACCCACACAGACCTAGAGTAAGAGAAAGATATGATTTGATGACTTAATAGTATCTAGCTCTTCTTAACACAAGGGACATCTACTTGGCCCATCTCTATTCCTTCTCTATAAGGCTTCCAAGGTAGGGGTCCCTGATAGCCAACGACATAAAGATCTGATATTTTAGAGATCTAATCTTTCATGGTGTCTTCCATCACCATTGAGATTCCTCAAGCTTTTTAATTTTTGAGCATAGATCTCCAAAGCAGGATTCTTGGACTATACCAACTCATCCTCAGTGTCTTTGAAATGAACATGACTCACTTTTAGCATTGTTATATAGGCCTCTCATTACTCCTTTCCAAGATCTTCTAAACCCAATTGTTCACCTATCTTCCATTTATGCTACTATACAACAGTTTGCTCAGTTGAGATTACTTGAGCCAAACTGAAAACACCTTCCCTATTGTTAAATTTTTTGAATTTACTTCAATCTGATCTAGGATCTTAACTGAGAGAACAACATGTACAGCATATCTATAGCATATCAATCATGGAGACAATAATGCAAGCACACAAGAGACACAAATATTTACTTGGGGAAAACCATAAAGGTGAAAAACCCCAATAACTTCCTCAGAGATAGATAGAGCAATGATACAACCAACCATAAGAGATAGAGACAACCTAGCAGCAGATCCTCCTCCTCCATAAGTGCGCCACTCCTCCTTGAGTGCATGTGTGAGAAGTGAGTGAGAAAATAGAGTGCCTCCCGCACTCTATTTATACTTGACTTGACTTGCCTTTTTACCTAACTCATGTAGGCTCGAACTTAACCACATAACATAATGCTGAGTGGGCCGACCCCCAATAGGGTGGTCTAATAACCCTTTGACCCACATCGCCGACCCCCAATAGGGTGGTCTAATAACCCTTTGACCCACATGACTTATACGGGGCCGACCCCAAATAAGGTGGTCTAATAACCCATCAAGTATAAGTTACGACACTTACAATATAAATGACGACACTTCCTTATAGAGGAATAATACCATCTCTATAGGAATACAATATACATATATGTGAAATACATTCCGAAGTTACATATACATCTACACTCCCTCTTAACTAGGAAGGTATTTCTCAGCAACGTTCTTCTAGCACAAGTCATCTTCTCTGGGTCATCGTCACTAGATAATCGTCATCGAGTCATCATCATCATCACTGCTGCTGCTATCTCAATCAATCTCTGAATCTACTCGTCATAGGAAGTTCTACAGAGCCAGTCCTTTTTCATACTGGATGTAGGCCCACCACCTGCAGGTCTTCATCATCACTGGCCATACTGTGGAATCCTCAGGACTTATTACGTGCGTCACAAAACCTTGAAAGAGCATCCCAGGATGTTACGGGTACACAACTCCGACCTGTAGGATCTCCCAGGGCGCTATTACATGTGACCCCACCACAAAACCTCGAAAGAGCATCTCAGGATGTTATGGGTACACAACTCCGACCTGAAATCTCCCAGGGCACAAATTACATGTGGTCCACCACAAAACCTCGCAAGAGCATCCCAGGCTGTTACGAGCACACAGCTCTACCTATAGGATCTCCCAGGGAAACGAATTACATGTGGTCATGGAAAAACCTCACAAGAGCATCCCAAGACTGACTACGGGCACACAGCCCAACCTATTGGATCTCCCAGGGAACCGAATTACATGCCATAGGACAAAACCTCGAAAGAGCATCTGCCAGATATCCCAGGGAACCGAATTACATGCCATAGGAAAAACCTTGAAAGACTATCTGCAGATCTCCCAGGGCACCGAATTACCTGTCCTCCTAGAGCAAAACTTTGAAAGAGCATTTGCCAGATGTCCCAGGGCACCGAATTACATGCCATAGGCAAAACCTCGAAAGACCATCTGCAAATCTCCCAGGGCACCGGATTACATGCTCATCTGCACAACCTGATCCACGGCCACAGAGTATCAACCTGATACTCACCATACATCATCCTGATGTATCCATGATCATCCTGATCATCATCACTGCAACGTACTGCTGCATGTCATCTGGAGCAACATCCTGAAGCTCGTCATCTATGATCATCCTGATCATCACTGCAACATCCTGCTGCATGTCATCTAGAGCAACATCCTGAAGCTCGTCATCTATGATCATCCTGATCATCACTGCAACATCCTGCTGCATGTCATCTAGAGCAACATCCTGAAGCTCATCATCTATGATCATCCTGATCATCACTGCATCTACCTGATGCATACCAAGTATCTACCTGATACATATCATCATACATGATCCTCCTGATCATCAATGTATCCACCTGATACAAATACAAATACATGATACATATCACCATACATGATCCACCTGATCATACAATGTATCCACCTGATACATATACAGATACATGGTCCAAGCATCCAACATGATGCATACATACATACATAAAATGATCCAACTGATCATATCCAACATCCACATGATGTGTACATACATACATAAAATGATCCAACTGATCATATCCAGCAGAAACCAGAACATCATCCTGATGCTCACCATCCAGCACTTACATCCACAGCCATGTGAAGGATCCTCCTTCCAACATGCTTGGAATGGCTTCAGCAAATGTGTCCATCACTTCTTCCTCGAAGTATCCTCGATCTGAAGAACGCCAAGTCTCTCTATGAAGTACTCGAACTTCACCCTGGCTAGTGGCTTCGTCAGCACATCTGCAATCTGCTCGTCCGTCGCAACATACAGGAGCTTCACAGCTCCTCTCTACACCATATCCCTGATATAGTGATATTTGATCTCTATGTGTTTCGACCTATCATGAAACACTGGGTTCTCGGACAACTTTACACAACTCTGGTTATCACAGAAGATACCAGTAGCCTCCAACGGGAGATCAAATAGCTCAGACAGTAGCTTTCGTAGCCATACTACCTCACAACTAGCTGAACAGGCTGCAACATACTCTGCCTCAGCTGTACTCAGTGCTACGCAGGACTGCTTCCTGCTAAACCAAGAGATCACACCTGATCCCATACTGAAGCAGCACCCAGATGTGCTCTTCCTGTCTGCAGCACTGCCAGCCCAATCTGAATCAACATAACCCTGCAGGTTAAACTTTTGATTCGCCTCATACCTGAGCCCATAATCCACTGTACCCTTCAGGTACCTCAGAATATGCTTTACAGCAACCAGGTGAACACTCCTCGGATCCGTCAGGAACTGGCTCAATGTGTTCACAGCAAAGCAAATGTCTGGTCTCGTGTTCGTCAGGTACATCAAGGACCCAATCATTTGACGATACAAAGAGACATCAACCGGCTCAGATGAAGCATCACATAGAAGCTTCAGATTCGATGCCATAGGTGTGGCCATATCCTTGCAATCCATCATCCCGAACCTCTTCAGGATCTCTACTACATACTTCCCTTGTCCAAGGAAGTTTCCATCTGCACTCTGCCACACCTCCATGCCAAAAAAAAAACAAATAGTGCATCATCCCCAAGTTCTTCATCTCGAACTCGGTAGAAAGCTTCCGCTGCGTGTCGGAAATCAATCTATCTTCACCATACCAAGTTCTGCACATATATGATTTCCTATCATGTATCTCAGAACCAAGTGGCTGCTCCACATACACTTCTTCTTCAACTACACCATTCAAGGAAGCTGTCTTGAATCCATCTGGTGTATCTTCTATTTCATCACTTTTATATTTCTCTATGCTGCCATCTGCAACATGCTTGATATGATATTTCCATTTGGAAGTCACAACAGACTTCCCTTCAGCTCTTGGGACTGCATCCCAAACATTGTTCTTCATGATCGATAGATCATGGCATTCTTCCCATATCCTGGGAACTTCAATATCTTCAATAGATAATTTTTGTTGCTGAACAAATGTTGTAGTTCTTCTTTTGTAGGTGATGGCATATGATCTTTCCTACACAACAAGTTAAATTGCATGATTAGAAAACATCTCATAGTTTTCAGAACAAATTCTTACACATAAATAAATATGTCATACAGTCATGCAATTATCTTAGCCAATGCTTCAATACAACATTTATCCATATCCCGTAACTTTCTAGATGCCTTCCAATCTCTACTAGAACATTGTTAAGAGTGTGCACAACTCCCAACATGTCAGCAAAGAGGTTTCATTCTAGATAAGTAGCAATGGAATGTTGTACAGTGCCATAGGCCACTTACCCATGTATATTAGTAGTATATTGTTCATCAATGCAACTATTCTAATATGCACAATACATATCCTAAGTCTAGGAACATGAGCATATACATCATTGAACAATTTTATTTAAACAAACACATATGCAAGAAATGATAATTAAAATACTTATCTTTGTTTGTTCGTTGGGTGGACTCCCTCTGAGTCTTTGCTTCCTTACAGGAGCTGCTGGAGTCCTAATCTGAAGTAGCTTCTTCTACACCTTTCTGTTGTGGAATGTAGAGAGATGGAAAACTCTCTCTGAATATCTGCATCCTTGCAGAAACTACTGAAGTGTGCTCCTTTTCTTTCTTGCAGGAACAACTGGAGTGTGCTCCTTTGCTTTCTTGCAGGAGCAACTGGAGTGTGCTCCCTCTTGATCTTTGCTTCCTGAATTACCTGTTCCTCATATTCATCCTTGGTCCCTATGCATGCTTATTAGTATCATGATTGAGTTATCCTTGTGATCTCATATAAAATCATACATTCATTAGTATACTATTAAAACACAATAATCTCAAGCATGTATAATCATGATCATTTCAAACAGAAAATAATAAGCATTAGCATTCAAGGTTTATGTAGGATTCTTATGGTTAGTCAAATCATAAGAAGCATAACATGTCTAAACCTGTAATTACTCAAACCTATGACTCTTCAGGTTAGTTGAATCATCAATCAAGATAAGAGATATAATATGCATAAAACCTGTGATTATTTAAACCTATACCTTCATGATTCTTCTGGTTAGTCATATCATCAATTATGGTAAGAAATATAATATGCATACAGCCATGACTTATTCAAACCTACGACTTCATGAATAATCATTATCAAACAACACAACAATATAAGATCCTAACACAAGGTAGGATTCTATCTTGATATAGGAAAAACATACCTGGATTAGCATGCTAGCTATTTATGTCTAACATACTCACATGATGTATTCTTGTTCTTCTTCAATGACTTGTGCTAGTAACCTGTATATCTCATAGGTTAACTATTACAAAATCAAGTTTTACATACCTCGTAAATGGATCTTCTATGAGATCCATGACAATGGATGAATCATTGTCTTCATGTCACCATGATCATATGTTCTTGAAGTAGAACATGATTTGTCTTTCTTGGTGTACCTTTTATGTTAGTAGACAACATAAACCTCATACAACACCATAATGCATTAGTACAATCATAAGTGTCAATACCCTAATCAATGAATATTTTCTATCGTGCATTCATAATTTTATTAAGGTGAAATGACAAGTTTGAAATCAAGATTGTACTAACCGTAATAACATGAAAACAAACATACCATAAACTTATTCATGAACAAATCTCAAAACATACCTCGATGAGTCATACCTGTCGAGATCGCTTGTAATCTTCTTATGTAAGGCCTTAGCCTCATCTCCCTCTGAAACAGGAACTTCTTCACTTATGCAGGTGACCAATCCATCTTCTTCTAGGATTAATCCAATCCACTTGATTTACAAGAACTGGGACTGGAGCTAGATATGGGTTTGTCAGAGAAACCCCAAAAATTCAAACTTTCAATTTCAAACTTCTGACAGGATAGAAATATGTGCCTTGATGAGATGATCAAGTTGGTATATTCAGAATTTGAAAACTGCAAAGTTTCACTCCTCAATTTTGCTTTTGAAACTTCTGGATTCACTGGACGTGACCCTGAACTGGGGTTTGATGAAGCCCACTCTTCTTCCCAATCAAAATGTTTGATCCAAAGCTCTAAGCTTCTATTTGTCTGAGGAGCTTCCAGCCGTGGTCACAGATTTCAAAAATTCCCATTTTTACAGAAGCCCTAATTTTCCACTTTTCTGATCAAAGTCCCGAACTAGGGTCTAATCAAGCCCGGCCTTCTACCCAACCAAAAATTCTGATCTTGGTCTCTAAATTTCTATTTTGATGAGTAGCATCCAGCCGTGGTCTCCGATTACAAAAATTCCAACTTTCTCCAAAGCACTAAATTCCGGAATACATGAATGAAGGTACTCAAAAATAATTCTGTTTTGACAGAAATATGTACCTGATTGTTTCTGGTGTAACTCTGAACTTTTTGATCCACAGGGTCTGAAAAAGTTTCCTGAGATATCCTAACTTGTTATCTTTCCATCCTAACAGGTCTGACCTCAATTGGATTCTCTGAGAGAGAGTTATTCCAAATGTCGCAACGTGACCTGTTTTGGGATAATTCAGGAGAGCAAACTTGTACGGCATGCCACGTGTCACTGTTTGAACTGCAGCCTCTGAAAAAGTTTCCTGAGATATCTCGGCCTGTTATATTTTCATCCTGATAGGTCTGACCTCAATTGGACTCTCTGAGAGAGATTTATGCCAAGTGTCGCAACGTGACCTGTTTATGGGATAATACAGAGATCGAACTTGTACGGCATGCCACGTGTCACTGGTTCAACTTTGGCCTCTGAAAAAGTTTTCTGAGATAGTACAGACTGTGTACTACCTGTAACTTTTTACGAAATTTCATTTGGAGCTTCCTAGCCCAAGATATGACCTTTTTCCCAAGGTCACCTGATTTTGACTCAGATCTGGAAGAGGCAGAAACCCTATATTGTACAGATCATAAATCACAAAGTAGAACGAATTAGAGGTTGTCCTTTGGACACAAGGTACCTGGAGATTTAATATTCGTCCTGTAACAATTTCAGATCCGAAAAATTTTCCAAAACGGATTTATAGCGAAAGTTCTACGATGACTGGTTTTTGCTATATCAAGCCCTAGCATCGTAAGTGCAACAAGTGTCATACCTGCCATATCATGCCTTCTTTCAGGCTAGCTCTGATACCATGTTAAATTTTCTGAATTTACTTCAATCTGATCTAGGATCTTAACTGAGAGAACAACATGTACAGCATATCTACAACATATCAATCATGGAGACAATAATGCAAGCACACAAGAGACACAAAGATTTACTTGGGGAAAACCATAAAGGTGAAAAACCCCAATAACTTCCTCAGAGATAGATAGAGCAATGATACAACCAACCATAAGAGATAGACACAACCTAGCAGCAGATCCTCCTCCTCCATAAGTGCACCACTCCTCCTTGAGTGCATGTGTGAGAAGTGAGTGAGCAAATAGAGTGCCTCCCGCACTCTATTTATACTTGACTTGACTTGCCTTTTTACCTAACTCATGTAGGCTCGAACTTAACCACATAACATAATGCTGAGTGGGTCGACCCCCAATAGGGTGGTCTAATAACCCTTTGACCCACATGGCCGACCCCCAATAGGGTGGTCTAATAACCCTTTGACCCACATGACTTATACAGGGCCGACCCCAAATAAGGTGGTCTAATAACCCATCAAGTATAAGTTACGACACTTACAATATAAATGACGACACTTCCTTATAGAGGAATAATACCATCTCTATAGGAATACAATATGCATATATGTGAAATACATTCCGAAGTTACATATACATCAACACTTATGAACAGAGTTGATCAAATGGTTTGGTACTTCATGAAAATATCTACATCCCACCCATGGATCAATTCTATCCCTAACATTTTCGCCATTTCCAACCTTCCAAACTAGCCAAATCCCTATTTGGGGGAAGGCTAAGACTATTGCTTTTCAAACTATGGATACATTATAGGTGCATTTAGGCAGATTTTTGATCCAATATTTTACAAATAGCGGGGCCGTGCATTTTTAAATGATGAGCCCCTCCCTAGTGATGCTCCTTTGTAAGCTCTTCGCTGCAAGTGCTTTCCTAAAATGATGAATATTTCTTATCTTTGGGTTTTGTTGAATAAGGTTGTCATTGTTGGATATTCCCCTCTAAAAACAGTTCAATTGTAATTATTAATGTATCAGCTCATATTGGGTGTTTACTTTTATATTTCAAAAACACAACAGGGAATTTTTGATGTTGTTCTACGAGGCTATATTGATTTTGATTCAGAACCCTAGCCTTCAATTTCTGATAGTTCCAAGGATCTTATCAAGAAGATGCTTACTTCATATCCAGCCCAGTGCCTGACCGTGCATGGAGTTCTATGTATGAAAGAACGCTGGAAAACCCTTAATCATAAGCCAACTCCAAATATTCTTGGGGTTTGGACCTTTGGACCTTAATAAACCTCATCAACAATAATATGCATGAAACTCTGCGAATTTATTATTTTCCATCAAACTGAAGGAAGCTCCTCCAAAAAAAATAAAAACCAAAGATGAAATATGTATTTTGAAGGTATTAGAATTATTAAACAATTTAATTTGAAATTTAATTGGGTAGATTTGGATTTATAGGTTACTGAAATCCACTTCCTCAATAGTTAATACCTGATAATGATTAACGTCAATATAGAGAATTTGCAAGCATTTAGAGTTGCAGAATTGGTCCAGGTAGGGGGAACTGGAAAGACTAGCATGTCATGGTCGCAACTCACAATCTAGTTGGGATACAGAAAGGAACCCTTCAAAATGCTTTTCCTTTGTATTAAAGGTGGTAAGAAATAAAGATAGCTATCTCAGAACATTCACAAATCAACACCAAAAATATAGCCACATTTTTGTTGTGTCATGGGGAGCCCACTAATGAAGGCATTTGAAACAGGTGCCTATAGTTGTTAATGAACAAGTAAATGCTGATATAAGCCAAGCATTTCACTGAATGGATTGGAGTGGATACAATGTTTAATGTCAAATATACTCTGCCATTCTTTTTCATAGATGGCCAGTTGAAATATGGGTAGAGTTGTATAATTAATCGAGGAAGAACTCCCTGGCTGACACCCAATATGGTTCAAAGCTCACAACTTGAACTAATAACCATCCTTGTGCAGGGCATTGTAGTGAGAAGATTGGACACTTAATTGAGCATTGGTTTACTTGATTGGTGCAAATGATTTATGATTTTGGTTGGAAGAATCATATTCCTAGTACACCCCATGATGGCATATGACCCTACATGAACATTCGAATTGTCCCCTTCTTTCTAGGCTAGGTATGATCCTAGAATTGGAAAGGAAGTGTCATTGCCTTCCATTGATTAGAGGTGTTCTGGGTGCCTTTTCTCTCCTTGTGAATCCAATCCAAGATAGTCCCCGGTTCAGTATACTTCTGCACAAAAATCCTTTTCCAAAGCCCATCTTTTGTAATAAACATCCATGAAGACATAGCTGCTAATAAGATCCCAAAAATATGGATGTCCTTTAGACCCCATCCACCCAAAATTTTAGGGTCAACTAGCTTTTTCTAGCTAGCCCAATGAATTCCTCTATACTCATTACTCCTTCGCCACATAAAATTAAAACACTACTTCCTGAGATTCTCCAATATCTGTTTTGGGATATGAGCCAAGGTGTGTTAGTAACTTAGTACACAACAATGGCTTCAAGGATTGATTTCACCAAAATCAGCCTACAATCATGAGAGAGCCACTTGTTGCACCGGTGAGAGATTCTTCTCCCTACTTTCTCAAATAACCTAGCGAATTGCTCTTACAATAACAATTGTGCTTGAGATGAAACCCTAGATACCCCATAAACCCTAGATTATAATCTGTTGTCCTACTTAAATTGGATATTCAGTTACTGTATTACTGTTCATATTCAGGAAACGAATATTGCTCATTCCATTAACCTTGGAAAAATTCATTGTAATCATAACATGTACTCACTAACATTCTTGAACTTCACATTGAATCTGTCTAAGGAAAATTCACTGTTAAGATGGCTTCTTTGTTGTTGTATGTTTTCCTTGTTTATTGTCTATGCCTTATCTTGTAACGTGTCTACAAACTCTACATTGCCTTTTCATTTTTCATTAGTCCTTTAGTGTGTGTGTATATATATATATATATATATATATATATAATGTGGTGTACTAAGAGTTGGATCCAAAAAGATGAAGGTTGATTTCTGGATCAACTTTCATTTTAGAATAGACAAATTGAGTTTGTGCTAGCATTTATTTCCATGTTTGAGATCATTAGGAAGATCTCATTATAATTTTTTGTTGATATAACATTAAAATTCATGCAATTGTTCAAAAAGTCTATATTTTGGTTCATAATCAGTTTTAATGCTTACAACATCATGGAAGATTTGAACTGCTCATTATTTTTTGCATGGCTTTTAGGATTTTCTTTCGATTGGTCTTATATTATCTTGATCTCATAGGGCACATTGATGTGCAGGTTGTGGCGTCACAGTGGTCAAGATAAAAAATTGGAAACTTCAATATTGTGCAGACATCTGGTAAACAGACTATTAATCTTGATGGTGTTTTCAGCATAATATCATATGAGCTTGTATCCAAGATACAAGAGATACTGGTCAATAGTGATATTAAGGTAACTGCACTATCCCATTTACTATGTGCTCTTTTGTCCACATAATACAATAGTTCAGCAAGACATTTCCTTTAGGTTGTTCATTGTATGCAGCCAAAATTTGGAAAGAAAGAAGGAAAAATGCATTAAGATGTTAAGAAAATTCTCGATGTTTCAATCCCAAAGCTGAGACCGTCTTCAGGAGTCAAATAGGCTCAGAATATAATGATATTTAGTACTCATATTTATAATAAATCCAACATCTAATAATCAAACCCTAGAGGCCAACCTTGATGCTCAATGTTGGAGTTAATTATTATATTTCATGTTTTGAAGGATAGGCTTCCAAGCTTCGCTAATTTTCCATCCCTCATCTCTGTCAATATTATTTTGATTAAGTTCAGTCTCTATAGCCTCCCATATCTTCCTTTTTCCATAATGGTCTATCTTTGAGATGATCTTTGTGTCTTCAATGCATATGTGGTGCCGAGTGTTTCCTCAATGCAGAGGTTTCCTTCTTCATCTATAGTTGCAAATTTCTTTCCATGAATGTATTAACTGTCTACAAGTAGTCATATTTGGTTGGATGCTTCTATTTTACTATAACTTATACACGTAAAATTTATATCCATCCATCCATGTATCTGTCTATCTATACACATATGAGCATATTCTCCATATCAGTCCCCTTGTTATGATGTGCCTAAATGACTGTCTTGGCCTGTATTGAGGTGAATCCCTCTGGTTATGATTGGAGTGTAAGATGTCCAAATAAATGGGGAAAGACTCAAATTCAATCCTCTTAATGATTTGTCTAAGGGGGATTGTACAAGTAGATTGGTTAGTGTTTACGTCTAGTTGCTTCATGTCGAGTATAATGTGGTTGGAGTAGTTGGATATATAGGGGGTTATTATATCTGATTTTCTACTTTGCTTTTGGTATGATGTCTTCCTGTCAAGTTAGATTTTGATTTGTTCAAGGATGTGGTATTTACTATTTACGATTACTATCTATTCTAATTAGTATTTTATCTTCTAATATAATGTCTTAGGAGGAACTAATTTGTAACAATTTGAGATATGCTATTACCTAGTATATAAAAAGTTTCAATTGGTCACCTTCCCCTTATGTAGAGAGGAAAGAGATTGTCACACAACAATGTTTTACCATAGTACTACCTATATGTTGGAGTATATAACACTCCAATATAGAATAAAAAATGTAGTAAAGTCGCCTTATGTTAAGTGACTTAATTCTCAATGAATAACATATTCGACCACTGTGGAGGCACTACTTTCAGAATACACAGGGTCTAATCTTTGTGGCGGATAGCGATGATAGAGATCGTGTAGTTGAGGCAAGAGATGAGTTGCACAGGATGTTAAATGAGGTGAATTATAATTCTTAATATTTGAGAATTTTTTTAACTTTTTAACTTTTATCTTTCACATTGTAACAAGTGAAGCTCAACCATAAAGTGCTAGAAATTACCTCAAAGTTACTGATCTCGGGAATGGAAAAAACATGGCAAGGTAGAAGACTCAAAGAATCGAGAGTTTGACTCAGATTGCGAAAAACTAGCCAAGAAATAACATTTTTTTATTATTGTTCCAATTGATATTCAATAAATTCATGTCCATAGTGCAAAATATCAATAGATGTCCAATATTTCATTTATAGATTATCTTCTATTCTATATATATGATATGAATCCAAAAATGATCAAAACCAGGTACTGGAAGCGTTTGTTTATAATATCTATAAAGTTAAATTCAAACTAAGAACTTTCTCCTATGTCTTTGACTGCCCGAGCCTCAAGGTACTCCATGTATTCAGGATGAAAAATAGTAGCCTCCCCTGATACTAGCCGATCCAGTGCATGGGATCTACTTCGTCCAGGTTAACTGCTGATTGATCCATCCCTGTCATTTTCATGGAAATTTTGCTCTTATCTAATTAGTACTCATTTAAATCAAACCTTTAAATTTAAAAACTTAGATAACTCCAGTGCAAGAACCAACGTTCTGTCCAGGAATACAAGCAAGGTGATATTTGAATCTATGCATGCCACCACTACAGAGATTGTTGTGAAATTTACATTTAATTTAGTTGATCATGGAATATTTTCATAGTAAATCCAAGCAAAGTCTTCCCTCGACATTGTCACTAACTGTTTTGGTTTATTGGTATGTTGTTGTTGTTGGTTTAGGATTGTTTAAAAAAGAGGGTTTGTGCTCTTTTCTCCGGTTCATGTTTGTTATCATACTTGAAGGTGGATTCAAAATGGTTGACAGCCTTAAAATTCCTAAGAAAAATAATAGCAGGAAAAAGACCCTAAATAAACAGCTCGAACCCCCCCCCCTCCGCCACCAAAAAAATGAATACAACTTCCTAAATTCAGTTTCTATAAATCCTAAGGTACTAACAGTATCAAAGAATAGTGGAATTGGAAATAAGCATGTAGAAGTTCCTCATAGGCTCATAATGATCATGTAAGGTGTAACAGTTCCTGCTATGAAACTTGCTGCAAGTTTCACAATAAAACCTTGGAATATGCCTATTGTTATGATTCCCTTGATGCATCAGTGGGTGCCCTAGATTCCTTGATGTGTTATCCTGAGTCCTCTATGTTATCTTGTGGCTTCTGTGGGAGAGAAAAATCCAAAATCCAAACTGAAAAGTTATAAAGGTCAAAATGGGAAGTTTTAAAGGGTTTCTATAGAAAGTTGGGTGAGTTTGATTTGGTGAATCCTAGTCAAGCCCAATCAAATTGAGACAAAATCATGATCAATCACGAGTCAGACTTGGTCAACCTGAATCAAACTTGGTCAACCCAATTTTGACTTGGCCGGAGTCTGAAACAAGGAAATTTTTAGGGGCTAAATTTTCCCCATGGGCTAATTTTCCATGATCTTTACCAAAATAGATTCGCCAATTAAAAATGATTCACCCAAATTTTATAGGATGAAATTATTTTCTCATAAAATCTTCAAAAAATTATGGGAATTATATAAAATCCTTAGAAATTTGAATATGTTTACAAAAATATTGCCAAATGATTTATAGTTGTCATTTAAGAATCAATAAGATTTGACAACTTTTATACACTTATGGATCTTTAAAATTTTCCCTTGTCGAAGAATACATTTTGTGCTCTATCCAATTTAAACTCGCCAAATGTGAGGCTGGTTGCATTGAATTGCATCATGTCCAAGGTGGTTTTCATGCAGATTGAAAATTGATTGTCATGCATCTATCTTCTGTATAACCTATCAAGAGAAATTACACTATTTTTCTGTTTAATGCACTCTTTGGCCTTGTTTTGTTTCTAGTTATGGTATATAGACTTCTATCAAATATTTTCATTGTTTGAAGCCTGTATTTTCCATGAACGATGAGTTACGAGATGCCGTCTTGCTTGAGTTTGCAAACAAGAAGGATCTCCCAAATGCAACGACTGCTCTGGAAATCACGGATAAGCTTGGCCTACACTCTTTACGCCAGCAGCACTGGTAATATTAAATTATATATATTGGATGCTTCTCTATTTTCATTTGCAAATTACAATTCATCTAAAGGTTGTTAGGTTTTTAGATGGTTGGTTATTTAGGTATTCCAAAGAAATATGGAGGGAGGGAGGGCAAAGATTAACTAGGAAGAAAATCCACACCAATAGATAGCTTATGCTCAGTGTCACAACTATCCATTATGCTCAATGTCACAACATTGGTTAAGTAACAACCATATGCCAATCAGATGTCCTCCAAACCAGTGTTACTTTACTGCTCTCTTTGGTGAATATGGCATTTGGCTCCTTTTATGCTGTAACTTAGGCTAGGTGAGGTGTTGATCTTAGGCTTCATAGAGTGCCAAACTCGTTTCCATGCAAATGCCAAGTTTCGTGATCAATTCAACAATATTGTGCTGACTATAATGAGGCATGAAATCAAGGGAATCTTGGGCTCTCAGTTTGATGTTATTTTCAGATGTCATTCTTAAAAAAAACACTAGGAATATGGTGGTTTTGGCCGTTGGGAATTGTTGATACTCCACATAAAGTGCTCAGGGTTCCTATATTGTGTAGCCAAGATTTCAACTCCCTTGTGATCCCGTGGTTCAAACCATCTGCAATTATTGTGAAATGAATAGCCCTATCCATGGAAAATTTATTGTCACCTTGAAAGTCTGAAAATACAACTAATGTTATAAGAATTGCAACAATGTCTCCTATTTCCTGGCGGGGTCACGAAACATGGATGTACTCTTGGTAATTCATTTGTTGTTTAGTCTGTAGCTGTCTAAGACAAGCCTTGAGCTGAAAGAGATGCACTATCATTTCCAGACTGGTGAGGAATATTTTGTTCACACTGTTTGTCCTTGTCTGAGATAGCTATTTGAGGGATATGTGATTTGTATCTTAAAGATGCAGTGCTCCCCTTATATGTTAATTTTTAGTCTTAAAAGATGATCTAGATTTGGTACATGTTGATAGCTGGTTCAGAATCTGCTGATTAGTGATTTACTTCTACAAGGTGCCTTCCTAAGTTGAACAAATCTGTCATACATGGGTTGATGATGGGATATTTGAGGCCTATGATAAACGCCAGTTCTATCTTATTGTCTTTATCCATCAAGCATTGTCTCTGCTGCTTGGAAATGACCCCGATGACGTACCAAATTTTCCTTTTTAAATGCCAGTATAATCATGTATCTAACATTTTATTTGCTCATACACTTCTGAATAACATTTCAAGCTTCAATTTATCATTATATCATGTAGCTTACTCTTAGTTGAGCAACCTGTAGGCTCCCCCCTTCATTAGGGTGCTGATAAATCCAAATGTTAAATTTTCTCAAACTATGATAAACAGATTTTGCATTCTAAAAGAGTTTTTACAGGAAATTAAACAATGGAAAACTTAAAGCTACTCAAAACCACACACTGTAGAAAATATATAACGAAAACACAATAAATTGACTATCAGAACCTGTTACTACTTTTCATTACTTCTGAAAATGAAACTCTGCTTCAGCTAAACAGCATGAGCAAACTCCTAATTGCTGAACTGAAAACTGAATGAATAAAACCTATGCCCCTGCCTTATCCTTTTTAGACTAATAAGTACAATGAATCCTCTGGTCACATCCACAATGATGTGTTAACTGGAAATATTAAACCTTAAACCTAAAGTGCCTTCCTTACATGGATAGATGAGCCTAAGTGAAGTGTCTACCCTTGGAGTTGTTGAAAACATATCCATTGGGGCCTCTAAGTTTCCAGGAAGTATACAAGGTTGTCAAACACTTTGGTTAACTGGAGTTCAGAGATGTGCAACTTGAATGCCATAACAATAAACTAAGGAAGTTGGGAAATGGCTCTAATATTTTTACCTTTTGGGGTGTGAGCCCTTAGGTGTACTGAAAATTACCCCAAATTTTGTAGTGGCTCTGCCTGTGATATCTTACCTCTCTTTTTCTTTCGAGAAGTCCCAAAGAAAATAATCCTGGAAATATTTGGGGGTTTTTTTTATTCTGAGTTCCCATGTAGGATTTGGGAGCTAAGAACTTTCTTACTCTTCACAATTATCTTGCATATATTGATCTTGATGATAATTGAATTTGCATTTGGTCCATCGAGGAATTCTTCTGAGGTAATTAGGCATGGGCTTGATGTAGGCCAACTTCAGATTGAGTAATGCTCTACTGATTAAAGTTTGGGTCTTAAGAAATTTCTTCTATAGGGGCTTGATTTCCCTTGGAAGTCGGCCCTATCCTTTTTTTCAGTCATGCTCCATATTTCATTTTTTTTAACAATTTTGAAAAAGAATCCCAAGATTGTAAAAGAACATCTCTTGGATAGTTATTTTGACATGCTTTGGTAGTTTTTTTTTCTATTGGACGTTCTACTTAAACTTAAAGCATATTTTTAAGAATGCATGGCCATTTGGTAGGTTGATCATTGTGTCACAGATCTTGTTCCACAGCAGCAGACAATTAGTCCTCTGCAGCTTCCACTCGTAGATGTTGTTATTATTGCTCAGGTTGGTTTGTATTATATTTGTTGTTATTGCTCAGATGTTGTTGTTATTGATTCTCACCTATTTGTATTTATATTTTCTTTCAAGCTTCTTTACTGCCTTAATCATCTTATGGTTTGGGAAGAGTTTCTATTGTCTTTAAACTAAAGTATACTTTATTTTAATGTTAATATATGATAACAATATGTCTCATTCATGCAGACATATACTAGGTTAAGTGGTGGTTCCTATGCAATTGGAGAGCAACCAGTAAAGGTAGTAGATGGTCATGACTTTTGGATATGAGCAAAATCTCTCTGAGATGTCTTTTGAATGTACTTAAACAATTCCTGGTTTCAACAATATCAAAACAATCTCAGAATTTTTAAATTTCCAAGGTTTACTGAATCCAAAGGCAATGGCTAGGCTAGCAGTGGGGGAGGCTCTGAAAAATCTTGTTTGGGCTAAGGTGAGTATATCATGTCAAAATTTTGCTTTCTCAAGATGATCTTTCCAATTTTCCGTTGATCATTCTTGCAATCTTAGGTGAAAAGAGCCATTGTTAAACATAATGAAAGTATAAAGCATATGTTTTCCTTAATAATGATATTTGGCCTTATAAAGAAGCACATCATACATGATTTATAGGTTACTTCACTGAATGATGTCAAAGCTAGTGGGACTTGGATGTATGCTGCAAAGCTAGATGGAGAAGGTACATCCATGTATGATGCAGCCAATTCTCTTTGGGTTGCAATGATAGAACTTGGGATAGAAATAGATGGTGTAAAAGACAGTCTTTCAATGGCTGCACAAGATGGAGGAGATACTATCAAAGCTCCTGGCAATCTAGTAATCAGTGCTTATGTGACCTTGCTGGATATTTCAAAGATTGTTACACCATACTTGAAGGTGACATTTCAAAATGGATTTGGACAAGCAACTCTAAGATTGTTAAGTCTTCATAATTGTCATACTGACATAATCCACTGTTATGTAGCTAGGAGATGATGTACTTCTACTCTATATTGATTTGGCTAAAGGAAAGCACCGTTTAGGTGGTTCTGCCCTTACTCATGTTTTTGACCAGGTAAATGCTAAAATATTTATTGTTGGATTGGTGTATTTTTATTAGAAAAGGTCAATACATTATGCAGAGAACAATATATTATGAATGGTTGGATGGACCATTTTGATTTCTTTCGTGGCATCACGTTTCATGATTAAATCATTCTTTATATTTACAATTTTGTCTTGCAGATTGGTGATGTTTTACCAGACCTTGATGATGTTTCATATCTCAAGAGAGCCTTCAATGCAGTCTAGGTGAGGGCCTAACCAAATGGTAATTGGCAACCAATTAATAATTAATAACTGGGTAAATAATATGCTTATGTTATCCAACCTTTTTTTATTAACTAAATAAATTCAATGATGCAAGAATGGTACTTAACTTATCCCACTATAAAATGGCCTTTGGGTCAATTTCAGAGTCAACCCTATCTCCCTATATGTGAAATTATTAATTTTGTGGAGGTTAAATTAGTGTCAACTTGTAATTTCTTAATGTATCTTATAGCTTCTCCAAGGAAGGATGTAAGAGGGAAGACTTTAGCTATACATAATTTGACTTGCACTTAATCGGTTTGCTTGAATGCAATGCTACAAACATTCCTGATAAAATTTTATTGGTATTATTTAACTTTAAGAAGCAACCATTAATTTATGTTTTCGTTGTGAATAAGTACATCATCAAAACATCAAGTCTAGTTGCCAATCTTTTTTATTTTCTGCAAGTAATTAGGGAAAGGTTTATATATTATTATTATAATACTGTGTTGTTGGATAAAATGGGCCAGAATTGAAGTTGAAGATATTTGTATGTATTTTGGATCTTAGACAGGCAAACGTCTCTAGCTGTCGAGATATCAACAATTGATAGATAATTAAAACAAATTTATTGCAAGTTGGATCTTGTATTCTTTTCTATCTATGAAGGGAAACAACTTGCTTTTGTTCCTGATAATTTGTACAGCCATGGATTATTGTACTCATGCATAGTTTGTAAGATCATTCTTCTTTGAATTTTCGTCATTATCACAATTGAACTGCTATATCTTAGAATTATTTTAGTACTTGAAGCATTATTCTTGAATATGTTTGACATTCATTTTGTTCCAATACAAAATATGTTTGAATATCATCATTGTCAAGCAATAACAACTTCTTAAAGGGTGCTAGCTCAATGGTAGAACACCTGCCTAATTATAGGTGGGAGATTGGTGGTTCGATTCCTCCGTACCCTATCATAAATTAGTGACTAAGAAAACGAGTAAATTTGCATATATACGACTATTAGTAGCTAATTTTCAGTATCTTATAGCATGACTAACGTTTAGTCGTATTTAGATTAGTCATTAATATGTTATCATCTAGTAGTTTATTTAGTCGTATATTTGGTCATTAATTGTGACAATCAATGACTAAATCAATGACTAAATCAGTGACTAAATCAGTGAGTATCAATGACTAAATCAATGACTAAATTAGTGACTAAATCAGTGAGTATCAATGACTTAATCAGTGACTATCAATGCCTAATAAGTCAACCAATTAATGACTAGTGAAATACGAATAGAGATAAGATAGTGGAAATCGGATACTATTAGTCACCGACTCAAAAATAGTCGTTTATAGTCGAATTTTAGTCATTAATTTCTCATTTTGTACTAGTGTATTATCGTGGATTATCAAGTTTGTGCGGGGTCTCTCCATCTTTATTGTTGTGTGTACGTTTGTTTACATTTTTTGATGGAGTTTCCTTCAAACCAATGAATAGTCATGTTGAAGTGGAGTGTTTTTTCCTTCATAGTAGTGAGCGTTGAGGTTGAGCCTGTGGAGAGACTCCAATCGTGATACCAAATCATGTGGTGAAACTCGTTTCTATAGGAATTGGTGAAGTTGTTCATGACTACTCATTATTGTGTGAGTGTCTCCTCTTCCTCGTTTAGCACGTTAAGATTGAGTGCCTGACTAAGATTGGATTTGGTGTCCTGTATTGCATTGAAGTGAAGGTTATCGCAATGTTGCGATTGAATGATTCCACAGATGTTATTTGAATGATATTTCATAAGACTATCATTCATTATCCATTGTAATTACAAACTTGTGTATATATATGCCTATAATCTACAATCCAAATAATTGAAACTGTCTTGGTGAACTATGGTGGGAAATGTGAGCCCACTCTCTGTAATAATGCTTATTTGGTGGTTGGTGCATCTTCCTAAAACATAATTACATAAAGTGTTGAAGTGGTGTATATCTCAGCATTGGTTCTTTCTCACTTGGATCTAGAAGAAGAAATTTGTGTTATGATTGAGATTTTTGGTTCACTTTCTAAGAGAATTATGGCAAGGAATGCATGCTATATTTAAATATTTTCATTGAAGTCTGGAGCAAGAAGCATATTGTCGATTTTTGTTAACATTAAATGTTTTTCCTAATTTATGCTCTTATTGGACAACTAATTTTGATGGTTAATGATTTAGATTCTTCTTGTTTTTTGCACACAGATAGTACTTTTCCAATAGTTCAAGCAACACTCCATGAATTTGTTATGTAAATTATGCTTGGAATAGAACTCTTTTGAGGTTACTCTGGAGAGTAAATATGATTCTCTCTTATTTTTTGGAAAATTTAGAGCATGTTGTCTCAAGCAAAATGATATAGAAAAGTGTAGTGGTGCTTGGAAGAGACATGCACATTGCATTAGAAAACTGTATTCCCGTGGCATAAACTTTAAGACCTGCACAGTGAATTCATGGAAAGAAATTGTTGATTGACAATGTTTTGGGCATATGAGAGTTGGATTCCCATGATCTTAGCTTGCAAGGAATATTTGGACTTCCCTTCTTGTAAAAGACTTCCTAGAGATTGCATTAAAAAGAACTAAATACTACTGCAGAATTGAACTTGTATAATAATGTTGCATATATTTTAAGAAACCTTTTGTATCTTTTCTTCCAACTTTTGTTCTAAGTTGCAGGTTCAAAGATTCAAATTGCAGAAGATGTTGTCCTCACTGGCAAGGACACTTTTCCACAATGTGTTAAGTTGCTAGTTTGTTGCATAATTGAATGTGTATGCTAATGAAAAATCGATTTGTATGGTGTTGGAGAATTGCGACATGGTGTTGCAGAATGTGTATGCAGACCTGCATAGTGCACATGAATTCTTGAAATGCACTGTGTATATTCCATATTGATAACTAGCCATCAATTATCCTACATCTAATTGATAGAAGTGATCTTGCAGAGAATATTCAAGATTAGTTTCGTGTGTTGCTTGAAAGATCCAAGCAAGTTTGCAGTTGTTGCTATAGTTGCTCCAAAAGAAGAGAACATTACATCATTTAGGTATAGCATATTCCTTAGTTCAACATTCAAGAATGTAACTTGCAGATTGTGTTTTGTTTGTTATTTTCTAGTGTTTGTTTTGGTACTTGCATTTTTGTTTTTGTACAGTATCAAACTTAAATCAAGTTGAATTGAACATTGTATGCGAGTGCATTTTTCGATGAGAACAACACCCCTTCTCTTTTAAGTTTGAAGTTGTTGAAACATTGATTGTAAAGGGAGGATTTGCAAGAATCCCTTAGTCTAATTGAGTGCTTTTACTTGATCCTACATGCACAAGTAGGCCTCAAATTATCTTCACTATGTATAATACAAAAGAAACATTAGACTTGTTGAATAATCTAGTACATTCAGCTCCATATGACTCAATCACAGTGAACAAAGACACACTCCAGACTATCATCAATCAATTACATGATTTAAAAGCAAAAGAGGAAGAAGCACAACACATAAATCAACATTTTGAACTAGTGCTTGTTCATTATGACCCCTTGTTTGAAGACGATTCCTATCAGCTACAAGAAAACAATGAAATCATGTCAGATGTACTACTTATTCAGAGTTCCAGATGCCAATAGTTTGACAAAGTTTCCCATATGAAAGATCAGTGTTTTGATCTTCATCCTTAACGATATTGTGGGAAGCGCAACCATTCTTTAGATCAGTGTGTAAAGTTGAAGAAACCTGCAAGAGTGAAACATGCAGCAGATTATTGTATTGCTTCTTGGGTCAATGCAAGCTAATGAGGGCCACTTTTGGCGCATTAGATGCAATAGAAAACTGAAAAATCAGGCATCCCTCAACTTACTTAGACTTTTTGAGATACTTACGCAAAATATCTTGCATTGAGTAAAAAATATGAAATGTAGGAAATTGAATCAAGTTTCTGAATATATAACTTTTATGTATTGAAAATTTGCATAGCTATGTCAAGTTTTATTTTCCTAACATACACTTTTTGTTTTTCAGGAAAATGATAAGGTACATGTTTGTGTGGGTGCAGCCTTTGAGGGCCTAAATGATGTAATCAAGCTACAAAAATGGGAATGCATGTGGAGAACATATAGCACTAGTGCGTCATTATTTTTCAAAAATTAAATTAGTAAATCTATAATTTTTTTATAATTGTCTAAGTGATCAAACCTTGAAGATAGTACGTCTTGTGTGTGTATGTCCTTTGAAGGTCTTAATGTAAAAATCATGAAATAGGGTTTTTATAGAACGTGGAAGTTAGTGTCTACTTGTACACCATATAACTTGTTTTTGAAATGATCAAGAATTGAAAAAGTTATGGAAGAAACACTAACATTGTGTTTCACGAGTTAAGGAGGTAGGACACAAAAGAAATTGAAAGAAAATAGGAAAAAATAATCTTTTTAAATAGAAGTTACATATTTGGAATCCGCATAAAAAATGCTATTTTTTTAAAGATTTTGTCAAAAATGACTATGTGTAGCATACTGTAACGAGTGGCTAAGCACAGGATTCTCTAGAAACTGGAAGAAATATACCCAATTAGCTTTGGTTTATCATTACCATAGCACAGGTTTAGTATTACCAAAGAAAACTCCAAAGCCTACACATAGGATTATGGTTGACATCCGAGCAAGTGAGTCGGCTTGGTTTAGGCTCTAACAACACGAGCACATTCTGTTTAAATTCAAAAAATATTGTAACGCTTTTAGAATTTCATAACGCGAACACGTTATCTGACTACATAATGCATGTGCGTTCTTTAGTGAAAAAATGCGCTAGCGTTATGTAAACCATAAAATATATGTTTAATAATTGAGAGGGGGTGGGGAAGACTCAAGGGAATTTTTGGTTAATATTTGAGAAGGGGTGGGGAAGGGTCAAGGGAATATATGGTTAATATTTTTAATAGGGGTGGGAAAGGGTCAAGGGATTAGAAGGATGTTGGAATCTTGAGTGGGGAGAGATGAAGGGAATGAGAACATGATGGGCTACAAGGTTGAAGGACAGTGGAGCTTGAGAGCACTATTAGGAGTAGAAGAGGTTCTAAAGAGGTATAGGGTTAGAAGTTGAAAGTGAGACTTGAGTGACAAGGGGGAATGGATGGAGGCAAGGGGGATGTGAGAGAGAAAGAAAGAATACAAGGGGGGAGAGACATAGAGCGAGGGAGGGAGAGGGACAATCGGGAGGAATAGATTTAGAGGGAGTGAGAGATTGATGGGGATAGAATGAAATAAAGAGATATGAACGGAGGGACATAAAGTGTCGGTGGGAGACATGCAGGGAGTGGTCGCGATGGAGAGAGAGAGAGAATATGAGAGGAAGGGGAAGGGAAATAAAGTGAGAGAGAGAGGGAGTGATGGAGAGATGGGGATAGGGTGAGGGAAAGATAAAATGAGGTAGGGATAGAAGGTGAGAGAGAGAGAGGCAGTGAGAGAGGGAGGGAGAGAAGGTAGGGTGAGGGATGGAGGGAGAAAGGTGGAGACAAATATGGATGAAGGGGGAATGGATTTGAGAATGGAAAGGGACATAATGTGTGTGTGTGTGTGTGTGTGTGTGTGAGAGAGAGAGAGAGAGAGAGAGAGAGGGAGATTGATGGTTGGGGAGAGAAAGACTAGAGGGAGGTGTGATCGACAAAGAAAGTGGGAGGTTTTGTGTGTATGTGTGTGATAGCGAAGGAGGAATCGGTGGGGTAGCAGGGACGAAGATGGTGTAAGGGAGAGAAAGCGACATAGAGGGAGGGAGGTAAAGGGAGTGAGGAACAGATCCATGGATAGATATATCTAGAAAGATATACGGAGGGAGGGTTAGAAGGTGAGAGAGAGAGGGTAGGGGCAAAGGATAAAGGCACATAAGGGTAGTGATTAAGGGCGAATGAAGGGAGAGAGTGCTATAGGGACCTGGATAATTACAAAGATCAAGAGAAGGTGGATACCCTCCTCCTCATCATATTCATCACCATCGCCATCATCATCCACATATTCATCATCATAACCATCATCATCATCAACAACATCTTCATCATCATTGTCATCTCTAGGTTCCTCATCAACATCTCCATCATCATCATCATCTTCTTCATCATCATCATCATCATCATCTTCATCACCATCACCATCATCATCAACATCTTCATCATCATCACCATCATCATCATCATCAACATCGTCATCATGATTTGTATCTCCCCCTTCCTCATCAACATCTCCATCATCATCATCTTCTTCATCATCATCATATTCATCATCATCTTCATCACCATCACCATTATCATCAACATCTTCATCATCATCACCATCATCATCATCATCATCATCAACAACATATTCATCATCATTCTCATCTCTAGGTTCCTCATCAACATTGCAATCATCATCATCATCTTCATCATCATCATCATCAGCAGCAGCAGCATCATCATCATCATCTTCATCACCATCACCATCATCATCAACATCTTCATCATCATCACCATCATTATCATCACCATCATCATCATCACCATCATCATCCTCAAAAACATCTTCATCATCATTGTCATCTCCCCCGTCCTCATCAACATCATCATCATCATCATCATCATCACCATCATCATCCTCAACAACATCTTCAACATCATTGTCATCTCCCCCTTCCTCATCAACATCTCCATCATCATCATTAGCATCAGCATCAACATCAGCATCAGCATCATCTTCATCACCATCACCATCATCATCAACATCTTCATCATCATCACCATCATCATCACCATCATCATCATCATTGTCATCTCTAGGTTCCTCATCAACACATCCATCATCATCTTCTTCATCATCATCATCATCATCATCATCTTCATCACCATCACCATCACCATCAACATATTCATCATCATCAACAACAACAACAACATCTTCATCATCATTGTCATCCCCCCCTTCCTCATCAACATCTCCATCATCATCATCTTCATCATCATCATCATCAACTTCATCACCATCATCATCATCATCTTCATCATCATCATCAACATCTTCATCATCATTTTCATCTCTATTTTCCTCATCAACATCTCCATCATCATCATCTTCTTCATCTCCATCATCATCATCTTCATGACCATCATCATCATCATCTTCATCATCGTTGTCATTTCTAGGTTCCTCATCAACATCTTCATCATCATCATCATCTTCATCACCATCATCATCCACATCTTCATCATCATAACCATCATAATCATCACCATCACCATCATCAACAACATCTTCATCGTCATTTTCATCTCCCCCTTCCTCATCAACATCTCCATCATCATCATCATCATCATTATCTTCATCACCATCACCATCACCACCAACATCTTAATCATCATCAACAACATCTTCATCATCATTGTCATCTCTAGGTTCCTCATCAACATCTCCATCATCATCATCTTCTTCATCTCCATCATCATCATCTTCTTCATCATCATCATCATCATCTTCATCATCATTGTCATCTCTATTTTCCTCATCAACATCTCCATCATTATCATCATCTTCTTCATCATCATCATCATCATCATCTTCATCGACATCACCATCTTCATCAACATCTTCAGCATCATCACCATGATCATCATCACCATCATCATCAACAACAACATCTTCATCATCATTGTTATCTGCCCCTTCCTCATCAACATCTCCATCATCATCATCTTCATCATCATCAACATCTCCATCATCATCATCTTCATCATCATCATCATCTTCTTCATCACCATCACCATCACCATCATCATCTTCATCATCATCACCATCATCATCAACATCTTCATCATCATTGTCATCTCCAGGTTCCTCATCAACATCTCCATCATCAACATCTTCATCATCATCATCATCATCATCATCATCATCATCATCACCTTCATTATCATCACCATCATTATCATCAACAACATCTTCATCATCATTGTCATCTCCCCCTTCCTCATCAACATCTCCATCATCATCATCTACATCATCATCATCATCATTATCATCACCATCACCATCATCATCAACATCTTCATCATTAGCAGCAACATATTCATCATCATTTTCATCTCTAGGTTCCTCATAAACATCTCCATCATCATCATCTTCTTCATCATCATCATCATCCTCATCATCATCCTCATCACCATCACCATCATCATCAACATCTTAATCATCATCACCATCATCATCAACATCTTCATCATCATTGTCATCCCTAGGTTCCTCATCACCATCACCATCACCATCACCATCATCATCAACACTTCCATCATCATCATCTTCTTCATCTCCATCATCACCATCTTCTTCTTCATCATCATCCTCATATTCATGACCATGACCATGACCATCATCATCATCATCACCATCATCATCATCATCAACATCTTCATCATGATTGTCATCTCTAGGTTCCTCATCAACATCTTCATCATGATTGTCATCTCTAGGTTCCTCATCAACATCTTCATCATCATTATTTTCATCATCATCATCATCATCATCATCATCTTCATCACCGTCACCATCATCATCAACATGTCCATCATCATCACCATCAACATCATCGTCACCATCATCATCAAAATTATCATCCTCATCCTCATCCTCATCATCTTCATCAGCATCATCATCATCATCATCAACATCAACATCTTCATCATCATCATCATCTTCTTCATCATCATCATCATCTTCATCACCATCACCATTATCATCAACATCTTCACCATCATCACCATCATCATCAACGTCATCATCATCATCAACAACATATTCATCATCATTGTCATCTCCCCCTTCCTCATCAACATATCCATCATCATCATCTTCATCATCATTGTCATCTCCCCCTTCCTCATCAACATATCCATCATCATCATCTTCATCATCATCATCATCATCATTATCATCATCACCATCACCATCATCATCAACATCTTCATCAGCATCATCAACAACTTCATCATCATTGTCATCTCTAGGTTCCTCATTAACATCTCAATCATCATCTGTTGAATATTGTAACTTCAAAGAATATTATATTTGTACTTTATTATTCCGGAGATGTTTCATTCCTCCGAGGCAATCCTATTATGTATCCGGAGATGTTTATTCCTCCGATGATTAATATTAACTAGGGTTATTAGACCCACCATATGTGGGTCGGCCCTGTAGTTACATTTTAGGGGTTATTAGACTTCTCCAGGTGAGGTCGGCCCCAACAGGTCTTTTAGTCAGTTGAGATTCAAGTATAAATAGAGGAGGTGAACTCCTCATTAGATCATTCACTCACTTGTGAAAGAGTGCGCACTAGTTGAGGAGATCTGCTAAGGAGTCAAGGAGAAGGAGCACATCTTGTATTTTGGTTGATCATCTTATTGAGGAAAGCTTTACTGGGTTTTCTACCCCATGAGGGTTTCCCAGGATATATTGTGTGTTATCTTGTGATTGTGTTTCTATCAGAGATCTTGCTTGTCTATTTGGTTTAAACTTAACATGGTATCAGAGCTAGACTGAATAGGACATCTTTCACAAGGTAAGATCATCTCTCTCTCTCTTTGGTGAAGCTAGGGTTTTCAGCCCAAAGTTAGTATTATTGATTTTTGGTTGCATGGCTGGATAGCCCTCATCAATACCTTTCTTTTAAGCCCTAGATCGAACTTTTTGGTTGGGTAGAACTCCGGGAATTGCAAACCCTAATTCTACCAAAAGTGCGATACGTCAGTTTTTGGTTTCAGAAAAAAGTTGGAATTTTTGATTTCTGTTTACATGGTTGGATAGCCCTTATCAAGAGCATTCTTTTAAGCTATAGATCGAACTTTTTGGTTGGATAGAACTCCGGGAATTGCAAACCCTAATTCTACCAAAAGTGCGATAAATTTCTGTTTCAGTTTCCGGAAAAGTGAAAAGTAACTTTCCAAGTTAGTCTACTCTGTCTCTTGGACTCCCCCAAGAGAAGATGGCTCCTAATACTAAGCTTGAAGACAAGCTAGAAGGCATAGAAAATTTCCGGGCATGGAAATACAGAATTGGTCTCATTCTTGAAGAGAATGATCTTGCTCATTATATCAAGGAGGAAGTTGCAGAACCAGAAGAAGATGAAGCCAAAGAAAAACACAGGAAGGATTTGATTAGGGCAAAGAGAATCATAGCAGATTCTATTAAAGACCACTTGATTCCCCAAGTGGCTTCCAAGAAGACTCCAAAAGAAATGTATGATGCCCTAGGAAGAATGTATGAAGGGAAGAACATCAATAGGAAGATGAATCTAAGGACTCAGTTGAAGAGTACCAAGATGCACAAAGGAGAATCCATTCAAGACTACTTCTCAAGAGTCTCTCTAATCAAAGAGCAACTAGATGCCATTGGTGATACTCTTGATGAGGATGAACTTGTGATGACAGCTCTAAATGGTCTCACTAGACCTTGGGAGTCATTCATTCAAACTATGTGTGCCAGAAAAGAAAGTATGAAGTTTGATGTAGTTTGGGAGGATTGTGTGCAAGAGGAGGCTAGGGTTGCAAATAGAGAAGCCCTACTCAAAGAAGATGACCAAGCCTTGGCCACACACACCAAAAGAAGAAGGAGTCAATCCTACTCCAAGAAGGGAAATCACAAGGAGTCTCATCCTCCTCACAGATTTCAGAAGAAAAGAGGATCTACTCAAAGAAGGGATTACTCTTCCTTCCAGTGCTATTCTTGCCACAAATTAGGACACATTGCTAAAGATTGTCCTCTACAAAAGAAGAAGGGTTCTTACTACAAAAGACACCAAGCACATCTTGCAGAAGATGACAGTGAAGTAGAAGAAGTTGAGGAAGAAAGGTCTCACAATAAAAGGCCTAGAGATGAAAGGGAGGAAGAAGAAAGGACCTTCTCCAAAAGAAGGACAAGGAGAAATACAGAAGAAGATGCAGAAGAATATGTTCTCTTCTCCGCACTCTCTGGATCCATAACCCCTGAAGAAGGTACATGGCTTATTGACAGTGGTGCTTCAAAGCACATGACAGGACAGAAAAGGACTCTCTCAAAACTTGAAGAAAAGACTTCTCCCCAAAAGGTATCTCTAGGAGATGACTATCAATATCCCATTAAGGGAATTTGTGAAGCAAACTACAAACTCGATTCTGGAACTCCCATGAAGATGAAGGAAGTTCTATATGTTCCAGGATTGAAGAAGAATTTGCTTTCAATCTCAGCTTTGGACAAGAAAGGCTACAGAGTTGCTTTCATTGATGGACAAGTGTTAATGTGGTCCAAAGGCAAAACCATTAAGGATGCAATTGTTATTGGTGAAGAGGAAGGAGGTTTATATAAACTTAAGGGTTATCCGGAAGCTGCTCTTGTTCATGAAACATCCAGCCCCAGTGAGCTATGGCATAGAAGACTAGCTCACATCAACTACAAAGCCTTACCTTATGTAAGCAAGGTGGTCATAGGACTACCAGATTTAAAGGTTGATCATGATGGCTCATGTAAAGGATGTAAGAAAGGCAAGAATGTCAAGAACCCCTTTCCGAAGAGTGAAACAAAGACTAAGGGTATCTTGGAGTTAATACACTCAGATGTATGTGGTCCAATGCCCACCACCTCTCTAAGTGGTTTTGATTACTATCTTTCATTCATTGATGATCATTCAAGGAAAACTTGGATTTACTTTCTAAAAGGTAAGAATGAAGTCTTTGGAAAGTTCAAAGAATTCAAGGCCTTAACAGAGAATCTCTCAGATAAGAAAATCAAGATTCTCAGGACAGACAATGGTGGAGAATATACTTCAAAAGAGTTTGAAGAATTTTGTAAAGAAGCTGGAATCAAGAGAGAGTTAACCACTCCCTACAATCCCCAACAAAATGGGGTTGCAGAAAGGAAAAATAGAACCATCATGGAAGATGTGAAGACTATGATACATGACCAGGATCTTCCCATGTATCTATGGGCTGAAGCAGCCAAGACAGCAGTTTATGTGCAAAATAGATTATCTCACAGTGCTCTTGAAGTCAAAACTCCAGAAGAAGTGTTTACAGGTAAGAAGCCTGAAGTAAGCCATCTTAAAATATTTGGGTGTCCTGTGTACATCCACATTCCAAAAGAAAAGAGAACCAAGTTGGATCCCTCAGGTAAGAAGGGAATGTTTGTTGGTTATTGTGAAACTTCCAAAGCCTTCAGAATATACATACCAGGTTTCCATCATATAGAAATAAGTAGAGATGTAACCTTTGATGAGGAAGCAGCTCTCAAGAAATCCAGAAAGTGTCAACTTGAAGAAGTTTATGAAGAAGATACATCTCCCAAAATCTCAGAGACTGTTCATGTCCCTAAAGAAGTTACACCAGAGGATCATGACATGCTGGAACCACAAGAACCTCCTGTAGCAGAATTATCTAGGAAAAGAAGACCAGCATGGGCTAGAGATATTATTCAAGGAGCTGAAAGATATGGTGCTCCTGAAGGCTCCACTAGAGAAAGGAAGAAACCAAAACTAGTGTCCAACTATATGGCCTTGATGTGTGATCTTGTGGATCAACTACCTACCAACTATGAAGAGGCAGCTCAGAAGAAAGAATGGGTAGAAGCAATGACAGAAGAATATCAGTCAATAATGAAAAATGATGTTTGGGATATAGTCCCCAAACCCAAAGATAAAAGTGTGGTTTCTTCCAAATGGATTTTCAAAATAAAACATGCTGCAGATGGTAGCATTGAAAAATACAAGGCAAGATTTGTTGCCAGAGGATTCTCTCAGAAGGAAGGAATTGACTATGAAGAAACATTTGCACCTGTCGCTAGGTATACTTCAATTAGAACTATCATGGCACTTGCATCCATGATGAAATGGAAATTGCATCAAATGGATGTTAAGACAGCCTTCCTGAATGGTGTAATTGAAGAAGAAGTATACATAGAACAACCTCAAGGTTTTGAGGTCAAAGACGGAAGGACCCATGTATGCAAACTGAAGAAGGCATTATATGGTTTGAAGCAAGCTCCCAGAGCTTGGTATGGAAGAATTGACAGTTTCTTATTAAGCATGGGATTTACCAAAAGTAAAGCTGACCCCAATCTCTATCTTAAAGTAATGAATGATGAACCTGTTATATTGCTATTATATGTAGATGATCTATTTCTAACAGGAAATGAGAAACAAATCATTGAAAGCAAGAAGAAGCTTTCTTCAGAATTCGAAATGAAAGATCTCGGATTAATGCACTACTTCTTAGGCCTAGAAGTGTGGCAAGAGCCAAAAGGGATCTTTCTAAATCAAGGTAAGTATACTGTGGAGATCCTCAAAAGATTTGATATGTTGGAATGTAAATCTATGGCCACTCCCATGGACTCCAACCTAAAACTGTTGGCTAATGATTCATCAGAACTAGTGGACATAACCCTATATAGACAAATCATTGGATCATTGATGTACTTAACAAATACTAGGCCTGATATATGCTTTGCTGTAAATACCCTAAGTCAGTTTCAAGTAGAACCTAGAAAGGTTCACCTTATAGCTGCAAAGCATATCATGAGGTACCTAAAAGGTACAGTGGACTTTGGCCTTTACTATCTTGGAGACAATGAACTCAAGTTGCATGGTTTCTCAGATTCTGATTGGGCAGGTAGTGTCTCAGACAGAAAAAGTACTTCAGGTGGATGTTATGGTCTTGGATCTGCCATGATCTCCTGGTTCAGCAAGAAACAATCTAGTGTGGCCCTCAGTACCGCTGAAGCAGAATATATAGCTGCTTGCTCTGCCAGCTGTGAAGCGGTGTGGCTTCGGAAACTCTTATCTGGAATCTTTGACTTAGAAATGGATCCCACTGTGATTATGTGTGATAATCAAAGCTGCATTAAGATGACTGAAAATCCTGTGTTCCATGATAAGTCAAAACACATTGAGATCCGTTACTTTTATATACGAGACATGGTGCAGAGAGGAGCCATCAAGCTCGAGTATATAAGCACTGAGGATCAGGTTGCTGATATCTTGACTAAACCTCTGTCTCGTGTGAAGTTTGAGTACTTCCGAGACAAGCTTGGTATAGTCCAGAAGGACCCTCCTCGAAAGGGGGAGTAGTATAGTATTTCTGTCGCTCATTTTTCTGTTTTGTTAGCTACTTACAATTATTTAGATTTAGAACTCTTACATATTGTTTATGCTAGATGTATACATGTTTTGATATGATGTATTAGTGAGAATACATGTCTGATGTATACATGTTTTGTTTTTGATATACATGCTAGTGATGTACACATGTTTTGATGTGATGTGTACATATGTTGATTAGTGATGTATACATATTGTGATGTACACATGTTTTGACGTGATGTGTACATGTGTTGATTAGTGATGTATACATATTGTGATGTACACATGTTTTGACGTGATGTGTACATGTGTTGATTAGTGATGTATACATGTTTTGATGTACACATGTTTTGATGTGATGTGTACATGTTTTGATTAGTGAGGTATACATGTTTTGATGTGATGTGTACATGTTTTGATTAGTGATGTATACATGTTTTGATGTACACATATTTTGATGTGATGTGTACATGTGTTGATTAAGTGATGTATACATGTTTTGATGTACACATGCTTTGATGTGATGAATACATGTTTTGATGTGATACATGATTGTACCTGTATGGATGTGAATACAGTTGAGGGGATTGGATCATCCCTGGACTTTCAGTCCTAAAGAGAACCGTAGACGTAAGGTCTCCGAGAATGAAGTCCTTAGTGGAAAGTTGAGGGGATTGGATCATCCCTGGACTTTCAGTCCTAAAGAGAACCGTAGACGTAAGGTCTCCGACAATGAAGTCCTTAGTGGACAGTTGAGGGGATTGGATCATCCCTAGACTTTCAGTCCTAAAGAGAACCGTAGACGTAAGGTCTCCGAGAATGAAGTCCTTAGTGGACAGTTGAGGGGATTGGATCATCCCTGGACTTTCAGTCCTAAAGAGAACCGTAGACGTAAGGTCTCCGAGAATGAAGTCCTTAGTGGACAGTTGAGGGGATTGGATCATCCCTGGACTTTCAGTCCTAAAAAGAGCCGTAGACGTGAGGTCTCCGAGAATGAAGTCCTTAGTGGACAGTTGAGGAGATTGGATCATCCCTGGACTTTCAGTCCTAAAGAGAGCCGTAGACGAGAGGTCTCCGAGAATGAAGTCCTTGGTGGACTTGAGGGGATTGGATCATCCCTGGACTTTCAGTCCTAAAGAGAGCCGTAGACGAGAGGTCTCCGAGAATGAAGTCCTTGGTGGACTTGAGGGGATTGGATCATCCCTGGACTTTCAGTCCTAAAGAGAGCCGTAGACGTGAGGTCTCCGAGAATAGAGGATAGGACTGCATCGTCCCTGGACCTTAGTTCAAAATGTACGTGATGGGGATTGCATCATCCCGGAACTGATAGTTCAAAATGTACGTGATGGGGATTGCATCATCCCGGAACTGATAGTTCAAAATGTACGTGATGGGGATTGCATCATCCCGGAACTGATAGTTCAAAATGTACGTGATGGGGATTGCATCATCCCGGAACTGATAGTTCAAAATGTACGTGATGGGGATTGCATCATCCCGGAACTGATAGTTCAAAATGTACGTGATGGGGATTGCATCATCCCGGAACTGATAGTTCAAAATGTACGTGATGGGGATTGCATCATCCCGGAACTGATAGTTCAAAATGTACGTGATAGGGGATTGCATCATCCCGGAACTGATAGTTCAAAATGTACGTGATGGGGATTGCATCATCCCAGAACTGATAGTTCAAAATGTACGTGATGGGGATTGTATCATCCTCGGACTTCGGTCCCTGAATTGATCCGTAGACGAATGGTCTCCGAGAAAGAGTATTGATGAGGTATCGGTAGGATACTTGTGCTGCTGATGATGACGATGCTGCTGATCGTGTGATGACGATGCTGCTGATCGTGTGATGACGATGCTGCTGATCGTGTGATGACGATGCTGCTGATCGTGTGATGACGATGCTGCTGATCATGTGATGACGATGCTGCTGATCATGTGATGACGATGCTGCTGATCATATGGTGACGATGCTGCTGATCGTGATGTTGATGTTGACAGTGATGTACCAGTAACTGTTTGAGTTACTGATGAGGACAGATTGAAGAAAGCTTCCAATGATTTATAGATGTATCATGTGTGGTGACTCCTTGCTCCTGCAGATGTTGTTATAATATCCTTCTCGTTAAGGGGGAGTGTTGAATATTGTAACTTCAAAGAATATTATATTTGTACTTTATTATTCCGGAGATGTTTCATTCCTCCGAGGCAATCCTATTATGTATCCAGAGATGTTTATTCCTCCGATGATTAATATTAACTAGGGTTATTAGACCCACCATATGTGGGTCGGCCCTGTAGTTACATTTTAGGGGTTATTAGACTTCTCCAGGTGAGGTCGGCCCCAACAGGTCTTTTAGTCAGTTGAGATTCAAGTATAAATAGAGGAGGTGAACTCCTCATTAGATCATTCACTCACTTGTGAAAGAGTGCGCACTAGTTGAGGAGATCTGCTAAGGAGTCAAGGAGAAGGAGCACATCTTGTATTTTGGTTGATCATCTTATTGAGGAAAGCTTTACTGGGTTTTCTACCCCGTGAGGGTTTCCCAGGATATATTGTGTGTTATCTTGTGATTGTGTTTCTATCAGAGATCTTGCTTGTCTATTTGGTTTAAACTTAACATCATCATCTTCTTCTTCATCATCATCATCTTCATCACCATCATCGTCATCACCATCATCACCATCATCATCATCAACAACATCTTCATCATCATTGTCAGTTTCCCCTTCCTCATCAACACCTTCATCATCATTTTCATCCCTAGGTTTCTCATCAACATCACCATCACCATCATCATCAATATCTCCATCATCATCATCTTCTTCATCTCCATCGTCATCATCTTCTTCATCATCATCATCATCATCTTCATGACCATCACCATCACCATCACCATCACAATCATCATCATCATCATCATCAACATCTTCATCATCATTGTCATCTCTAGGTTCCTCATCAACATCTTCATCATCATCATCTTTTTCATCATCATCATCAACATCTCCATCATCATCATCTTCATCATCATCATCATCTTCATCATCATCATCTTCTTCTTCTTCAGCATCACCATCTTCTTCATCATCTTCATGACCATCACCATGACCATGACCATCATCATCATCATCACAATCATCATCATCATCATCAGCATCTTCATCATCATTGTCATCTCTAGATTCCTCATCAACATCATCATCATCATCATCTTCAACACCATCATCATCATCATCTTCATCACCATCACCATCATCATCAACATCTTCATCATCGTCACCATCATCATCATCACCAACATCTTCATCATCATTTTCATCTCCCCCTTCTTCATCAACATCTCCATTATCATCATCATCATCATCATCATCATCTTCATCACCATCCCCATCATCATCAACATCTTCATCATCATCGCCATCATCATTATCCTCAACATCTTCATCATCATTGTCATCTCTAGGTTCCTCATCAAAATCTACATCATCATCATCTTCATCACCAGCACCAGCACCATCATCAACATCTTCATCATCATCACCATCATCGTCATTAACATCTCCACCATCCTCATCCTCATCATCATCTTTTATCCTCCTCTTCATCATCATTGTCATCTCCCCCTTCCCCATCAACATCTCCATCATCATCATCTTCTTCATCACCGTCATCATCAACATCAACATCTTCATCATCATCACCATCATCTTCATCTTCATCAACATCATCATCAACATCATCTTCATATGCATCATGATCATCTTCATTGTCATCACCCTCCTCCTCGTCATCATCTTGTGCACTTAATCACTTAGGGATTGATGTTTAGAAGAGGGTGTAAAGTCCTTTATGAAGGAGGGGCTCTAGGAATAAGGTGAGAGAGAGAGGGTAGGGTGGAGGGATAAAGGCATAGAGGGTTAGTGATTAAGTGAGAAGAAGGGAGAGAGTGCTATAGGGAGGGATAATGGCGAAGATAAGGAAAAGGTGGCGAGATGTAGAGTGGGGTGGTAGGGACATGGATGGAGTAAGGGAGAGAAAGAAACATATAGGGAGGGATGTAGAGAGAATGAGGGATATATATTTAGAAAGAGATAGGGGGTATCTAGGGATTATTGGAGGAGAGTTAGGGGGGTATAGAACCATACAAAACATTTGTCTCACACTAAAAACATTTGTTTTGTATGTAACTGTACAAAACATTTGTTTTCTTTTGATTTTATTCGTTGCCCTAGCCGTGCACCTAACCTATTTATTGTGCTTAACCATATCGTGTGCGCGTTTTGCTTCTCCATATTGCATGCGCATTTTACCTTTATATAACGCGTGTGCATTTTGGAACTGTATAAATAGTGGACTGTCCCTATTCGAGAGCAACTTTACTCCATCTAAGCAAAAACAAGATATCCCACGATTTTTCGAATAGAGCACGAGCCCACCATTGGAAATATTCACAATTTACACCATCTCCATCATTATTTTTGTTATGTCGGTGTAGCATTGAGGAAATATTTCATGGTTGATCAGTGTGGTGTTGGGTTATATGGCCATATTTGAAGAAGATAATCGGCAAGCTTGAAGAATCTCCAATTGAATAACACCAAAGATAAGGTCTTTGAAAGATTCATTTTTCCTATATTTGAGGAGCACACAAGATAAGATATCAAGCTTCAAGACGATTTCATGGTGATGGTGGATATACACAATTGTACAAGAGAATCAACTTGAGGAACAATTTATGATTTAACTTTCATTTGCTTATTATTGAAGAGCACCAAATGTAATATTTATCATTCATCATTGTTTTGATGGGAAACATGAATGATTGAGAAGGAAGATTGAAGCACCTTGATGGATCTATAATTCTAAAACACTAAAGGTTTGAAAGCTTGTAATTGAGGAGCAACAAAAACAAACTATATTGAATTGATCATTGTGGTGATGGGGAATGCACGTAAGCAAGGAAGAAAATCAGCAAGGAAGAAGAGACCTCAAGAAGTCATTGAAGAAGAGAAAGAAAAGAAAATAATATACATGATGAATCAGAGGTTTTCTTTGGAAACTAATCCAAATCCAATTATAGAGAATACCACGGTACATCCTATTAAGCCACGACAAGAAAAAAGGAAGCATTCACTAGAGGGACCTTCAATTTCCACAATAGTTGTTGAACAAGCACCCCATGAAAGTAATCAAGAAGCAAAACATAGGTGCTCATTAGGAGATGTTTCAATTCCTACTTCAAGTCAATGTGATAAGTTACTATCTCAAGGTGAAGCTCATGAAGAAACACAAAAAAATTTCACCTCTTGTGGTTATACAAGTGATGAAGTCAAAGAGGCATTGGACATGGAGCCTACTGTTTAAGAAGAAAATGTTATTCGGACCATCGATGAGGATGTTGGACTTCCACCATCCAACTACCAGGAAGAGAATGAAGGACAACAAGCTACTACTGAAACGCCAGAGCGTCTTGGTGATGCTCTACATGGTAGAATTCCAACCCCCTTACCTCCATTAGCAAGCACACGTCGAAGAACTTCAAAGCGTATACAAGTTGATGAAAGTCTCCTCAATTCCATTGAAGGTAAGCTATCTAAACGTAGTATTGCTTATCAAAGTCAACAGATACTTGATAAATATTTTGTTTCTAAAAGTGATGGAGATAAATGTAGATTATTTTTATCATTGTTAAAATCTAGGGGCATGAATATTGTTAGGAAAAATTTAGGGATAAAGATGATAAAGAATTATGAACCAAGTTCTCATTTAGTTAAAAGCTTAGTAGATGCATTTGGTAAAATTGGTAAGAACACACATTAAAAGGACTGCAATGCGGCTCGTCGTGTGTTGTCACAAGCAATTGTAAATAAGAACACCAGGGTCCTTCATTTTCTCAAGCCTACATCCAAACTAGTTAATTTGAATGTAAAAACCCTCCGTAGATATTCTATTAGAAGAGAACATGTTGACACAACCGATCGTATAGATTTTTGGGCCTTTATTGGTGGGTTGCCATGTTGTGACATGAAGCTAGTTGATGCAGTAAAGTGACTAGTGCAGAGTTTTTGGCATGATCACACAAGGCCATCTTCAAACCGGAAGGATGTACTAAAACTGAGAAGGGGTTCAAAGGATCGTGAACCACATATTAAGCATTTTCTTGATATAACACAGGCAAAACTATATGAGAAATTTAGGAATGAACATAGACAATTGAACTTGGGGCAAAGATCTTTTGAGAAATGTAAAGCATGGTATGTTAGAATAAATACTCTTCGTAACACTTGTTGCTGTAGATACCACATAGAATATGAATATTACTATGAAACATTTTTGTACATTCGTCGTGTGTTGTATACTAACCATGTGCAAGATTGCTCCTTGACAATACCACCGACTTCATCAAGAGAATTCATTCATATCATCATGTGCAATATGCCTAAGGGGAAAACATACTATGCAAAATCTTGTTTGGATGGAACATGCTCCAACTATGCTGGAATGGCATCATTGAGCCAATGTATGCACGAGAGTGGAGACGGTGAATTTGGGAATATGGCTATAGACATGAAAATTTTCAAATATATCAGCTATGAAATAGTCCCAGGGAAATAAAGCAAAAAAATACAATTGGTGACATCTCTGGTATGCATTTATATCTATAAATTTATGTTTGAACAGTTACATTTCAATCCTTACAAAAAAACTGATATTGAGATCCTTTTGTGTCACCGGGTACAAGTTAGTGCCTTCGTTAAGGAATTTATTGAAAAGACACATCAATATGTTTAGCATGTCCACTTGGCACGATGGCGGGATGAGAAGTTTAGAATATGCAGAGATACATTTCCTCATGGTACTATACTTTCAGTTGTTGATTTTTCAGAGAACTACACTCTGCAACCTCAAAATTGTTGATGTATATGTAACTTCGGAATGTATTTCATCTATGTATTTCATATATATTTATTGTACCCTTATTACATATGTGTTATTCCTCTATAAGGAAGTGTCATCATGTGGATTGACAAGTGTCGCAAGTGGGTGTACTTGCCGATGGGTTATTAGACCACCATGTGTGGGGTCGGCCCTAAAATATATATATTATAATGTGGATGTACCTAGCTAGATAAGTCGGCCCCATAAGGTCACTGGGAAAACAGGTTAGTATAAATAGAGATCAGGTGATATCTATTTAGATCATTTGGAAAGTCATATCTCTCTCACTCAGAAAGTAGCGCACTAGTGAGGAGGAGGATCATCTGCTACTAGGAGACTATCTCAGTGTATTTTGGTTGTACTTTGGTTGAGCCATTGCTCTCTCTATCTCTGAGGACGTTGTGGGGTTTTTCACCTTAGTGTTTTCCCCACGGAAACTTTGTGTCTCTTGTCTCTCATGATTTTGATTCTTGTGATGTTTGTCATGCTTATTGTGATTGTCATGCATTGATATATTGTATATGTTATTCTCTCAGTGAAGATCTTAGAGTATTGTGAATTAATGCACAAAATTTAACATGGTATCAGAGCTAACCTGAGAAGAAGGCATTTTGCAGTGACGGAAACTTGAGTTTCTTGTTTATTGGGTTTATCTCCACACATTTTGGAAAATAAGTATAGTAGATTGACTCAACTCATCAAGGCCCATCTATCTATCCAATCAGAATTCAATTCTGAGCATTTTCAGATTTGGCCCTAAAAATTGGGGTTTTCACAAAAATAGGAATTTTTGAAATCTAAAGACATAGATGGAAGCTCCTTGCAAAAATAAAAGTTTAGAGCTTTGGATCGAGATTTTTGGCTGCGTAGATCTCTGGGAAACTCAAACCCTAATTCAGGGCTCTCCCTAGTGAACCCGGGAGGAAAAAAAGGCAAATCTGAAGGGTAAAACTTTGATGATCTCAAATTCTAATTGCACCAGGCTGATCAGCGCATCAAAGCGCATCTTTCTATCCTTTCAGAAAATTGAAATTCATATTTTGAATTTTTAGGGTTTTTCCGACAAACCCTAATCCGGGACCAGATCCAGTTTTCAACATTTCAAGTGGTAAGACCTAAATCTTTTCTATTTCCATTTGAATTACTCCTTAAGATGTCTCACCACACCAAGCTTGAGGATAAGCTTGAAGGGGCTGATAACTTCCGAGCTTGGAAGTATAGGATTGGGTTAATTCTGGAAGAGAATGAGTTGGATTCATATATAAAAGAAGACATCCCTATCCCAGAGGATGAAGAGGCCAAGGTATTGCATAAGAAGAACTTGGTCAAGGCAAAGAGAATTATTGCTGATTCTATCAAAGACTATCTCATACCCCATGTGTCTTCTCTAAAGACACCCAAGGAGATGTTTGACTCTTTGACCAAGCTATTTGAAGGGAAGATGACTCTGCGGAATCAATTGAAAGGGGTCAAGATGTTGAATGGATAAACCATTCAATCTTACTTCTCCAAGGTCTCTCAGATCAAGGAGCATCTTGAAGCTGTGGATGAAGTAGTGGACAATGGTGAAGTTGTTATGACCACTCTTAATGGCCTACCTAGTTCATGGGACTCCTTTATTCAAGGAATCTGTGCAAGAAAGAAATTGATCTCTTTCACTAAACTATGGGAGGAATGCTGTCAAGAAGAAGCTAGACTTGTAGCTCGTGAGGAAAAGATGGGAGGTGAAGATCAAGCTCTCGCAACTCACACCAAAAGAAGCAAGCCCAAGAAGGAGCATTCTCACTACAAAAGAACCTATCAAAAGAATAAGAAGGATCTAAGATGCTTCACATGCAATGAGAAGGGTCACTTTGCTTCAGATTGTCCCAAGAACAAAAGGGATAATAACAACAACTTCAGCAAGAAGAAGAAGGACAGCAAAAGAAAGTTCCATGCTCATGCTGCCGAGGATGGTGAACCTCCAAAGAAGAAGGCTAGGGAAGAAAGTGATGATGACTCATCAAGTGAAGAAGAGTATGTTCTAATCTCTGCTCTCATAGGTGCTATCTCCTGTTCGGGTACACAGGGTACTACCAAAGGACCGAACACCAAGAGCAACAACTTCACACAAACAGATCACAGATCAACACACCGATGTTTTGACGTGGTTTAAACCCTCTTGAGGGAAACACTCCACGGCCCCGGCCAAATAGCTTCTACGGGACAATTTATTATGCAAAGAAAGAAAGTTACAAATGAGCTTCTCATAATCGATCAACTAAACAATGACGCTCCATGCTCTTTAAATAGAGATCATGGACCAATCGGGTGTTAAGCCACGGATTAAGGTTAGGTTTGATCTAAGAGAAGTTGAGCCGTCGGATCACTCTATGTCGGAAACATATCGTGACTGTCGGATTAAGTATTTACAAATGCATACTAATGCATACTAAAGAAACACACCATCCCTAACGGATATATTACACAAGTTGATCTTAACTAACTCCTAAGTGTCTAAATATCCTAACATCCCCCATTAAGAACAACTTGGGATAGGATTGAAGGATTTACAAAAGTGACACTATTAGGAGAAGGAAGGAGGCATTAGAGCCTATCCCCCCTTAATGACAAGTTTCTGAACTCCTAACATAGATCGAAGTTTAGAAAACTTCGCTTCTGTAAGAGACTTGGTGAAGATGTCTGCAACTTGATCATCTGTAGGGAAAAAGAGCACTTCAAGAACACGATCATGAACAAGATTTCTGATGAAGTGCATATGTAGCTCAATGTGTTTGCTGCGTTGATGTAGAACTGGATCTTTGGCAAGCTTGATGGAACTTTGATTGTCGCACCAAAGTGGAGTAGGCTACTGCTGCTCGAATCCAAACTCTGAAAGGATCTGTCGAAGCCATAAAGCTTCCTGACTGGCATTAACTGCTGCTTGATATTCTTCCTCTGCTGAAGAAAGAGCAAGAGCTTGTTGTTTCTTACAAGCCCAAGTAATAGGTCCAGATCCCAGACTGAAAACATAACCTGCAGTAGGCTTCCGATCATCAGGATCGCCGGCCCAATCTGAATCAGTGAAACCAACCAACAAAGGTTCCCCCCCTGTACTGTAATGAATCCCAAACTGAACTGTACCTCAAATATATCGAAGTATTCTTTTAGCTGCTTTCCAGTGACTTTCATGAGGTGTCTGCATATAACGGGCAACTCGACCAACGACAAAGGAAAGGTCAGGACGGGAATGAGTCAAGTATAAAAGACTACCAGCAAGCTGACGATACAAGGTGGCATCTACTTCAGGTGAAGTACAAGTGGCAGAAAGTTTGACACCAGACTGGAAGGGAGAAGGGGCTGGTGTACAATCTTCCATGTGAAAGCGTCGAAGAAGGTCACAAGCATACTTAGACTGAGAAAGAAAGATTCCTTCTTTGGTTTGCAGGACTTGGAGACCAAGAAAATAATGCAAATGTCCTAAGTCTGACATTTCAAAATTTTGTTTAAGATTGGATTTCACATGGGTTATAAGCTTAGGGTCACTACCAGTAAGAATAAGGTCATCAACATATAGAACAAGTATGATGAGATGGTTTCCTACTTTCTTGGTATAGGCATTGGGGTCAGAATGGCATCTAGAAAAACCAGTGTCAAGGAGAAAGTTATCCATTTTGGCATACCAAGCTCTAGGAGCTTGCTTAAGGCCATATAAGTATTTCTTAAGGCGACAAACAAGGCTAGAGTTATTCTGAACATACCCAGGAGGTTGTTCCATGTAAATTTCCTCCTGTAAATCACCATGTAAGAAGGCAGACTTGACATCCATTTGATGGACTTCCCAGTTGTGTAAGGCTGCAAGGGAAAGAACAAGGCGGATGGAGTTCATTTTGGCGACGGGAGCAAAGGTTTCATTGTAGTCAATCCCTTCAACTTGAGAAAAACCTTTGGAAACTAACCTTGCCTTAAGTATTTCAACACTTCCATCTGATGCATACTTAGTTCTATAGACCCATTTACATCTGACAAGTTTTCTTCCTTTTGGAAGAGGTACAAGATCCCAAGTATCGTTCGCCATTAAGGAACGATATTCTTCATCCATGGCTGCATCCCAATCTGGATTCCCTGAAGCTTCTGCAAAAGTTTCTGGATCATGATTCTCGGAAACTTGAGCCAAAAGAGAAGAGGCTCGCTGAAACTGAGAACGTGTTCGACGTTGATCTTTAGGATCACCGGCAAGATCACCAGCTGCTTCACATATTGAACGGACCAATCGAGGAAGCACTTGTGCTGGTGCAACTGGAAGAACATGAGCAGGCGGAGGTGGGTTTTCATCCTCACTATCATCATCAGAAACTGGAGTTGGAAACCTGTCAAGAAAGTTGGAAGAAGAAGAAGAAGGCACAAACGTCGAATCAGGCTCATCGGCCAAAGATGGCACAATTGCCAAGTTAGGCTCGCAGGCTAAGATATTTTCATCAAATTTAACATCTCTTCTAATGATTATAGCATGAGAATGTGGTTGAAGAAGTCTATAACCTTTTACATCTTCAGAATATCCAACAAATATGCACTTTTCACTTTTAGGCTGCAATGCTTTCCGTTTTTCATCCGGAATGTGAGCCCATGCTTCACTACCAAACACACGAAAGTGACTTACATCAGGTTTAATTTTACTCCATGCTTCTTCCGATGTTATACCTTGTAATGCTTTTGTGGGGGTGTGATTAACTATGTAATTTGCACAATTTATGGCTTCAGCCCAAAATTGAAGACTTAGTCCCTTAGATTGGATCATACAATTAGCCATTTCTTTTAAAGTGCGGTTATTCCGCTCAGCTACACCATTTTGTTGTGGTGTATATGGAACAGTGTGCTGTTGTTGGATGCCTTGTCTAGTGCAGAAAGTAGTGAACTGTTTGTTAACATATTCTCCTCCATTGTCAGATCTTAACTTAATAATTTGATGACCATATTGTTTTTCAACAAGGGCCTTGTAGGCCAAGAACATGTTAAATACTTTGCTCTTAAGTTTTAGGAAATAAACCCAAGTGCGTATGCTGTAATCATCAATGAAAGTTAAGAAATACTTGAAACCAGAAAAGGAAGCAGATAGAAGAGGACCACACAAGTCACTATGCACAAGCTCCAAGGGAACCGAGGCGTGCCAAGAGGCACGTTTGTCAAAACTGTCTCGATGATGTTTTCCGAGTACACAACCGGAGCAAACACCATCCCTGCAAGATACCATCGGAAGACATGTCACCATATTTTCTTTACATAGTTGTTGCAATGAGCGATAATTTAAGTGACCAAATCGCTCATGCCAAAGTTTGCTCAAGTTATCACTATGAGCAACAAAAACTGAAGGGAAAGGTGATGACCCAAAGTTGTTAAACTTATACAACCTGGTAATATCATCAACAATTCCGGTAGCTAGGACTTGTTGAGGATCTTTAAAATCCTTGATTACAACTTGGTGAGGTGTAAAGGTCACAGTTTTACCCTCACCAGAATGAGTGATCTGATAGACTGATAACAAATTGCAGGAAATTCTTGGAACACATAGTACATCACTAAAATGACCATTATCTACTGGAACTGTTCCATCTCCTACAACACTTAGAGATCTATCATCCCCAACAAATATTTGTTTGGTGTTACATTCATGCATAGTAGAAAAGATGGCTTGATCCTTAGCCATATGATAAGATGCTCCAGAATCAATGAGCCATTCATTTGAAGTAGAAGAAGAAGATGCATTATAAGAATAACCAGAAGCACAAAGTGCATGTCCATGAGAGGTAGATTCTGAAGACGAATCTAGGCTGATGTGGTGCTTTTTCATTGCTGCTTCCAAGGCTGCCATCTTCTTGAAACACTTAGATTCATCATGATTATCTTTCCCGCAATAGTTGCAATGACGCTCAGTCTTCTTTCCTTTTGGCTTGGATCCTTTGTCATTTTTTAAAGAAGGAGCTGACTGAGAGGGTTTGGGACCCTTGTTAGACTTATTATTGCAAAAATTTTGTTTCTTGGGAGGCTTGGACTTTTCTTTCTGTTGGGACAATAAGGCTTTCCCAGATGTATCTGCATTGTTGATTATTCCAAGATGAATGAGTTTATCTTGTTCTCTAATCAGGGAATCACAAAAGGATTCAAGACTAGGCTCTTGATAGCTAGCTGCATTCAAGGATGCTTTCATGGAGTAAAATGTAGATACAAAAACAGAATATGCAGGTCCAAGTTTGGAAATAATATGATAAATGCACTGTTTGTCTTCCCTCTCAATCTTACATTCTGCACATAAGAGTTTAAGAGTTTTGTACTTAAATAAATAATCTTGAATGCATGAAAAGTCACTTGGATTTAAAGAAATCAACTCATTTTCGAGTCGATGACCTCGAATTTCATTGTGTTTACCAAACAAAGTTTCCAACTTGTCCCAAGCAGCATTAGGTTCATCAATTCCAGATATGTGGAATCGCAAATCAGTAGAGATTGACATCCTAATCAATCCACGAGCTTCATCACATCTATTTGCCCATTTTATTTTCTTATCATCATCAGTGGGTTCTTTTTCTTTCCCTGTTGTAATTCTGAAAAGTCCCCTACTTCGTAGAACATCCTCCATACGAGATTTCCATGAGAAATAGTTGGAACTATTAAGTAGAATATCACAAGGGGCGGCTATATTTGTAAATTAATGGTTGTAAAAGAAGAAATCAATAGTCTGGATGTGAAGAACTCGAAAAAATAGGCGGTTTAAAAAAAAATGGCACTAAAAATTGACTCTGTATGATGAAGTTATGCTTGAACAAAGAAACTGTTGAAGATGTCCCCAATAGTGACGTGGCAGCTAGAGAATGTCCAGCAAAAAAAAAGAACCCCCCTCTTCCCAAAATGAACCTTTTAACAATCACTTTACAAAAAAGTTGCTTTAAGTGAACCACTTTTGTAAAATAAGTGATTTTACTTTTACAATGATATTACTTTTAAATAGTGCAACAATAAATAAAAAAACTTAAGTGACTCACTTGTATTTTTATTTTTTTATTATTTAAGTGAGATGCACTTTTACAATAAAGTAACTTGAAAATAGAAATTGCATGCACTTTTCTTTTTAAAAGTAACTTTCTAAGACTTGAACTCAAGACCTATTAAGGAATAAAGCAACTTTGAACCAAGTGAGCTAGATTAAAAGGTATGTAAAATATGGGAATGAGGAAGGGGTTTTTTTTTTTTTTTTTTAACTCTTCTTGCTCGGTTTGCATGCTTGCCCTTTTTCCTGCAAAATAGAGCACAAATTGAAACAAAAAAACTTTTCCACACTTGTGGAGTTAGATCTTCTAATCTTGTCCGGAAACTCTACGTTTTCTCTCTGTTTCTGATTTGCCGAGATCGCGCAAAGTGAAAGAGCATACGCAGACGGGAAAGCAACAATCCGAACCAAAAAAAATCTAACAGTAAAAAAAAATGAAATATGACAATTTTTCTTTTCAAAAAACGAAATAAAAAAAATGCGTCACTTTAACATTATACCTTCAGATCTGATGAAATACGCGTTTCTGGAGCAACCGGGAACCGTTTTCGATCAAACGAAAACTATTTCCCAATGGAAATGACGCTCCAGACGCAATGGAACACCTCCCATAGCCCAGAAATGCACAGAAATACCAGAACTAGAAACCCTTACGAGTTTCGGCAACACCAGTTCAAGATCTAGATCATAACTGGAAGCGACACTTCATAAAAGCTCTGATACCATGTTCGGGTACACAGGGTACTACCAAAGGACCGAACACCAAGAGAAACCACTTCACACAAACAGATCATAGATCAACACACCGATGTTTTGACGTGGTTCAAACCCTCTTGAGGGAAACACTCCATGGCCCCGGCCAAATAGCTTCTACAGGACAATTTATTATGCAAAGAAAGAAAGTTACAAATGAGCTTCTCATAATCGATCAACTAAACAATGACCCTCCATGCTCTTTAAATAGAGATCATGGACCAATCGGGTGTTAAGCCACGGATCAAGGTTAGGTTTGATCTAAGAGAAGTTGAGCCGTCGGATCACTCTATGTCGGAAACATATCGTGACCGTCGGATTAAGTATTTACAAATACATACTAATGCATAATAAAGAAACACACTATCCCTAACAGATATATTACACAAGTTGATCTTAACTAACTCCTAAGTGTCTGAATATCCTAACATCTCCCATGGTTGTAATGATTGGTTGATTGATAGTGGGGCTTCCAAACACATGACTAGGTTTAAATAATCTTTTGTGAATCTATCTGAACATGAATCACCCCATAAGGTGAAACTTGGGGATGATTATCAATACCCAATCAAAAGAAGTGGTGAAGCCTCCTACAACCTAGATTCTGGAAAATCTTTAAAGATGAAAGAAGTCCTTTATGTACCTGGGCTCAAGAAGAACTTACTCTCCATCTCTGCATTGGATGCAAAAGGTATGAGGATTGCATTTTGGCCAAGTCCTAATGTGGCCAAAGGGAAAGACCATAGATGATGCAATAGTGATTGGAGAGCAAGAGGGAGGATTGTATAAATTGAAGGGACAACCTGAACATGCCATGGTGCATGAATCCATGGAGCGAAGTGAACTTTGGCATAGAAGACTTGCTCATATGCACTATAGGGCACTTCCAATTGCAAGCAAGGCTATAGAGGGTCTTCCTGAAATCAAGACCAAACATGAAGGTATTTGTAAAGGATGTGAAAAGGTAAGAACATTAAGAAGGATTTTTCAAGCACTGAAAGCAAGGCCAAAGATATCTTGGAAATCATCCACTCAGATGTATGTGGTCCTATCTCATCCAGTTCTCTTAGTGGGTATGTTTACTATGTCTCATTTATTGATGACTTCTCCAGGAAGACTTGGGTATACTTCTTGAAGAACAAATATGAGGTGTTTGATAAGTTCAAGGAATTCAAAACCTAGATGGAGAATCAAACTGACAAGAAGATCAAAACATTCAGATCCAACAATGGTGGAGAATTCACCTCAGGTGACTTCAAGAAGCTTTGTAGTGATTCAGGGATTAAGAGGGAGTTGATTGCTCCTTATAATCCTCAACAAAATGGAGTTGCAGAAAGGAAGAATAGAACTATCATGGAAGCAGCAAGGGAAATGCTGCATGACTAGGACCTACCTATGCATCTATGGGAAGAAGCATCTAGAACAGTTGTATATGTGTAGAACAGAACACCCCACAAGATATTGGATAACAAAACACCAAAAGAGGCCTTTTCTTGTAAGAAACCTGAAGTCAGCCATCTCAGAATATTCAGTTGTCCAGTATACACACATGTCCCAAAGGAAAAGAGGACCAAACTAGATTCTTCAGGAAAGAAGGGTATCTTTGTGGGTTACATTGAAAGATCAAAGGCTTACAGATTATACTTTTCTAGGTTCAAGAAGATTGATGTCAACAAGGATGAATCAAGAGGGAGCACACTCCAGCAGCTCCTACAAGGATGCAGATTTTCAGATGGAGTTGACCATCTTCCTACATTCCACAACAGAAAGGTGTAGAAGAAGCTACTTCAGCAGCTCTTTCCAGGAAGCAAAGACTCAAGGGGAGTCCACCCAACAAACAAACAAAGATAAGTATTTCAATTATCATTTCTTTCCTATTTTGTTATGCTTATGTTCCTAGACTTAGGAGATGTATTGTGCATATTAGAATGATTGCATTAATGAACAGTATACTACTAATATGCATGTGACGGGTAAGTGGCCTATGGCACTGTACAACATTCCAGTGCTACTTATCTAGAATGAAACCTCTTTGCTGACATGTTGGGAGTAGTGCAAACTCTTAACAATGTTCTAGTAGAGACTGGAAGGCATCTAGAAAGTTGTGGAACATGGATAAATGTTGTATTGAAGCTTTGGCTAAGATAACTGCATGACTGCATGACATATTTCTTTATGTGTAAAGAATTTGATCTGAAAAATTATGAGATGTTTCTAATCATGCAATTTAACTTGTTTGGTAGAAAAGACCGTATATCTTCACCTACAAAAGAAGGACTACAACATTTGTTCCAGCAACAAAGATATCTATTGAAGATATTGAAGTTTCCAGGATCTAGGATGAAGAAATGGAATGCCATGATCCGTCGATCATGAAGAGGATGTTTGGGATGTAGTCCCAAGACCTGATAGGGAGTCACATGTGTGCAGATTGAAGAAATCCTTGTATGGCTTGTAGCAAGCTCCTAGAACCTGGTATGGTAGGATGGACAGTTTCCTATCTAGTTTGTGCTTTACCAAGAGTAAAGAGGATTCCAACCTTTACTACAAGGTTGAGGAAGGGAATCCTATGATTATACTCTTGTATGTGGATGACTTATTTGTAACAGGAGATGACAGATTGATTGCAGATACTAAGAGGAAGCTTGCTGCCGAGTTCGATATGAAAGATTTGGGAATGATGCATTATTTCCTAGGTATGGAGGTGTGGCAGAGTGCAGGTGGGATCTTCCTTGGTCAAGGGAAGTACACAGTAGATATCCTGAAGAGATTCGGGATGATGGATTGCAAGGCCATGGCCACACCTATGGCATCGAATTTGAAGCTTCTATGTGATGCTTCATCTGAGACAGTTGATGTCTCTATGTATCGTCAGATGATTGGGTCCTTGATGTACCTGACGAACACAAGACCAGATATTTGCTTTGCGGTGAACACATTGAGTCAGTTCCTGATAGATCCGAGGAGTGTTCATCTGGTTGCTGTAAAGCATGTTCAAAGGTACCTAAAGGGTACAATGGATTATGGGCTCAAGTATGAAGCGAATCAAAAGTTTAACCTACAGGGTTATGTTGATTCAGATTGGGCTGGCAGTGCTGCAGATAGGAAGAGCACATCTGGGTGCTGCTTCAGTATGGGATCAGGTGTGATCTCTTGGTTTAGCAGGAAGCAGTCTTGCGTAGCACTGAGTATAGCTGAGGCAGAGTATGTTGCAGCCTGTTCAGCTAGTTGTGAGGTAGTATGGCTACGGAAGCTACTGTCTGAGTTATTTGATATCCCGTTGGATGCTACTGGTATCTTCTGTGATAACTAGAGTTGTGTGAAGCTGTCCAAGAACCTAGTGTTTCATGACAGGTCGAAACACATAGAGATCAAATATCACTATATCATGGATATGGTGCAGAGAGGAGCTGTGAAGCTCCTGTACGTTGCGACAGACGAGCAGATTGTAGATGTGCTGACGAAGCCACCAGCCAGGGTGAAGTTCGAGTACTTCAGAGAGAGGCTTGGTGTTCTTCATATTGATGACACTTCGAGGAAGAAGTGATGGACACATTTGTTGAAGCCATTCCAAGCATGTTGGAAGGAGGATCCTTCACATGGCTGTGGATGTAAGCGCTGGATGATGAGCATCAGGATGATGTTCTGGTTTCTGCTTTGTATGATCAGTTGGATCATTTTCATGTATGTATGTATGCATAATGTTGGATGCTGGATATGATCAGTTGGATCATTTTTATGTATGTATGTATGCATCATGTTGGATGCTGGATATGATCAGTTGGATCATTTATATATGTATGTACGCATCATGTTGGATGCTGGATATGATTAGTAGGATCATTTGTATGTATTTTGTATATGCATCATGTTGGATGCTTGGACCATGTATCTGTATCTATATATGTATGGTGATATGTATCATGTAATTGTATTTGTATCAGGTGGATACACTGTATGATCAGGTGGATCATGTATGATGATATGTATCAGGTAGATACTTGGTATGCATCAGGTAGATGCATTGTATGATCAGGATGATCATGGATGACGAGCTTCAAGATGTTGCTCCAGATGACATGCAGCGGGATGTTGCAGTGATGATGATCAAGATGATCATGTATACATAAGGATGATGTATGATGAGTATCAAGTTGATACTCTATGGCCATGGATCAAGTTGTGCAAATGAGCATATAATTTGGCCCTGGGAGATTTGCGGATAGTCTTTTGAGGTTTTTCCTATGGTGGCCCTGGGATATCTGGCAAATGCTCTTTCGAGGTTTTGCTCTGGGAGGACATATAATTTGGCCCTGGGAGATTTGCAGATAGTATTTCGAGGTTTTTCCTATGGCATATAATTTGGCCCTGGGATATTTGGAAAATGCTCTTTCAAGGTTTTGCTTTGGGAGGACATATAATTTGGCCCTGGGAGATCTGCAGATAGTCTTTCGAGGTTTTTCCTATGGCATATAATATGGCCCTGGGATATCTGGAAGATGCTTTTTTGAGGTTTTGTCCTATGGCATATAATATGTCCCTGGGAGATCCGATAGGTTGGGTTGTGTACCCGTAATAAGTCCTGGGATGCTCTTGCGAGGTTTTTCCATGACCACATATAATTTGTCCCTGGGAGATCCTATAGGTAGAGTTGTGTGCTCGTAACAGCCTGGGATGCTCTTGTGAGGTTTTGTGGTGACCACATATAATCTGTCCCTGGGAGATCCTATAGGTAGAGCTGTGTGCTCATAATAGCCTGTGATGCTCTTGCGAGGTTTTGTGGTGAGGTCACATATAATATGGCCCTGGGAGATCCTATAGGTAGAGCTGTGTGCTCGTAACAGACTGGGAAGCTCTTTCAAGGTTTTGTGACGCACATAATAATTCCTGAGGATTCCACAGTATGGCCAGTGATGACGAAGACCTGCAGGTGGTGGGCCTACATCCATTATGAAAAAGGACTGGCTCTGTAGAACTTCCTATGACGAGTAGAGTCAGAGATTGGTTGAGATAGCAGCAGTAGTGACGATGACGATGATCCCGAGAAGAAGACTTGTCTAGCAGATCTGTGTCGAGAAATACCTTCCTAGTTAAGAGGGAGTGTTGATGTATATATAACTTTGAAATGTATTTCATCTATGTATTTCATATATATTTATTGTACCCTTATTAGAGATGTGTTATTCCTCTATAAGGAAGTGTCGTCATGTGGATTGATAAGTGTCGCAAGTGGGTGTACTTGTCGATGGGTTATAAGACCACCATGTGTGGGGTCGGCCCTGAAATATATATATTATAATTTGGATGTACCTAGCTAGACAAGTCGACCCCATAAGGTCACAGGGAAAACAGGTTAGTATAAATAGAGATCGGGTGAGCTCTATTTAGATCATTCAGAAAGTCATATCTCTCTCACTCAGAAAGTGGTGCACTAGTGAGGAGGAGGATCATCTGCTACTAGGAGACTATCTCAGTGTATTTTGGTTGAGCCATTACTCTCTCTATCTCTGAGGAAGTTGTGGGGTTTTTCACCTTAGGGTTTTCCCCACGGAAACTCTGTGTCTCTTGTCTCTCATGCTTTTGATTCTTGTGATGCTTGTCATGCTTATTGTGATTTTAATGCATTGATATACTGTATATGTTATTCTCTCAGTGAAGATCCTAGAGTATTGTGAATTAATGCTCAAAATTTAACAAAATGAGATCCAAAGTCAGTATTATCACTCTGAGCAGGTTTCCTTGATGGTCCATATCACATATAGGCATGCCCAAAATAAAAGTGAAGAGAAAAGAGAAATTTGGAAGGAATATCACTTCTACATAAGTGATTGTAGGTGCCATGACTTCCACTATGTACATCATTTCTTCATCATGTTCTATGATCACTTGAAGGGAAGCAACATACAGATGGATCGACACTGGATTTGGTCTGATGGATGTGCTGGTCAGTTCAAAAATGCATGCATATTTCAATGGTTGTGTTCATTGCATAAAAACTACAAAGTGCCACATATGTGGAACTATTTTGAGACTGGGCATGGAAAAGGAGAGCATGATGGAGCCGGAAAATGTGTCAAAATAGCCCTACGAAGAGAGGAACTGAAAGTATCCACATAATCAACTATTCAAAATGCTCAATCTATAGTTAGGTGGTGCACGTTAGTAATGGGAGAGGAATCAACTATGCGAGTAGAATCCACAAGAGAGAGACATGTGGAGAGATTTTTTTGGGAGGTGGTAGACATAGATCATTCACATGCATGGGAATGCAAGACTATTCCTGGGACTCGTGGCTTTCATTCGGTTTGAAGCTTTGATAACCCAGTATTTGAGATTTGGACTAGAAAACTCGCTTGTTTTTTCCTGCCTTGTTGTGATGGTGTCTGGGATGGGTGTGAATCATTGGATTGGGTTGATGGATGGGATCTCATATCACTTCCACTTGATCAACGTGCAATTGTTGAGTTAAATCCATTGGAAGAAGACCAATCATCTATTTCTATAGATTTTGATCATGTCTTAGACCTTGTACAACCTGGTATGATGCATTTCCTTAACATTTTTTTGTTTATTTACATAGTCTTCAAATGCACATTAATGGCCTTGTATCGCATGGAAAATATTTTGATCATATACCTACAATCATATTATGCAGGGAACATATACGCAGTGGTTTCCTCAAAAGATAGTGAATGGGGTGTGTTCTGGCTACAAAAGATCCCATGCTTAGCTGAAGCAAGGGAGCCCCATTGCTTTTAATTAACACAAAGGTATCTGGGTGAGTTCATTGTAAATATCAGGGGTTGGTTTTTCATTCCTAAGATCCCTTTCCCTTACTTTTGTTCGGTGGGTTTGCTTTGCTCTGAAAAGTTTCTAAGTGTTTGGTTTGCAAAAAACCTCAGATTTTGAGTATTTTGTCTTTTGTTTCCACCAACCCGAAACCCGACACTTAGGAAACCCGAATCCCGCGACCCGACAGGTGCGGGTTGCGGGAATCTGTTTCTCAGTTTTGGAGTTTGGACAACCCAAAACCTGCAACCCGACAGTTGCGGGTTGCGGGATTTTACTTTTGAAGTTTTGGCTTTCGTCAACCCGAAACCCGCAACCTGACAATTGTGGGTTGCAGATTTTTCTTTGTGAATAATCTTGGGAAATATTCATCCCGAAACACGAAACCCGCAATTGCGGCTTCAGCTTTCAGGAACTCCTTTTGGTTTAATTTTGTTGTGTGTTCCCGAAACCCGCAACCCGACACTTCCGGGTGGCAGCTTTTGGGAAAACCTTTCATTTGCGATTATTTCTATTCCCGAAACCTACAACCCGACATTGTCGGTTTTCGGCTTTTGGGAATCCATTTTTGCATTCTTTGTTTTTCAATCCCGAAACCCGCAACCCAGTAGCGTCGAGTTTTCATCTTCCAGGATCTTTAAATAAACTTTGAAAATTAGACTCGAACCCGATCCTGCATCCCACTCTGGCTAATCTCAGTCGTCCGTTCGTTTTCATCGCACGGTCACGTTTTAACTTGGTAAATTCAATAAATAGGGTTTTTTTTATTCTATTTTAATCATTTTCTTTTGTTGAGAATTACTCCGTTGCTTGGATTTTTTACCACGGATTCCTGTCAGGCGTCGTTTTAAGTGTTTTTCAGTTATTTTGGGTAAGTTCGTTGTCACCCCTCTATTTGTTTTTTCTAAATTCTGCTATTTTTGGGTTTTGATTTTTGTTTCCTTATTTATCAGAAATTGCAAGCTTCTTTCACCATGTCAAGAAACACGCAGTCCAAAATGGTACACAGAGATCTCTTGACCAAAGACCCTAATTTTGGCATCCTCTTGGATACCAGTGAGAAGGTCACTGAAACATAGCAGGTGGATTGGTCTAAAATATATGCCATTTTTTACAACGACGACCTTTCCCATATTGAGAATGACAGACCTGTGTATGAGAATATTAGGGCTTCCCAAATACACACCATTGCTGCACGTCCTTCTATCCTACCTTACACCAATGTTGTGAAATGGATTATTGAAAATGCCAGTGTCAAAGACTGGTGTTTCAATGATATCACAAAGGCTAAATTAACGCATTTTCTTCCGGAGGTCTTTGTCTGAGATTTTGCTCTTAAACCTCATGCACAAACCCTTTCTTATGAATTCATACAGTCCTCAAAAACTCGGTATAAATTCAATGAGATGATAAAGTCATGGATGGTCAAGCCCAATGCCTTTGTACCTAAGGCTGACAACCTCTATCCCATTATCTGGTTCAAGGAACCCTACTCTTTGCTGGCAGCCATGCTCTACAGGATTTTTGGTCTTCCTAACTGTTCGCTTTTCAAAGCCGAGTGGGCTCCTATAGCACATCATGTATTAACCACAGGTGAATCCTTCCCATGGGCCTCTATCCTGTCGGCAAAATTGAAGAATGCCATAGAGAATTATCAGAAGGCACCTGCCCATAAGAAGCCACATTTTTTCCTCTATGCATACGTTATTGATGTTTCATGTGCAGAGTTTTAGTACCCTAACTTAGGTTGGAATTGGACTGCTGTAGACCCACCTATACACATTTATCACTCAACATTGTGGGAAGGGAATTTTGTACATTTATTGTATGATATCTGTGATCACTTCTTGGGTACTATTTATTTTAAAATTTTCAAGCAGGAGGCCCCTGCATTTTCAGAAGATGCCAAAGCCTTCATTAATACCATGGGTGATTGGTATGTGTGTGAATACTTCTCATACATCAGGATTTGGGGAAGTGATACCGTGCACCTCCTACCCAGAATAGTCCCAGATAGGCTAGTCATACAGGAAGTTTCTTTCCAAACTATTACTAATGGCATGTATAAGAAACTCACAGGTCCTAGGAAGAAAGGTTGGCCTAAGTTTTATCTAAACCTTGGTCAGCTGGTTATCCCAACCTCAAATTGGGCTGCAGTTCTTGATGACCAAATAGCTGCCTTAAAATTCGGCATTGCTGTCAAAAGGAAGCATGATCCCAAAGAATTCCTAGATGCACACTTCAAACAAATACATGCAAAAATGGATTATGCACATGAGGTAGATCCAGATCATTTCATATACCAAGGGGAAGACACATTTTCCCAAGTCCTTTCCAGAGCTAAAGATTCACAGGAACATCATGATATTTTGCAGTACCAGAAAGAGCTCAAAGCTAGATTTTTGAGCTATAGAGCCATGCAGTTGAACCTAATTGAGCAGATAAGGAGAGACATAGAAGTGAAGGAAGATTAGAAACCTGAAGCTCCCTTAATGCTCACATGTCTTGATGGGGATAAAGGTAAAGCCCCTCTGGAGGGACTTACACAAGAGAAAATTGCTAAAAGAACAAAGATATTTTTGTAGGCATCTCGAGACTCCAAACAAAAGATGCCACAGTTCTCATCAGTGATCAATACTCAACTTCTAGAGCCTCCTAAGCTTACTGTGAATATTTAGTTGTCTACTACAGAGGCTCATGAAGATGATGACCTGGCCATAATGAAGACCAGTCCAGCAAAGAGGCAGAAAGTTCTGGTTTCTGCATCACAGGTGTCCACAATTGACATAATCGATTGTGATTTAGAAGTAGTGCCACTTCCTCCAGTATCAGTAACAAAAGAAGTCATTGAATTTAATGCTACCCCAGGCATTGCATATTCAGCGTTTTCATTTCCATCTGTCCAACAAACCTCTGCTGCACCTTTAGGAGTGACACTTCCATTTTCCCTGTCACATTTATTTAACACTCTCACTGACAACACCATTCTATTACCAGAACACCTAGTCCCTTTTCCATTTCACCATGCATTGTTTCAGAAGTCCATCCTTTAGCTGTTTCTTTGCAGTCACCCTTAGTTAATTTAGTATCAAATACCACTGGTGAATCTTCCAATATTTCCCCTCCATCATCACCCACCAAGGCTAATAATCAACTTCCACTTCCAGAATCCAATGCTCACAATCAAGTTCCACTTTCTGAAGGTTCTATCTCGGTACCTTCACCAACCAAAGTCTTATTAGCTACCCAATTCACCTCCACACCTTTGATTACCCCTCAAATAAATTTGCCTATACCTAGTCCAACAATCATTCAAACACCCTCCTTGGTTGCAACAGAAAGTGCTACTTCTTCTTCTATAGGGGTAGTGGTTGAGTATGCAGATGAGGATGTAGTTCCCCTTGGAGACTACTTTTATAGCCATGATGATAAGGCAGTGATGAGGAGAACCAGAAATAGGAGCAAAGATCAAGGCGGGTTAGAGGCATCTATCCCAGATCAGGTAATATGGGCTCCAAGGACCAACAATCCATGAATTGAAGCCATAGAAATAGATGTAGCTCTAGGAGCTTTTGCAAGTGAAAATTGGGGTTCAGTCCAAGTTCTGGATAAGGAAGTTGACCAGAAAGAGAAAGAAATCAAAATCCTGAAAGAAGAATTGGCTGAGATAAAAAGATAGCATGCAACTTATGAGGCTAACCTTAGGAAAACCTGGGCAGATAAGGTGCAAGACCTAGAGCAAAATAATGCTACTCTTCTCACTGAACTTCATCTCTCACAATCTCAGCATTCCATAGATGTAGAAAGGATAATTTCTTTGGAAAAGAAAGTTGAGGATGCAACTGCAAGTGTAGCCTCCTCAAGTTCTTTTAAGTTTTCATTGTCTGATTTTAAGAATTTGGCCTTGAAGGTAAATCAGGACCATCACAAATTGCTGGAGAAGGTATACCTCTCTCTCGATGAGATTAGGGAGAAATTTATTAGTTTTTCCAATATGTCTTCCACTCATGAGGAACAAAAGGCTAAGAGACTTCAAGCTTCTAAGGAAAAGGAAGAAATCAGTGAATGGAAGTTGTATATTAAGAATGTGCCAAAAGACATCCCGATCCTCAACAGTTTCCAAATTAAGAAGGTTAAAGTCTCTCTAAACACTTAGTTTGATTTCAATGAAATCGTTGAGGAGATCATCAGGAAGTCTAAAGACATCTACACCAGACACTAGTATGCAATTGATAACATCATGGGGGTTCTAAAAATTCTGCTTATGGAGCCCATTTTGGATGCTTTGTTGCCAAAATGAAAACTTGAGTAGCTTGAGCACAGGTGTGAAGAGTTTGCACAAAATATTCGAGATCTTGATCAAGTCAGCATCGATGATGTGGATCGTTTGGTTAGAGAACTGGTTATCATGGAGGGAAATATTCGGATTTACCTTCGCACTTGGCACAAGTTGGCCAAGCATGACATGGAAAATAATACATGCAATGCTCAGTTAGCCTTAGAATCTGTCAATTTCCCTAATATAGATGAGTTGTTAGAAATATATGAGAAATGGCAATATTTCTTCGATCAATAGTCTGATATGATTTTGTAATCCCTATTTTTGGGGAATCTCCACCTTTATATTCTGTTGTAATTACCTATTTAAGAAGGAATACTTGTCTTAGTTAGGGTTGGGAATTTTGGAGTTACACATCAGCAGGAGAAAGGACTGTGGATACTCTGTTCATCATAGCTTTTGTAATTTCTGTACAAGACTCTTTTAATACAGTAAAGTCATCTTTTGATCTATCTCTTGTTATTCCTCAAGTTTATTTGAGAATTACTGGTTGTGTACTTCAGGTTGTCATCTATAGTGGATGATATCATTTTGCATACATTTAATAATGCACAAATATGTTATATTGGTTTCTCTATATGACCGGTTTATGTTTTAAAGTATTTCATTAAGTTTCTTGAATTCGAATACTTTCATTTTCTATTTCTGCAAATGATTCATTGCACACAATAATCATGGTTAATTTTTCAATTGACAGAATGATTACAGATTGAATCTTGAACAGGATTAAGTACTTGAATTGTTGTCTTTTAATTTTCATTAATGGATTGTGATTTAAGTCAATAAGTAACACATCAAACACGTTTCTATCAAACGTATTTAATTACCTATTTATTATACCTCAAGACGCATCTGCACAACATTAAGCTTTTCCTTTTAGGATAAATCTGACTTAGTATAGGTTCTTTCTTTAGGTAGGTTAAGTTAGATTTGTTAAGCACATTTCACATTCTGTTTCCCTTAATTGGGAACTGATCCAAGCGATCAAATCATCAACTCTTAGAGTGCCAGCGGAGGCCGAATATCCGTGGGAGATCACCATACCAAATAGGCTGGGGATATTTCCCTTGTGTAGGGTCTTTTGAAGCCTTTCATCTTGGGTTTTCACCCTCTGTTGGGAGCCTTGGAACCCATTCCAACACATTTCATTTACCTTGCACCCCCGAGGCCTCAACAGGGTGGTGATTACTGGTTGGCACGCTGTATAGATGGAAAGAAAACCCTCAATATGTCCATGACTGACGATGAAAACAACCACTTCCCAATTGGGTCTATGGTTGTTAAAGGTGAATACTTGACACAGGACAACAATGCAAGAAATAAGGGTGGATATGTTTATAGGTATTACAAACCAGGTGCAAGTGTGTATCACTTTACCAACTTAATCATTGGTACAAACCTTCAAGTATGAACAATGCCTAGCCGAAATTCATCGAAGGTATGCTACTTCTTACCGGATATAGAGCACGAGAGACTAATGGAGACCATCAGCATAAGAGATGATCCAAAGGACTTGGTTGTATGATAATAGGTGGGATCTAGCATGATGAGGTATGTTACATACTTTTAATACTATACTATTAATACTATTTGTAATTGAATATTGATATATGCTCAATTTTCTCATGTATGTTGTTTATGAATATGTCAATTTTTTGTTCTTGATATGCCAACTTTATGTTTATGTTGTTTATAAATATGCCAAAATTTCTATTGTATGTCAAGTTCATGAATATGCCATTTTTTACATTTGATCAATAAAATTTGACTTTGGAAATTGTAAAAGAAACTTGGTTTTGCCTCCATAGCTTGTTTTCCTCACAACTCCACACAATATGTTTTGATACAGTTAATCCTCAGTCCTTCAAGTTGCATAGTTAGAAAGAGTATGCGTTGCATTTTCCTCTCAATTTGTTTGATTGAAGACACATGCATTTTGTAATGGGATAATTACATGGCTAATCTGGATTGTTTATGTGGATGGAGACACCCATCAACCATTGATGCCTAGAGCTCTACACACAAGTTGATTATCCCCAACCCAAAAAACTCTTATATTATGTTGATTATGTTGGTTATTGGCTTCACCCAACAAAATTATATTTAACAATACACATATTCATAGATTTGGTTCACCATGCTCAATGCTCACTACATTTAACAATACACTTATCTTAAATTTAATTCATGTCTTGTTAAATATTTCATAATGAAATAGCTATTTGAGAGCACCACCTTAGACCAATCCATACCATTAATATAAAATGTACATTAGAGAAATGACCTAATTCAATTTCCTTCTATAACTCTAACCCTAACCCTCAGCCAAACCCTAGCACTAAACCCTATGTACCATTTAGATACTTCCTCCAATATGTCCTAATCTCCCTACAAGTAACATTACCTCTTCACCCTCTCCACAATGGTGCCACTATCATGAAACTCAAAAGCTTGATAAATTTACTGATCAAAACCATTCATCATCATTTTCATCTCCCCCTTCTTCATCAGCATCTCCATCATCATCATCTTTTTCTTCATCATCATCATCATCTTTATCACCATCACCATCATCATCAACATCTTCATCATCATCACCATCATCATTATCATCAACATCTTCATCATCATTGTCATCTCTAGGTTCCTTATCAACATCTCCATCAGCATCACCATCACCATCATCATCAACATCTTCATCATCATCAACATCTTCATCATCATCACAATCATCATCATCAACAACATCTTCATCATCATTGTCATCTCTAGGTTCCTCATCACCATCACCATCACCATCAATGTCTTCATCATCACTGTCATCTCCCCCTTCTTCATCAACATATCCATCATCATCATCATCATCAACTTCATTGCCATTACCATCATCATCAAAATCTTCATCATCATCAACATCATCAGCATCTTCATCATCATTGTCACCTCTAGGTTCCTCATCAACATCTCCATCATCATCATCTTTTTCATCATCATCATCTTCATCACCATCCCCATCACCATCATCATCAACATCTTCATCATCATCATCATCATCATCATCATCATCAACATCTTCATCATCATTGTCATCTCTAGGTTCCTCATCAACATCTCCATCACCATCACCATCAACGTCTTCATCGTCATCACCATCATCATCATCATCACCATCCCATCAACATCAACATCCCATCACCATCTCCATCTTCATCACCATCACCATCACCATCATTGTCACCATCAATGTCTTCATCATCACCACCACCATCATCATCATCACCATAAGTGCCCAGTCGACGATTTTGCAAATTTGACCCCAATGTGCAAAAATTGCACACTCCCTTACTCAACAAAACCCTAGTTTCCAAAATGGACCTACAAGATGACACCTGGACCGGAGGAGAGAGACACCCCTATCACTATCCCGACTTCTTGAATCCAACAGAGTCAACGGTTTGTCGATCCGAGCCACAGTCGTCATTCTATGGCTCGTTCCATCTCGCATCCAAAAGGCCTTCCGGGGCTCCTATTGGATACCTACCGGGGGCATAGAATTCCAACTGTGCAACAAAATTGGGTTCCGGGGAGTCTTGCAAGTGTGTTTAGGAAGGTTCCAGCTGGGAATGCTAGCCATAAGTGCCTGGCAGATGATTTTCCAAAGTTGACCCCCGTGTGCAAAAATTGCACACTACCTTACTGAGTAAAATCCTAGTTTCCAAAATGGACCTACAAGATGAAACCTAGGCCATGGGAATGGAGGCGAGGGACACCCCTAGCACTATCACGATGTCTTGAATCCAATGTAGTTGATGGTTTATTGATCCGAGCCACGGTCATCATTCTATGGATCTTTCCATCTCGCATCCAAAAGGCCTTCGGGGACACCTGTTGGATACCTACCAGGGGCATAGAATTCCAACTGTGCAACAAAACTAGGTTTCGGGGAGTCTTGCAAGGGTGTCTAGGAAGGATCCAGCTGGAAACGCTAGCCATAAGTGCCTGGTGGATGATATTGCAAAGTTGACCCCCGTGTGCAAAAATTGCACACTCCCTTACTGAGCAAAACCCTAGTTTCCAAAATGGACCTACAATATGACACCTGGGACATGGGACTGGAGGAGAGGGGCAGCCCTAGAACTATCTCGATGTCTTGAATCCAACGGATTTGACGGTTTGTCGATCCGAGCTATGGTCGTCATTATATGGCTCGTTCCGTCTCGCATCCAAAAGGCCTTCGGGGACACTTACTGGATACCAATCGTGGGCATAGAATTCCAACCATGCAACAAAACTAGGTTTCGAGGAGTCCTGAAAGTGTGTCTATGAAGGGTCCAGCTGGGAACGCTAGCCATAAGTTCCCGGTGGATGATTTTTCAAAGTTGACGACCGTGTGCAAAAATTGCACACTCCCTTACTAAGCAAAACCCTATTTTCCAAAATGGACCTACAAGATGACACCTGGGCCATGGGACCAGAGGAGAGGGGCACCCATATTACTATCCTGACGTCCTGAATCCAACAAAGTTGACATTTTGTCGATCCGAACCACGATCGTCATTCAATGGCTTGTTGCGTCCCACATCCAAAAGGCCTTCGGGGACACCTCCTCAATACCTACCGGGGGCATAGAATTCCAACCGTGCAACAAAAATGGGTTTCAAGGAGTCTTGCAAGTGTGTCTATGAAGGTTCCATCTGGGAATGCTAGCCATATGTTCATGGTGGATGATTTTGCAAAGTTGACCCCTATGTACAAAAATTGCACACTCCCTTACTAAGCAAAACCCTAGTTTCCAAAATGGACCTACAAGATGACACCTGGGCCATGGGACCAGAGGAGAGGGGCACCCCTATCACTATCCCGATGTCCTGAATTCAACTGATTTGACGGTTTGTCGATTCGAGCCATGATCGTCATTCTATGGCTCGTTCCGTCTCGCATCCAAAAGGCCTTCGAGGACACCTGTTGGATACCTACTGGAAGCATAGAATTCCAACCGTGCAACAAAACCGGGTTCCAGGGAGTCATGAAAGTGTGTCTATGAAGGTTCCAGCTGGGAATGCTATCCATAAGTGCCCAGTGGATGATTTTGCAAAGTTGACCCCCTTGTGCAAAAATTGCACACTCCCTTACTGAGCAAAACCCTAGTTTCCAAAATGGACCTACAAGATCTGGTAAGCATTCATTTTTCAAAATTGGCTCAGAGGCTCTTGCTTCTTGGAAGTGACCAAGAGTATCTTGCAGTGTGATAAGTATGCATTTTAGGTTTCAGTGAATTGAAATATGGCTCAGAGTCTCTTGCTTTGTGGGTCATTTACTGAGGTTTTTCGTTTTACATTGCATTTCTCTTGGCTATGTACTTCAACAAAGTGGTTCCAAATAGATGCATGGATTTGGAAGCTGTGTTTGCGATCTTTTTTCTCAAGTATGAGAAGGCATGGCCATATCTGGCTCTTTAGGAATTGAAACATAGTATGATACAATCCTTAGGTATGCAATTCAATTAAAATTTTATCCCCGTTGTGCTTTGTTAATGTGAAAAGCTTCCCCCCCATTAAGAGTATTCTCAAGCAAAAATATCCTTTCCAAGCCTATCCTAGTTTTATTATGCGGTGTGTAGTTCATGAAACCCTAGTTTATGAAATGAATGCACAATGAAATCACTGGGCCATGAGAAGACAAGGGAGAGCGCCCCCTAGAGGTAATCGCATGCCAGGAGACCAACGGAGTCGACGGTTCATCGATCCGACCTCTGGTTTCCGAGTTATGTCGAGTTGCAAGTCACATGAAAATGCCATTCAGGGACACTTGGTGAATGTCATTCCGGAAGTGAAAAAGAAAACGGAGCAGAAATATTGCATGCCGTTGGCTCCTACAAATGTGTATGGGCAATGACGACGTGGGAACACTACTAGCACTAGCTCGGTGGAGGGTCTTGCAGAGTTGACCCACCAATGCGAGATTGCATTGAAGGAAACTAAGCAAAACCCTAGTTTACGAAATGAATGCACAATGAAGTCACTAGGCCATGAGAAGATGAGGGAGAGGCCCCCCTAGAGATAATCGCACACCAAGATACCAACGGAGTCGTCGATTTGTTGATCCGACTTCCGGTTTCTGAGTTATGTCGAGTTGCAAGTCGCATGAAAATGTCGTTCAAGGACACTTGGTGACTTTTGGTCCAAGAGCGAAAAATAAAATGGAGCAGTAAGATTGTGTATGGGCAATGCCAATGTGGGAAAACTACCAACACTTTCTCAGTGGAGGGTTCTGTAGAGTTGACCAACCAATGTGAGATTGCATTGAAGGAAACTGAGCAAAACCCTAGTTTACGAAATGAATGAAGAATTAAGTCATTGGGCCATGAGAAAAAGAGGGAGAGGGCCCCTTAGAGGTAATCACATGCCAGGAAACCAACAGAGTCGATGGTTCGTCGATCCGACCTCCGATTTTCGATTTATGTCAAGTTCAAGTCAAATGAAATTATCGTTTAAGGACCTTGGTGACTTTTGGTCTGGGAGCGAAAAAGGAAACGAAGCAGCAAGATTGCGTGCCATTGGCTCTTGCAAGTGTGTATGGGAAATGCCTATGTGGGAAAACTACCAACACTGGCTCGATGGAGGGTTTTTCAAAGTTGACCCACCAATGCGAGATTGCATTGAAGGAAACTAAGCAAAACCCTAGTTTACGAAATGAATGCACAATGAACTCACTGGCCCATGAGAAGACGAGGGAGAGGGGCACCAAGAGATAATTGCATGCCAAGATACCAACGGAGTCGACGGTTCATCGATCTGACCTCCCATTTTCGACTTATGTCGAGTTGCAAGTCGCATGAAAATGTCGTTCAGGGACCCTTGGTGACTTTCGGTCCAGGAGAAAAAAAGCAGACAGAGCAGCAAGATTGTGTGCCGTTGGCTCCTGCAAGTGTGTATGGGAAATCCTAACATGGGAACACTACCAATACTAGATCGGTGGGGGGTTTTGCAGATTTAACCCACCAATGCGAGATTGCATTGAAGTAAACTGAGCAAAACCCTAGTTTATGAAATGAATGCACAATAAAGTCACTGGGCCATGAGAAGATGAGGGAGAGGCCCCGCTAGAGGTAATCGCATGCCAAGAGACTAGTGGAGTCGACAGTTCGTCGATCTGACCTCCGGTTTCCGAATTATGTCGATTTGTAAGTCGCATGAAAATGTCGTTCAGGGACACTTGGTGACTTTCAGTCCGGGAGCGAAAAAGAAAACGGAGCAGCAATATTGCGTATCATTGGCTCCTACAAGTGTGTATGGGAAATGCCGACATGGGAACATTACCAACACTGGCTCGGTAGAGGGTTTTGTAGAGTTGACCCACCAATGCGAGATTGCATTGAAGGAAAATGACCAAAACCCTAGTTTATGAAATGAATGCACAAAGAAGTCACTGGGGCATGAGAATATGAGGGAGAGGGACCCTTGGAGGTAACCGCATGCTAGGAGAGCAACAGAGTTGACGGTTCATCGATCCGATATCCCGTTTCCGAGTTATGTCGAGTTGCAAGTCGCATGAAAATGTCATTCAGGGACACTTGGTGACTTTCGTTCTGGGAGCGAAAAATCAAACGGAGTAGCAAGATTGCGTGTCGTTGGCTCCTACAAGTGTGTATGGGAAATGCCTATGTGGGAACACTACCAACAATGGCTCAGTGGAGGGTTTTGCAGATTTGACCCACCTATGTGAGATTGCATTGGAGGAAACTGAGCAAAACCCTAGTTTACGAAATGAATGCATAATGAAGTCACTAGGCTATGAGAAGACAAGCGAGAGGGCTCCCTAGAGGTAATCTCACACTAGGAGACCAACGGATTTGACGGTTCATCGATCTGACCTCTGGTTTCCTAGTTATGTCGAGTTGCAAGTCGCATGAAAATGTCGTTTAGGGACACTTGGTGACTTTCGGTCCGGGAGCGAAAAAGAAAATGGAACAGCAAGATTGTGTGGCATTGGCTCCTACAAGTGTGTATGGGAAATGCTGATGTGGGAACACTACCAACACTGGCTCGGTGGAGGGTTTTGCAGAGTTGACCCACCATTGCGAGATTGCATTGAAGGAAACTGAGCAAAACCCTAGTTTACGAAATGAATGCACGATGAAGTCACTGATCCATGAGAAGATGATGGAGAGGGCCCTCTAGAGGTAATAGGACTCTAGGAGACCAATGGAGTCGACGGTTCGTCGATCCGACCTCCGGTTTCTGAGTTATGTCGAGTTGCAAGTCGCATGAAAATGTCGTTTAGGGACACTTGGTGACTTTCGGTCCTCCTAGGGTTTCTATTTTTTAAGGCTTCTATAATTTCCTTCTTGACATCTCACCTCTTATACCATGTTAAATTTTTTATACTTGATCTAGATAAATTATTTCTACCAATTATAACCATTACTTCAATGCATAAATTTAACCATAAAACATTTACATAAAGAATTTAACATGTAGGATCTAGTTAAGAATAACAATGCACAAGAGACACAACATTTTTTCCTGGGAAACCCTCATGGGGAAGAAAACCTAGCAACCTTTCTTAGAATAATTATGTTTAGAAAACAAGTACAATGAAACCATGAACAAAACCTAACCCTCAAGGGTTTTACTACATGAAAAAAACTTAATGACACATGACAACAAGAGTACTTATCTCCATGAAGATGACCTCCAAGCCATAATGATATCCAAGCATATCTTTCCCAACCAACAATAGAAGGCACTTTATTTCTCGAATCCTGAGGTAACATTTGTTCCTTTCACCAATGTTGCTTTGAGCACTTGTGGGTGGTTACTCATATGTAGTGTTGAATCAAATTGTACAATCAAATATTGGGGGTTGATGAAATGTGTAGCATGTATTGCACTTAGTTTTATTAGATTACACTTGGACATTGACTTAACTCGTAATTTAATAATCCAAAATCGCAAATTTTAATTAGACCTATCCAATTAGTGTGCATGCGTGAGTTCATTGAAATCTTGAACTACATTGTATTGCACTTAGTTTTATTAAATTACATGAGCAAGAACTTTGACTTAACTTGTAATGATCATCCAAAATCACAATTTTTAATTAGATATCCAATTAGTGTGCATGTAGTGAGTTCGTTGAAACCTTTAAATATAATCGTTTGTTCTTTTGACATAGTGCACTCATGAGTAATAGCTAATCCACACAAATCAACACAATAGATTGACACAAGAACATGTGGAAACCGAAGAACAAATACAAAGTGAAATGTATCATTCATTTATAAGTGAATGGTGAATGTACATGTCTCCAAAAGTACATGCATAATGAAGTCAATGTACATGTCTCCAAAAGTACATGTATCCAAAACTATCCAAGCGACATGTACATGTGTCCAAATGTACATATATCCCATAAGACACATCAAAACTCAAGCTTCCTCTTGTTATTTCCCAACGTTGATCCTCTAGGCACATATCTAGGATCAATGTGTGTCTTTGAATCCTGCAAATTAAATATCAATTGTTAAATTCAACTAACTATGTACTAATACATTAGCTCAACAATTAACTCAACAATTATCAACATGGGCATGGAAATTGCATGAAACACTTGGTCACTAATGGACATCTCACGTCAACTAGAGACTGTGACAGAGGGGATTGCATTCCTTTTGTACCAAATGGAGTTGTTGGTTGAAATCCAGGATGGTCGCAACCATGGTCGAACCAAGGGGGCCATGAACTGCTCCTCCTACTGGTGGCTACAATCACAAAATGTTGAAATAGTTAGACATGCATGAATAAACAATAGACAACAATAATAAACTATGTAAATATCATGATGAAATAGTTACATACCTCTGTGTGACCAGTTGCCATTGCAGATGCAGCACCGACTGCTGCATCAACCATCAATGTGAGGTTTTCAATAGACAACTCTAGTTCTTGATGCAGCAAACATGCAATTCAAACATTAAAAAATTTATTTATGCACTGGATTTAAAGTTAACCAACAAATATCAGGGAAGGATATACATTACCATGGTATCAGTAAGCCCATGGTCGTGGGAAGCTGGAGTCTTGCTAGGCGTAGGCCACCTCACATACACATGACCCTTGTTCATGAATGGACTAGGAGGAGATACAAATCTAGGCAATGGTCCATATGTATCAGTTGGTGCCTATAGTCATCAAGTGTTCATGTAGTTTGACATGCATGATTCAATGAACAAACATGTATTTAAAAAATGACATTTTTAATTGTTTACCTGGAGCCCAGATGTTTCCTCGGATGATACGACCATGGATGCTACCTCCACATTAGTTTTCCTCAGTGAAGGATCTTCCACCTGCAAGTTTAATAATTGTAAATATTAGACCGTATATAGCATTAGTGAACTAACATGTAAAGTATGTAGAAATTAACAAATTAACAAGTATTGAAAAACTGAAATTTTAAAATGTTTACGTCTATGTGAGATACAACAATGGGTGCTATATAAGAGGGGCCTGCCAACTGGGTAGCATCATGAATCCCTCCACCAATGATGGGATCAGTGGATGGAATGTCATGCCCCCCTGTAGAGTCTGGAACATCTCAATCTGGGGAAAATAATATATTAGCTCAAACTATATATATATGTGTACAAAGAGGAAAATAAATGAAGAATTTATTACAATTAACCATCTACATACCTCACTCAAAAACCCACTAAAGGAAACATCTGAGGCAATACCATAGCAGGGATGACCACACGATGTGTCACGTCCCCTCCCATCATACCAGTTAGATGGAGAGGATCGTGATGCTAAACCTGGCATCTAGCCCCATATCCATTAAGTAAAAACTCATTGATAAAAAGATGTATACATGTGCATGTTATAGAAACATAGCGGAATTAAAAATCATGTTTAATATCTAACATACATTCAAACATTTCTGTGACAGCCATTAAATAAACACATTGCAGAATTTATAAAAGAGAATACTTATCTTAACAAAGTAGTCCCAAGCAACCACATATGCATCTGCAACGTTCCACCCAACCATAGGCCAGTTGTGCTTATCAACCTCTTGATACAACTGCCACCCCCGAGCTATGCATGATTTCTACAAGGAACCAAGGAACAACAGACTCACACATAGCCAAGCATACACCAAGATGAGCCAAGCCAATCTACAATTGGGTTTATCAGGCTGCTAGGAAATGGGAAGGAAGAATTGCTAAGCTAGTGAGCTCAAGCACAGAGCCAGGGGTACCTCTACAAGATCTATCTAGCTTGGCACCCACAATGCCTACACACCCCACTCAAGGAAGTATTCCCTTCACCAATGCACAGTCCCTTAGGCCATACCTTCCAATCTAGAGTGTCTAAGGTGTGCATATAAGAGTAGCCATCCCTCTTGATCTTCTTGAGAGGTCATTCCCCCCCCCACTAGGTTTATCAAGCCAATTATGTCCACTGCCACTCCAAATCTCTTGCTCACAGATTCAAACCAAAACAAGGATGCACATAACAGCCAAAGTATAAGTGTTGGGCATGAAGAAATGCTTTTACAGTGAGATGCGCAAAGATGGGGTTTTAATTAGCTTCAGAAAAATGTGGGAAACCCAAAAATGAAACTGGAAGATGGGGAACAACCCTGGGAAGCCAAATCCATTTTTAGAAAAACGTCCATGGACATTCTGGGGAAAAAAGGGCCTCCATAACAGTCCCAAATCGTGGTCCTCCTCTCCCAACCAATGTGTAACACAAAAATGAGCTCCTAGCCATGGAAAAATGCAGGAAAATGATGAAAAACGTGATGAAGGAAAGCCCAGCTAGCTCAGACTACGTGAGAGGGAAAAGGCCATGGGTGAAAGATGGCTTTTGGCACCATTTCATGGGTGTTTTCTTGCCCAAGAAGCAAAAATATGAGTTCCCAGGTTGATGGATTGCCCATGCACTAAATTGGCTTCCATACCTCTCCATTCCCAAGGCATTAACTGCCTCAACCAACTCTTGGAGGAATTAAGTGATTGGGTGCATAACCCAAAATGGGTAGTTGGTGGTTTATGGGTTTTCTCATTGACACATGGATTAACACCATTAGCTCAAGGGTTTGAATAATTTCCCTCCCTATTCCTTGTAGAATCATGCCCCCACCTCTTTGTTGCATTGCATATCTAGTTGTTGGTTTTTCATTAAAATCCATATTTACATGATGTCTTATTTTACATTGTGCCTATCTAGCACAAGAACCATAGGCATCTATTTCTTTAATAACTGATACATAAAATGCTAAATCAATGGTGGGGCCTTGACCTTGAGCTCCTCACCATGATTAAATATCAATATTTACATAATTTACGATTTAATGCGAAGGGGGTCAAAATGAGGACATTACACAATGTGCACTCGTGAGGCTCAATACTCGGCTGGGGATGTACCGATGGTCCTGCACTAGTGGATGGTCCTGCACTAGACGATGGTCCTGCATGGTGATGACCTAGTTGCATCGAGTGTAAACGAGGTGCTTACAACCCAGTATGGGGGAGATCCTGGAACGAATGTCACATGTAACATTTTTAAAAGTAATAAAATGTAAAAAGTAATAGTATGGGGGAGATACTGTAACAGATGTCACATGTCACATTTATCACGTTTACAGTATGGGGGAGATCCTGTAACGGATGTCACATGTCACATGTCACATTTGTCACGTTTGTCATTGCACCGAGTGTAAACGAGGTGCTTACAATGTTGATGTATATGTAACTTTGGAATGTATTTCACTTATGTATTTCATCTATGTATATTGTACTCCTATAGAGATATTATTATTCCTCTATACGGAAGTGTCGTCATTTGTATTGACAAGTGTCGCAAGTGTTGTAACTTGCCGATGGGTTATTATAACACCTTGATGGGGTCGGCCATGTATGAGTCATGTGGGTAAATGGGTTATTAGACCACCAAGTGTGGGGTCGGCCCGGATTAATATAACCATGGGTTATTAGGCTAAGTTAGACAAGTTGGCCCCACTGGTTTATTGGGCAGGACAGGACAAGTATAAATAGAGATCGGAAGATCTCTATTTGATCACTCATTACTCAGTTCTATCTCTCTCAGAAAGTGGCGCACTTGTGAGGAGGAGGATCATCTGCTAGGAGAAGACTAGCTCTTGTACTTTGGTTGTATCATTTCTCTTTCTATCTCTGAGGAAGTTGCGGGGTTTTTCACCTTCTTGGTTTTCCCTGGTGAAACTCTGTGTCTCTTGTGTGCTTCCATTATTGTGTCCATGATTGATATACTGTAGATATGATGTACATGTTATTCTCTCAGTTAAGATCTTAGATTAGCTTGAAAATTCTAAAAAATTAACATGGTATCAGAGCTAGCCTAAAAGAAGGCATGGTATGGCATGTATGACACTTGTTGCACTTGCGATGCTAGGGCTTGATATAGAAAAAACCAGTCATCATAGCACTTTCGCTATAAATCCATTTTGGAGAGGTTTCAGGATCTAAAACTCTTACATATCGAATATAATATCCCCATGTACCTTTTGTCTGAAGCACAACTTCTAATTCATTGTACTTTGTGTTTTGTGATCTGTACAATCTAGGGTTTCGGCCTCTTCCAGATCTCAGTGATAAACAGGTGACCTAGAAAAAAAGGTCACAACGTGGGATAGGAAGCTCCAACTAAAATTTTGTAAAAAGTTACAGGTAGGAAACAAAATGTAGCTTCTCTAGTAAGGTTTTCAGAGGCCGAAGTTTAACCAGTGACATGTGGCATGCCGTACAAGTTCGCTCTCCTATTTTATCCCATAAACAGGTCACGTTGCGACACTTGGAATAACTCTCTCTCAGAGAATCCAATTGAGGTCATACCTGTGGGGTTGGAAAGATGATAGGTCAAGCTACCACAGGTAGAATTTTTAGACCCTGTGGATTCGTAATTTCGGAGTTACACTAGAAATAATCAGGTGCATATTTCTGTCAAAACAAAATTGGATTTTGAGCACCTTCATTCATGGTTCTGGGAATTACGGTTTCGGAGAAAGTTGGAATATTTGTAATCAGAGACCACAGTTGAATGCTACTCATCAAAATCGAAATTTAGAGACCAAGATCAAATCTTTTGGTTGGGAAAAAGGCCTGGCTTGATCAAACCCTAGTTCAGGACTTTGATCGGAAAAGTGGAAAATTAGGGCTTCTACAAAAGTTGGAATTTTTTAAGTCTGTGACCACGGCTGGAAGCTCCTTAGAAAAATCAAATTTTAGAGATTTGGATCGAACCTTTTAGCTGGGCAGAAGGGTGGGATTTATCAAACCCTAGTTCGGGATCCTGTCTAGAAGATCCAGAAGTTTCGAAAGCAATTTTGAGGGGTGAAACTTTGCAGTTTTCAAATTCTGAGTATACCGGCTTGATCAGCTCATCAAGGTGCATCTTTCTATCCTTTCAGAAGTTTGAAATTCAATGTTTGAATTTTTAGGGTTTCTCTGAGAAACCCTAATCCATCTCCAGATCCAGTTCCTGCAAATCAAGTGGATTGGTTAATCCTAGAAGAGAATGGATTGGTCACCTGCATAAGTAAAGAAGTTCATGTTTCAGAGGGAGATGAGGCTAAGGCCTTACATAAGAAGATTACAAGCAATCTCGACAGGTACATCAAGAAAGACAAATCATGTTCTAGTTCAAGAACATCTAACCATGGGGACATGAAGACAAAGATTCATCCATTATCATGGATCACATAGAAGATCTACTTACGAGGTATGTATAACTTGGTTCTATAATGGTTAACTTATGAGATATGCAGGTTACTAGCACAAGTCATTGAAGAACAAGAAGACATCATGTGGGTATGTTAGACATAGCTAGCTAACATGTTAATCCAGGCATGTTTTTCCTATATCAAGTTAAAATCCTACCTTGTGTTAGGATATCTTATATAAATATACTTGGCATGATTGATTATGATTATTCATGAAGTTATAGGTTTGAGTAATCATGGGTTTAGGCATATTATGTTTCTTACTTTAATTGATGATATGACTAACCAGAAGAGTCCTATATAAACCTTGAATACTAATGTTTATTATCTGTGTTTAAAATGATCATTACTATACCTGTTTAAGACTATTATGTTTATTATAGTATTGAGATTATACTAATAAATGTATGATTATGTATGAGATCTCGAGGATATCACAATAATGATACTTGTAAGCATGCATAGTGATCAAGGATGGATATAAGTTCAAAGACAGGTAATCCAGGAAGCAAAGATCAAGAGGGAGCACACTCCAGTAGTTTCTGCAAGGATGTAGATATTTAGAGCGAATCGACCACTTCTCACAATCCACATCAGAATGGAGTTGCAGAAAGGAAGCAAAGACTGAGAGGGAGTCAACCCAACAAACAAACAAAGATAAGTATTTGAATTGTCATTTCTTTCATATTTGATTGTTTAAATAATATTGTTCAATCACATATATAGTAGACTTAGGTTGTGTATTATGCATATTAGAATACTTGCATTAATAAACAGTATACTACTAATACGCATGTATTGGGTAAGTGGCCTATGGCACTGTACAACATTTCATTGCTACTTATCTAGAATGAAACCTCTTTGCTGACATGTTGGGAGTTGTGCACACTCCTAACAATGTTCTGGTAGAGATTGGAAGGCATCTAGAAAGTTACGGGATATGGATAAATGTTGTATTGAAGCATTGGCTAAAATCATTGCATGATTGTATGACATATTTATTTACATGTAAGAATTTGTTCTGAAAAATATGAGATGTTTCTAATCATGCAATTTAACTTGTTTTGTAGGAAAGATCGTATATCATCACCTACAAAAGAAGGACTACAACATTTTTTCCTGCAACGAAGTTCAAACTATCTATTGAAGATATTGAAGATTTTGAAGTTCCCAGGATATGGGATACAGTAAAAGGATGCCATGGTCGAAAAGTACCAATTGATAATGTTTGGGATGTGGTCCCAAGACATGAAGGGAAGTTTGTTGTGACTTCCAAGCCGATCTATAAGATCAAGCATGCTACAGATGGTAGCATAGAAAAATACAAAGCGAGGTTTGTAGCTCATGGCTGATTATGAAGAGACTTTTGCATCTGTAGTCAGATACACTTCCATCAGATCAGTATTTGCTTTGGCTGTAGTGATGAAGTGGAAGATTCACCAGATGGATGTCAATACAGCTTTCTTGAATGTTGTAGTCAAGGAGGAAGTGTATGTGGAGCAGCCACTTGGTTTTGAGACACATGACAGGAAGTCATATGTGTGTAGATTGAAGAAAGCCTTGTATGGCTTGAAGCAATCTCTTATGATTTGGTATGGTAGGATAGAAAAATTTCTATCCAATTTGGGATTTACCAAGAGTAAAGCAAATTCCAACCTTTACTACAAGGTTGAGGAAGGCAATCCAGTGATACTACTTTTGTGTGTGGATGACCTGTTTATTACAGGTGAGGATAGATTGATTGCCAATACAAAGAGGAAGCTTGTTGCCGAGTTTGAGATGAAGGACTTGGGGATGATGCACTATTTTCTAAGCATGGAGGTGTGGCAGAGTGCAAATGGAATCTTCCTTGGACAAGGGAAGTATGCAATAGAGATCCTGAAGAGGTTTGGGATGATGGACTGCAAGGCCATGGCCACACCTATGGCATCGAACCTGAAGCTTCTGTGTGATTCTTCATCTGTTTTGGTTGATGTCACTGTGTATCATCAGATGATTGGGTCCTTGATGTACCTGATGAACACGAGACTAGATATTTTCTTTGCGGTGAACACATTGAGCCAGTTCCTCACGGATCCCAAAGGTGTTCACCTGGTTGCTGTAAAGCATATTCTGGGTGTTGCTTCAGTATGGGATCAGGTGTGATCTCTTGGTTTAGAAGGAAGCAGTCCTGTGTAGCACTAAGTACAACCGAAGCAGAGTATGTTGTAGCTTGTTCGGTTAGTTGTGAGGCAGTATGGCTTCGGAAGCTACTGTTTGAGCTATTTGATCTCCCGTTGGAGGCTACTGGTATCTTTTCTGAAAACCAGAGTTGTGTGAAGCTATCTGAGAACTTGGTGTTCCACAATAGGTCGAAGCACATTGAGATCAAATATCACTATATCAGGGATATGGTGCAGTGAGGAGCAGTGAAGCTCCTATATGTTGCGACGGATGAGCAGGTTACAGATGTGCTGACAAAACCACTAGCCAGAGTGAAGTTCGAGTACTTCAGAGAGAGGCTTGGTGTTCTTCAGATTGATGACACTTCGAGGAAGAAGTGATGGACACATTTGCTCGAGCCATTCCAAGCATGGTGAGAGGAGGATCCTTCACATGGTTGTGGATGTAAGCGCTAGATGATGAGCATCAAGATGATGCTCCAGTTACTGCTCTGTATATGCATCATGTTGGATGCTTGATACATTTGTATATGTATCATGTTGATGCTTGTTATGATCAGTTGGATCATGTATATGTATATGCATCATGTTGGATGCTTGGACCATGTATCTGTATATGTATCAGGTGGATATGCTGTATGATCAGGTAGATCATGTATGTTGATATATATCAGGTGGATACATTGTGTGATCAGGTGGATCATGTATCTGTGTATGTATCAGGTGGATCATGTATGATGATATGTATCAGGTAGATACTTGGTATGCATCAGGTGGATGCAGTGTATGATCAGGATGATCATGGATGACGAGCTTCAGGATGTTGCTCCAGATGACATGCATCAAGACTATGCAGTGATGATGATCAGGATGATCATGTGTACATCTGGATGATGTATGGTGAGTATCAGGTTGATACTCTGTGGCCGTGGAACAGGTTTTGCATATAAGCATATAATCCAGCCCTGGGAGGTTTGCAAATAGTCTTTTGAAGTTTTGCCTATGGCATGTAATGTGGCCCTGGGATATATGGAAAACACTCTTTCGAGGTTTTGCTTTGAGAGGACATATAATCCGGCCCTGGGAGATTTGCAGATAGTCTTTCGAGGTCTTGCCTATGGCATGTAATATGGTCCTAGGATATTTGGCAGATGCTCTTTTGAGGTTTTTTCTTATGGCATATAATCCAGCCCTAGGAGATCCGATAGGTTGAGATGTGTGCTTGTAATCAGTCCTGGGATGCTCTTTCGAGGTTTTGCCATGACCACATGTAATATTCCCTGGAGATCTGGACAAGATGAAAAAGGCCTCAGATGCTCTTTAGAGTTATTTCTAGTCAATACACTCTTTAAAGGTTTTGCAGTAGGGGTCACATGTAATAAGTCCTGGAGATTTGGATAGGATGAAAAAGGCCTTATATGCTCTTTAGAGATCTTGCTTTTCAAGACACTCTTTTAAGGTTTTGTGATAGTCACATATAATACAGCCCTGGGAGATCCGACAGGTAGAGCCGTGTGCTCGTAATAGCCTGGATGCTCTTGCGAGGTTTTGTCACGCACGTAATAAGTCCCGAGAATTCCACAGTATGGCCAGTGATGATGAAGACCTGCAAGTGGTGGGCCTACATCCAGTATGAAAAAGGACTGGCTCTGTAGAACTTCCTATGATGAGTAGATTGGAGATTGATTGAGATAGTAGCAGTGATGATGATTCGATGACGATGATCTAGTGATGATGATCCAGAGAAGAAGACTTGTGCTAGCAGATCTGTGTCAACAAATACCTTCCTAGTTAAGAGGGAGTGTTGATGTATATGTAACTTCGGAATGTATTTCACCTATGTATTTCATCTATGTATATTGTACTCCTATAGAGATTTTATTATTCCTCTATACGAAAGTGTCGTCATTTGTATTGACAAGTGTCGCAAGTGTTGTAACTTGCCGATGGGTTATTAGACCACCAAGTGTGGGGTTGACCCATATTAATATAACCATGGGTTATTAGGCTAAGCTAGACAAGTCGGCCCCACTGGTTTATTGGGCGGGACAGGACAAGTATAAATAGAGATCGAGAGATCTCTATTTGATCACTCATTACTCAGTTCTATCTCTCTCAGAAAGTGGCGCACTTGTGAGTAGGAGGATCATCTGCTAGGATAAGACTATCTCTTGTACTTTGGTTGTATCATTTCTCTTTCTATCTCTGAGGAAGTTGCGGGGTTTTTCACCTTCTTGGTTTTCCCCGGTGAAACTCCGTGCCTCTCGTGTGCTTGTATTATTGTGTCCATGATTGATATGCTATAGATATGTTGTATATATGTTGTACATGATATTCTCTCAATTAAGATCTTAGATCAGATTGAAAATTCTAAAAAATTAACATACAACCCAGTATGGGGGAGATCCTGTAACGAATGTCACATGTAACGTTTTCAAAAGTAATAAAATGTAAGAAGTAATAGTATGGGGGAGATCCTGTAATGGATGTAACATGTCACATGTCACATGTCACATTTTCCATGTTTGTCATGTTACGTTACAACCCAATATAGGGGAGATGTTGTAACGTTTGTTACATTTGTCACGTTTGTCACATTTGTCACATTTGTCGCGTTATGTTTCCATGTTGGCTCATAACTTATAAAAAATAAAAAGTAATTAAAAATTTCATGTTCACTCTTAACTTATCAAAACTAATAAAAAACTAATTAAAAAAATAAAAGAGAGGGATCCAATTTCTTGAGGGGTAATTTTTTTCTTGCTGTGTAAAAAATTTAAGATAAAACAAAAAAATTACACCTCAAGAAATTGGATCCCTCTCGGTGCTTGATAGATCCGGGTTTGAGATGGATCTACGCTGGTGTATGTACCACACCAGGAACAGATGTCCCTTCGTCACCCATATGCTGAACCATAGTGCCATGGCGAACAATTGCCCATTCCAAACTCAAAAACGCATCATGTGTTTGTGGAATAACACGATGTGCAGGTGGGACATCTGGCCCAGGCAACTTCCTGCGACCTATAGGGATAGGGCGATCAGGGTCTCGAAGCCTCGCATTGGGTCGGTTTTGGGGCATCCCCCCACCGATCCCCTAAAACTGCAAGATATCAAAATAGTTTACGTGTTTATGTAACACAAACTCTGCATACATCTTTCGAAGGAAATACAAGGGAATTTCCATGTTGTTATGTGGTGGCATATGAAAAACCATGTACCATTTGTACATCCAGTTATCAAGAAATGGTTGAAATGTGCACAACTCAATAGAGATATGACGCCTATTTGCATTTGGGATTTCCCTCGACTGAGGGTCCCTAAACAATGCAAATATGAGCTCTTTGGATATTTTCAACCTTTTTATTACAGTGTAGTCTATCCCATCAGCATATTCTTGTCTTTTTCTTTCTTTATATGATGTAATATCATATAGTTCATTACTAGACTGTGAAATGGTGTCAACAATTGCATCAAGAGTTGATGCAAGTGAGTGATGAATGCTGTCACCACCACTAAAAGCTGCACTAATTCCCCTCAAGTGGAAAAGCTCAATTAGTATCTCGGCATTTGTGTCCATAGCCGCAACTGCAATAAAACCATCAATACTAAAATCATTAGAAACATATACATGGTATATAATGACATCTCTTCAAAATTGAAAATGTATTAAATCAAACTCAAGGAAGCAATTTAATGGCATTCACTTACATACATTTAAAACTTAAAATTAAACATTTAACAATTAAAAAGTAAGTTTCGTTCAACTTCTTTCTAGAAGTTAAGGCACTTCTTAACCCTCATTGGTGACTTTTCCATGCAAACTTGAGTTTAAACTTCTTAGAATTTAGGAGTGTTATTTTGACATGTTTTGGACTTTACGTCCTTTACAGAAAACAATATTTCCATCAACTTCATAAGCTAACATTAAATTTATTGATTTCAACATATTACGCCTTGTGGTTGGAGGGGAGGACAAAGTGGCATGGAATGAAATGCATATGTATGAGTTTGTCTTGCCAGTATGATTACATATACTTGAGATGACTATCAATGATTAAGATGTTGAATAATCAACTAGATATTGTGACTAGAATGACAATAAGAACAATGTCGACTTAATAAGATATCGCAAGTGGAATATGACAGTGTTATCTCAAAATTATCACATGTATATTTATTAATTTGATCCAAGTGTTATGATATGTGATTGATATGAAAAGATGGTTGATTTGGTGGACGAAGATTAAGTTGAGATAGAACAACTAAATTTAAATGTCACGGTCCTAGGACTATGACTACATTCAGTTAATGAATAAGTAAGAATATGATATGACTAGTTAGGCTTAGAAAGATGGTTAAGGTAACATGCCTCGGGGCATGCCAGGTGGTAAAACATAGACCCATGTCTTAAACACAGTCTTTAAGAGGGATGGAAGTTTAGGATAGATGTAGGGTTAGGACAACATCCAATGGAAGAAGGGCCGAGATAGGTAAGAATGCTAGAAGGGTTTTAGGATAGGTTTATAGGAGTAGTTACTAGGTCAGGGTCGCAGGTCTTTCTGAGTGTAGATTAGGATTGTTGGATATGTAAATGACAAGGGAGAGGGACTCTTAGGATATGTGAGGCAAGAAAAGGGGTGATATAGGGCTGCCACCAATCCTCTAAATATCATTGACTCGATCATGGTTGGGAACACTCTATTGGCTGCTTTCTGGATAGACCCGGGTTTTCAGGATGCGCAGCAACAAACACCCCTTGGCGCACTGGCCCTTTCGGCAAAGAGCTGCAAGCAACCCGCAGTCTCACCTGAAGTGGCTATGGGGGGGATAAGGAATCAGGTTTCCTTAACCTAGGCGATGTGGAGACTAGTCTTCTCCCTTCCCAACCGGGAGGATACTTCAGAGCGAAACGTCTTACTCTTCCTCAAACCTCACCGCGCTACAGCGCTGGAACTCGCTCTTTCTTGCCTTGCTACGCAGTAGCTCCACGTCTGTGCATGAGGCATTTTCCCACTACAACCGATACACTATGTATCGCCTCTCGCCTTGCGCCTCGGTGCAATAACACACTCCTCAAGCTCTGTGGCGATAGCGTTCTCACAGGCTCCTTCGACACTGCACGAGTATAACTTCTAGGGGAGCTTCAAGGACTTACTTTACATACTCATTCACAAAGGAAGAAAAACATTCATGTAAACATAGATAGTAAAACATAGACATGCATTCACGCAAAACATCACCATAACAACAAGAATCATGTGGTTCACCTCCATGGGGAAATCACGTCCACGGGAGTTGTATCTTATATTATCTTGAAATGGGAATTACACAGTTCCGCTGTGCACACAGTTGCTGCCTTAGAGATCTTACTGGGAAACTCCACGCACACAGCTGGGAGCCCTTCTATTAGATCTATTCTCTTCTTCCACAGAGATTACAATGACTCAGACATCAACTTAGATTGTCTGTAAACTCAGTGACTAGCTCTACAACTATCCAATTCTCTAACTCCTTAACCCTTCTAACCCTTTTCCCTTTACAATTACACATATGTATAGGTGGCCTTGAGGGTCACACCTTTACAAAACTGTGAGCCTTTCCCCATCCCCAAAAACCCTAACCACTGACACGGCTAGGTGTACTTTAAACGCCTCCTGCAGTCGTGTTGCAGCTTCCTGCAAGCTCTGTGATTTCCAGCGCAAATCGCGGGTATGGGCGCTGCTTCATCGTTCTTTGCTCCTTGTACTTTACCTTCAATGCTTCGTCCCATTGCTCTTCCTTGGTCTGAGCAACCATAACTCCTGTACTTTGCCTTTATGAGGGTAGCTGAGCCCTCTTCCGCCGCTTCATTTATTGTGGTGGTTGAGCTTTCTACTCAGCCACCTTGTTTACTCTTTCCCTTGACGTGCACACGAGCTTCGCGATTTTTGGCCCACACTTTGCGGTGAGCTCGTCCATCTGGCGCCGTACTGCTCATTGTTCATTTCCGCCAAAAATGGTGCTTTTCCTCAAAATTAGCACTTTTCCTTCAAACTTAGTGCTTTTTCCCAAAACTTGGCAGCTTTACCATAGCTGCAGCCTATGCTCCAACAAGCCCCTAACACTTACTTGTGGCTCGTCCCTGAGCCACCCACACTAGCTTGTGGTTGCTTTAGTTGTGCATCTGACTTGGCTTGAGTTGCAGCAAAAGCTTGCTTCCACTGTGCAATAACGGTGTCCATGTCTTGTATGCATTCCATGGCTGTCTGCACCAGGTCTGAAGTGGCTTCTTCTATTTCTATAGCATCGACCAACTCTTGAGATTCAGGAAATTCTTTGATCTTGGCCTTTGCTTGGGAAGCAAGTTCATCATACTCATCCATAAACGGTTGAATAATGTTGGCGAGAGTAGTATCTTTGTTTCTGAGCCTATGCAGTTCTTGCTGGACTTTGCGGACTTCACTCATCTTTCTCATTTTTGCTAAGCCTTCCAAGGACTTAGCTTCTTTAGGTCGACACTTCGTTAAAAGTCTGCCTGCAAGCAGACTGCCTGTGAATCTGAGTGCTTCATCTTCAACTATAGTGAGGTCATAGGCCCGACCTCCTCTCGACAATTTGTATTTCTGCACCACCTGTGCAGCGAGCTTTCGGTCCCTGTCTTTACCAACAAAGTGGACGTTGGGGTCCTTACCAACCTTAGATAGGCCAGTAATTCGATGAATCAGATCCACATTCAAATCAATTGGCCTCCCTAGCCAAAGATAACCACCATGAACACAGGATAACAGGACCTTGACAACCGCATTAACTTCATTGATATGCCCGAAGTGCGGTAGCTTCAACAGGTTCAACAATCCAGGCCTCTCTAGATTTACTGCAAATTGTTGTGGGACGAATTCGTCAATTTTCTTAACAAGGTTATGGACCACTGTCAGATAGTGATCTGGCCAAATTGTGGATACATTCTATAATCTCCCAAGTTAAAGTCAGAGAACTTAACTAGCAGGAGATGTCCAAGGAGGGATCTGTGATGAACCTGCAATAATTAATTAATGCGAATACATGAGATATCAGAAATCATAGAACAGAATCACTTTTATATTGATCACGGGCCACTTCGAGGGGGCAACCTCCTTTGAGCAAGCTCAATACAATTAACTTCACGGTGCCTTCAATGACCTCGACACACACTTATATACTAATTCTATGCCCAATACTATGAGTCAAAACCATGGGACATATAATACTACGGGACGACTTACAAAGCATATGCATCCAATACTATGGGTCAATACTATGGGCTAATATAAACTACGGATCAACAAATACTACGAGACGACTTACAAAGAATATGCATCCAACAACAATATACTATCATAGTAAAGAGAAGGGTTGACATAGGTTCCTAACATCCCCTCTCCCTTAGAAAAAGCTTTGTCCTCAAAGCTTTGGTTGGAGAAATTGTTGCAGAATCTGAAGGAGTGGTTCCCCGGTAGCATCCTCGATTTGCATTTCGGTCCACTGATGCCTTTGGAGTGTCAAGTAGGATTTCTTGGAAGGCTGTAGATGAAGAAGAACCCTGTCAGCTGTGTGGAAAATGCGCTCAGAACGGTGCTGATCGGCTTGTTGTTTCAAGCAAATTCTGGCCATGTGAAGATTGTCCTGCAAAATGAGAAGAATCTGATTGCGGTTTCGAAGAACCGAGTCAATTTCCTGAACTGGGGAGCTGCTAAGGGTGTATGGAAGAAGAACTGGCGGTGTTTTTCCATAGACTGCTTCATATGGTGTCCTTTGAGATGTGGTATTGTACCACCAGAGTGTTGCTAGGAAATCCATAGATGTAGTTGGCCAAAGCTGTGTAGGGATGGGAAAGGGTTTGAGCAATCCCAAAAGGAGTGTCGTTTCCACCTTGTTGACTTGGAAAGTATCATCGTCAGCCACCATCTGTTGAATTGTCATTTTTAGTCCTGGCCAAAAGAAGTTACATTGTTCCCGGTCATACATTTTGTAGAACTCAGAGTGCCCTGTTGATGGAGAAGCATGGAGTTCATAGAAGAGATAGCCCTGTTGAACATATTGCAACCAATTTGGAACAAGCAGAGAAAGAGCTGTAAGAGAAACTGGGTCATCAATTGTGCGAGAAGGAGCATCTTCCACCATATTGTCCTTACCCTTCTTATAAGTGATCACATAGGGATAACCCATGAGTTGGATAACCCATTGCAGGTGTGTTGGGGAGGAGACCCATTGTTCCAGAAAATTTTCCAGACTCGGGAGATCAGTCTTGATGCAGAAATAATTCCCTAATAGGGATGGCTACCACTTCTGTATTGCATGCAAAATAACCATCGTTGCCTGCTGAGAGGTAGATGTGGTTACATTCTTACCGGAAAGGTATCTTGAAGGCAACAAGCGCATTGGTTCAGCAAAGATACCTGCATATCTATCCAAGGAAGTAGTGGAGACTGTTGATGGGTGCATCTGAATGAAATTGAGCTGAGCGATGACACCATGTGAATTCTTCTTAAGGATTTTTTCTAGGCGATGTGAACTGATGATGCAGAGAGACCCTGGTTGTAAGCCCATAAATTTGTGTTGTGCCCCATTGACTGTAAACTGCATCCAAAGTTCAGCAAAATCCCATAAGATGGGGCCAAGTGTGCGTAACCATTGAATGCCCAAAACCACATCACATCCACCTAAGGACAAGGCAAACATGTCAGAGCGTAGGTTATAATCTTCCATAGATATACGCACATTGTGACACTTCCCCTTGCAAGGTAAGGTGCCCCCATTGGCAACCATGACTTCAAAGTTGGAGCAAGGATGGACAAAACAATCAGCCTGTTTGGCAATCCGAGGGTCAATGAAGTTATTAGTGCTACCAGAATCAATGAGTATGGTAAGAGGGAGCTTCTTGAAGTATCCCCTGACCCGCATTGTTTGTGGGGTGGTGACGCCAGTTACAGCATGGAGAGAGATCTCGGGTGGGTCGTCCTGAGATGGGGTGTCAACAGGTGGGTGTTGAATGTCGACTTGAGCATCTACTGTATCTTTAGCTTCTTCACCAAGTTCTAAGGCGGGTGGAGAATCCACATCCAAGAGATAGAGCTTTTGTTGAACACATCTATGTCCCCGAGTGAATTTCTCATCACAATTATAGCAAAGCCCTTTTTCTCCGCGTGCCTGCATTTCTATTTCAGACAAATGCTTGATAGGAGTTGGTTGAGGAGCAGGCGTGATGGGAGGTCGTTGGGAACCCATATTTCTGAAGGGAACAAAGGTGGGTTTGGAGCGTTGTTGGGCTGCAATCTTGTCTTTTGCCAACTTACCCAACCCTAGTGCTTCCATCATTGTGTTGGGACAGAACATTTTGACCTCAGAGTGGATGGCATCCTTTAGACCACTGATAAAACAACTCCAGTAAAATTCATCAGACAATCCTTCAGTGTGGTTGGCTAGATTCTCAAATTTGGTTTGATACTCTCTCACAATGCCAGTTTGGCGAAGTTTAGTGAGGGATCCTGTGAAGTCATCAAAAGCACTAGGACCAAATCGTTGCAAAAGGAGCTGGCAAAAGTCTGGCCAGTTGGGCTCTGGATGAGCCTTGATGTACCAACGGTACCATTGAAGAGCTTCCTGTTCCAAATGAAAGGATGCCAATGGAACTTTGTTAATATCAAAAGTATTATGCAGACTGAAATACTGTTCTGCATGATAGATCCATCCAGTTGGATCGGTACCATTGAAGCGAGGAAAATCAAGCTTCGGACCACGAAAATTGCTGGAAGAAGAGAACCCATTGTCTGCTGAAGACTCAGACTGTCGTTTGTTGTTCATAGCTGAATGTTCAAGATGGAGACCGAGAAATTTTTCATCCAGATCCTGGAGGTTGGCTTGGATCGCTGCAAGTGCTTCCTCCATGGTTTTTTCTCCTGCACGGGTGACAACCATAACCAGGATTTTTTTTTTTTTTGGTTGACTGGGTAGGAAAACAAAAACAGGAACTACTTCAGTAAGGGAAATTTTGGATTTGGGAAAAAATCAGAAGGGTAATTGGGGTTTGACTAGGTTTTGGACACTGTTGGATAGACAGGGAAGCAAACATGAGGATTTCAGAAGTGAGGTGAAAAAATGAGAAAATTTGGCAGAGGGGAACAAAGAAGCAGAATTCAGAAAGGAACTCTGTGGTAAAATTTGAAGGTGATTGGGTGAAATCTGAGGAAGTTATGACAAACCCTAAAAATAGAAAAATGTGAGATTTCGGGCTATAGGAAGGGGAATTGAGGATAGGGTCCTCAGGATTGAAATATGCAGAATGGAATGATAGGGGTTCCCTGAAAATTTCAAGGGAAACAGAGGTAAAACAAGGGAGATATGGAGAAAAAACTGAATTTTATACTGAATTTTTTTTTTTTTTTTGTCAGACTGGAGCGGCTACGGCTCGGAAGGAATCTGGAACAATGCCGAACGGTGGCAACTAGTCAATCAGGTAGGGGTCATTTCCCTTTTCGCTGGAAGGTCCTCTTAATGGGCCAGCTACTTCGGGGTTCCTGTGGTACTCCTCACAATGAGTTTTAGGGCTTATGCCCAAGTACTTCCCACAGTTAAGCGGATAGGGATTATTCCCAAATCCGAACCTGCAACAGATGCGAAAAAAAATTTTGGAAGAAATTTCACCCGGCGAGCCCAAGAAAGTGCTCTGATACCAGATGTGATGAACCTGCAATAATTAATTAATGCGAATACACGAGATATTATAAATCATAGAACATAATCACTTTTATATTGATCACGGGCCACTTCGAGGGGGCAACCTCCTTTGAGCAAGCTCAATAGAATTAACTTCATGGTGCCTTCAATGACCTCGACACACACTTATATACTAAGTCTATGCCCAATACTATGAGTCAAAACCATGGGACATATAATACTACGGGACGCCTTACAAAGCATATACGTCCAATACTATGGGTCAATACTATGGGCTAATATAAACTACGGATCAACAAATACTACGGGACGACTTACAAAGCATATGCGTCCAACAACAATATACTAACATAGTAAAGAGAAGGGTTGACATAGGTTCCTAACAGGATCCTTCTTCGTGCACGATTTCCGCAATTGGTGGCAACGGAATCGAATACCTGGAATTCTTGGGAATACGCACCTCGGGCGCATCATCTGGCCGTGGAGGAATGTAGTTAACCAGAGTGGCCAAGGGCTCTGGAACGGGTTCCTCCGTCTACTGCTACTAGTGCTGTTGAGACGCCCGCATGCCCGGGGACTGTCTAGGATTAGGAAGCTCGACGATCTTGATCGGGGTACCCATTCCGAAATCTAAACCTCTGCATCTAAACTGACGGACAAATTCTTCAGTTGACAGGTTCTTCGTTATGAACTTGCATGCACAACTTAACACTGAACAGACAAGGGCAGAACAACGTAGGATACGAACTCTGAAAACAAAGTGCAGCAGTCTGCACAACACGGCTCTGAAAACAATGACTTAGACTCTCAAACAAGACAACTATACAACTCGAGGAAAGTAACCCAAGCATATACGAATGAGGGGTATTTATAGCTGAAGGCGGTAGTAGAGGTGAACAAGTGGGGCTAATAACCGTTGGTGCCTAATCGGATGAGTTGACAACCCCCCTACCCCCGCACCTCTGTGGTGCATTAAATGCGATGGACGGGTTCTGACAGCCTTTCAGGAGATGAGCTAAGGCCTTCGGCTCCTTAATTAAATGCGAATCTTAGAGAAATCAAGCCAAATCTGTCAGAGCAAATACAATTAATTGGTGGTCTCATCCTTCATTAAGACTCAGATGCGGCTACAGAACTTTCGTAATTCAAACTCTCAGCGAGTAAGTTTAGCATGGGTAACTGTGCATATGGAGGGCTCCACATCAAGGAGAACTCCTCAAGAACGGCAAATTGACAATAGAGAACTCCACAAGAGCGAAGGTGCGACAACCCGGGGGAACTCCGCAAGAGCGAAATTAGGCACACTCAAAACAGGCTTTATTGAGTGCGCGGATGCTTCGAGGAACTGCGCGGGAAGCCAGAGACTGAAACATGTCTCACGACTTCCGTGTAGACTAATAAGTGCGATGCCTCTTTCAACTACACTGGACATCTACACAACTTCAGCAACTGATTAGGTCGACATGGCGAAGTGGCCGTCTCGATAAAGCTTGAGCCGACTCCCATTGATCATTGTGGGCAGCAATTCTCCATTAAGCTTCGCAAGCTGAACTGCTCCTCCTTCGGTTATCTTCATCACTTGAAAAGGGCCTAACTAATGTACACGAAACTTGCCTGGAAACTTGATGAATTTACTATCGTAGAGGAGTACCAAGTCTCCTTCCTGAAAGACTTTATTCTTAATATGCCTGTCATGCCAAGCCTTTTGTCTTGCCTTCTGCACTTGTTGATGGAATCCAGCTAAAAGCCTGTCTTCTTCTAAGGCAACCAATTGTGACAGCCTTTCACTCATAGTATCATTATCTGCCATTTCTGTAATTTGAGCAATTTTGAGACTGGGAACAATGTATTCCATGGGCATAACTGCTTCTTGTCCATACACCAAACTGAAAGGTGTGTGACCTGTTAGTTTCTTGCATGTGGTTCTGTAAGCCCATAACACAGCTGTGACTCTAAGGTCCCAATCATCTCTTTGTTGGTTACAGATCTTGGTCAGGGCATTCTCCAGAATCTTATTGAATGCCTCCACCATACCATTAGCTTGAGGGTGGTAGGGTGTACTCTTGTGGTGACTAATGTGGAATTCTTTAGTAAGGGCCTCTATAGTCTTGTTCAGGAAATGTGTGCCCTGATCGCTCATTAGAATCAGTGGACATCCAAATCTAGTGACAATATTCTCAAAAATGAACTGCGCGGCAGTGGCAGTGTCGCAATTCTTAACTGGCTTCGCCTCAACCCATCTGGTGAGCTATTCAGTAGCTATGATGATGTATCTTGCACCGGTTCTCTTTCCAGGTGGGTTGATAGGTCCCACGAAATCAATAGCCCACTTATCAAAAGCACGCACTGTTATCTTGGGTCTGAGCGGCATTTCATCTCTTCTTGAAGGTTTTCCTATTCGCTGGCACACATCGCAACACTTGCAGAATTCCTTAGTATCCTTGTGCAATGTTGGCCACCAAAGACCTGTGGCTAATATCTTCTGCGCAGTCGGATTTCCTGCGAAATGGCCTCCTGCGGTTTCTGAGTGCACTTCTGCGATTATGGAGTTCTTCTCATGCGGTAAAATGCATCTGCGCAAAACTTCATCAGGGCCCAACTTATAGAGCTAGTCTGCTATCAAAGTGAATTCTGTGGCTTTGACAACAAGTTATTTCTTCTGCTATATTGTGAACTCAACTGGCGCTTGCCCTGTAGTGAGAAACTCAAGAATATCGGAATAATATCCATCTGCTGGTTGAATTGAGAATAGTTGCGCATCAGGCAGATTGTCCTCCAAATTTGTAGGTTCCTCCCCTAACTCTATTCTAGATAAATGGTCAAGTCCTGCATTCAATCTACCTAGCTTCACAATAATCTCAAAATCATACTCCTGGAAAAGGAGTAGCCATCTGCAAATTCTTCCCCCTAACACTAGCTTATTGACCAAGTACTTCAAAGCAGAATGGTCAGTATACATTTTAAAATGAGCACCCAGTAGATAGTGTTTGAACTTCTGTAAGGCATACACCATAGCTAGTCCTTCTCTTTCTATGGTGGTGTAGTTCTTCTCGGCTGTAGACAGCTTTCTGCTAGAGTAAGCAATGGGGTGGTCAATACCTCCTTCTCCCGGTTGTGTAAGTACAACCCCCAATGCTATGGAAGAAGCATCTACATGAACATGAAAGGGTTTTCTCCAGTCTGGGAAAACTAGAATAGGTGTTGTGATCATATTTTCTTTAAGTGTGTCCAAGCTCTGTTGGCATTCTTCTATCCATTGGAATTTCGAATCCTTTTTCAGCAGTCTTTCCATAGGCGCAGTGATCTTTGCATAACCATTGATAAATTTCCTATAGTATCCTGTATGTCCCAATGTAGTGCGCAATTGTTTGAATGAGTTGGGCGCACGCAAGTTAGCAATGATGGAAACCTTCGCAGGATCCATCATGAGTCCTTGTCTGCACATAATGTGACCCAACAAAATACCAAAAGGAGCATAGAAGATACATTTTTTCAAGTTGAGGGAAATCTGATACTGTCTACATTTTTCTAACATCATCCTTAGATTCCCTATATGGTTCTTTAGTAAACCAAACACAGTCCAGTCATCAAAATAGACTTCTAGAAACTTATGGATGAACTCTTTAAAAACAGCAACAACGACTCTAGAGAAGATAGCAGGAGCGTTTTTAATACCAAAGGGAATTACCGTATACTGTAATGAGCCCCATTCAGTCGCAAAAGTGGTCTTATGGAAGTCCTCTGGACGGATTCTGATCTGATGGTATCCTAAAAATCCATCAGTGAAGGATTAAACCTCTTGTCCTCCAACATTATCAAGCACTTCATCTGTAAAGGGCATAGGAAATGGATCATGCATTGATGCGTCGTTGAGATTGCGCAGGTCCACGCAGATTCTTATTTCACCTTTTGCCTTTTTCTCTTGTACCACCATAGGACTAATCCAATCACTTTCCTCTACTGGCTCAATGATACCAGCTACGAGCATCTTATCAATTTCTTCTCTGACCTTTTCTTTATATCGCGGGTTCAACCTGTACGGGCGCTATTTTACTGACTTAGCATCCACTTTCAAAGGTATGCGCATAACTCCTAAATCTCCTAGGATGCCTTTCATTTCTGTAAACTTGGTAGGAAAGATATCTTGGTACTCATGTAGTAAATCTGCAATATGCTCAACAGTTTCATCATCCCAATAATCTCCTATAGAGGCAACCTTGGGTTCGGATTTTGTACCAATGTTAATTTTCTTGAGCTTGATGTGTTCTGTAATGGCAGGAATATCAAGCTGAGGGCCTTCGACTTTGCGCGTCCCTTCTGACTCTGGAATATTTATGTTGCGAGGATCATCGTCCTCTTCTCCAGTGGCGAAATTATAGCATTCCAGGGCATGTTCCATCTGGACAGCCCAATCTGGTTGAGAATACTCTGGTAACGGACATTGTTCAAATACCTTCTTTCTAATACACTTTAAAGCCTGATCGATGCTTGGATGTTCTGACTCAAAGATGAAAGTGAGTTGAAAACTTTCAATCGTGAGAGGCCAAGTAATAGTGCCTCTGCGCAACTCAGTTTTAGTATACCAGTTCCTTGGAACTATATCCAACGTGTGGATGAATAGGTGAGCCCACTCATCCTATGGAATATCTGACCATTGCTGAATACATGCTTCAACGTGTGACCTGGGGTCACTCTGTCCATCATATTTGCGCAAAACTCCTGCTGTAGTCTCTTGAAATCTGCGCAGTATCAACCTGCGACAGTCTTGCCATGTGTCAATATTTTCTTTATGCGCACCCCACCATCTCATGGGTGTAGCGCGCAGTGCTACATCCAATGCTTGTATGCGCTGCTCATTTGGGATTTCTTGTTCATATGCATGTATGAATTCACTTACTCCAGTTAAACCATCAAAGATTGGGGTATTATTCAATTATGTGCCAATCCATCGAATGGATTTAGTCATCATGGCGCAACGCCTTGCAGAAACCTCATGTAAGCGATTCTGCCAGTTTTCCAATCCTGCTTTCGAATCTGATGTGCACGAGCTATTGCATCGCCAGCTGATATGGCGGTCCGCTGTGGGATTGACATAATCATTATGACTAGCAGTCATCTGATACAAACTTTCCATGCGGTGCACTTCTTCTTCTGCTCGAATGGGTTCAATATACTGTGGTCCTTGAAGGGGATTAAGTAGTGCAATGACCCTGATCTGCTCATCCTCAAAGGTCATCTGTCTTTTCTTCAAGTTAATGACAGCCAAATTATCAAATGCCCAGTCTATGCTTAAAAGTGTTGGTTAAGGTCTACTGTCATCCAGAATTGTGATTACTTCGAAGACTGCAGAACTTCTTACTCCCTCAATATCAATGGGTACATTGGGTAATCTGCCCAATGGAGAAACTCGTTGTTGATTTGCAAGTCTTAGCTGGATAGGAGATCTGATAAGCTGAGGGCTACCCATCTGTTCCCATGTATGCATGGTGAGAACATTAACTTCTGAGCCTAAATCCAAAATGACTTCGTCCATTTCAAATGCTCCAATCTGCACTGTGAGTCTCATCTCTCTTCCCATTCTAGTATGACTCCCAATCTGATGAACAGCACGCTGCGGTGTATTCATCGAAGCAGATTGTTGACACTAATCCAATAGGTGTTGGAGTTCCATAGTTGCTTTTTCATTGCGCAACAAATTTAAGAGTTTCTCAAGAAAGCATGAACACTGCCTAGTGCATCCTCCTCATCAGGCCTTCCAGATGTAGTGGCCTGCTCTTGCACCCAGTTCTCTTGATGTGGCACATGCGGTCTGATATCATTATGCGGAATTGCGACAGAACTTGAAGCTTGTGGATCTGAGAAATACTCTTGAGCTTGCTTGAATGCTTCTTTTTGCTTCTGTACGTCAAGCGGGGATGGTTTATTATTAGCGCGGTGCACCCATTGTGTCGCTGGCTTTCCAATTCCCGACTCTGGCGCACCAGTGGTTGCTCCACTGCGCGTCACTATATTAACTGTAGGATCTGGTTCTCTTTTTTCTGCTCCAATCAACTGGATATTCTGGTTAACCTGTGGCTTCTTTTCTTGCATCTTGGCCATCAATTGAGGGAATTCTTCAATGATGTGATCATAAGATTTACAGTATTTGCAGATGGTTGTAGGATTTTGGCAATCCCTTGCATAATGGCCTTCAGCTCCACAGTTATAACAAGTGATCTGTCCTCTTCCATGACCAAAACCTGCTGCGCGTCCACGGCCCCTGTAATTTCCTCCTCGGCCTTCGCGAGATGGGTCATACTACGGATCTGCTGTGGGTCCTTGTGGTTCTGACTGTACTCTATAAACATCATGTTTTCTTTCTATCATAAGCTCATATGCTCTGCAATTGTTCTCATCATGGCCTACTGATTTACAGAAATTGCAATATAGATTCTTTGGAGTTTGTACATATTTCTGTAACAAGTGACACTCTTGTGGTCTGTGGCCTCTAGTTATACAGATTTCACACCAAGACCCCTGTGCCTGTGGTAAAGGGTTAGGTGCTCCACTTGCAATATAATCTATGAAAACAGGACAATGGTCCTTTGAATGTCCTTGTGCTCTACACTTTGTACACCAAATTTCTTCTTTAACATCCTTTCCTTTCTTAATATCATGCACTTGCAAAGTTAGGTTTGCTATTTGGTTCTACAACTGTGCAACATTGTTGCTTGTTCTAGCAATTGGTGAAGCTTCTAGTTTCATAGCCATCTCTAGAGCTTGTTCTTGTGTAGTGAGATTTTGTTGCATAAGAGAAATTCTAATGTGAGGAAGCAGCGTAGCAATGAACCATTCCTTATGCTACTGCGGTGCAAACTCAAAGCTTACTTGATCTATCAAGGCTTTGAACTTCTGGTCAAAGTCCCATACTGACTCTGTAGGTAACTGTTTTATGTCTTTGAGTTCTGTTATGCATTGTGATTCTGATTTAGGTTTCTTGAATTCTTTAATCATAGCATTTCTTACATCAGCAAGCGTCCTATTCTGTGCTGCTGAGTATTTCATAAACCAGGTTAAGGCTCTCTCTCTTAGTGTGGTTGCTAACTGAACCAGCTTAATAGCATCATCATTAATTTGCTTAATCGTCCAAATGGCTTCACATAGAAACCAGTGCTGCTCAGGGTCTTCTAGCCCTGTTCCTCTAAAAGTTGGTAGCTTCATGTCATCACCCATCCTTCTTGCGCTAGGTTGATGTGGAGGTGCTATGGCACTGCCTCCGGGATGGTTAAACAAAGGTGGAGCTGAGGTACTAGAAGTACCGTGCGGGCTACTAGAAGGTGTTACTGCGGGGTTATGATGAGCCCCTTCTGGCTTTTGCGGTGTAAAAGGGTGATAAGGGATATGAACACTCCCTTGTTTCTCTATATGGCTCGCTCTATGAGCTCGACTATCTTCTGGGCTAGACTCAAAAGAATGCTGGTCGAGGCCTACTTTATACCGTTTTCCACTATGAGTGCAACCAATAGCTTCAAAGTCACTATCAGAATCTGTAGACATTACTTGTCTATGCTATTCATCGGAAGCTATGCATAGTTTTCCTTTTTCATATAAGAGCATTTTAAGCGACAGGTTCAGAGAATTTAAGAAATTACCCCTGTATGCTTTGAAGAAGCTCCTCTCAGCCTCGTTGAAGCTCTTTCTCGTATCTACTGCAAACTCGGTGATGAATCTTTCCAGCAGACTGTTCAACCAAAAGTCTACTGCGCGGGACACAGGATTATCTATCCGCTTCACAGTGCTAACTAGCTCAGGCGACCAAACGATAAGTTGATCAACATGCATAGTGGGTTGAGTATCTGCTAGCTTGGATACCCACTCATGCAACTCGAGTGAAAACGTTACAAAGAAGATTTCGTGAAGGTCAGTATAAATATGCTTCTGCAACCAGTCTTCTGTCTGAAGCGGAGGGCTTCTATTTTCACGTTTAGTGAACTCTCTAGCCTTTGAATCAAAGCACTCTTGAATTTCTTTAGCTGTAGGATTCCAGCACCAAATTGCCTTCAAAATAATAGGGTTAAAATCGGCAGCGAAACCATTTGTTGGCTCCCTTTTCCTCTAGGTTTCGCATCAATCTCGTACGTCGCCGGAATAACAAGTCTCAAGGCAACGAAACCATTTGTTGGCTGCTTTCTGGACAGACCCGGGTTTTCAGGATGCGCAGCAAAAAACACCTCTTGGCGCACTGGCCCTTTCGGCAACGAGCTGCAAGCAACCCGCAGTCTCACCCGAAGTGGCTATGGGGGGGCTAAGGAATCAGGTTTCCTTAACCTAGGCGATGTGGAGACTAGTCTTCTCCCTTCCCAACCGGGAGGATACTTTAGAGTGGAACGTCTTACTCTTCCTCAGGCCTCACCGCGCTACAACGCTAGAACTCGCTCTTTCTTGCCTTGCTGCGCAGTAGCTCTGCGTCTGTGCACGAGGCATTTTCCCGCTACGTCCGATACACTATGTATCGCCTCTGGCCTTGCGCCTCGGCGCAATAACACACTCCTCAAGTGCTACGATGATAGCGTTCTCACAGGCTCCTTCGACACTGCATGAGTATAACTTCTAGGGGAGCCTCAAGGAATTAATTTACATACTCATTCACAAAGGCAGCAAAACATTCATGTAAACATAGATAGTAAAACATAGACATGCATTCATGCAAAACATCACCATAACAACAACAATCATGTGGTTCACCTCCACGGGGAAATCACGTCCACGGGAGTTGTATCTTATATTATCTTGAAATGGGAATTACACAGTTTCGTTGCGCACACAGCTGCAGCCTTAGATCTTTCTAGGAAACTCCACGCACACAGCTGGGAGCCCTTCTCTTAGATCTATTCTCTTCTTCCACAGAGATTACAGTGACTCAGACATCAACTTAGATTGTCTGTAAACTTAGGGACTAGCTCTACAGCTATCCAATTCTCTAACTCCTTAACCCTTCTAACCCTTTTCCCTTTACAATTACACATATATATAGGTGGCCCTGAGGGTCGCACCTTTACAAAACTGTGGGCCTTTCCCCAACAGTGATCCCCAAAAACCCTAACCACTGACATGGCTAGGTGTACTTTAGACGCCTCCTGCAGTCGCGTCGCAGCTTCCTACAGGCTCCGTGATTTTCGGCATAGATCGCGGGTATGTGCGCCGCTTCATCGTTCTTTGCTCCTTGTCCTCCGCCTTCAATGCTTCGTCCCGTTAATCTTCCTTGTTCCGAGCAACCATAACTCCTGTACTTTGCCTTTATGAGGGTAGCTGAGCCCTCTTCCGTCACTTCATTTATTGTGGTGGTTGAGCTTTCTACTCGGCCACCTTGTTTACTCTTTCCCTTGATGTGCACACGAGCTCCGCGATTTTCGGCCCGCACTCTGCGGTGAGCTCGTCTATCTGGCGCCGTACCGCTCACTGTTCATTTCCGCCAAAAATGGTGCTTTTCCTCAAAATTAGCACTTTTCCTTCAAACTTAGTGCTTTTTCCCCAAACTTGGCAGCTTTACCATAGTTGCGGCCTATGCTCCAACACACTCTCACGACACACTCTAGGTAGTTCATGGGTGTTCACCATTTCCATTGTTCGATAAACATGGAAACCAACCAAAAGTGACAATTCCTTGGAGCAAAACATAGACAATTTCTCTCTACAAAATCGATCTCTACATTGTATGGCAAGTTCAGAAAATTAAATAAGAAACATAGTGATTTTCTATATGAAATCTTTGAGTTGAATGGACAGTCCCTGAGCGTTGAGTAGATTGATTGAGGGTGTGGATAGGGCAGGCTTGAGAGGCACTTTTTTAATGTGTTTTGTTATTTAGTTAAGGGTGCTTAACTAAGAGGCAATGTATAGCTACATACACTTGTGATGAAATTTTGATTATGTTCATTGATAAATGATTGTGATGAAATTTTGAGAAACCAAGTTAGTAATTTTTTATGCATTTTTTCTATTCACGCTTGTGCATGCATTTCATCTTGTTATGGCCATTTCCGAGGAAACTTATTCAATTAGTATCATGGGGAAATGGCCTTTGAGGGTTGGAAACTTGGGTTTCATGTGGATAGATACATTGTAGAAAGGGAGGAGTTCTATTTTTTCAATTTTGGTTGCATTAGGAATTTTTGGGTTCTTGAAAAGGGATTCATTGCAATTATTCACTCATCTTGGTTGAGAGAGATGTGAATTTAATTAGAGATTGGGTTATTTCCAATTTGATAAATATTACAAAATTAGGTTGTTTTAAACTATAAAAAAACTGTAATTTAGATTTAGAATTGACAAAAGAATGGTATGGGTGAATGAATTACCTGATTAGATGAAAATCCACCGGTGAATTTTCCTCCCCTCCAACAAAATCTAGCTCCTCCAATACTCGAGGGCACAAAATCTGTTGTCATCCAAGCTCGAATTCACGTTTCTGGTGCGTGAAATGCGCCGCGGGTGGTTGAGACTGTGTATTTAAATTGATTTTAGATTTACAAAACGCATACGCATTATGTAACTACATAACGCATACACGTTGTGTATTTCTATAACGTGTACACATTATGTTTACCTATCCTACATGTCTAATGCAATGTCAGGCTCGGGTTTTACCATACCAAGTGCTTGGTATCAAAAACGTGTTATATTTTTATGTAACATGAATGCGTTCTCAAAAACTAGGATTTCATCTAAAAGGTCCCTCATCTTCTTGCACACACCCTCTTACTTTGTACTTGATAGGGGGGAACATGATGTCAGGGTTCAAGTTTCAAATCCTTTTCCTTCTGACAACAAACACTTACAACCTTCCTCAAGAAATTCATATCAAGTGATCTCGAGCCACAGTGAGTGTGGAAAGACACCAAATTCAGAGATGCTACATATGCATGTTTTATGAAGACAGAAGATATACATGACAGAGAGTACTAATGTGTTTTGTGTCTAGTTGTGATGCCATGAGGTTCTCCTCTCGTCACATTGTTACTAACAGGGGGGGTGAAGACCATCAGTAACAAGCGAGCGAGTACAAGCAAGCCAGAACAAGTAATCCAGTGAATAGATATGTTCAAATGAGATCCAAAGTCGGTGTTCATCCTAAAAACACTGGTATTGAGAGAACCTTCATTTAGCATAAGCATGTGCAAGCTTCTAGCTAACTTGGAAAAAGTTTGTCAAGATGGAAATGTTCAACAAGTTGCAGTTGTTCACTTCTGGTTTTTAGCTCACTAGTGGGTTTGTGGTAAGCCTAAAACCACCATTAAAGACATAACCTATGAGCCTTTGAGCCAAGTTCCAAAGAACCTTTGAGCGAATGTTGTCACCAAGTTCGAGAATTTGTGGCAAGCATTTTAAACCACACACATATTAGAATATTTCAACTTCTGATAGTCCCTTTCAGTTGATGGTCATCCAAAACCATCCCTTCAGAGAACTCTTGTATTTAATAAAAGAATGTGAAATCTTCTAACTAACCTTCTTAGTAAAGGATGTTCGAGATGGAAATGTTCAGCATGTGGTAGCTGTCCACTTCCGCTTATTCAACTCTTTTTTTTTCCAGGACTCATATACACCCTTTTAGATTTAGGGGGGATTTGATGGAGCCTAATCCTTGGTGTTAGGAAAATCTTATATTATTATATTTCCCTATTCATGTTCAAGGAAAATCAAGAGTACAGGTCAATAAGAAAATTCATTGAGAAGAATATTAGTCTCTTGGGAGTCCAAGAGTCACCTTGGAATATGAAACCAAGGGACATCTCATTTTTATAAATATATGTATTATTGATGAGATTAATGTGTGCTTTGATGCCTATTTTTCTTGTCTTCATGAATTATTGTTTATGTGCCGAATGTGGCACCTTACATTGGACAATGAGGAAACTTCATATTCTAATTGATCATGTAAAAAGCCTTAAATAAATCAAGTAAAATAAACAAGTCAGCCCAATGGGTAAACTACCCCAAACAATGGGTAGTCTGCTGCAAACGATGGAAAAAACTGCCCTAGTCAAGTCGGCCAAGTTAGGGAAGAACAAGTCATCCTAGTTAGTTAAAAAGGTCATGTTATGACTAGTATAAAAAAGTGTGGCACCTATCTCATTTGCATCATCGCTCACTCAAGAAAGTTCGCATGAGTAGAGAGAGAACGACAAGTTCGCTTGGGAGAAAGAGTAGCTGCATTGAAGACATCTTATTCTTGGGTTATTGTACGAGATTGACATTGTACTTGTTGATGAATCTATATTAAAGAATTTTTGCTAGGTTTTCCCATGAGAGGGTTTTCCCAGTATAAATTGGTGTGTACTCTTGCTTATGTTGTCCTTTTCTATCTTTCAGTGATCCTATTGTTTATGGTTATTGTGATATAATGAAAATTGATTGAATATCTAACATAACCATCTTTATAGTATTAAAATTCTAACAAATGTGTGTGTAATGACAAAGTTCATATAATTTGTGCATATATGGTCTAGGAAGACTAAAGATATTGCAATGATGTACATTCAAAACCCAAAAAACTATTGATGAAAATGGATGACAAAGAGTTGTGAGCTATGATTCCACAAGTGGGGGAAGTGAAAGGGGTCTAAGGGGAGAGGACCTTATTGAGTTATTAATTTAAGCCCTTAGACCTTGATTATAAACCTTAGGTAGTGATATATCCCAAGGTTCCCAAACTCATGATTATTAAAGATGATTAATTATTAAAAGATTGTACTTTCATGGAAGGTTATGTCATTTCAAACAGACTGATGTTAATTATTATAGTGCTATTGTGAAACGAAATTTGGCCTATATCTAAGAATCCCTAGAGTCCTAGCATAACACAAACCAATCATTAAATATGCACACAAACCAATCATTAAAACTAGAAGACAAATTCTAATGTTGTAATAAACATGAACACAAACCAATCATTAAAACTAGAAGGCAAATTCTAATGTTGTAATAAACATGCACACAAACCAATCATTAATTTTTTTTAATCAATCACATAACAAAAAATTGGTTTCATTATAAATTAAAACCCTTAAAAACCACAAAGTAAACAACATAGAATAATTCTTAATTATTAGCAATCATTTCTATTAATCTATATAATATTTTATGACACTAGTATAAACAAATTTGAGAGAACAGACGTACACAACATGCATATTCACATAGATTTCTATAACATATAGGCAATACACATTTGAGAAAATTTGTGCAATAAATTAATTACAATAAAATCCAAATAGCTAGACTTCCCACATCTTCTAAAGGTGCATAAAAAGAAAAAATTAATCATTAAATTATTTAAATCATGTAATATTGAAAATTAATCATTAAAATATTTAAATCATGTAATATTGAAATTTTGAGAGAATTGAATAAGAACGAACATAAAAATAAGCAACAAGTGAAATTAAATCAATCAGCATATACTTTTCTTGTTATATTCACTTTAAAGAAAGTAAATATTTTATTATTCACTTGAGACAAAATTAACTTTTGTCAAAATATTTTATCGAGATATTATTTAAATGTAAACAAATTTAAATCTATGTACTTTACTTCATAGAGGTTTTCAATTGACTTGCTATATGCAGAAAGTGCAATGCTACTTATTGCTTTATAGAAGCAACAAGTGTTGTATTATCCTAGAGTTACTAATATCTTTTTCTCATTAAAAAAAGTAGCATAAATACTTGCATGGATGGAGGTTAGTTTAATATAGCATATTTCACAAGGCTCGGTTCAATGAGAGACGATACCATATCCACCTGCATAGGTACAAAAGAAGATTCACATTGTAATATCCACTTGCATATAACAATATAATATAGAAGAGTATTGATGGATAATGAAATTTCAACATAAGCTATACACCAAGGCCGTAAGATAGCATTGTAGACATTAAATATATAACAACCATTAGCTAAAGATGACCCATAAATGATGGTTACAAAGCCCCTAGTAATGCCAACATCATAATGAAAATATTGTTGTATAGGTAACCTTATAAAGTTGAAGGAGATCAAGCTTACATACTTGTTTATCATCTTCTGTTGGCGTCAAAAACCTATTCAACAATATTATATAAGGAGTCAGGACAAATATATCTTAAGCACCAAGTTACCCAACATTTGAGGGAGTTATTATTAATTAGGTCCTGTAACTAACACCAACGCCGGCCTAAAGAATGTAGGATAAGCTCAACGGCAGAAAGCAGGGGAATTAGTGCACGACTGGAAGTCCTTTACTTTAAGCTATTCATTTTGTATCCTGGTAGGCATCCCTTCCACGTGCGTACCGCTTCGTGGAAACACTTGATCACGTTGTCGAAGGTCAACATTACTAGAAGGGTTTCCTCCTGGAATCTTCTGTAGAAAATTGAGGTTGTAACTGATGTCCAATAGATTCCGCCTGCATTCTTCTCTGCATAAAATCGTTAAACATATTATGCTGTCCCTGGTTTAAATCCTGAGCAGCTGGATATGGCATCTGAGACGTAGATTCCGCCTGCATTCTTCTCTGCATAAAATCGTTTGAATCCTGAGCAGGATATGGCATCAGAGCGTGGCTATTAACATCAATAGAAGGATCAATATAGTTACTGTTTGATCCCTGAATGGGGTAATTGTAGTATGGAAAACTTCTACCCTGGATTGATTGCTGCATGGATAATTGATTCTCTGCAAGTGGAAAGCCTCCTTGGAGACCTGTACTGTTTGTCTTGAACTGATTCTGCTGCGGATTTTCTCGGGGCCAACTACTAGTGCCGTTTTGGAACTGCAGTGGGTGCCCGGGTTCTGAATTAACCATCCTAGAATGATCATGAAGTCCTTGTGGCTTACCAAGAAATTGATTGCCAGTAGGATTTAGGTTTGGTGGCATCATCTGATGAGGGACACCATGATTTCCAAATGATTGATTTTCTGAAAGCCAACTACTAGTATCGTTTTGGAATTGGAATGGCTGTCGGGGTTCTGAATTAACCATCCGAAATTGATCATGCTGTCCTTGTGTCTCACCAACATGAAATTGATTGCCAGGAGCATGAAGGTTTGGTGGCATCATCTGATCAGGGACACCATGATTTCCAAATGATTGATTCTGCACCAAGCTCTGAGGTTTTTTGAAATGTGCAAAATTTAAAGTCTGTGTGGAAGGTCTATTGTTAAACACTGGCATACTAGGATTCGAAGAAAACGATGTGTCTCCTACCTGGTTAAGTGGAAATTGGCCGTGAGGGATTTTGTTAACGGCGGACGAGTAGCGGGAGGCAAACTGGGCAGGTGTTAAAGGGGAACCAAGGGCGGGAGGCAAATCTATTTGATTTATTGCAGCAATGTTGTGTTGTGCTTCATTCAGCAACCACTCAATGGTTTTACGGAAATCTTGAAAGCCCAACGAATTTGTGAGCTCTAACAAAGGTTTATAAGTTGCCATTCCTAAAAGGCATTCTATAGTCTGTCCAAATTCGGTAAAGCCAAACTCTCTGGTTACTTCAATCAAGCGCTTGGTATCTCCGGGGAATAACCAATCAAACGTCTGCTCTACATTCTGAAACCCCAATTCTTGTGTGAGTCTTGATATACGGTGGGGTTTCAATGATAATAACCAATCAATGGTCTGACCGCCCTTCTCATTGCCCAGCATGTTTGTCATCTCATACAAACCTTTCGTTTCATTAGGTATAAACCAATTCATCGCAGCTCCAGCAGATCTGTAATGCAAACGTTTACTAAGATCATCTAGCCGTTGCTTATTGTTCACGCTCAACAGCACTCGCTGTTTCCTTTTCTTTTTGTATGGCTGCATCTCCTCCAATAATGCGTTTTCATTGCTAAGGTTCTCTACTAATTCTTGTTGTTGATTCTGATCGTTTGGACACATTTGCTGTTCGTCCTCAGATTTCTTTTCTACTTCTTGTTGCTTCTTCGGATCATTCGGACACACTTGCTCTTCGGCCTCTGATTCTACGGCCGGATTTCTTCTTTTCGCAGAAAGACGTGCTGAACTTCTCTCAGGAGCTTTTCTACTATTTTTGCCCATGGCGAGGGAGTGTCTCTGACACCAGACTGCAAGAAAATCCCCTGTATATCCTCGCTGCCACGAAATGAATACTGTCTTGTGATGTGAAAACTATCGCATAAACAAGTGAAGTAATTGGAAGTCCCGAATGGTTTTTAATATGAACACTACTCAATATTTGCCGGATTCTTGATCGTTAGAATGGTCGGCCTTCGAGGCGATGTACCGTATTTGAGTTTTGCTTGTTGGTCACGACATTTTCTGGGCTTCGATTGTAGCTTAATGTTGAATCATCCATATTCCTACTTTTGCTTGCTTGCAGGTAAAGGCATTTACTGGGCTTCAATGCAATTTTCTAGGGTTCCAGAATTATTACTTAAAGCTGCAACGCGAATTTTCTGGGCAGTGCTTAAAATTATTTGATTTTGCAGACCAAACTAATTGCATGGTGGGGTTGCTTGGTCTCCAGTATTAAGCTATTTATTCACATTTCTTTGGATTCGTTTTAGCTTTGAATTTATTGGGTGAACGAATCTAAAACCGTGACTACTTTACTGGTCCACTTGAAGTTCTTATCAAGACATGGAAAGTTGCACTCTCAAGCACTTTTCATATAGTAATGGGCTCCTTGATTATTATCTTTTCTCCATGTTTATGTTTACGTGAGGTGAATTAATATGTTTTTATGTTTTAATAAATATGATTAATTAAAACATAAATAGGATTAATTACAAAATTGTATTTGTTATATAAATTTAAAAAATATTTAAATAAATAAGATTTACAAGAAATTATGATAATGTAGTTATTTTGTAAGTTTTTTTATTGTACCAAACTTTCAAGGTGCTTACAATCTAGTAAGTGGCTTATAACTTATCGAAAGTAAAAATTAATTAAAAATATTCATGTCGGTTTATAATAAAAAAATTGGATTCCCAGTTTAAAATGGATTTACCGTGGTTTTATTTTGCAATTAAAAAAAATATAATGGAATGAAATATATTTTGTCATAAATTGTGCAATACAATCATATAGAATTAGTGAATGAACAAAGAACATTTTGCTTTCATCTGATTTAGTTTGTCTAATCTGGATCACTATGAGACACACAATCTATTTAGACAATTATGCAAATATCTTGTTGTGGTAGTTTTACTTGTTTTCAATTGAATTCTAAAATTGTTTAATTATGCCTTTTTATTATTATTATTGTGGTGCATTTATGTCTTTTCTCAATTGAATTACATTGGTGGTTGTTTGTTAAAACTAGAATTGAATTTATTTGTAACAATCTTAGTTAATGTCCAATGCATGGATGGTTATTCCAAGGAGTTGTGGCTTTACTACACATGTGGTATCAAAGCAAGTAGAATTTGAGGGATGACGACAATTCCTGTGAAAGAGGGGAGATGAGTAGAATTGTTACCTTAAGAATATGAGAGATTATGTGAAGCAATAGTTACAATGGAATAAGAGAAGTGTAGGTGACCCCATGAAGGGTGTGACAATGGGTAGAGTTATTTGAATGAGATGGTGAAGCACACCTCTAATGGCATGATCACGAAGACATTGAACAAGGAGATACACCTCCAACCTTGAAAAGTGTTCCATAGAGGTTATGGAGAATGAGGCATTGGACATTATAGAACGGTTGGAAGAAAATTAAACTGCATAAATATTGTAAAAGATGAAGAAGGGGATGGAAGCCATAGAACTATCTCATTGTAGAATATTTCCAAAATGTACATATATTGAATATTATAGTGATCTAGCATATTTAGAAAAATGAATCAACACAAAATAGAGATGAAAATGCAAAGTGTAGATCTAGAAAGGATAATAGAAGAGATAGAAGACATGTAGATGTATTTTTATTGCGATTAGATTAAATACCATAAAGAGTGAAAATTGCTTGACCTGAAAGTATGGTTACCAAATTGAGAGGTAAGTATGTGAATTTTGATTATACATTGAAAATGAAGAAAATATTAGAAAAAATAGAGCAGAATGATGGATGTATAGAGTTATTTTTAAAAATATTCTAGAATGAGCATGAGAGTTAGTTTTCTATAATAAAAGAGCATGTAGGTTGTGGATGGATTGAATATGTCCATTAAAAACAAAAATACACGTGTATAATATGTGGTTAATAGAACAGGCATATCATTTTCAATTGAGAATCAAGAAGGTGCAAATGAAGAGAAATAATGAGAGAAAGGAGAGAGAGAGAGGAAAAAGAAAAAGAAATTCTCATGAATGTGGTTGCAAAGAGTGTTAATGATTGTTAAAGTGTGCATGTTGTTGAGGAAAACTATGAGAAAAGTGTACATGTGATGTGCAAATCAAGTAATATGCCAAAGGAGTGATGTGGAATAGAAGGGCATTCTTCCCAATGAGTGTGAATTTCCATGAACACACCTCCCATGAGGGAACATCTTTAAGGTTTAAAGAGTAATTTATGAATAAATAGTTGCACCTCTAGCTCTAAGCTATGTACAGGTGGTTGAGTAGTTAATTTATTGAATAGTGTAAATTGACTATGTTAATCAATAAATTGGATCCCTTTTCAATTTATAAAAAGGATTTTTCCAAATTAATTAAGGATAGTAATTTTGTTATGTTCACTTCTATTCTTTGGTTTTCTCTTGAGTTTGAGTTTTCTTGCAAGATTTGAATAGTGATCTTCATAATTTTGTATTAGAGCCTGCGATTAAGGCCTACTTTTCACATTAATTTAGTTCCATGTCTCTATGAACACAAAAATTCATGCACCACTAAGTTCCTTTATCTCCTCCCACCCATGCAACCCGATATTGGCACTCATTCTAGTTCGCTTTAGCTCAACACCCACCTAGAAGGACTATATTCATCTTGCCATCCGTTATGGTTCTATTTGGGTCATATCCCACTAAGAAAAAACATATTTATCCTCAACATAGGTTTCTTGGACGTTGTCCTCACATCCCATATGATTTCCCTCCCATATATGGTTCCTTGGAGGTCACCCTCCCACTTAGATATTTTTTGGTACCATTGGATAGGGTTTTTGCTCCTCTCAACCACTAATTGTTTTCAAGGATTACTCTTCAACAATGCGTCCACACATAAACTCCTTCAAATGCTATATATATATATATATATATGTATGTATGTATGTATGTATGTATGTGTATGTATATAGATGTATAAGAACAAAAGGGAGGGTTTGTGATGGAGCTATGCAGAGGGATAAGGTGCGCATATGAGCGAAGGAAGTGCAGGGACATGATATTTTCCGGTTTTTTGCAAGACGTGGAGGCCAAGATGATGCAAGATGGATTGTACTCTCCTCAACCAACAGGTAAGGAATTTAATGCATATTTTATTGTGCACTCATTAAAATGTCATGCGACATTGTGGATTACGAATCATACTCACCGGACATGTCTATCTTCTGCACGGACAATGAGTTTTGCAACAAGTCTACGGAGGTGGAAACCCCCGTTATGATGTCACAGGAAGTTCGCACGCCCCAGATTAATGAGATGGCGAACTCCACAGAAAAACATGATGGAATGTTATGGCCTAGACATCCTTTAATTAAGCCTGGTGCAGGGAAGCTCCGAAGCATTCAGCCAAAAAAGGGGAGTGCAGAACTCATTGTTGGAAAAGATATTCAGATCCCAGAAATACCAAAATACCTGAATCTGGCTCTAGTAGGTAGGTTCTGCGGGAAGATTACGGGTAGGGAAGCTTTAGAGAATTGGATGGCTAGTAATTGAAATTCTCTGCTAGATTATAAACTTGACTTCCATATCCTATCTCGAGGATGGTTTCTGCTAGAACTACACCAGCAAGACTATAATTCCAAGCTATTAAACCGGAACTGGAGATGGGGACCCTCAAGTTTATTGCTGGAAAAATGGAGAATAGATTTCGACGCTAAAAGGGAACCCCATAACAAACAACAGGTGTGGATAATCCTACCTGGCCTTCCAATGTTCCTCTGCCAACACTCGCTGCTTGAAGCCATCGACAACAAGCTTGGGAAGTTCATCACCCTGGAAGATAATTGGGAAGCAAAGCATGATAGAAGATGTATCAAGATGCTAATCGAATTTGACTTGAAAGAAGGACTCTACGAAGAAGTAAAAATACAAATCTATGGTAGTACCTGGACACAGAAGCTCGATTATTGGAAATTGTTGTTCCGTTGCTTCAGTTGCCGCATGGTTGGTCACCTGCAGAGAGACTGTGCAGCTCAAAAAGGCCAAAATTTAAAAAACAAAGCCTGGTTTAAAAAAGCCTATGCCTCTTCTTATCGCCTGAAGGTGGTTATATCCCCAGTTGACATGACGATTAACAATAAAAAGGTGGCAGACCACATTGAGACCTCCCGTATTTAGCAGCAGGTGGTTGTTAACACAGCCTGTTGTGAAAAAGGCTTGAATGGAGTGACAGTTGGCAAAATTCACAACGATACAAGTCTAATTAGTGTAGCTCAGTCCCAAACAAAATATTTTGGATTAGAGCAAGGTGATGGACAAAGCTTGCTGTCCCCTCCAACATGTAATGACTCACAACAACCGTCATCCTCTGGGAATTTAATAACCTATATCACAGGCTCAAATGAACCTGGTATACTTTCTAGCGTAGGACCCGTTCTATCACTGGATTCTCCAACTGCTCTTGTTCAAGGTATGTCTCCCCCCCCCGTTCATCCCTCTATTCCCTACTTCTCCTTTATTGTTACATTCCACCTCCAGTAGTTCTTCCAACCCTCCTAATTCTTTTTCCTCTGACTTCCCTCCATCCTCCCTAGCCCCTCAAAGGAAAGTATATAATCTGCGTTCCCACTCGAATGTTTCAAGAGAAGAGCCCATAACCTCCTCAAGGGGTGTAGATCTGGATCCGACACCCAAAATTCAGATGGGAAGAATCTCCTTTCTGTCTAAAGCTAAAAAATAAGCAGTTGCAAACATCAAAAATGGAAAACAGTCTACCATTACACGGGCGCTTAGAGTAAAAGCCCTACCTAAGGGTTCTTAATGTTAATCCTCTCCTTAAACATTAGGGAGTTGGGGGGATCCTCCAAACAAATTTCCCTCAAAAGGGTGGTAACCAACCTTAAACCGTCTGTACTCTTATTACAAGAAACGATGATGGAGGGGAAGAAGGAAGAAGAAATCATACAGTCTTTTTGTAAATATTGGAAGATGGTTAGCCTGGACGCTTCTGGAAACTCGGGAGGGATGCTAACTGCCTAGAGCCCTAAACTCATCTTGCATAATTCAGTCCTTCTCGACTCAACCATTGGAACGAAACTGGAAGTTTTTTCCTTAGGGCTCAGCTTTTCAATCCTAAATGTCTATGGCCCCTATTTTAACAGGAAACCCTATTGGGAAACCCTTGCAAATTCCAGCTTCTTCTCCAATCCAAACTTAATTCTAGGAGGAGACCTGAATTTAACTCTGTCCGCTATGGAATTTTGGGGCAAGAAGGAAAGGGCAGATTCGCTAAGTCTGTTTTTCACTAATTTATTCGAACAAAAATAACTTGTAGACATTACACTAGTAAAACTGGAACCAACCTGGAGAAATAAACGGGGCGGGGACCACGCCATCTCCAAAAGGTTGGATAGATTCCTAGTCAGCGATTCCTTGGTAAACGATCATCTGATTTTAAAATCCTTAGTCAAATATGGTGGCTCTTCATACCACAGTCCTATAACCCTGGAAATCTACTTCCCTGAAGAAAATCCCCCTGCGCCCTTCAGATACAACCCTCTCTGGGCCGACGATGAAGATTACAAGAAGTTATTTACCTCTACCTAGAACACTCTAACTGAAACTAGGGGTGTATCCTTCATGCAACAATTTATGGACAATTTGAAGTAGGTTAAAAAATCCTCCAAGGAGTGGGACAAAAAAAATAAAGTGGCTTTTCAAAAAGAATTGAAGGAGGTGGAAGCAGAAATTGAGGCTTTTTAAAAAAATAATACCGCTGGGGTATTCTCTCATGAAGAAATCGGAAGACTAGCTACGTTGTAAACCAAGAAAGATGTACTTCCTCTACAAGAAGAAAGGAAGTGGAGGCTGAAAAGTAGAGCCTTATGGTTGGATTAAGGAGATAGAAATACTAAATTTTTTCACAAATATGCATCACACAGAAGAAGCATCAACACCATCACCGAAATTAAGGATGGAAATGGTAACATGGTCACCTCTCATGCAAACAAATCTATGGAGGTGGAAAAACATTTCTCCTCCCTTTTTAGAGAGTACCAAGGTAGCTCTATTTCAAAGATCCTAGAAGTGTTGAAAACCTTCCCTCATTTGAATACTGACGAAATGAATGAGGAACTTATCAAAAAAATTACTGAGGAGGAATTAAAATGCATACTCTTCTCCTTCCAAAAAGGAAAAAGCCCAGGTTTGGATGGGTTCTTGCTTGATTTTTTCCTATGCTTCTATGATCTGCTAAAGGGAGATATTCTGAAGGTAGTTCAAGAATCGTAGAAGGTAGGTAAAGTGCTGGGATCCATGAATTCTATGTTCATTACCTTAATCCAAAAAAAAAGGCCTCCACCTTTGATGACTTTAGGCCATTATCCTGCTGCAACCTTATCGACAAAATAATCTCCAAAACCATAGCTCAAAGAGTGAAGCTACTTCTGAGCGAAATAATCTCTGAAGAGCAGTTTGGGTTCCTCAATAACAAACAGATCCATGATGCAGTTTTACTGGCATACGAAGCATTACACACCATCAATAAAGAAAATTTATGTGCCTTTTCCCTTAAGCTTGACCTCTCCAAGGCCTACGATAGAGTGGACTGGACCTTTTTAAGACTGGTACTCATCCAGATAGGAATGGACCTGAAAATGGTAAACTGGATAATGGGATTTTTACTTTCAACCAATCTTGCAATACTAATGAATGGCTCCCCTACAAACTTCATCTTCCCCACTAGAGGCCTGCGTCAGGGATGTCCCATGTCCCCTCCCTTTTTCTGCTAATTGCAGAATCCCCAAGCCACTTAATTTTGGATGCGAAGATAAAAAGGAAAAATGAAGGACTATGGGATTTGAGCAGAGTAGAACTTACACACACACTCTTTGTTGACAACGTCTTAATGTTTGGAAAAGGCACTAATGGAAATGTAAGGGCCTACGCTGTGATCCTTAAAACCTATAAGAAAGCTATAGGAATGGAGATCAACATCCATAAGTCCAATTTAGCCTTTAATGATTTCTCAAGTGACCTTTTACTCTCTTCTTCCTTAGTCCTTACATGTCCTAGCTCTCCCATTAAGGATGGCTTTAAGTACCTAGGGTTCTTACTCAAACCCAATATCTATACTTTCCAAGACTGGGCATGGTTAGCCAAGAAGGTCGACGCTAGAATTGATTCATGGTCCAACCGTTTCCTTTCTCGTGGAGGTAGGCTAGTGCTGATAAATTCAGTACACCAAAGTATCCCAGTCTACTGGGCTATGATAACCTATATCCCCAAAGAAATCCTCACAAAGATAAGGAAAAAATGTTTCTCCTTTCTCTGGACAGCTAGCAGGAAAAAAGAAGGAATACCTCTAGTCAAGTGGACAACACTGTCTTTACCCAAGGAAATAGGAGGCTCGGGTATAAAAAATCCTTCTCTTTTCTGTAAAGCTCTGGCAGCTAGATCCCTTTGGAGGATGACCCAGCTTCCTGAGTCCCTATGGGGGAAGTTCATGATCTCCAAATACTGTCTTGACTCTTCCTTAATAAGCTGGTTCAAAAACCCAGTTAAATCTTATAAAAATGGATCTGTTGGATGGAAAGCAATGGTAATTTCTTTTCCCCTGATTGGGAATTGGGTAGCATGGAATATTGGAAATGGAAAAAGAGTAAGAATTGGAGAGGACCCTTGGTCAGGTAGAGGAGATCACTACAAACTCTCTGATCCCCTTCTAGTTAAGCTGAAGTCTCATAGAATTTGTTTTTTAGTCGATGCTCTTACTTACCCTTTGTCAACAAGTGACAGACCAGGTTGGAAGTCCGGCATTGACTTAGGGCTGAACGAAGAAGAAAAAGTTGAATGGGATTTGTATAGCCACACCTTGAATGCAAATTTTATACAATTGACAGAGGAATCAGAGGACAAATTAATTTGGACCAAGAATTCCCATAATGGTGATTACACAGCAAAACTTGGATACGAAGTTGAATGCATCGAACAATCCATAGAAGTAAAGAAGTGGTGGTGGAAAAAACTTTGGAAAACTCACAGCCCTCTAAAAACTAAAATCACTCTATGGTTGGCACTAACTAACAAACTTCTCACTTGGGAAGTACTGAAAAAAAGAGGCTTTGAAGGTCCTGGCATATGTGTTTTATGCAAAACACATGATGAAACCTCTTCTCATCTATTTGAAACTTTCCCTTATGCAGGTTCAGTTTGGAACTCAATGACCAATGCTGTCAATTACCCTTCAACTCCAGTCTCGCTGTCATTGGAACATCGCACCAAAGACTGGTGGAGCAACCCCGAGGTATGCAACTATGATGCCTTTCCATCCCTTTTTGTCTTTAGCATCTGGACAGCTTGGAATAATGCTATCTTCCAAAATGTCTTTATGACACCTGATCTTACCAGTGCACTCTTGTTAAAAAACTTACAGGAGCACAAACACTCGCCGAAATAAAAAAAACCAAGGAAGATCTCTGCTCCAGAAATCGACAAGAACATCTCCTGGGCCTTATTCGATGGGGCAAGCCAAGGTAAACCACCATTAGAAGGAGCTGGTGGCTTCATCTGTCAGAAGGACACCAAAAAGATGTGCTTTAAGTATGCTACAAGGTTTGCAACAAACAACAACGCAGAGCTAGCTGCACTCCGGGCAGTCTTAAAAATAGCCAAAAATGCCTAGATAACAAAAATTCAAATCTTTGGAGACTCAAAGGTGGTGATCAACTGGGAGAACGAGCTAATTGAGATCAGAGTTCCAAATTTACAACACCTCCTAAGAGAAATCAAGGAAGTGAAATCCAGCTTTGAAGTAGCCACTTTCAGCCACATCTACAGAGAATTAAATACTGAAGCAGACTCATTGTCAAAGCTTGCTCTAGCTGTTCAACCGGGGTTCATGGAAATAGAATGCAATGGATAAAATCAAATCTCCAGATCTTGTATAAAACTGTATTGATTTTTTTAGCAAATCGATAGATAGAAGATATATGTAAGGTTCAAACTAAAAGGATGATGCCAATTTTTTGATGTGAGCTCGTAAGAGCAGCTCTATGTAACCAGACTGAAAGAATGATGGCAGTCTTTTTGATGTAAGATTGTATGAGGAGTCCAATGTTTTATTCGATGAATAAAAATATTTTTTCTTTGGAAAAAATAATAATGTATATATATATATATATATATATATATATATATAGATAGATAGATAGATATATAGATATATATATATATATATATATATATATATATATATATATATATATATATATTCTTACTATTATTATTACCCTATCGTAATATCTTGAATCAGTAATGTATCGATAATTATATTTTCTGAACTTGAAAATTTTGATGGCAAAATAAACATGTATGCGATATATAACTAAGAAATGTTCGCGCGATTGTGTTCACAAGATCTTGCATGTGATATGCACCACTACAACTTTATTGTATATGACACTAATGATTAGTAAGGTTTAAGATGTTAGAGGTATGGGGTTTTTTTTAAGGGGTTACAGTAGGAGGAGTAGGAGAGAGATAGAGAGAGGTGGGTGTGTTAAAGGTGGGTGATTATGACAAAGATATAGAGGGGGGTTTAGGGGTAGGGGGTTAGAGGTAGATAGGTGTTGGGGGATTAAGGGTAGGGGGGGTAATAAAGAGATAGAGAGAGGGCATAAGGGGTTAGGGGTAGGGGGAGTATGAGATAGATAGAGAGGGGGGGCTATTAGAGGTAGAGAGAGAGGGGGATGTTAGGGGGTTAGAGGTAGAGAGGTGGGGATGTTACGGGGTTGGAGCTAGAGAGGCGAGGGTGTTATACGGTTAGAGGTAGAGTGGAGGGGAGAGGGGTGTTAGGGGTTTAGGGGTCGGTGGAGTATGAGAGAGTTGAAGAGAGGGGGGGTTAGAGGTACAGGGAGTATGAGAGAGATAGAGAAGGGGGACTTTTAGAGTTTGAGAGAGAGGGGGGAGTGTTAGGGGATTAGATGTAGAGAGGGAGGTGGTGTTAGGGGGTTAGAGTTAGAGAGGCGGGGTGTTAGGGGGTTAGGGGTAGGGGTAGTAGGATAGAGATAGAGAGAGGGAGGTCTAGCGGTAATGGGACTAGGAGAGAGATAGAGAGTGGGGAGACTTATGGGTAGTGGGTTAGAGTTAGGGGGTTATAGGTAAAGAGGGGGGGGTGTTAGGGGGTTAGAGGTAGAGAGGGGGGTTGTAAGGGGTAGGGAGAGTAGGATAGAGATAGATATTGGGGGTAATTAGAGGTAGGGGGTAATAGGTAGGGGATTACAGAGGGTTATAGGTAGAGAGAGAGGAGGGGTGTTAGGGGGGTTAGGGGATGGGGAGTAGGAGAGAGATAGAGAGAGGGGGTTAGGGGGTAGATGTAGGGAATGGTAGGGGGTTAGAGCTAGATAGGGGTGGTGATAGGTGGTTAGGGATAAGGTGTAGGAGAGAGATTGAGAGAGGAGGGGGGGTGGGGGGTAGCGGGTTAGAGATAAGGGGTTAGAGGTAGAGAGAGGGGGGGAGTAGTGTTAGGATGTTAGAGGTAGAGAGGGGAGGTGTTGGGGGTTAAAGATAGAGAGGGGCGTGTTAATGGGTTAGGGATTGGGAGAGTAAGCGAGAGATAAAGAGAGGGGGGTTTAGGGGTATGGATTTAGAGGTAGAGAAAGCTAGAGAGAGGGGAGGTAAGGGGTAAGAGGAGTATGACATAGATGGATAAATGGGGGATGCTTAGGGGTTAGAGGTAAAGAGAGAGAGGGGAAGGTGTTAGGGTCTTAGAGGTATATAATGTGGATGTTAGGAAAGGGTAGGGGAAGCAGGAAAGAGATTGAGAGAGGAAGGGTTAGGGGTAGTGGGAGTATGAGAGAGATAGAGAGAGGGGGGGTGTTAGGGAGGTAGAGGTAGAGAGCGAGGGGTGGTTAGGGGTAGTGGTTCAAAGGGATAACAATGTTATGGGATTAGGGGTATGGGTAGTAGGAGAGAGTTAGAGAATGGGGGTATGGGGTTAGAGGTAGGGGGAGTATGATAGAGATAGACAGAGAGCGAGGTGTCAAGGGGTTATAGGTAGAGAGGGGGGTGTTAGGGGATTAGGGGTGTTGGTGTCCATTTTGTCACTATTTTTAATCATCAAATCTACTCTGAGTAGCGTCATTCTTATCATTTTTTGATACAATAAGTTATTCTTTTCGCCATTCAGACCATCAAACAGAGCAGGTATGCACATATTCATTTATCATATGAATTTTGGTGAAATCTCGACATATTATGATTTATTAATGTTTAAAGTAACATTTCTCAATATGCTTGGGATTTAGTTTTGATCTACAAACTGCGGTTTTTCAAACAATCCTCCATTCAGACTGTGTGTTTGTGTTGCTAATGTTCAGCCACATCTAGCTCATCATTCAGCCTTACGTTCAATGCACGGAATCAACGGTTAGCATATTTCTGGCCATTAAAGACAAAAGAGGACACATGGGTTCTATTACCCACATGGTGGTTATGGTTGATGAGCTCTTGTTCTAGAAGATTTGCCTTCCCGCTTGACGAGCTCGACAGCACACCTCCCGCCCACATCAATTGTCCAACACTCTGATTTTTCTGTTCGTTCAGCCTAGTATCACGCACACCTGTTCACGCCAATGTTCTAGAGGAGTCCGTTGACCCACGCTCAGTCCACCAACACATGTCTGAGCCCACATCAAAGGAAGATCAATGCTGCAGCAACCCCGTGAAATTTGGTAGACACCCTCTGTGCTGTCACACACCACCCAGCAGTCGTTTTACAATCTTAAAGACCTCTATTTTTAGAGAGGTCGACTATGCCAACCTTCTCTCCCACTGTAAACTTATAAATAGACGCCGCTTATGGAGAAAATGAGGATCAGATAGCATAGAAAATAGACAGAAGATAGCAATTACTTTTACATAAATATTGTGTAATTTTCACCAGTTAATGGAAGTTTCAATTCATTGATGCTCTATTGTTAGTAACTAAGTGATTTAGTTTCCATATCTGATTGTTGGGAAGGGCCCCTCATCAACCGGAGGTTTTGTTTATGTTTTTTGCCTTTTCTTTTCAGCAAATAGTTAGTTTATTTTCCAATAAATGTAATTAATTTCGTTTTCCTGTATATGTTATTTCTTCCACTCTATAATTTGTATTTCTCTACTAACTTAGTCTTTGTTTCCAGAATTGATAAATGGTCGACCAAGCATAGTATTCATAGTTTGATTTCAGTCTTTCGTAATTAGATAGTTTGTTTTTCTAGTTTTCTGCAATTAAATAGAACTTAATTAGTTTCTGTTTCAATTTCTGTTAATAGTTAGAATTAGTTTCATTATTTTATGTTCTGTAGCTATAGGTTAATTTTCTCTCTCTCTCCTCGGCCTTGCTTTAGCATATAATATAAATAGTTCATCTTCCCAACAATAATTAGAATAGGTTGCTTCCTATTATCGTAGCTTCTCAACAAGTCTTCTCACTAACTTCTTTGCATTGTAGGTTCATCTGCATTTGCCAACTGACATTAAGATCATCAAAACTGCTTCTTTTCCTTAGTTTAATTTGTTTTTCCTCCATTCAGACTGTCATTCGGACAGTCATCTGGATCGTCATTTGGACTTTTATTCTTTCTGCTCTGTTTTATGCTTATTTTGAATTCAGTTTCTTAGGTTCTTTAATTGTAATCTTTCTCTCTTCTAATTAGCCTTCTTAACCATACTTAATCCTTTTCTTTATATTCTATAAGAGTTTTTAATTAAATTTATCTGCTTCTCATTTTCCTTCACTTCGTTTTAACTGTTTTTCGAATTATGTCTTTTATAATTGATTTACTAATCTGTCGTTATTTCAGAATTTATCAGTTTTATTCTTAGTCTAGTTTATTACATGTTCTTAAGATTTAGTTCAGATTATAATTAATAATCTCATTTTCCAAATTATTTAAATTTTGATAGTTTCTTTGTTAAGCATAGGATCAGTTTCTCGTTCGCTCAAATAATGAAGATGTTCATGAAATAGAATTCGAATCAAGAAATAAACATCTTTATCAAGTTTTCTACTTGGTTCTAGATTTTCATTAGTTTTATATCATTTTGTTTATGGATAGAAGATAGATGATAATGTTTAAAGGTAACTGTAACTGGACTCTTTGTAGTTTACATCTCTTTATTGAAATTATGTTTAGATTTACTTCCATTTTGTTTTGTTGTTACATTTGAAAGTCATTACGATTCATTCACTTCAGTTCCTATCACATTTGACATACAACATCAAGGAGAATGGAATTAGAATTAGATACTTTAGTATAGTTTTGGAGTATTAACTGAATGCATAAGTAGTTATTGAATTCATTTATAGTTTGTAGTTTTTCTTTGAATTAATTTAGCTTTCTGGTTATGTAAATTACTATTAAGTCATTCCATAGATAGGTCTTTAATTTCATTTACAGTTGTCTCTAATTCCTAGATTAGAATATGAAGAATTGATTAAGTAGTTTCCATTCTTACAAAAATGGTTATCTTTAATCAATAATTTCCATTGTTTAATCATAGAGTAGAGTAGTATGATTTAATACTATTATGATCTCTTAGTTCATTTGTTATCTTTTTCTGACTCAGTTTTTCTTTTTGAAAGAAATTTCGATCTTTTCTTTATTAAAACATTTCTAAGGTCTAACAAGCCGAAACTTAGGTGCCATTCTACCTTAGCATATACTTTGCCTCAACTCTAAGAATACCAACCTTGGTCGATAATTAAATATTTAGGTGTTCTCTTTAAGACAACTCAGACACCTCAACATTTTGGCATCATTGCCGAGGAGTTGTACAAGATAGGTAGAATTCAATTGTAGATCGATAGGTAGAATTCAGTTGTAGATAGATAGGTAGAATTCAGTCATAGATAAATAGGACCTTCTCTTAAAAACTTAAGGATAGATTTGAATTCTCTTCTTTTGAAATAGGCTGGTGGCAGGTGAGTGATAAGACGAGAGGTAAGAACTTGCACATCTGTTATAACAGGCATCCCCAAAACCCAGAAGTAGTAGTGATGCAATTAGAATATGTTTTAGTTATAGTTTGTTTTTCATGAATAGGAATAGACACTCCCAAGGTAGATTTATTAAAAATAAAATTCGCACTAAAATTCCTACTAACCTATACGGGGACGTGCCACCCCAACTACTAACTCAGCAGAAAGGTATCGAAAGACACCTAAAGGGGATAGTCCTACTTGGAAAGCAAAGAAAATCCTTTCTGGAAAGCAATTAGGAGAAATCATAGGGACATCAGAAAATTCTGTTCATAAAGAAATTCCATAGGAACCTCAAGCTCATATTGAAATTGAACGTAGACAAGAGGAAACTCCAAAGGATAAAACTTCACAACCCTCCAACTCTCCATTAGTACAAAAACCCAAAGACACTACTTTTTCAACAGTAGGTGGTCCAAACTTAGTAGATTTTGTCAATCCTGCATAAGTAGATGCTCTTTTTGATAATTCTATGAAAATCGTCATTTCACAGATTGAGACAACAATAGTAGGACCTTCAAAACTGGATACCCATGTAGCTAGTAATTCTCCTCCTAAAAAGAAGAATACTCTTCCTGAAACAGAACATTGGGACATCCCATATTCACCAAGAAAGGATCCACCTAGGTATTCTCTCTTTGGAAATATAATCTTCATGGAGGATGAAAATGAAGATCGTGTCTGACAAGATGAAGGAGAAGAAGAGGTTAGGACCAAAGGTACTTTTGGATTCCCTATCTTAGAAACTGCACAACATGTAACTACGAAAAATATCCCTCCCTCCTCACTACCAACCTTCTATGGGAAGAGTAGTGAGGATCCGAATCCATTCTTATTCGAGTTTGACATTTTCTTTAGGAGTTATAATTACCTACAAGATGGCCAAAAACTAAAACTCTTTCCTGCCATATTGAAAGATTCTGCTCTTCAATGGTTTATGGGATTAGGAGAGTCTAGTATTAGAACTTGGGAAGACATGAAGAATGTATTTCTACGGAAATATCAGGATTACTGTAGACCTAAGGAATCTCACAATGATATCTTTAAAATTCAACAACTTGAAGATGAGAGCCTAGAAGACTATCTCGAGAGATTTAACTATGTGTTGCATAAATCTAAATATAGTGATCTTTGGGAAGATGTAGTAAGAACACTCTTCCTCAAGGGAATTTCAGAAGAACTCTTAGAGAACCTTAATCTCATGGCAGCAGGATATATTTCTCATTAGCGTTTTCCACAGATTTGTGAACTATGTAGGAATTAATCTAGGAGCAAAGGGAAAGGTGGAAGACATTTTCGAGAATCTTATGCTAGGAACCTGAAATGGGTCAGATCCAGTCCTGGTGGAGTTACAAGGGTAGAGTTGGGAAACCTATTGGAAAAATTCAAAACAAATATCTTAGGAGCCATGGGTTCTCAACTAGATGCACTACAAGCTAAAAAGAGGCAAGATGATGAATGTGCATCAATGAGTGTTTTTTGTCCTAGACATAGAACTAAACATCCTCAACGAGAATGTCTATTGAATAATGTTTCAGTTTGTCACCTCTGCACAAAAGAACATCCAACTGATAATTGTCCATCATTATCGGGGTTGCAAGCTGTGTATAAGAGTGGAAACATTGGTGAATCATCTAGAAGGACTTGGAAACCTAGAGATCAACCATCATATCAAGATCCATCACAAATTCTGCCCTATTACTATCCTTATCAACCCCCTCAACAGTGGAACACTTCAGGTTAGCAGAATTGGCCTCCACTATACCCTCCTTAGAATACCCAAAAACAACAATGGCCACATGGGTGGAGAGGACAAGCTTATGCTCAAACATCTCCTCCTATTCCTAACTATCCTTACCCACCTAATATTCAGCAACTTTTGCTTGGATTTACACCTCCTTCACTACCCCCTATCCTGAATCAACCTCACCATTTCCAGAACATGAATCCTCCAAGACCCACAATATTACTTGCACAATCAATACTGAATCCTAACAACAAACCAACCCAAGCTCTCAACAACATTGGGTTGTTACCTCTTCCATCATATGCCATTTCAACCACACCAATACACGAGATTCAACTGTGGTCTAGAAGAGTTCTGCAATACCAGCCCAAGTCATCAGTTGTTATCCAAGAAGAAAATGAAGAAGAAAACATACCTACCGAATTTTTGAATGATGCCATTCTTGAAGATGTGGTTATTCCTAAATCTTCAATACACAACCATCCACACAAAGAAGTAATTCCAAGGGAAAAATCACCTCCATATTCGGAGCGTCTAGTAATAGAAAAACCTGTAACTTATCCAGAGTAAGATATCATTAACGAATTGAAAAATATTTGTATTAAGATCCCTTTGTTACAAGGCATTAAGGATATCCCAATCTATAATAGAGTAATAAAGTAACTCCGTATTAAAAGACCAGGGAGAAAGCAAAAAGACCCTCCGACGATTCATGTAATAGGAGGGATTTCAGATTGTATAGCAAGCCAACCTAGAATCCCAAAGTACTCAAACCCAGGGAACCTTGTGGTGACTGTTATGATCAATAACACCGCCATAGGAAACACACTTATTGATCTAGGATCTTCTATCAACCTAATGACTACCATAGCTTTAGAAACTCTCAATTTAGGACACTTCCTCTGCCCTACCCCCAACAATTCTAGAATTAGTAGATCGCACTATAGTTCAACCTACCAAGATCTTAGATGACATCACTATATCAGTAGCTTCATGGGAATACCCCGTGGACTTCATGGTCATAGAGTCAAAAGAACCTTCCAAAGGTTACACCATTATTTTAGGAAGACCTTGGTTGGCTACTGCCAATGCATTTATAGGCTTTAGGGATGGAGAGATGATTATCTCTGATGGGTTATCTACAAAAAAACTAGCTTTATACCCACCAGCTCAGCAAATAACTGAAAACCTGTTTTGGTTAGATTGTCCTTTTGGAGATGAGAACTTGGAAGAACTTTCCCTTATTAGTGATTTCTCTTGGGAACTTCAAGACCAAAATATCAAGAATGTGTTGAACCAATTTATCTCTTCCACAACATGTGTAGACTTTCCTCAGTCTTTCTCCCAACTTGACCAAATATTTGGAGATGAATTCCAAGAAAACATGAGCCTCTCAACATTTACGAGTACACCCTCTGTCTTCGCAATCGAAGAACACCTAGGATCCTATACCATACCATGTGAGGTTAGTACCAATATATTTATACATATAAATGCAAGTTTAGATGAGAGTCAGCAAAAAAAATTACTAAAATTTCTCAAGAGTCAAATTGGAGCATTTGCATGGGAATATACCGATATGAAAGGTATACACCCAGATACCTGTATCCACCACATTTACACAGACTCAAACATACCTCCTATTAGGAATCTCCAGAGAAGAATGAATCCATCCATAAAGGATATAGTAAAGGATGAATTACACAAACTCCTTAACGCCGGTTTCATTTAGCCAATTTCCAACAGTAAATGGGTGTCTCCTTTGGTGGTAGTTCCAAAGAAAATCACAGGGAAATGGCGTTTTTGTGTTGAATTTCGAGAACTGAACAAGGCCACTCTTAAGGACTACTTCCCATTGCCTTTCATCGATTAGGTGTTAGATACCTTATCAGGGAAACAATATTTTTCATTCCTTGACGGGTATAGTGGATACAATCAAATGCTAATAGCACCTAAGGATCAAGACAAGACAACCTTTACTTGTTCTTGGGGGGATATATGCTTATCGAGTGTTACCATTTGGCCTATGTAATACACCTGCTACTTTCCAATGGGCAGTTCTAGGAATCTTTGCTGGCCTTATACACGACTGTGTAGACTTTTATATGGATGATTTTACAGTTTATGGTATTACCTTCCAGGAAGCCCTTGATAACCTTGAAACAGTTCTTATTCAATGCCAAGAAACAAACTTAGCTCTTAGTCATGAAAAATGTAAAATGCTACTGACCGAGGGCATAGTTTTGGGACATCATGTCTCTCTTCAAGGTATAAAGGTGGATCTCACCAAGATAGAAATAATTGTTAATCTTCCTCTTCCAAAAACTCCGAAGTAAGTAAGAAGTTTTCTTGGCCATGTAGGCTATTATAGACGTTTCATTAAAAATTTCACTAAGATAGTCGCACCTATGCTCAATCTACTCATGAAAGACACAAAATTCCAATGGACTGAACCATGTCAACATACATTTGAAACTCTGAATGAAAAGCTATCAGTGGCACCAATACTTAGGGGCCCAAATTGTTCCCTTCCTTTCCATATATCCATTGATGCCTTTGACATAGCTATAGGGGTAGTATTAGGTCAAAAAGAGGGACAAACATCACATGCCATTTACTTTGCTAGTAAAAATTCATCTCCTGCAGAATCGAAATACACTATTACTGAAAAAGAGTTTCTAGCAGTAGTCTATGCCATCAACAAGTTTTGTCATTATATCACAAGATATGAGATTTTTATACACACTGACCACTCCGCCATTAGGTTTTTAATGAATAAATCTATTACCAATGGCAAGGTAACTTGGTGGCTTCTTTTGTTACAATAATTTAACATCACCATTGTTGATCGTCCCAGTCGAGAGAATGTGGTCGCCGATTTTCTTTCTCGGATTCAAACTAACGATAATGCTAGTCCTGTCGATGATAGTTTCCTAGATGAACATTTGTTCGCTGTGTCTGTTCGAAACCCATGGTTTGCAGACATAGGCAATTATTTAGAAACTGTAAAGCTACCAAACCATCTCTCCCCACCCGAGAAACGTAGGATCATAGCTCAAAGATCTAATTATTCTTGGGTGGATAATGATCTCTTTCATACTAGTCCTGATCTTATTATTAGATGATGTGTACAGGAGGATGAGATGGCATAGATCCTTCATGCATGTTATGGTGGACCTTGTGGTGGGCATTTTTCTGATAAGAGAACAACATACAAAGTGTTACACTCTGGGTATTCTTGGCCAAGCATTTTCAATTATGCTTCCAAGTATGTCAAGGGGTGTGATAGTTTCCAAAGAATTGGTACACCTACGCCATCCGATGAGATTCCTTTGCAACCCCAAGTTATGATTGATCCTTTTGAAAAATGGGCTCTAGATTTCGTTGGTCCAATCTCCCCTATGCCTAGCAAGAAGAAGTACATTATAGTCTTTACAAATTATGTCACCAAGTGGGTAGAAGCCAAAGCTTTATTTCGACTCACAGAGAAATCTATGGTAGAATTCATATATGAAGAAATCTTTACTCGATTTGGTGTACCTAGGGAAATTGTAACCGATCAAGGATCTCAGTTTACCTCCAAGTTAATGAAAGAGCTTATTGAAAAATATGGTATTAGACATTGTAAATCTTCACCATATCACCCATGAGCCAATGGTTAGGTAGAATCCACTAACAAAGTATTAGAAGCAATCCTGACTAAGACTATTCAGTTACACCACAAGGACTGGGCAGATAGGCTCCCAGAAGCCTTGTGGGCTTACAGAATAACATGGAGGAACACCACTGGCCACACATATTATGAAGTCATTTATGGTAATCAAGTTCTTCTACCTATTGAATTTCAAGTCAAAACCTTTCATATGGCTACACAATTAGGGATGAATGTAGAAGAAGCACAAAGACAACAAATCCTGCAAATAAATGAATTAGACGAGATTAGGAAAGATACTATTCAACGCACAATCTTAACACAAAACCAATGCAAAAAGTGGCATGATAGATACAGTAAACAAAAACAATTCAAAATTGGAGACTGGGCATTACTTTTTGATTCAAGGTACAAAAAATTTAAAGGTAAATTAACTACTCATTGGATGGGTCCATATTAAATTGTTACAGCTTTTGATAATGGATCCGTTAAAATTAAGACAATTGATGATTCACGAATTTCTTTTGTTGTAAATGGACATAGACTTAGACTTTATCATTAACCAATATATAAACAAGATTTTGTGCAGAATGCCTTACATCAAGAGGAAATGGAACTGGTAGAAGAGGAAGTCATTCCTCCTTCTCCTAGTTCTTAAATAATTATGGGTTATCTTCCTTTGTATGTATGTAAATATGTTTTTATTTTTCAATAATGAAGAGTCATTTCTAACAATTGATTGCATTGTTTGTAGGAAATTCATTTTTATGATCAGCTTATGAAATTTCGTAAATTAAAATAGGAAGACTATTTTCCCTTTTCCAAAACTTCATACATATGTTTGTGTTTTGAATAAAATTGAATCATCTAACAAGTGGTTTTGCAGCTTATTTACAAGAACCCTATCTTTATGATCATATCATGTAATGTTATCTGAAAGGGAAGTTCTCTAAAGGAAATACTTATAGTTCTCTTGCTCTTTCGATTATTATTTGAAAATTTATAAAGCATTCTTGATATCATTTTTAACCCCTTTCTTTTATGATTCTGTATATGATATTTGATTCAGACATGTACATTTCTAATTTATCATTAGAATAGTTTCCTAAGATCCACTTTAATCACTATGATTTTAAAAAATCTCTATCTTACACCTATGGATTACTAGCTCATCCTAGACTCATTATCAAAACTTGTCTCTTAAGCACTTTTAAAAGGTAGCCCAAAAGTGAGTGATATTTTCTATTTTGTGGGGAACATTACTAACCTTTTATGAAGAAGATAGACTGAGAGGTCATAGAATAGCTTTAGGCTATTATCTTTTGACATGATCTATAATTTGGGCCATTATAAATAAAGTTACTCATAAGGTTCGTGCTAAAATTTGAATTATGTGTTTAACAGGCTTAGCACACTCTAGTTCCAACTAGATTCCTTACTAAAAATATCATTATACGAAGGAAACCCGCCAAAGTACTAAACAGGCTCACTGGCAGCGGGTCCATGCTAAGTAAAATCATAAACAAGGAAGCTCGATAAATGCAAGTAAACCCGTCGGGGTACTGAACAAGCTCGCTGGCAGTGGGGCTATGCTTGCATGGTACCAAGATAAACCCGTCTGGGTACTGAACAGGCCTGCTGGCAGCGGGGCAATATCAGGTAAAAGAGGTTTGGTTAACGTTTTTCTATTCACATGGCTCATAAAAAACTGAGTATACAAACACATGTTTAGCCCAATTATTTATACTATCATTAGAGAATGGATGTAAGTTGGACTTGGGCCCTGTCATATAATTCAAACAATATCTAGTATATGATTATCCTAGAAATGGGACCCATAACTATATTTAATCTCATAAAATCTATGGTGAACCTTATCTATATTCTTTGGATGACAAGAAATATTTACAATGAGTCATGGATGACTAGTTTTCCTCTAGCATTTTTCACATCAATTATACTATCATTCTTTATATGGTCTTCTTAAGCATTGTTGTATTCTTTTGATGAATGTACATATCTGAATAATCTACATTTATTAGTTAATATTTCATTTCCTAATGAAAATTATCACAGTATTTTAGAAGCTATCTGTAATATTTTCAATTGATTTTTTTTAAAATATTAATCACTTTCTCTTTGATGGCTTGAGGACACACCATATTTTTGGTTTGGGGGGAGATTAGAATTGTTCTTACTTTCTGAATATTTATGAATATTTTATTTTTGATAAAATGATAGGTGTTTTCAGGTTAATGCAAAAGCAAAAGAAAGATTGATCTAATCAACAAAAAAAAGAGGAATGCAACTAAAAGATACATAAAAGTAAAGTTTACAGCATCTTTTGTGCACTAACAGCTTTGGAAACTCCCTGGAAAATCAATTTCGGTCAACATCAACAATAAATATCTTGTATAAACAAAAGTATGTATGAAGGATTGAATAACAGGTCGAATGCCGATCCGAACGAGGTGACGAATGAGGCAAATAAACAACGTTCTAAATGGAGTGCTCACCATAGCTTGTATAAATATTAATAAGTGTGCCAAGATATTTGAAATTTTGATTAACCAATGATGACAGGGATCAATAAAATGTCCATTTCACATGTGGTCTCATTCCATTATATATATTTCCTCCATTAAATGAATGGATTATGCATTATTGAGAATCATTGCATAACCGCCATTTGGTCTTACTTATCCTATTGTATGACCTGCTATCATATTAATCGAATCACCATCTCTCACGTGTAATCTGTGCCTATAATCTCATTCTAAGAATTACATTCAACCTGTCCAAAGCTTGGCTTTGGACACGGTTGAATAAATCATGATTACACGTATTCTTTAATTCATGCATTTCTATGTGGCGCTTGATTCAAGATCTTCGAATGACAAGTGCGATCTTTTAAGCATGCTAAGTCCTCGTCCATTGTCGTTCAAACATTCAAACAGACCTTAGTTTAAACTGATGATTGGTTGAAATTCTCCTCATTCTGTTCACTCTCCATCTTTTTGTTGAGTTGCGTCCTCTGCAAAGTCATGCACCTCTTGAATCCATTTGCATCCCCCTTCCTCTGTCAACAATGCCAATTCGTTACGAGCCTGGAAGCTGCCAGGACCTCCTCCGCATTCCTGAGCTTAAAGCCTATCATGAAGTGCTTTTGCCAGTAGGCTGGGGTTCATTTCTCTGCCTTCTCCAAGGCCATGAACATGAAATTTCACTACTGTTCGCTAAGGGTTTTGATGGCAAGACAACCAAAGTCGGCCAGCTCACTTTCTCCGTGACAGAAGAATCCATCTCATTGGCCACCAAGCTCCCAAGGGAAGGTGCCCAATGGCACAAACATCTCTTCCTTCCATAGAAGGCTCACGAATTTTCCTTGAAGACCGATTTTCAACATGTTACCCGTACCAAGGATTCCACAGGGAATGTTTCAAGCCGGAATACTTAGATCATTTAACTGTCATTATCCATTTGATCACTTGTGAGGGTAAGTTCATTGTTTTTTAAAGTCTACCATGTTAGATTGCTAGCACATGTTGTTAATAATCAGACCCTCAACTTCCCATTTTATTTCATAAAAAGTTTGGAGAAGATGTCTAACCAAGTTAGGAAGAATACTGTTAATCCTTCTGGTAGCTTGTACCATCATTGTCTTATTAAAATTTTGATCATTCACCAACTGGAAAAGAGAGGACAAACCTGGGATCGTTTTGTTTCTGAAATATTGAACCCTTATTTGATTGAGAAGTCTACTATCAAACCCTCTCACTCTCGAAAACATTGTTTCCAATTTGGTATTGGTGAGCCTACCCAATCCTCTATGCAAGCAGAACGAGACACTAAGCATGTGCGATTTGATGAGGATCCCTGAGGTGATGTGCACCTTGTCCAGTCATCACCTTCTCCTGAACTTACCCTTGGTGACCCTACTTCGGAACCTCCACTCTTTTCAGTACCCACTAAATCCACGAGAACAAATTGTAACCAGTTCGTTGACCAATCTGTCATGCAGACTTCTATTCAGCCATCTCATTCACACAACCAGTCAAACAACCATACCCTTGAAACACCCCTCATCACATTAGCTAATGTATCTGCTCGAATGAGTGAAGTCTCTGCTGCTAAAAGTCCTCCCACACACAATAAAGACAGAGTTCTTGAGGACCATATTGACAAACTTGAAACATTTCCAAGAGAGTTGAGTTCCCCAAAAAGTCTTGAACATCATAGGGAATAGCCCATTCTGACCTAGCAGGAAGTAGATAAATTAACACAAGTAATAGCATGGTTGATAGACCAAAATCAAAGCTACGTGGAAACAATCTCTGAGCTTCATGAAGAAAACAAGGCACTACGTACATAAGTAAGAAGCATTGAATGCCTGGTCAATGCGAGAACAACGTCCCATACTACTCTCTGGATGAAGTATAACACCTTGAAGGACCAGTTTAGGAAGCTCTAGAAACTTAAAGCTAAAACCGCTTCCTCTTCCAAGTCGAAGGCAGCTGCTGCCGCAACTCAGCCTTCTTCTTGAACTTTTCTGTTTTGCTTAGTGGTACTTGGCATATCTCCCATTTGCGGGAATGTTGGTATCCATTTTGTGACTATTTTTTATCATCAAATCTACTCTGAGTGGCGTCATTCTTATCATTTTTTGATATAATAAGTTATTATTTCTGCCATTCAGACCATCAAACAGACCAGGTATGCACATATTCATTTATCATATCAATTTTGGTGAAATCTTGCAATACTATGATTTATTAATGTTTAAAGTAACATTTCGATATGCTTGGCATTTAGTTTTGATCTACATGCTGTGGTTTTTCAAATGATCTTCCATTCAGACTGCGTGTTTGTGTTCCTAATGTTTAGCCACGTCCAACCCATCATTCAACCTTGCGTTTAGCCCGCAAAATCAACGGTTGGCATATTTCTGGCCATTAAAGACAAAAGTGGACACGTGGGTTCTGTTAGCCATGTGGTTGTTACGGTTGATGAGCTCTTGTTCTGGAAGATTCACCTTCCTGCTTGCCGAGATCGATAGCAGACCTCCTTCCCACGTCAACACTCCAACACTCCAATTTTTCTATTCGTTCATCCTGGTATCATGCATGCCTATTCACTCCAATGTTTTAGAGGAGTTCGTTCTCCCATGCTCAGTCCACCAACACACTTCCCAACCCACATCAAATTAAGATCAACGCTGCAACAACCCCATGAAGGAACCAAAAATTTGGTAGACGCCCTCTGTGCTGTCACATGTCACCCAGCAGCCGTTTTACAGACTTAAAGACCGCTATTTTTAGAGAGGTCGACTATGTCGACCTTCTCTCCCACTGTAAACTTATAAATAGATGCCTCTTACGGAGAAAACGAGGATCAGATAGCATAGAGAATAGACAGAAGATAGCAGTTACTTTCTCATTAATATTGTGTAATTTTCACTAGTTAATGGAAGTTTCAATTCGTTGATGCTCTGATGTTAGTAACTAAGTGATTTAGTTTCCATCTCTGATTGCTAGGAAGGGACCCTCATCAACCGGAGGTTTTGTTTATGTTTTCTGCATTTTCTTTTCAACAAATAGTTAGTTTATTTTCCAGTAAATGTAATTAATTTCATTTTCCTATATATGTCATTTCTTCCCCTATGTAATTTGTATTTCTCTTCTAACTTAGTTTGTGTTTCCAGAATTGATAAATGGTCGACCAAGCATAGTATTCATAGTTTGATTTCAGTCTTTCATAGTTAGATAGTTTGTTTTTCCAGTTTTCTACAATTAAATAGAACTTAATTAGTTTCTTTTTCAATTTATGTTAATAGTTAGAATTAGTTTCAATAGTTTCTGTTTTGTAGCTGTAGGTTAATTTCCTCTCTCTCTCCTAAGCCTTGCTTTAGCATATAATAGAAATAGTTCATCTTCCCAACAATAATTAGAATAGGTTGCTTCCTATTATCGTAGCTTCTCAACAAGTCTTCTCATTGACTTTTTTGCATTGTAGGTTCATCTGCATTCGCCAGCTGACGTTAAGATCATAAAAACTGCTCCTTTTCCTTAGTTTAATTCGTTTTTCCTCCATTCAGACTATTATTCGAACTGTCGTTCGAATAGTCATCCGGATCGTCATTCGGACTTTTATTCTTTTTGCATTGTTTTATACTTATTTTGAATTCAGTTTCTTAGGTTCTTTAATTGTAATATTTCTCTCTACTAATTAGCCTTCTTAACCATAATTAGGCCTTTGCTTTATATTCTATAAGAGTTTTAAATTAACTGCTTTTCGAATTATGTCTTTTATAATTGATTTACTAATATGTCGTTGTTTAATAATTTATCAGTTTTATTCTTAGTCTAGTTTATTACATGTTCTTAAGATTTAGTTCAGATTAGAATTAATAATCTCATTTTCCAAATTATCTAAATTTCGATAGTTTCTTTGTTAAGCATAGGATCAGTTTCTCGTTTGCTCAAATAATGAAGATGTTCACGAAATAGAATTCGAATTCAGAAATAAACATCTTTATCAATTTTTCTACTTGGTTCTAGATTTTCATTAGTTTTATATCATTTTTTTTTATGGATAGAAGATATATCATAATGTTTAAAGTTAACTGTAATTGGACTCTTTGTAGTTTACATCTCTTTATTGAAATTACGTTAGATTTACTTCCATTTTGTTTTGTTGTTACATTTGAAAGTCATTACGATTCATTCACTCCAGTTCCTATCACATTTGACATACAACATCAAGGAGAATGGAATTAGAATTATATGCTTTAGTATAGTTTTGAAGTATTAACTGAATGCATAAGTAGTTATTGAATTCATTAAAAGTTTGTAGTTTTTCTTTGAATTAATTTAGCTTTTTGGTTATGTCATTTACTATTAAATCATTCCATAGATAGGTCTTTAATTTCATAATTTATAGTTGTCTCTAATTACTAGATTAAAATCTAAAGAATTGATTAAGTAGTTTCCATTCTTACAAAAGTAGTTTTCTCATTAATCAATAATTTCCATTGTTTAATCATAGAGTAGAGTAGTATGATTTAATACTATTATGATCTGTTAGTTCATTTGTTATATTTTTCTGAAGTTTGACTCAGTTTTTTTTTTTGAAAGAACTTTCGATCTTTTCTTTATTAAGACATTTCTAAGGTCTGACAAGCTGAGACTTAGGTGCCATTCTACCTTAGCATATACTTTGCCTCAACTCTAAGAATACCAACCCTAGTCGATAAATAAATATTTAGGGTGTTTTCTTTAAGACATCTCACACACCTCAACAAGGGGTAAGGGGAGTAGGAGAGAAATAGAGAGAGTAGGAGGGTTAGGGGTAGGGGGTTAGAGGTGGAGAGGGTGGGGGGGGTTAGAGGTGGAGAGGGTGGGGGTGTTAGTGGATTAGAGGTAGAGAGGGGGGTGTTACAAGGATAGAGGTAGAGAGGTGGGAGGTTAGAGGTAGGGTGTTGGAGGAAGGGGTTAGAGATAGAGAAAAGGGGGGTGTACATGTGTGTGTGATATATAAAGAGTATGTGTGTGTGTGTGTGTGAGAGAGAGAGAGAGAGTGATAACTAGAGGGGTGTAAGGGTGTAAGGGTTTCAAGGGAGAGAGATGGGTGGGGGTTAGGTGTTTAAGTTGATTGGGGTTCTAAGTTGATGGTTTTATTTAAATTTCAATATTTTTTCAATCGACACAATCGATATATTCTAGTTAATGTTGACAATTGAATGTTGTTTTGTATTTGATATTGCAACAATATATGATGATGAGGGTTAAAAAAATACCGAGAGTATATTCAAACATCTAGACGAGGAAGGTAGGTCTCAAATTATGATGCCACTTATGTTCCCACTGCTATAATGGAAATCCATTTAGTGTTAAGTCTTTCACACTACTTGCAATATAGAAAGGAAATCCATGATATTTTCTTACTAGTATGAGTTTCATTGAAGAATTTGTTTTGGATTTGAAATCACGACAATACAAGCCATGTACGGTTTACCAAAAGATGAGAGAAGATATTGACTCCCAAAGGAGCTAGGTGGGGTGTTATGGGTGGAGTGATTAAGGTGGAGGTTTAGTGGTAGGGGGAGCCATAGTGATGTATGTGCGTGTGTTTGTATGTGTGTGTGTGTGTTAGAGAGAGAGAGAGAGAGAAAGAGAGAGAGAGAGAGAGAGAGAAAGAGAGAGAGAGAGAGAGAGAGAGAGAGAGAGCTAGTGTGGTAGAGACTCGAGAGGTGTTAGGGGTTAGGTGTAGGTGAGGAGTGGGGTGATTTGGGTTAGAAAGAGAGAGAGAGAGAGAGAGAGAGAGAGAATTCTTGTATGGGGGAGGAGGTTTAGGATATAGACAAAGATAGAGGGGGTATTAGGGGAAGGGGGAGTAGCGGAGGATGGTGTGTGTTAGAGAGAGGTGGGGTGTCAGGGGGTTGGGGAAGGGAGAGAGGGAGGTTTTAGGGGGGGTATAATTATACATAAATAGAATGTGTACATGTTTTTTTTGAGTAAACAAGTGTGCATGCACAACAAAATTTTAACCCAAAATATGACGATAAAATCTGACAAAATTGACTGTCGTCAGATTTCACCTTTAAAATTATGAATTTTGATCAATTTTTTTTTTAAATTGATACATGAAATTATCGGATATCCAACGGCCTTCATATATACGACTACCACCGTCGGATATCCGACATATATATTTTAACGGTAACTATGGTATTTACATTGATATTTGAAGAAACTTATAAAATAATAGATTCATCAACCATTCTATCTAAATTAAGCATTGTCACATATTGGTTTTCAGGAGTTTCCTTAGTCTATTAAGCTTATCACCTCCACTTGGTGAGTTGTCCCTTAAGTTGATAATCTCCACTTTGTGAGCTTCCCTCTTTTCGATCTAGGCACATTGTAAAACTAAGGCATGGCATGGCTAATGTTTTTGGAAATATCAACCAAGGGAATCGTCCACAAGGAAGTTCCTTTTCCTTTTGAATCTAATATAAAACATTTCCATCCCCATCATATTTACCCTAAACCTTCCATACTTGACCATAGTACTTCATGTTTGGTTGATTTATGCTACGAACAATGTCAATCCAACCTAACCTCCTTACTTCACTAAATGTTGAGTATGTGCCTTCTCCTTCTACTTAACTTAGTTTGAAGTTGGAAACCTATGCATAAGAACCAAGAAGAAGAACAACAAGAATAGAAAATATAATTAGCATAGGAACGAAGGGAAAGGGATCAATAAGACCAGCAATGATTATAATTGTAGGGGCATGACAACTAAAACCTAGGTCAAATGTAATTGAAACAAGGGCATAAACCTAAGAATCATTGTGTTATCTATGGATAACATATCATTATAGTCAACCATGTCCTATTCTTGTATAGCTCTGATGATTGAGAACCCATATTCCTAATTAGATGACCCCACATGAGCTTGCAATGTCATAATAACACTTTTGTTAGCATGAATCCATTTAATCTAATGTTGATTTTCACTTGATTTTACATCTTTGGATTCCCATTTTTAATAGGTTGATATCTCCTACTAATGTATCTACCTTGATACTAAGTTAAAATCCCCAAACCGAGTGTTTACTCCTTGTTTTGGTGGCATTAACGATGATGCCTACGATCATGATTACAACGACGACGATAATGGTGTTGTTTATGGTGACGATGACAATTAATGACAACGACGACATTGATGATGTTGCTTATGATGATGATGAATGACGACAAATTTTTTATCATGATGCTTATGATGATGATGATGATAACAATGATGATGACGATGATGATGATGGCGACGATGATGATGTTGTTGTTTTGTACAATTGTGATGATGACAATTATGAAGGGGATCACAACAATGACGGTGATGATGATGATGACGACATCAAGATGAAGATGATGATGATGATGATGATGGTGATGGTGATGATAATGATGGTCATGATGGTGATAATGAAGATGATGATGATGACGATGTTGTTGTTTGTGATGATTGTGCTGATGATTAGTGATTACATCAATGTTGATGATGATGATGATGACGATATTAATGACGATGACGATGGTGTTATTTATGATGATGATGACGATGATGATTTATGACGACAATGACATTAATGATGATTCTTACGATCACAATGATGACGACGATAATGGTGTTGTTTATGGTGATGATGATGACTATTAAGGACAACGATGACGTTGATGATGATGATGAAAAAAATGATGATGATGATGATGTTGTTTTTTTTTATGATTGTGATGACGGATAGTGATGATGACAATTATGAGGGGGATGGCGATGACAGTGATGATTATGTTAGATTTTGAGCATTAATTCAAAATGATCTAGGATCTTATCTAAGAGAATAACATGTACAACATAACAATCACAAGAGACAATAGACACAGAGTTTCCTCGGGAAAACCAAGAAAGTGAAAAACCATGCAACTTCCTCAAAGATAGAAAGAGAAATGATACAAAACCCAAGTACAAGAGATACTCTCCTTAGTAGCTTCTCCTCCTCCAATAATGCGCATCACTCAAGTGAGAGAATAGATGAGTAAGTGAATGATCAAATAGAGTGACACCCTCACTCTATTTATACACTGACTTGACTTGCCTAATAACCTGAACAGGGCCGACTTCTCTATGAGATTCTAATAACCCATGGTAACTCAACTCAGGGCCGACCCCACACTTGGTGGTCTAATAAATCACATACAAGTTGTGGTACATGAAATGTAACTTGCAACACTTGTAAATACAAATGACGACACTTTCATACAGAGGAATAATAACATCTCTGTAGGGATACAATATACATATATGAAATATATTTTGAAATTACATATACATCAACACTCCCTCTTAACTAGGAAGGTATTTCTCGACACAAGTCTTATAGCACAAGACTTCTTCTCTAGATCATCGTCATCGAATCATCATCACTGTTGCTGCTATCTCAATCAATCTCCAATATACTCGTCATAGAAAGTTCTACAGAGCCAGCCCTTTTTCATGTTGGATGTAGGCCTAGCCTTAGTGTAGGTCTTCATCATCTCTGCGAGAAACCCATCAAGTAGGTACACCTCAGGACTGATTATACTGCCTCTGCAAAACATGCAAGATCTCCCAGGACTAAGTACACTGCCTCTGCAAAACCTGCAAGAGCATCTCAGGACTGATTATATGCCTCTGCAAAACCTGTGTAACTTACTGTCACATCATCGTCTTCATATCACCTCGTAGTCCACGGAGCACAACCCAGATGCACATCACACAACACTTACATACACCAGCATGGGAGGACCTACCTACCACCATCCGGGAAGGGCTCAACACTTACATCATGACCATGGGAGGACACACCTACCACCATGTTGGAAAGGCACAATGCTTACATCAATGACCATGGGAGGACACACCTGCCACCATGTCGGAAAGGCTCGGCAATTACATCAACGACCATGGGAGGACACACCTACCACCATGTCGGAAAAGCCACGCCCAACCCTTACATATCATCATGGGAGTACATACCTACCACCATGTGAGAATGGCCCAGCCCTTACATATGCACCATGGGAGGACATCCCTACCACCATGTGAGAATGGCCCCAGCCCTTATATCTACACCATAGGAGGACATACCTACCACTACGTGAGAATGGATCATGTGCATCTGTGCCTCCAGACTCATCACTTCCCTTTGGAGGGAATCTCGATCTGAAGTACACCAAGTCTCTCTCTCTAAAGTATTCAAACTTCACTCTGCCCAGTGGCTTGGTCAACACATTGGTTATCTGCTCGTTCGTCGCAACATACAGGAGCTTCACTGCTCCTCTCTGCACCATATCTGTTATATGTAATACTTGATCTCAATGTGCTTTGACTTGTCATGGAACACTGGGTTCTCTGACAACTTCACATAATTCTGGTTATCGCAATATATACAAGTAGCACTCAATTGGAGATCAAATAAATCAGACAGTAGCTTCCTAATCCATACTGCCTCACAACTAGCCGAACAAGCTGCAACATACTCTACTTCGGCTGTACTCAGTCCCACACAGGACTGCTTCTTGCTAAACCAAGAGATCATACCGGATCCCATACTGAGGAGCACACCAAAGTGCTCTTCTGATCAATGGCACTGCTTACCCAATCTGAATCAACATAACCCTCTAGGTTAAACTTTTGATTTGCATCATATTTCATCCCATAGTCAACTGTACCCTTCAGGTACCTCAGAATATGCTTTACAGCAACCAGGTGAACACTTCTCGGATCCATCAGGAACTGGCTCAATGTGTTCACCGCAAAGCAAATATCTGGTCTTATGTTCATCAGGTACATCAAGGACCCAATCATCTGATGATACATCGTGACATCAACTGGCTCAAATGAAGCATCACAAAGAAGCTTCAGGTTCAATGCCATAGGTGTGGCCATGGCATTGCAGTCCATCATCCTGAATCGCTTCAGGATCTCTACTACATACTTCCCTTGTCCAAGGAAGATTCCATCTACACTTTGCCACACCTCCATGCCTAGAAAGTAGTGCATCATACCCAAGTCCTTCATCTTGAACTCGGTAGCAAGCTTCCTCTTTGTGTCGGCAATCAATCTATCCTCACCTGTCACAAATAGCGCATCCACATACAATAGTAGTATCATTGGATTGCCTTCCTCAACCTTGTAGTAAAGATTGGAAGCTTTACACTTAGTAAATCCCAAGCTAGATAGAAATCTCTCTATCCTACCATACCAAGTCCTAGGAGCTTGCTTCAAGCCATACAAGCATTTCTTCAACCTACACACATATGAATCCCTGTCACGCGTCTCAAAACCAAGTGTCTACTCCACATACACTTCCTCTTTGAATACACCATTCAAGAAAGATATCTTGACATCCATCTGGTGTATCGTCTATTTCATCACTACATCCAGAGCAATTACTATTTTGATGGAAGTGTATCTGGCTACAGGAGCAAAAGTCTCTTCATAATCTATCCCCTCTTTCTTAGAGAAGCCACGAGCTACAAACCTCGCCTTGTATTTCTCTATGCTACCATCTGCAGCATGCTTGATCTTATAGATCCACTTGGAAGTCACAACAGACTTCCCTTCAGGTCTTGGGAGCACATCCCAAACATCATTCTTCATGATTGACTAGTATTCCTCGACCATGGCATCCTTCCATTCTTTCTTTTCCACTGCTTCTTCATGACTGGAAGGTTCTTTGTTCATAATATCACAAAGTAAGGCGACATAGCTGGTATGTGTTACCTAGTCCTTTTTCTTTCTCTATGTTCCTCCTCTGGAATACCATACCTTTCTGCATCTTGGATAAGCTCTCTAGCCCATGCTGGTTTCCTCTTGTCAGAGTTCTTTTCATGGGGTGGATATACAAGTTCTTGTGGATCTTTTATTTCACGATCTTCTTCTGGAATAACTTCTTTCATGGTGGTGCCTTGTGTTCTGGGTATTCTTAGTTCTTCATTGTCTTCAGCAGGTGTCTTCCTTCATTTTATGTATATTGAGTCTTCATCAAGAGTTACATCCCTACTGATATCAATCTTCTTGAACCCTAGAAAGTAGATTCTGTATGCATTCGAGCTTTCATTGTAACCCACAAAGATGTCCTTATTTCCTGAAGGATATAGCTTTGTCCTCCTTTCCTTTGGAATATGTGTGTACACTGGACAACCAAATATTATGAGATGGCTAACTTCTGTCTTCTTTCCAGTGAACACTTATTTTGGTGTTGTGGTGTCAAGTATCTTATGAGGTGTTCTGTTTTGCACATATACACATGTCCTTACTGCTTCTTCCCAAAGGTGCATAGGTAGATCTTGATCATGAAGCATTTCCCTAGTTGCTTCCATGATGGTTCTATTCTTTCTTCCTGCAACCTCATTTTGTTGTGGATTGTAAGGAGTGGTTAACTCCCTCTTAATCCCTGAATCACTGCAGAGATTCTTGAAGTCTCTTGAAGTAAATTCTATGCCATTGTCAGATCTAAAGATATTGATCTTCTTATCAGTTTGGTTTTCTATCAAGGCTTTGAATTCCTTAAACTTATCAAACACTTCATCTTTATTCTTCAAGAAATAAACCCAAGTCTTCCTAGAGAAATTATCAATGAATAAAACATAATATACATACCCACTTAGAGAGTTGGAATATATCGGAATGCATACATCAGAGTGATTAATCTCCAATATTCCTTTTGCCTTGCTTTCACTACTTGGAAGTGTCTTCTCTGTATTCTTTCTTTTTTCACAACCTTTGCAAATGCCTTCATGCTTTGTCTGGATTTCAAGAAGACCTTCAACTACTTTTCTTGCAATAGGTAGTGCCCTATAGTGCACATGTGCAAGCCTTCTATGCCAAATTTCACTTGGTTCTATTGATTTATGAACCAAGGCTTGTTCTAGTTGGCCCTTCAATTTGTATAATCCTCCCTCTTGCTCTCCAATCACTACTGCATCATCAATGGTCTTACCTTTTGGCCACATAAGAACTTGGCCATCTATAAATGCAATCCTTATGCCTTTTGCATCCAAAGAAGATATGGAGAGAAGATTCTTCTTGAGACGTGGAATGTATAGTACATCTTTCATATTCATAGACTTTCTAGAGTCTATCTTATAGGAGGCTTCACCACTTCCTTTTATGGGATACTGGTAGTCATCCCCAAGTTTCACCTTATGGTGTGACTCATGTTCAGACAGATTTACAAAGGATCCCTTGAATCCTGTCATATGTTTGGAAGCCCCACTATATATAAGCCAATCATTGCTTCCATGAGCAATAGTACCTGTGAGGGAAGAAATCAAAACATACTCTTCATCACTTGAATAATCTTCACTTTCTTCCCTATCCCTCTTCCGGGGAGGTTCATCATCCTCTGTAGTGTGAGCATGATGTCTTCTTTTGATGTTCTTCTTCTTGTGGGAACCATCTTTACTGTTTCTAGGACAAACCCTGGAATAGTGTCCCTTTTCATCACATGTAAAGCATTGGTCATTGGATGTGTTTCTTCGAGATCCGAGGTTACCCCTCTACTTCCAATGGTGATGCTTTTCTTTCTTACTGTGGTGATGTCCCTTTTTATTATCATACTTCTTGGAGTGTTCCATGAGAGCTTGGTCTTTAGTCCCCATATTCTCTTCTCAAGCTATAATTTGAGCTTCTTCTTGTGAGCATTCTTCCCACAGTCTGTTGAATGTGATAATTTTCTTCCTAGCACAAATTCCTTGGATGAAGGAATCCCATGACATAGGAAGGCCATTAAGAGTGGTCATCACCACTTCTCCATTCTCTATATCTTCTCCCACAGCTTCAAGTTGTTCTTTTATTTGGGAGACCCTTGAGAAATAAGACTACATGGCCTCTGCATTCTGGATCTTGAAATTCTTTAGTTGATTCCTCAAGGTCATCTTCTGATTTATGTTCTTCCCTTCAAATAGCTTGGTCAAGGAATCAAACATCTCCTTAGGTGTATTCAAAGATGACACATGTGGTATGAGATGGTCTTTAGTAGAATCAACAATTATCCTCTTAGCCTTGACCAAGTTCCTCTTGTGTATGGCCTTATCCTCTTCTCCCTCTGGAACTGGAACCTCTTCACTTATGTAGGTGTCCAATTCATTTTCGTCCAGGATTAACCCAATCCTATACTTCCATGCTCGGAAGATATCAGCCCCTTCAAGCTTATCATCAAGCTTGGTGTGGTGAGAGAATTTAAAGAGTACTTCAAATGGAAATAGAAAAGTTATTAGGTCTTACCACTTGATTTGCTGAAAAATGGATCTGGAGCTGGATTAGGGTTTGTCAGAGAAACCCTGAAAATTCAAACTTCAAATTTCAACTTTCTGAAAGGATAGAAAGATGCGCCTTGCTGAGATGGTCAAGCTGGTATACTCAGATTTTGAAATCTGTAAATTTTCACCCCTCAAAATTGCTCTTGAAACTTCCAGATTCACTAGACAAGACCCTGAATTAGGGTTTGATTTTCCCAGAGCTCCACCCAACCAAAAAGTTTGATCCAAAGCTCTAAACTTTGAATTTTCAGAGGAGCTTCCAGCCGTGGTCTCAGATTTCAAAAATTCCAATTTTTGCAGAAACCGTAATTTTTAGGTCAAAAACTGAAAATGCTCATAATTGAATTCTGTTTCGACAGAAAGATGCACCCTTGCTAGGAGAGTCAATCTAGCCTCCTTCCTTTGAATATCTGTGGAGGGAAACCCAAAAATCAAGAATCCCTAGCTTCCGCAGCTACACAATGTCTTCTCCTCAGGTTAGCTCTGATACCAGGTTAGATTTTGAGCATTAATTGAAAATGATCTAGGATCTTATCTGAGAGAATAACATGTACAACATAACAACCACAAGAGACAAGCACAAGAGACAATAGACACAGAGTTTCATCGGGGAAAACCAAGAAGGTGAAAAACCCCGCAACTTCCTCAGAGATAGAAAGAGCAATGATACAAAACCCAAGTACAAGAGATAGTCTCTTTAGGAGCTTCTCCTCTTCCACTAGTGCGGATCACTCAAGTGAGAGAATAGATGAGTAAGTGAATGATCAAATAGAGTGACACCCTCACTCTATTTATACACTGACTTGAATTTCCTAATAACCTAATAGGGCCGACTTCTCTAGGAGAGTCTAATAACCCATGGTAACTCAACTCAGGGCTGGCCCCACACTTGGCGGTCTAATAACCCATCACATACAAGTTGTGGTACATGCAATGTAACTTGCGACACTTGCAAATACAAATCACGACACTTCCATACAGAGGAATAATAACATCTCTGTAGGGATACAATATACATATATGAAATATATTCCGAACTTACATATACATCAACAGATTATGATGATGATGACGACCATAATGATCAAGATGAAGATGATGATGATGATGAGGGTGATGATGATGATGATGATGATGATGATGATGATGATGATGATGATGAAGATGACGATGATGACGATGTTTGTTTTGTGATGATTGTGCCAATGAATAGTGACTACATCGACGTTTATGGTGATGATGATGAAGACAATATTGACGACGATGATGGTGGTGTTGTTTATGATGATGATGATGATTGATGATGATGATGACATTAATGATGATGCTTACGACGACAACGATGATGACTATGATAATGGTATTGTTTATGGTGATGATGATGATGATTAATGACAATGACGATGTTTATGATGTTTCTTATGATGATGATGATGATGGTGATGATGATTAATGATGACGAAAACGTTAATCATGATGATTATGATGATGATGATGATGATGATTATGATGATGATGATGATGATGATGAAAACAACGATGATAATGATGACGATGATGGCAACGAGGTTGATGTTGTTGTTTTTTATGATGATGATGACTATGTGGTTCTCTACCCCATATAAACAAGGTAATTTTGGAAGATAGGAAAGAAAACAAGGTGGTTCTCTAACCCATATCATCCTTTGTCAAACAAATTGCAAAGTTAACCACCCCTTTCAATTAACTTATAAGTATGGAAAGTCATGTGTTTGAAGTAGAATGAAGCTCTTGGGTAGATCATCCTTCATGTCAACCATTATGTCATTCATCATACCAAGGATAACAATGATGCAAAGGAAAGTTGGGATACATTCAAAACTCTCTTTGAAACAGTGAATACTACTTAGATAAACCCAATTGAAACTGATCTCTCCAACCTCTAAATATATGACGTCAATGTGTTTGAGGAGTATATTGAAAGTTTTAAAATAGAAAGGTTAACCTTATTCAAGTGGCAAAAGTCAAAAAATCAGATCCAAAACTTGTAAGTATTGTTCTAAATAATATATCTCTCGAGATCAAGTCCATCCAAAGGCCATCTCAAATACATAGAAAAAAAACAATGAGAAAACAAATTAAAAAAATAATACAAAAAAATTAACAAATGACAAAGAATAGTTTATATAAAATACAAATAATACAAAAAAAACCAAACAAAATAACATATATACCTTTCTACCTCCTGCGCATTGACTTGCTTCATTGTAACTGGCCTCTCACACATGCACCCTTTGAGTTATGTCACCTCTAAGTAGAGCATTCATGGGCACTTGTGGAACCACTGTTTTAGTCAAGCTATGAGTTGTGAGGTGTGTTGGATTGTGGCAGTGCATCTTCCTCTCTGTTGAATCAAGCCCAATCGACAGGGGTTCCCATCGCTGTTGACACCAACCCACTGCGATCTCCCTGAGCACTGGCCCAAACAGGTTTTACCCCATCCAGCAACACCTGCAGAGTAGATGAGGTCTCACCCAAGGTGTTCAAGGGAGAGTCGACAGAACCATGTTTCTGCCGAATGAAAGAGGATGTTTGCAGCAACAACCACTTAACTTGTTGCGATATTCAAAGATAGATCTATGCATTCAAATTTAACATCATTCATATTCATAGCATCATTCAACAAGATTTTCATCGCAACACATATAACATTAAAGCATTAGCTGCAGCAAGAAAACATAGCATTACTCATATATCGCAACATGCATTACTGTAAAAGATACACAGGGAATTTCACCAAATAGTTTCATCATGTCATATTACTTTAGCAAAACCCTGATACAATATCTCCGCAAAACATAGATCTCACAGAAGCATAACAAGACCATATCTCGCTTTCACATTCCACTTAGCTTCTAGATATGGATTAAGCTATCCAATACATATGACTCTATGACTATAAATAGGCTTCCACCTTTACATTGCTTGTCCACTTATTAACAACTTCCTAACCAACACTTTGAGCAAATGACCCAAAATCTAACTGATGCAGTCCAAATGAACCAAAACCCGCATACTACGGTACAATTGACCCAAAATTACCTAACGTATGGTCGAAATGACCCAAAACCCGCATACCATGGTACATTTAACTCAAAAATACATAAGATAATCTCGTTGATGCCCAACTCTCCACCTTTCGTGATATCTTCTAACTTGTCACAGCATCAGCAATGATGCGATGTTACCTTACCAAAATGCCTACCAACAGGCCTCCAACACAATCTTGTGGCTCTCCCTCGAGCCATGTCAACTAGACATGGTGTATTCACTGGTCTTGACTCTGCTATGGCTGAACTATATTTCTGCAACTATTCTGGCTGTCTGGATCACGTGGTGTTGTCCTGCTCCTTCTGCTACACTAATCATCAGCTCGCTATCATGTACTTCTCACCCAAAAGTGGTCATCTCCCAGCTTGCTATCATGGACCTTGCAAACTGATCCTCTAGTCTCGAGAGACCGATTGCAGATAAAGGAGAAGTTTACGAGCAGCACTAAGGTGCGAAACAGGCCAGCGGTTATAGCACATCTGTTTCGCACCGATAAGCACATGTTATAGGGACTCATGGGTTGCCACCCCCATCCTTTGTGTGGTCACAGGGACTACGAGACTTTGAACTATCACCAACTGCCTATACATATTGGATGAGACTTCATGCTTGTAACCCCTAAGTGTCCGCAACATAGCTTTCTCTAGGCGCTCATGCACATTGATCATTCGGGCCCTCAGTGCACCTGGTGTGCTACCACACGAAATGAAATGGATCATTTCCATAGCCTCCTTGGAGTTCCTAAATTAGCTAGATGCCTGACCCTCTCGCAGCATAACACCTCTCGATTGGAAAGCCTCTGTGCTCTACTATCCTATGGTTCCTATATTTATACATTGCATTCGGCCGGTCATCTACCTCAGCAATCATTTGTACCACTCGTTTACGTTAAATACGAATCATACCATTCCGCTGTTCTGTGTGAGTATGAAACAGAATTCTAACGTATGGTGTGGAAACCATACTGTCGCCGATCGCCATTTGTGCCAAGTGTGCAAACCATCCCCCCAGGTACCATCGGCCATGCTGCCACAATGTATTCCTTGTGCCAAACATGCGTGCTTCTAGCAATAATCCGAGTCGACTAACGATCATACCTGCTTAAATGGAAAAATTCCATTTGCTAATGATTCATAATGATTTCTGATTTGACCCAGTCGCGACCCTTCCACTGTTGCGAACTACTCTTAACTTACGGCATAAGCCTCCCTGCCTACAAATTCTCATTTTTATCGGTGCGCCATCCTGCCACCGATCAACCTACATTTTTTTTTTGCCGATGCGACTCACGCATCCATTGTTCCAAGCCTAACCGAAAGGGCTTCAACCTACTGCCATTAATCAAATTTGGGAGAATCGCTCCGTCCAACTGCTGCAACTATACTGCGCCTCCTGAAGTAATGCTACTGATGCGATATGGACCCGACCAATGCATCTGTAATTTTCCTGGATGTTTCATAAACTTACTGTCATACAATAGCACCAAGTCACCCTGCTGAAACTATTTTTTTTTTATGTGGCGATCATGCCACGCCTTCTAACGATCCTTCTCCACACCCTGGTGGAAAACCTGCATTAAATCAATCTTCCTCTAGTTGTACTAACTGGGATAGAAATTCTAATAAGGTCGCTGCATCATCCAGGCCTGTCGCTTCCGCTATGCGCAAACTCGAAACAATGTACTCCATTGGCATAATCACTTCTTGAGCATACACTAACTTGAATGGCATCTGACACGTCAACCTTTTACATTTGGTGCGATATGCCTACAACACTGCTAGGATTTTCAGATCCCAATCATTGTGGTTTGGATTGCACACCTTTGTCAGTGCATGCTCCAATATCTCATTGAAAGCTTCCACCATGCCATTTTCCTGTGGATGATACGGCGTACTCTTCTTATGCTGTATCTACAATTCCTTTCTCAATGCGTTGATGGTGTGATTGAGAAAGTGGCTTCCTTGATCACTCAGCAATATCTTGGGGCAACCGAAGTGAGTGACAATGTTGTCAAACAAAAACCGCATGGCCATGGCCGTGGAAAAATCAACGACTGGTGCCGCCTCCGCCGATCTTGTCAAATAATCTGTCATCGTGATGATGTATCTTGCCCTAGTGCACTTCTACGGTCGATTGATTTGTCCCACAAAATCCACTGCCCATTTGTCAAATGGTTGTAGTGTTAGCTGAGGCATCAGCAACATCTCATCTCGCCTGGATGGTTTTCCAGTCCTCTGATAAACATCGCAGGACCACGCATAGTCTGTCGCATCATTATGCAGTGTGGGCCACCAAAGCCCTATGTGAAGCACCTTCCTGGCAGTCGTCCGACTGCCTTAGTGCCCTCTAGCCACTCATGCATGTGCTTTTGATAAGATCTACACTTGCTCATGTGGTAAGACACACCGTCACAATATCTCATATGTGCCCATCCTGTATAACTCTCCTGCGATTAGTTGGAAGTCTAGAGCCTTGACTACCAACTACTTCTTCTAACTAGTGGTGAACTCATCTGGTGTGGTATTGGTTGCCAGAAACTGAATGATTTCTTCAAAATAGCCATCGGCTACTTCAACTTTAAACAGTTGTGCATCAAGCAACCCGTCTTCAATGTTAGTGGGATCTTCACACGTTTCAATCCGTGATAGATGATCAAGGCCAGCATTCAACTGTCCTAGCTTCACAATCACTTCAAAATCAAACTCCTGAAAAAGAAGTAGCCAGCGACATATCTTCCCCCCCAACACAGGATTATTAACCAGGTATTTCAATGTAGAGTGGTCTGTGAACGTCTTAAAATATCCTCCCAATAAGTAGTGTCGAAACTTCTGCAGCGCATAGACCATCGCCAAGACTTCCCTTTTTCTAGTAGTGTAATTCCTTTCTATGGATGACATCTTTCGACTTGCGAAAGCAATAGGGTGATCGAGGTCCCCCTCTCCTGGTTGTGCCAACACCACCCCGAGTGCAATCAACAATGCATCGACATGGACATGGAACTCCCTACTCCAGTCTGGAAAGACCAGTATCGGTGTCGAATCCATCTTAGCCTTCAGCTATTCAAAACTATCCTAACATTCAAGGCTCCATTGAAATACCGCATCTTTCTTCAGTAGCTTCTCCATAGGGGTAGTGATCGCTACATATCGCCTGATGAACTTGTGATAATACCCTGTATGCCCCAAAGTCACCTGCAACTGCTTAACATTAGTCGTTAGTGGCAGTGTTAAGCTCAAAATGAGCGCAATCTTTGCTGGAGCGACTAACAACCCTTGTTTGCACACAATGTGACCCAGCAATATCCCAAACGGTGCACAAAAGATGCACTTCTTCAAATTCAGCGATATCTGATGCTATCGGCATCGCTCAAGCATCAACCACAGATTGGCCAGATGATCATGGATCAAACAATAGACTATCCAATCATCCTTGTATACCTGCCAAAAATTCTGAATAAAGTTCTGGAATGCAGTAGCAACAACCCGCGAGAAGATCACAAATGCATTTTCAATCCAAACGGCATCACGGTATACTGAAAACAACCCCATTCTGTCACAAAAGTCATCTTGTGGCGGTCTTCCTTTGCAATGCGGATCTAATGATAACCCGAGAACCCATCCGTGAAAGAATACATCTACTGGCCACCCACACCTTCGAGTACTTCATAAGTAAACGGGGTCGAAAAGGGATCATGCAAGCAAGCATAATTCAACTTTCGCAAATCGACACAGATGCACACCTCGCCAGTCTTCTTGTCCTGCACCACTATAAGATTGATCCATTCTAACTCTTCAACTGGTTCAATGATACCAGTATCCAACATGCTATCAAGTTCTATGTTTACCCTCTCCTTGTGTCGTGGATTCAACCGGTAGGGTCACCACCTGATCGGTTTAGCATATGGTTTCAAGGGGATCTTCATCTCACCTAAATCACCCAAGATACCTTTCATCTCTAAAAAATTCGTAGGAAAGAGGTCTTGGAATTCATGCAACAAATCGGTGACCTTTCCCATCATCTCATCATGCCAATAATCTCCAACATTCATGAACTTGGGAGTGGCCTCCGTCCGAATATTGATCTTATGGAGCTTCAATGGCTGGCTGATCGAATCACTTAGCGCATCAGGTGCTAGCACATTGCGACTCCCTTCAGACTCAAGAATATTGACATTCCGTGGATCATCACCATGTGGTAGACCTCGGTATCGCCGAAGCGAACCGTTAGCAATCTTCTACAATGTGACAATTCATTAATTGATTTCTTGTGTGTCGCCCACCAACGTGTTGGAGCAGCCTTCAGTGCTTCCTCCAATTCCAGCAATCACCGTGGTTTTGAAACTCGTTCCTCAAACTCTGTCAAAAATTCAGACAAGCCAGGAAGTGCTTCGTATACTGGTAATGTGACCGTCTCAGTCACGACGGGTCATAGTGACTGCGTGATTAACCCACACTTGCGGAGCGATACCTCATGCAAGCGATTTTTCCAGTGTTCTAACACATTATCAGAGTCGGAAGACACAAAGCTCTCACTGCGCCATCCCAGCTCACCATTGGTAGTTGGATGAATATAGTCTTCAGAAATGTTGAATGCATGGTCCCATCCACTGGTATCTTCATCCTTCATTGGCTCAATGTATTTGCGTCCTTGATTCGGATCCAACGGGGCTATGACTCTAAGATTGCAGTTTTCAAAAGTCATTATCCACTGCTTGAAGTTTTTTTCCGCTCCACTGTCATTAGCCCATCCGATCCCAAAAAATGCAGGATGCGAGCTTCCTCCTTCAACCACGTCGATGACATTGAAGTCAGCATAGGTCTTCTTGTCCTCGATGTCCACCATCAAACATGGGACTCTCCGAATCGGTGTCACCTTAGTGTGATTAGCTAACCGGAGCTGTATAGGAGACCAACTCAATGGGGGGCTCCCCATTTTTTTCCATGTCTTCTTGGTTAAAATGTTGGCATCTGAACCAAGATCCAGAATAACTGAATCAACATCATAGTCCCCAATTTGTATGTTCATGCGCATCTCGTTACCTATCTTCCGCCGTTGTAAGGAGTTTACTGCAGACTCCTGCCGTCCCATAGTTGGACGATGCAACAACCCCTCATCTCATCAAGGGCCATGGGATCTCTTGCCAATAATAAACATCTCTCAAAAATATTCTGCAAGCTTCTAGACTACGCTGATGGACCTGCCTCAGAAGTAGCATAAAAAACAGGTGGCATGTCAAAAATGACAGCTTTACCGCAATCCTGGTCCATCAAATGACATGCCTGAAAGAACATGTCAAGCTCGGACTCAACGTCAAATGATACCTTCTTCTACCTGGCCAACCGAATGTCCCCTCCTGTTGCTGCACCTCCCCGCGTAATGATTGCGACAGCTACATCTTGTTGTCTTGGCTCTGCAAAAATTGTCGGAACGGTTGCACCCTGATTTTGATTTCGTGCTGGGTTCCTTGGTTGGTTCACATTTTGATTAGCATTCTTAATTGGACATTGGTTCTAGTTCTGGACTGGTTGCTGCACTTGATTATGTACTGGCTGCTGTGTCTGGTTCTGATTATGCAACTGTGGAACATTCCCTTCTTTCCATCGTGCAATCAACTACAGGAAGTTCTCTATTGTATGGTCTGTAACAAAGCAAAATGTACACTACATCTGCAATAGTGGGAAATCACCCTGATAGTTCCCCCATACCGCACTGTGATAACATTCAACAGGTCTGCGACCTCCTTGTCCTCCTCCGTGACCAAATCCTCTGCCACGTCCACCCCGAAATCCTCCCTGGAATTTGCCCTATTGTTTCTATTGCATAGGATCTGGTTGCATGCCCTGCCCTTGCGGTGCATACTGCGGTTGCTAAATGTATTGTGGCTGATATGGAGCCATTTGGATCAGAGCATATTAGGGCATAAACTATTGTGGTTGTTGTTGCGGTACAAATGGTACCTATGGTTGAGGTAGCGGATGGGCTACCTACAGCTGCGGCTGCGGTTGTTGTACCGCACGCTGGTCATCCTTTACATAGAATGCATCGGGCATTCTCTCATGAAGCAACCCATCTGCCTAGAAATCTTTGTCATCGTGTCCCACAGATTTACAGAAATTGCAATACAGATTCATCATTTTGGTGACCATCTTCTGCATGTATGGACATTCCTCATGGCGGTGCCCATATACCTGACAAAAGAGACACCATGGCATACCACCACCATTCAACGGGTTTGGTGCTCCTGAGACCAGATTATTGCGGAAGTTGGGGCAATTGTCCTTAGTATTCCCTTCTCCCCGACATCGTGTACACCATACTTCTTCACATTGCTCCTTTCCCTTCTTCAGATCTTGTAGCTGTATGGTCAAGTTAGCCAGTTGTGTCTGTATCTGCGACATCCCAGCTGCATTTTCATCAATCGACGACACCTCCAACTACATCACAATCTCTAGAGCTTCACTGGGCGTCGTGATGTTCTGTTGCATCAGTGGTAGTCGAATGTGTGGTAGCAGTGCCGTGATGAACCACTCTTTGTGTTGGACAATGCTCATATCAAAACTAACCCTCACCATTAGCATCTTAAATCGTTGGTCGAAATCCCACACCGTCTCATTATGATACTACTTAATTTCTTTCAATTCTGTAATATATTGTGCTTCAGACTTGGGTTTTTTGAATTTTGCAATCAAACCATCCCTGATGTCATCTAGTGTTTTCTCTGGAGCTCTTGTAGGGACTAGAACAAACTTCATAAACCAGTCTAATGCGTGACCTCGTAGAGTTGTCGCTAACTGTCCTTTCTTAGCATTATCATTAGTGATCTATTTTATGGTCCATACCGCTTCACATAAAAACCAGAATTGTTCTGGGTTATTTGTCCCACTCCCATGGAACAGCGAAAACTTAGCATCCTCGCCTGCCATCTTGGGCTTCCTTCTTGCAGTCGCTGAACTACTAGCAATCTACTTTTATTGACCTAGTAGGGTCGAAGTTGTGTTTCTTACCGGTTGATAAATAGTGAGCAGAGGTGTGGGTACATTGTTGCTAGGGTTTGGTCCTGCCTCTATCTTGGGTGTAGCCTGGTTGTCCTTGTCTAGACTGTGAGGTCGCTTCATCCTATGCGGTCTTCCATCGCGAACTTGCGGTTCGATCGTAGCAGGACCTTCTCCTATCCTCTGCCTCGTTTCCTGTCAAAAGATTGCTCCTCCCCTTGTAAGAGCAGTCTCTTCCTCGGTTTCTCTCACAGTCTCGTCAGAACCTGCACCCATCTACCCCTTATCATTCCATGTACTACCCCCCTGTTGTCGCGATACCCATGGCCTCCTCCCACTAGGTTGTTTACTGATCTAGATGCATCTTCAATATACCCTTCTTAGAAATAAGCATCTTAATGGACAGTTGGAACGACAGTATAAACCTTCCCCGGTATTCGCGGAAGAAATATCTTTCAACTTCACTATAGGACTTGTGTGTGTCAACTGCAAATTCAATGATATATCCTTCAAAGATGCTATCAAGCCACACTTTGACAGCTCGCGACACTTTGTTGTCGACTTCCTGGAGTTCTTGGATCAACTCTGGGGTCCAGGTCGTCGGTTCACCACCTTGGTGGTTCCTCTTCTGAAAGGTCAAATTCGCCAACCACTCGAACAAAAGGACCGAGAATTTACAGAAAAACCATTCGTGCGGACCATCGTGAATATATCTATCCACCCACTTATCTACTGTCAGTCAAGTGTTCCGACTTTCATCTTCAGCAAATTCCTACAACTTATGATCAAACCAGCTTTGTATCTCCGGTTGCGTCGGATGCCACAACATATCCTCCTTTCACTTTGCACACGGTCCTGGCAATGGAACCATTTGTTGACTCAATCCCAGTCGACAGGGGTTCCCATCACTGTCGACACCAACCCACCGCGATCTCCCTGAGCACCGGCCCAGATAGGTTTTACCTCGTCCAACAACACCTACAGAGAATATGAGGTCTCACCCGAGATGTTCAAGGGAGAGTCGATAGAACCATGTTTTCACTGAATGAAGGAGGATGTTTGCGGCAGCAACCACTTAACTTATTGCGATATTCAAAGATAGATCTATGCATTCAAATTTAACATCATTCATATTCATAGCATCATTCAACAGGATCTTTCATTGCAACACATATAACATTAAAGCATTAGCTGCAACAAGATAACATAGCATTACCCATATATCGCAACATGCATTACTGTAAAAGATACACAGGGAATTTCACCAAATAGTTCTGTCATGTCATATTACTTCAGCAAAACCCTGATACAATATCTCCGCAAAACATAGATCTCACAGAAACATAACAAGATCAGATCTCCCTTTCAAATTCCACTTAGGTTCTAGATCTCGATCAAGCTATCCAATACATATGACTCTAGGACTATAAATAGGCTTCCTCCTTTACATTGCTTGTCCACTTATTAACAACTTCCTAACCGACACTTTGAGAAAATGACCCAATATCTACCTGACGCAGTCCAGATGACCCCAAAACCCACATACTACGGTACAATTGACCCAAAATTACCTAATGTATGGTCCAAATGACCCAAAACCCGCATACTATAGTACATCTAACTAAAAAATACATAAGATAATCTCCTTTATGCCCAACTCTCTGCCTTTCGCTATATCTTCTAACTTGTCGAAGCATCAGCGATGCTACGATGTTACCTTGCCAAAACGCCTGCTAACACTCTCACACGTGCACCCTTTGAGTTTTGTGTGTTGTGAGCGAAGCTGTCCGGGGCTTCTGTTAAACAATTCATTGAGTTGAGCTTTGATCTGTGATCAAAGTTGGATTGTGGTCGTGGTCATGCATCTTCAGCCTCTAGCGCATGCACCCATTAAGAAGAGGAAATTCCTCCCAAGTCTATGAGTGAAGCCCTAAATTTTATTACTGTATTTGTTTTTTTCCCTTAAAAGACAATACAAATGAAAATTTGATTAATATTTAGGGCCCAACTCTCTCTTTTGGCCACAAATTCTTTGGGAGGGTTCCATTTTGAACCATGTATTATGTGGAATATATGAACCCTAGACCAGGGGCAGGAACCATAGGGCGAGTTCAATGGATTGTGTATCATGCCATGAACATGTATGGCTTCGGTAACATGCCATGGACATTTTCTAATTTAATTTTTGGAGATGCATGGATACAAGTGGTTCCCTTCGATACAGCTTCAGATTAAAAAAAATGTTGCAATTTTCAACAACTGTTATATCAGGTGCACGTGGTTGGATTCAAATAAATTCACAAATGCGAGGGGAAAGTATTTAGTCATGCATTTGTGTAATTTTTATTTCCAGAGAAAAATGCTTCGTTGTATGGGTAGGATGAATGTTACAACCTCCCTCATGATTGTTTCATTCTTTCTTAATTTCAAAGTGTAACACTTCAATGCGGGATGCTACAATCTACACTCTAGCTTTTAAATGGGCACAAATTCTAACCTAATTATACAGTTTTATGGTGAAAAATAAAATCCTAACTTGCACTTCATCTTGAAAGGACCACCTTTTATGCAAACCTAAACAGAAACATTACTCATGCACCGTCCCATAAGAGGTTTGCACCTAAAAAGTTGCACCTAATACTCAATAGAACCTATGATTTTCGTAAAAAATAGTTGGGTAGATTCCCCATGCCATCATAGACATTGTTTGATTGTCCTGCCATTGTTCCATGGTGATAAAAGGTAGGAAATGGATTATTCTACATGAACATTTTCACTCCATTGTTATCCTACTCATTATGTGAACCTTATGTTTTTTCTACAGTAGCATTAGCATGGAGAATAATCTTTACAAGTAATGCTATGTCTTGCCATTCCTCTTGTTATCACTTGGAATGGTACCTTGGAGAAACGAACCCTAAAAAGAGGTAGTTATAAGGAGCTATTACATTGTGTCAATTTGGGGTTGGCAATGTCAAATAAGAAGTAGTTACAAGGAGCTATTGCATATATTTGACCTTATTTGACCTTCAATCTCTTTGGAAGGTCAAATAAGAGGTAAATACAAGGAGCTATTGCATGGATGCATGGATGATGGTATAGTGTTTATTTTATTGCATACAAATTCAGCATTCGTGGGAGTACCCTTTCCAAAATCGCCCTCCCTTCACCTATTAGACCATACCTCCAGGCCCCTATTGGACTCCTTCGCTGGACAACCTCATAACTTCAGACCTGCTGCCCTTTTTCCACAGTTTCCTATCCTTTTACCTTCAGCCATATGTCCCTCCTTCTTCCCCACGGCCTCATCTTTGTTGCCTTTCTCCTTGGCTTCCCATATGAGCCTCTCTTAAACCTTACATAGGCCTACAATTACAAGTTGAATACCTTGTGTGCCCTTCCCTCCATCTACACACCATACAAAACAAAGATTAGAAGTTAATGTAGACAGTTTGTATCAATGCAATAATTCAAATGTTCATTTTTGCTAATACTGGTTTCAATTTATATCTTGGATGCACAATAATCAAAAGCTAATTTTGTGTTCTATAAATATTCAAAATCTTGAGAGTAACTCTGTTTACTTATGCAGATATGAAAGTTACCTTGAGGTTATTGGGATTAGATCACATTTGTATCCCTTTTTTTATATAGTTAATGCTGATTATTGATAGTTTGGTCCTTATTGCATTCAACACTACACTTTGATGATACATTTTGCATTGGCAAGTGATATTTGCATTGCTATAGTCATGGTTATGATCTTTTGAGTAATGTCGTTTTACTATTGTTATGGTACATGTTGATTATGGTACCATTGTTATGGTAATTATTGCATTCAACACTACACTTTGATGATACATTTTGCATTGGAAAGTGATCTTTGCATTTTGATAGTGATGGTTATGATATTTTGAGTAATGTTGTTTTACTATTGTTATGGTACATGTTCATTTATCTTTATATCAGGATATCTCATTGACCCTACTAACGTTGGATAATTAACGATTTTTATCTCATGATCTATCATTGAATGCTACTATATATACCTAATGCCATACCTTGTCTACATGCTCTTACATTAAAATTACATTTAATTGAATGATCCAAGTGCTACTTTAAATGTTGTAATATTATCTTGGTTTGTCTTTATCAAAACATCAAAACATCAAGATAATATAACAATTCTCTTCTTGTGGCTCGGTTGTGGTAAATTGAAGGTTTAGACACCCTTTCCATTCCATCCCTATGTAAGGATATTGCACAAGGTCAAGGACTTTGTGATCCTCCTGACAATGTAGCATATGGTTGTCATACTCACACACAACCCTACATAAGAATTCTAGTTGACCCATCTTGCGCAACATCTATCCCCAAAGTGAATACACATGTTAGTCATCTATCTAAGGAGTTTCTAGTCAAACGATAAAAATATAAATTTGAAGCAAAGGGGAAGATATGTATCCCATCCAACATGATACGACATTTATCCAAAGCAAGATGAAACTATCAAAATGATACGACATTTATTCAGCCTACATTTTGAATTATTATCAAAGGACATGATTTGGGTAAGACTTCCTAGACTCTTGAATATTGAAGCTCAAAGAATCTCTTCACCATTGAAATTCCTTAGGTAATTTTATTACCTTCAGCCCAAAAACTAGGGGCATGACAACCACAACATTTTCCCAAATTTCAATTTACATAGAGAAAAGGTATTCCTAATAAAATTGTGTTGGAGTGTGATATCCTTAGATGAAAATAACTATTGGATTATCAACATATTTATTTCATTGTAGATTGAATTTGAGGATGGGCATGTGGTAGTGTCTTGTATGAAGGAAAAGGTTTCTCAAGCTAAAATGCGGAAAAATAGCAAAACCACTTGATGAAAAGACTAAGAGTCAAATCACTTTTGGATGGCACAAAAAAAGGTTCCATGGGCATCATAACCTATATTGTGGAATTCAAGTTTTTGTTGTTTTTAATTCCCAAAGGTAGGTTCTTGGATTTCTTGTTACAATTCAATAAGAAGCCTTTGTATTTTTTCCTACAAGGCATGACATTTATCATTGAAATGGCCATATAATCTCTAATAAGAGTAGTATTTTTTATTTCCTTGGCCAACAAAACATGCCGCCTCTTTAGTAGAAGCAATGGTGATTGAAAAACTAAGGGATGGAAAGGTCCATGAGGGTGAAATCAATACCATAGTTCGGGGACATCTCTTCTGCTGGTATAATTCAAGACAGTCCTTTCAAATTGCAACCTTTGTGGTAACTTTGGCATTGAAAGTGGAGACTAGATAAACTATAATAAATTTGACACCCCAACGTTAGGATTATTTGTAGTAGCAATATCATGTGTAAACATGACTGGTGTAAAGGGAAACCTTATGGTGCATTCTTGAAAAGATAAAATAACGATTTTTAAATGGTTTAGGGTGTTTAGACCCTATTTTCTTTTTTTCTTTTCATGATGTGGAGATGAATAACTTCTTGGGGATTACTCACATGAGTGGATAAGTATGAGATTGACTTGTAGTATGATTTGGGTCCATCTTATCATATTTTTTTGCATATTGCAAAATTGTTGAGTGTAGTTCTAAATGATGTAACCATTAACAATAAAACTCCATCAATAGAGCCATGATGTTGAGGCTTTCTAATACTGAATTTGCAGGATAATAGAGGAATATTGTATTGGCAGGTGAGAACATTAGAGGTCTAATTTGATTTCCCTAACAAAAAACATTATAACAAACATCCAAGGGTAGACTAGAGGGTGCATCCATAGTTCATTTTATACATACAAATTTAGAATTTTGTGGCATCATTAAACATAGAACAATCATATCTAATAATTACCTTTAAATCTAAAACCTTGCATCATCAAACAACATATAAAGGCATGTACTCACATGTGAATCTAAGCACCAAAACCCAACCAAAAAAAAGCTATTAACGTCAACATCTATAGGGTTTATTTGAGGTTGGGAAAACTAGAGTTATTTCCTACCACTAAGTTTGGGACTACTAGAAGATTTACACAAATGTTACCTTACAATAAGAGGAAATTTTTTCATGTAGTTTCCATCCCATATGTGATGTGAATAGGGTCAAGTTGTATAAAATTGTTGGCTAGGAGAACCAAAATGTGTTATGTTGGGAGGAGGTGGTGTGAATCCTCCATGGTTAAATTAGTTTATGTAGTAATTTCTTCCTCATCCATTATTGTTTCAATTGGGTAATATACACTCTAGGTTAATATACACTCTAGAGCATGACATGATTATGATGATTATGGTTAATATACATTCTAGGTATTGAGAATTGTAGAGTGACACACATACGTTATGTTATTTAGGTGCGTCAAGGAATCATGCATGATTTCATAGGGGTATCATAGCACTATATATCTAGGTTATTGGCCTTGGGGCCTTGGACATGGTCATCAAAGGACACTTGATCCTTAATCCCTAGAGGATTATTCTAGCCATCTAAGGCTAAGGATGTGGTATCCACCAACCACATGTTTCCTCTTCATTGTATCATTAGCCTATGATTGAGAATGTAAGTGTCGTTAGTTTTTTTTTAGCAGTATGTAGGTGTCTTGGGGCCTTGGAAATGGTGTTCCAGTGAAGAAAACCACTCCTTTAGCCCTAAATAATTAATTGAAGCATTCAAAGCCATGAACACTACCTAAAGCGCCATGCATGACATTGGAGTGGTAACTATGTATCTAGGTATTGGGGCCTTGGACATGTTTAGTGGAGGAGACTTAAACCTCAACACATGATATCTCAAGGGGATATATGACATCCATATGAGCATATTAAAAAACAATTAGGAGGTTTGTTACACCAAATATTGGTCTTAAGGCCTTGTATATGGTTGGGGGAAGAGACCCAAGCCTTAGTCCCTAAAGGTAAGTTTGAGGACTCAATCATTATGAATGAGACCTTAAACCACTACACACACCTATATGGGGAATATTGAGCTTATAGTGGGGATATAGACATTTTTTGTAGGTTTGGAGAACCAAACTTATATCTCAGGATACAGAAATTGTCAAGGATGAAACTTGGGCCTTAGATCCTAAGGGAAGGTGCTAGGGATTGAGGGCCATGATCAAGGAAAGCAATCTATTACTGAAAGTAAACTCAATAAAACAAAACTTGAGTTGTATCAACAATTCCATTTCCCTTTAGGCCTTTTGAATCCATTTCCATCAATTTCATTAGTGATCTCTACCCAGTCCGACGAAACATGATTGTACTATTGTGACCATACTATGGATATTTTCCCAAATGGCAATGTCCATACCATGCAATAGAACTATTAGTGCTTGTAATAGATGCAACACTTTTCTTCCAACAAGTTGAAGCCATTTTTTAATCACTAGTGACTGTTGCTTTTGATTGTAACTCCAAATTTCACTTTCACTATTAATTCTCATATAGATGCAACAATATTCTTGTATCATGTTTGGAGCCATTCTTACTATCAATGATACTAATTTCTAATCATGATTCTAGATTTTCCAAGATGGTAGTTTTCATACGTTGCAACAAAAATATGAATACTCTCATAGGAACAACACTCCTCTTCCTTCATGTTTGGAGCCTTTTTTATCACTTGAGCATCATTTATATTATGACTTGGGGACTATAACATCACTTAAACTCTTGACATTATTTTTTTAATAATAGTGTAAATATTACCTGGATTATTATTTTCACATAGACTAGCCTACTAAGGTGTTGCATCATTTGTATGTAGTGATCAATTGCATGGTAGTTCTTTTCTTTTTATGAATTGTGAATACGCCATTACAAGTTTGTTTGATTTATTATTAGTAGAACTTACTAGGAGAAGTCTCTTAACCCACCTACATCACTTTATATTTTTACACAATAATGGCACCATATACATTTGTGTTGTTCTATGATGTTTATAACAGTCGACAATTATATGGTCTTAGATCATACTTGCACCATAGTTTTGTATGAATACACATATCTAGATAAATGTTGCACTGCCTTAGTTACATGTGGCATTGGTACTAGTTTTCACCTTCATGTTCATGCATAGGTTCATCTCGTGGTCTTATAAATCTTTATGTACTATTTGACATCTCTAGGTTGTTTAATAAATGTATAGGATGAATTTTGAGCCCCTATGTGAAAAGCATCTAGAAGTTTAAAAGGATGGTGGTGAAAGTGTAATTATGTTCAATGCTTATTTAAAACAAGGTTAGATCTCGTCTCTTGTTCAAACATTTGGGTGCAACACTTTACACATAGAGTATACAACATGTTTATGAACTACCCTAGGCATATAATAAATAATTTTCCAAGGTAAATATTATATGTAACATAATGTTCACATGATACCTTGTTCACTATCATATTTGGCATAGTTTTATTTTTTTTCACAAAAAAAAGTGAACTTTTGTTAGAGAAAAAGCTGCATCAGAGGTGTACAATATAGGCGAGCCGCCTAAAGTTCAAAGATGTTAACAAAAAATTTTGATACATAGGCATAAATTGTGGATATTATGTGACTTAGGTTATATATGTATTTCATTGTCTTGAATACATAGGTATCATTGAAGTTGTAAACTACATTTGTGATCTTAAATGCATCATTGCTCAGTCAAATGGAAACTTGGTTTCTAGGAAGTGAGTTGTACATTTTCGTACAGATTCATTTACTAGGGCTTGACTTTGGTGAAACTGGGAAGGTAGTATTGATTTTGACTTCATTTTATATTTTCGCTAATTACTCCCGGGTCCCTCCTCTGTGAGGTTTTGTTCAAGAGAGTGTTCTTTTCTTCTGGGATATTGACCCTTGCATCCATTCCTGGAATGACCTCTTGGTGGGTAAGTTTTATAGTTTCACCTTGCCATTGGACATCGTTTGTTTCAAACATTTGGCTCTCGTCTCCAATTTTTTGATGTATATGTAACTTTGGAATGTATTTCATAAATGTATATTGTATCCCTATAGAGAGGTTATTATTCCTCTGTACGAAAGTGTCGTCATTTGTATTTACAAATGTCACAAGTGTCGTAACTTATACAAGATGGGTTATTAGACCACCAATTGTCGGGTTGGCCCTACATTGGGTTACCATGGGTTATTAGACTCTCCTAGAGAAGTTGGCCCTATTAGGTTATCAGGCAAGTCAAGTCAAGTATAAATAGAGTGCAGGAGGCACTCTATTTGATCATTCACTTATTCATCTATCTCTTTCATTGAGTGATGCGCACTAGTGGAGGAGGAGAAGCTATTACGAGTCTATCTCTTATGCTTGGGTTATTGTATCATTGCTCTATCTATCTCTAAGGAAGTTATTGGGGTTTTTCACCTTCTTGGTTTTCCCCAAGGAAACTCTGTGTCTATTGCCTCTTGTGATTGATATACTGTGCTTGTTATTCTCTCAGATAAGATTCTAGATCATATTGAATTAATGCTCAAAATCTAACATGGTATCAAAGCTAACCTGAGAAGAAGACAATGTGTAGTTGCGGAAGCTAGGGATTCTTGTTTTTTGGGTTTCTCTTCACAGATTTTCAAAGAAAGAAGGCTAGATTGACTCTCCTTGCAAGGGCGCATCTTTCTGTCGAAACAGATTTCAATTCTGAGCACTTTCAATTTTTGACCTAAACATTAGGGTTTCTGCAAAAATTGGAACTTCTAAAATCTGAGACCATAGCTAGAAGCTCCTTGGAAAAATCAAATTTTAGAGCTTTGGATCGAACTTTTTGGTTGGGTGAAGGTCCGGGAAACTCAAACCCTAATTCAGGGTCCTGCTGAGTGAATCCAGAAGTTTCAAAAGCAATTTTGAGGGGTGAAACTTTGCAGTTTTCAAATTCTGAGTATACGAGCTTGATCAGCTTGTCAAAGTGCATCTTTCTATCCTTTCAAAAGTTTGAAATTGAAAGTTTGAATTTTTAGGGTTTCTCTGACAAACCCTAATCCAACACCAGATCCAGTTTTTAGTAAATCAAGTGGTAATACCTAAATCTTTTCTATTTCTATTTGAAGTACTCTTTAAAGATGTATCACCACACTAAGCTTGAGGATAAGCTTGAAGGGGCTAATAACTTTCGATCATGGAAGTATATGATTGGGTTAATTCTGGAAGAGAATGAGTTGGACACTTATATAACTGAAGAGATACCTATCCCAGAGGGAGAAGAGGCTAAGGCCTTACACAAAAGGAAGTTGGTGAAGGATAAGAGGATCATTGTTGATTCTATCAAAGACCATCTCATACCACATGTTTTATCTCTGAAGACACCCAAGGAGATGCTTGATTCCCTGACCAAGCTATTTGACGGGAAGAACATAAATCGGAAGATGACCTTGAGAAATCAATTGAAGAATATCAAGATCCAGAATGGGGAGACCATGTAGTCTTATTTCTCAAGAGTCTGCTAGATAAAAGAACAACTTGAAGCTGTGGGAGAAGATATAGAGAATGGAGAAGTGGTAATGACTACTCTCTATGGATTTCCTAGGTCATGGGATTCCTTCATCCAAAGAATTTGTGATAGGAGGAAACTTATCACATTCAGTAGGCTGTGGGAAGAATGATCACAAGAAGAAGCTCAAATTGTAGCTCAAGAAGAGAATATGGGGAAGGAAGACCAAGCTCTCACATCACACTCCAAGAAATATGATGATAAGAAAGGGCATCACCATAGTAGGAAAGAAAGGCACCACCATCAAAATAAAAGGGGTAACTTCATATCTCAAAGGAACATTTCAAATGCCCGATTCTTTACATGTGATGAGAAGGGACACTATTCCAGGGATTGTCCCAGGAATAATAAATATGGTTCTCACAAGAAGAAGAAGAACATCAAAAGAAAACGTCATGCTCACACTGCAGAGGATGATGAACATCCCAGGAAGAGGGCTAGAGAAGAAAGTGAAGATTCTTCAAGTGATGAAGAGTATGTTTTGATTTCTGCCCTCACTGGTTCTATTGCTCATGGAAGCAATGATTGGCTTATAGATAGTGGGGCTTCCAAGCATATGACAGGATTCAAGGGATCCTTTATGAATCTATCTGAACATGAATCACCCTGTAAGGTGAAACTTGGGGATGACTACCAGTATCCCATAAAAGGAAGTGGTGAATCCTCCTATAAGCTAGACTCTGGAAAGTCTATCATGATGAAAGATGTACTATATGTTCCAGGTCTCAAAAAGAATCTTCTCTCCATATCTTCTTTGGATACAAAAGGCATAAGGGCTGCATTTATAGATGGCCAAGATCTTATGTGGCCAAAAGGTAAGACCATTGATGATGCCATAGTGATTGGAGAGAAAGAGGGAGGACTATACAAATTGAAGGGCCAACCAGAACAAGCCTTGGTTCATGACTCATTAGAACCAAGTAAAATTTGGCATAGAAGGCTTCCACATGTGCACTATAGGGCACTACCTATTGCAAGCAAAGCAGTTGAAGGTCTTCCTGAAATTCAGTCAAAGCATGAAGGTATCTGCAAAGGATGTGCAAAGGGGAAGAACACAAAGAAGACATTTCCAAGTAGTGAAAGCAAGGAAAAAGGAGTCTTGGAAATCATCCACTCTGATGTATGCGGTCCGATTGTGAAGCACCTGCAACAATTAATTAATAAGAATATGCAAAATAGCAGAAATGATAGAACTCAGAATCACTTTTATATTGATCGCAGGCCACTTCGAGGGGGCAACCTCCTTTGAGCAAGCTCAATACATATAACTTCATGGTGCCTTCAATGACCTCAAAACACACTTATATACTAAGTCTATGCCCAATACTATGAGTCAAAACCATGGGACATATAATACTACGGGACGACTTACAAAGCATATGCGTCCAATACTATGGGTCAATACCATGGGCTAATATAAACTATGGATCAACAAATACTACGGGATGACTTACAAAGCATATGCATCCAACAACAATATACTAACAAAGTAAAGAGAAGGGTTGGCATGGGTTCCTAACATCCCCTCTCCCTTAGAAAAAGCTTTATCCTCAAAGCTTTGGTTGGGGAAATTGATGCAGAATCTGAATGAGTGGTTCCCCGGTAGCTTCGTCGGGTTGCATTTCGTGCTGCTGATGCCTTTGGAGTTTTAGGGAGGATTGCTTGGAAGGCTGCAGACAAAGAAGAACCATATCAGCTACATGAAAAGTGCGCTCAGAATGGTGTTGATCAGCTTGTTGTTGCAGTCAAATTATGGCCATGTGAAGATTGTCCTGCAGAATGAGAAGAATCTGATCGCGGTTTTGAAGAACCGAGTCAATTTCCTGAATTGGGGAGCTGCTAATGGTGTATGGAAGAATAACTGGCAGTGTCTGTCCATAGACTGCTTCATATGGTGTCCTTGTAGATGTGGTATTGTACCACCAGAGCGCTTCTAATAAATCCATAGAAATAGTTGGCCAAATCTATGTAGGGATGGGCAAGGGTTTGAGCAGTCCCAAAAGGAGTGTCGTTCCACCCTTGTTAACCTGGAAACTATCACAGTCAGCCACCATCTGTTGAATTGTCATTTTTAGTCCCTGCCAAAAGAAGTTACATTGTTCCTGGTCATACATTTTGAAGAACGCAGAGTGCCCTGTTGATGAAGAAGCATGGAGTTCATAGAAGAGATAGCCCTATTAAACATATTGCAACCAATTTGGAACAAGCAGAGAAATAGTTGTAAGAGAAACTGGGTCATCAATTATGCGAGAAGGAGCATCTGCCACCATATTGTCCTTACCCTTATTGTAAGTGATCGCATAGGGATAACCTATGAGTTGGATAGCCCATTTCAGGTGTATTGGGGAGGAGACCCATTGTTCCAGGAAATTTTCCAGACCCTGGAGATCAGTCTTGATGCAGAAATAATTCCTTAATAGGTATGGCTGTCACTTCTGTACTGCATGCAAAATAGCCATCATTTCCTCCTGAGAGGTAGATGCAGCTAAATTCTTACTGGAAATGTCTCTTGAAGGCATCAATCTCATTGGTTCAGCAAAGACACCTGCATATCTATTCAAGGAAGTAGTGGAGACTATTGATGGGTGCATCTGAAGGGAATGGAGCTGAGCGATGACACCATGTGAATTCTTCTTAAGGATTTTTTCTAGGCGATGTGAACTGATGATGCAAAGAGACCCTGGTTGTAAGCCCATAAATTTGTGTTGTGCCCCATTGACTGAAAACTGCATCCAAAGTTCAGCAAAATCCCATAAGATGGGGCCAAGTGTGCGTAACCATTGAACGCCCAAAACGACATCACATCTACCTAAGGACAAGGAAAACATGTCAGAGCGCAGGTTATAATATTCCATAGAGATATGCACATTATGACACTTCCTCTTGCAAGGTAAGGTGCCCCCATTCGCAACCATGACTTCAAAGTGGGAGCAAGGATGGACAAAACAATCAGCCTGTTTGGCAATCCGAGGGTCAATGAAGTTATTAGTGCTACCAGAATCAATGAGTATGGTAAGAGGGAGCTTCTTGAAGTATCCCCTGATACGCATTGTTTGTGGGGTGGTGACATCAGTTACAGCATGGAGAGAGATCTCAGGTGGGTTGTCTTGAGATGGGGTGTCAATAAGCGGGTGCTGAATGTCAACCTGATCATCTACTGTATCTAGAGCTTCTTCACCAAGTTCAGAGGCAGGCAGAGAATCCACATCCAAGAGATAGAGCTTTTGTTGAACACATCTATGTCCTCGAGTGAATTTCTCATCACAATTATAACAAAGCCCTTTTTCTCCTCGTTCCTTCATCTCTGTTTCAGACAATTGCTTGATAGGAGTTGGTTGAGGAGCAGGTGTGATGGGAGGTCATTGGGACCCCATATGTCTGAAGGGAACAAAGGTGGGTTTGGAGCGTTGTTGAGCTACTATATTTTCCTCGGCCAACTTAGCCAACCCTAGGACTTCCATCATTGTGTTGGGACAGAACATTTTGACCTTTGAGCGGATTTCATCCTTGAGACCACTGATAAAACAACTCTTGTAGAATTCATCAAACAATCCTTCTATGTGATTGGCTAGTTTCTCAAATTCCGTTTGATACTCTCTCACTGTGCCAGTTTTGTGAAGTTTAGTGAGTGCTCCTGTGAAGTCATCAAAAGCAATAGGACAAAATCGTGGCAAAAGGAGTTGGCAAAAATCTATCCAATTTGGCTCCGGATGAGCTTTGATGTACCAACGGTACCATTGAAAAGCTTCCTATTCCAAATGAAAGGATGCAAGTGGAACTTTGTTGAAATCAAAAGTATTATGCAGACTGAAATATTGTTCTATATGATAGATCCATCCAGTTGGATCAATACCATTGAAGCGAGGAAAATCAAGCTTTGGACCACGGAAATTGCTGGAAGAAGAGAACCCATTGTCTGATGAAGACTCGAACTACCATTTGTTATTCATAGCTGAATGTTCAAGATGGAGGCCGAGAAATTTTTCATCCAGATCCTGGAGTTTGGTTTGGATGGCTGCAAGTGCTTCTTCCATGGTTTTTGCTCCTGCGCGGGTGACAACCATAACCAGGATTTTTCTTTTTTTATTTTTTTGGTTGACTGGGTAGAAAAACAAAAACAGAAACTGCTTCAGTAAAGGAAAATCTGGATATGGGAAAAAATCTGAAGGGTAATTGGGGTTTGACTAGGTTTTTGACACTGTCAAATAGACAGGAAAGCAAAAAATGAGGATTTCAGAAGCGAGGTGAAAGAATGGGAAAGTTTGGCAGAGGGGGACAAAGAAGCAAAATTCGGAAAGGAACTCTGTGGTAAAATTTGAAGGTGATTGGGTGAAATCTTAGGAAGTTATGACAAACCCTAAAAATAGACAAATGTGGGATTTCGGGCTTTGGGAAGTGGAATTTGGGATAGGGTCCTCAGGAATGAAATATGCAGAATGGGATTACAGGGGTTCTCAGGAATTTTCAAGGGAAATGGAGTGAAAACAAGGGAGATATGGAGAATTTTTTATTTTTTTTTATTTTTTTATTTTTTTATTTTTTTTATTTTTCCAGAATGGAGCAGCTACGGCTCGGAAGGGATCTGAAACAGATAGATCTGCAACAGCCCGGAAGTGAGCGAAAACAGAGGGATCTGAAACGATGCCAAATGGATTGAAAACGGCTAGATCTGGAATGGCTTTCAGAATGGATCGACAACAGTTCAGCTGAAAATAAATATGGACCCCAGGTATGTGCATTTTCCTATTGGTTTAGGGGTTTCACTCGGCCACCAATGTTGTCTGACGGCTTGCGTATTGGGGAAGTACCCCTCACTCCACGGCTCAGGTAAAACTGATAACCACTTTGCCACAAACGACAGCTCTTTGTTTACCTCACGGGTGGGAACTAGTCAATCAGGTAGGGGTCGTTGCCCTTTTTGCTGGCAGGTCCTCTCAATGGGACAGCTACTTCGGGGTTCCTGTGGTACTCATCACAATGAGTTTTAGGGCTTATGCCCAAGTACTTCCCACAGTTAAGCGGATAGGGATTATTCCCAAATCCAAACCTACAACAGATGCGAAAACAAATTTGGCAGAAATTTCACCCAGCGAGCCCAAGAAAGGGCTCTGATACCATATGTGAAGCACCTGCAACAATTAGTTAATAAGAATATGCGAAATAACAGAAATGACAGAACTCAGAATCACTTTTATATTGATTGCAGACCACTTCAAGGGGGCAACCTCCTTTGAGCAAGCTCGATAGAAATAACTTCATGGTGCCTTCAATGACCTCAACGCACACTTATATACTAAGTCTATGCCCAATACTATGAGTCAAAACCATGGGACATATAATACAACGGGACGACTTACAAAGAATATGCGTCCAATACTATGGGTCAATACCATGGGCTAATATAAACTATGGATCAACAAATACTACGGGATGACTTACAAAGCATACCTAACACCAATGTCATCCAATTCTCTGAGTGGGTATGTATACTATGTTTCGTTCATTGATGATTTCTCTAGGAAGACTTGGGTTTACTTCTTGAAGAACAAAGATGAAGTGTTTGACAAATTCAAGGAATTCAAAGCCTTGATAGAAAATCAAACTGATATGAAGATCAAGATCATTAGATCAGACAATGGCGGAGAATTTACTTCAGGAGACTTCAAGAAGCTATGCAGTGATTTAGGGATTAAGAGGGAGTTGACTACTCCTTACAATCCACAACAAAATGGGGGTGCAGAAAGAAAGAATAGAACATCATGGAAGCAGCTAGGGAAATGCTTCATGATCAAGATCTACCTATGCACTTTTGGGCAGAAGCAGCAATGACAACTATATATGTGCAGAACAGAACACCTCATAAGATACTTGACAACAAAACACCAGAAGAAGTGTTCACTGGAAAGAAGCCATAAGTGAGCCATCTCAGAATATTTGGCTGTCTAGTGTACACACACATTCCAAAGGAAAAGAGGACAAAGCTAGATCCTTTAGGAAAGAAGGGCATATTCATGGGTTACAGTGAAATCTCAAAGGATTACAGAATCTACTTCCCAGGAATCAAGAAGATTGACATTAGTAGGGATGTAACATTTGATGAAGGCTCAGCATACATCAAATTGAGGAAGACATATGTTGAAGACAATGAAGAGCCTAGAATATCCAAAACACAAAACACCACTATGAATGAAGCAGTTCCTGAAGAAGATCGTGAGATGGAAGATCCATAAGAACCTATAGATCCACCCCGTGAGAAGAACTGTCACAAGAGGAAACCAGCATGGGATAGAGAGCTCATCCAAGATGTAGAAAGGTATGGCATTCCAGAAGAGGAACACAGAGAAAGGAAAAGGACTAGGTCACAGACCAGCTATGTTGCCTTACTCTATGATATTATGAACAAAGAACCTTCCAGTTATGAAGAAGTAGCAAAAAATAAAGAATGGAAGGAGGCCATGGTCGAAGAATACTAGTCGATCATGAATAATGATGTTTGGGATGTGGTCCCAAAACCATATGGGAAGTCTGTTGTGACTTCTAAGTGGATCTATAAGATCAAGCATGCTGCAGATGGTAGCATAGAGAAGTACAAAGCAAGGTTTGTAGCTCGTGGCTTCTCCCAGAAAGAAGAGATTAATTATGAAGAGACTTTTTCACCTGTAGCCAGATACACTTACGTTATATCAGTACTTTCTCTAGCTACAGTGATGAAATGGAAGGTACACCAAATGGATGTCAAAACATATTTCTTGAATGGTGTCGACGAAGAGGAAGTGCATGTGGAGAAGCCACTCGGGTTTGAGACACATGACAGAGGGACTCATGTGTGCAAACTGAAGAAAGCAATGTATGGTTTAAAACAAACACCCAGGACCTGGTATGGCAAGATGGATAGCTTCCTATCTAGTTTGGGCTTTACTAATAGTAAAGCGGATTCTAACCTTTACTACAAGGTTGAGGAAGGAAATCCAGTGATACTACTATTGTATGTGGATGACCTATTTGTGACAAGTGAGAATGGATTGATTGCAGATACAAAGAGGAAGCTTGCTGCTGATTTGGAGATGAAGGACTTAGGTATGATGCACTACTTTCTAGGCATGGAGGTGTGGCAGAGTGCAGATGGGATCTTCCTTGGACAAGGGAAGTATGAAGTAGAGATTCTGAAGAGGTTCGGGATGATGGATAGCAAGGACATGGACACACCTATGGCATCGAACCTGAAGCTTCTGTGTGATGCTTCATCTGAGCCAGTTGATGTCACGGTGTATCGTCAGATGATTGGGTCCTTGATGTACCTGACGAACATGAGACCAGATATTTTCTTTGCTGTGAACACATTGAGCCAATTCCTGATAGATCCAAGAAGTGTTCACCTAGTTGCTGTAAACCATATTCTGAGGTACCTGAAGGGTATGGTTGATTATGGGCTCAAGTATGATGCGAATCAAAAGTTTAACCTGTAGGAGTATGTTGATTCAGATTGGGCAGGTAATGCTGCTGATAGGAAGAGCACTTATGGGTGCTGCTTCAGTATGGGATCAAGCGTGATCTCTTGGTTTAGCAGGAAGTAGTCTTGTGTGGCACTGAGTACATCCAAGGCAGAGTATGTTGCAGCTTGTTCGGCTAGTTGTGAGGCAGTATGGCTTAGGAAGCTACTGTCTGATCTATTTGATCTCCCGTTGGGTGCTACTAGTATATTTTGTGACAACCAAAGTTATGTGAAGCTATCTGAGAACCCCGTGTTCCATGATAGGTCGAAGCACATCGAGATCAAATATAACTTTATCAGGGATATGGTGCAAAGAGGAGCAGTGAAGCTCATGTATGTTGCAGCGGACAAGCAGATAGCTGATGTGTTGACCAAGCCACTGGCCAGAGTGAAGTTTGAGTACTTCAGAGAGAGACTTGGTGTACTTCAGATCGAGATTCCTTCCAAGAGGAAGTGATGAGTCCGGAGACACAGATGCACATGAGCCTTTCTCACATGGTGATAGATGTGTTATCCCATGGTGAGATGTAAGGGCTGGAGCCATTCTCACATAGTCATAGATGTGTTCTCCTATGGTGAGATGTAAGGGCTGGAGCCATTTTCACATAGTGATAGATTTGTTCTCTTATGGTGAAATGTAAGGGCTGAGCCATTTTCAGATAGTGACAGATGTGTTCTCCTATGCTGAAATATAAGGGCTGGGCCATTCTCACATGGCGATAGATGTGTTCTCCCATGGTGAGATGTAAGGGCTGGATATGCCTTTCAGACATGGTGATAGATGTGTTCTCCCATGGTCATGATTTAAGTGTTGTGACTTTCCGACATGGTGATAGATGTGTTCTCCCATGGTCGTGATGTAAGTGCTGGTGCCTTCCCTGTGATGAACCTGCAATAATTAATTAATGCAAATACACAAGATATCAGAAATAATAGAACAGAATCACTTTTCTATTGATCACGGGCCACTTCGAGGGGGCAACCTCCTTTGAGCAAGCTCAATACAATTAACTTCACGGTGCCTTCAATGACCTCAACACACACTTATATAATAAGTCTATGCCCAATACTATGAGTCAAAACCATGGGACATATAATACTACAGGACGACTTACAAAGCATATGCGTCCAATACTATGGGTCAATACTATGGGCTAATATAAACTACGGATCAACAAATATTACGGGACGACTTACAAAGCATATGCGTCCAACAACAATATACTAACATAGTAAAGAGAAGGGTTGACATAGGTTCCTAACATCCCCTCTCCCTTAGAAAAAGCTTTGTCCTCAAAGCTTTGGTTGGAGAAATTGCTGCAGAATCTGAAGGAGTGGTTCCCCGGTAGCATCCTCGGTTTGCATTTCGGGCCACTGACGCCTTTGGAGTGTCAAGGAGGATTGCTTGGAAGGCTGTAGATGAAGAAGAACCCTATCAGCTGCGTGGAAAATGTGCTCAGAACGGTGCTGATCGGCTTGTTGTTTTCGGCAAATTCTGGCCATGTGAATATTGTCCTGCAGAATGAGAAGAATCTGATCGCGGTTTCAAAGAACCGAGTCAATTTCCTGAACTGGGGAGCTGCTAAGGGTGTATGGAAGAAGAACTGACAGTGTTTGTCCATAGACTGCTTCATATGGTGTCCTTTGAGATGTGGTATTGTACCACCAGATTGCTGCTAGGAAATCCATAGAAATAGTTGGCCAAAGCTGTGTAGGGATGGGCAAGGGTTTGATCAATCCCGAAAGGAGTGTCGGTTCCCCCTTGTTGACTTGGAAAGTATCATCGTTAGCCACCATCTGTTGAATTGTCATTTTTAGTCCCGGACAAAAGAAGTTACATTGTTCCTGGTCATACATTTTGCAGAACCCAGAGTGCCCTATTGATGAAGACGCATGGAGTTCATAGAAGAGATAGCCCTGTTGAACATATTGCAACCAAGTTGGAACAAGCAGAGAAAGAGCTGTAAGAGAAACTGGGTCATCAATTGTGCGAGAAGGAGCATCTTCCACCATATTGTCCTTACCCTTCTTGTAAGTGATCACATAGGGATAACCCATGAGTTGGATAACCCATTGCAGGTGTGTTGGGGAGGATACCCATTGTTCCAGAAAATTTTTTAGACTCGGGAGATCAGTCTTGATGCAGAAATAATTGTCTAATAGGTATGGCTGCCACTTCTGTACTGCATGCAAAATAGCCATCATTTCCTGCTGAGAGGTAGATGTGGCTACATTCTTACCGGAAAGGTCTCTTGAAGGCAGCAAGCTCATTGGTTCAACAAAGATACCTGCATATCTATCCAAGGGAGTAGTGGAGACTGTTGATGGGTGCATCTGAATGGAATTAAGCTGAGCGATGACACCATGTGAATTCTTCTTAAGGATTTTTTCCAGGCGATGTGAACTGATGATGCAGAGAGACCTTGGTTGTAAGCCCCTAAATTTGTGTTGTGCCCCATTGACTTTAAACTGCATCCAAAGTTCAGCAAAATCCCATAAGATGGGGCCAAGTGTGCGTAACCATTGAACGCCCAAAACCACATCACATCCGCCTAAGGGCAAGGCAAACATGTCAGAGCGTAGGTTGTAATCTTCCATAGAGATACGCACATTGTGACACTTCCCCTCGCAAGGTAAGGTGCCCCCATTGGCAACCATGACTTCAAAGTTGAAGCAAAGATGGACAAAACAATCAGCCTGTTTGGAAATTCAAGGGTCAATGAAGTTATGAGTGCTACCAGAATCAATGAGTATGGTAAGAGGAAGCTTCTTGAAGTATCCCCTAACCCGCATTGTTTGTGGGGTGGTGACGCTGGTTACAGCATGGAGAGAGATCTTGGGTGGGTCGTCCTGAGGTGGGGTGTCAACAGGCGGGTGTTGCATGTCGACCGGATCATCTACTGTATCTGTGGCTTCTTCACCAAGTTCTAAGGTAGGCAGAGAATCCACATCCAAGAGATAGAGCTTTTGTTGAACACATCTATGTCCTCGAGTGAATTTCTCATCACAATTATAGCAAAGCCCTTTTTCTCGGCGTGCCTGCATTTCTATTTCAGACAAATGCTTGATAGGAGTTGGTTGAGGAGCAGGCGTGATGGGAGGTCGTTGGGAACCCATATTTCTGAAGCGAACAAAGGTGGGTTTGGAGCGTTGTTGAGCTGCGAGCTTGTCCTTAGCCAACTTAGCCAACCCTAGGACTTCCATCATTGTGTTGGGACAAAACATTTTGACCTCTGAGCGGATTTTATCCTTGAGACCACTGATAAAACAACTCCTGTAGAATTCATCAGACAATCCTTCTGTGTGATTGGCTAGTTTCTCAAATTCCATCTGATACTCTCTCACTATGCCAGTTTGGTGAAGTTTAGTGAGTGCTCCTGTGAAGTCGTCAAAAGCACTAGGACCAAATCGTGGCAAAATGAGTTGGCAAAAATCTGTCCAGTTTGGCTCAGGATGAGCTTTGATGTACCAACGGTACCATTGAAGGGCTTCATGTTCCAAATGAAAGGATGCAAGTGGAACTTTCTGAACATCAAAAGTATTATGCAGACTGAAATATTGTTCTGCTCGGTATATCCATCCAGTCGGATCAGTACCATTGAAGCGAGGAAAATCAAGCTTCGGCCCACGAAAATTGCTAGAAGCAGAGAACCCGGTGGCTGCAAAAGATTCTGGCTGTCTGGTATTGTTCATGGTTGAATGCTGCAGATGGAGGCTAAGAAATTTTTCATCCAAATCTTGGAGTTTGGTTTGGATGGCTGCCAATGCTTCCTCCATGGTGTGTGCTCCTGCACAGCTGACAACCATAACCAGTTTTTTTTTTTTCTTTTGGTTGACTGGGTAGGAAAACAAAAACAGGAACTACTTCAGTAAGGGAAAAGTTGGATTTGGGAAAAAATCAGAAGGATAATTGGGGTTTGACTAGGTTTTGGACACTGTTGGATAGACAGGGAAGCAAAAATGAGGATTTCAGAAGCGGGGTGAAAGAATGGGAAAATTTGGCAGAGGGGAACAAAGAAGCAGAATTCAGAAAGGAACTCTGTGGTAAAATTTAAAGGTGATTGGGTGAAATCTGAGGAAGTTATGGCAAACCCTAAAAATAGGCAAATGTGAGATTTCGGGCTGTAGGAAGGGGAATTAAGGATAGGGTCCTCAGGAATGAAATATGCAGAATGGAATGACAGGGGTTCCCTGAAAATTTCAAGGGAAACAGAGGTAAAACAAGGGAGATATGGAGGAAAAACTGATTTTCTTTTTATTTTTTATTTTTTTTGACTGGAGCGGCTACGGCTCGGATTTTTTTTTTATACAGACTGGAGCGGCTACGGCTCAGAAGGAATCTGGAACAACGCCGAACGGCTGGATCTGGAACGGCTTGCAAAATGGATCTGAAACGGTGCAGCAGTGATCGACAATAGTTCAACTGAAAGTAGATATGGACCCCAGGTATGTGTTGCTTCCTAACAGTTCAGGGTTTTCACTCGGCCACCAATGCTGTCTGACGGCTTGCGTATTGGGGCAGTACCCCTCACTCCACGACTCAGGTAAAACTGATAACCGCTTTGCCACAAACGACAGCTCTTGGTTTACCTCACGAGTGGGAACTAGTCAATCAGGTAGGGGTCGTTACGCTTTTCGCTGGAAGGTCCTCTCAATGGGCCAGCTACTTCGGGATTCCTATGGTACTCCTCACAATGAGTTTTAGGGCTTATGCCCAAGTACTTCCCACAGTTAAGCGGATAGGGATTATTCCCAAATCCGAACCTGCAACAGAAAAAATTTGGGCAGAAATTCCACCCATTGTTCAAAAAATGGATCTATATTACTCAGAATCGCTATTATAGCATGTTTCTGGAACTAGAACAACCACTCTGCTTCTACCCATGAAAGCGGAATAAAAATCTGGGCACTCGGTCAAAAGATTTTCTCGCCGCAATTTCCGCGGCCGTCACCGAAATTCTGAAAAATTGCTGATTTTAAATCTGCGATATCTCCACTTTTAGAACTCCAAATGAGATGATTTGTTTTTTGAAACCGCATATTTTTGAAAGAGGAATTCAGATATGCAATCGATTTCTTCTAATTTTGGGCAGAAAGTTTGAGAAATTGATCTGAAAGTCGCTGCCCAAAAAGAAGAAAAAAAATTTCCCACTTGTGCCAAGGAAAGTGCTCTGATACCAGATGTGATGAACCTGCAATAATTAATTAATGCAAATACACAAGATATCAAAAATAACAGAACATAATCACTTTTATATTGATCACGGGCCACTTCGAGGGGGCAACCTCCTTTGAGCAAGCTCAATACAATTAACTTCACAGTGCCTTTAATGACCTCAACACACACTTATATACTAAGTCTATGCCCAATACTATGAGTCAAAAACCATGGGACATATAATACTACGGGACGACTTACAAAGCATATGCGTCCAACAACAATATACTAACATAGTAAAGAGAAGGGTTGACATAGGTTCCTAACATTCCCTGAATGGTGATAGATGTCTTCTCCCATGTTGGTGGTGTAAGTGCTATGTGATGTGCATATGGGTTGTACTCCATGGACTATGAGGTGATCTGAAGATGATGATGTGACAGTAGGGTACATAGGTTTTGCATAGGCATATAATCAGTCCTGAGATGCTCTTGCAGGTTTTGCAGAGGCAGTGTAATCAATCCTGAGAGATCTTGGAGGTTTTGCAGAGCCATATAATCAGTCCTGAGATGCTCTTGCAGGTTTTGCAGAGGCAGTATAATCAATCCTGAGGTGTACCTACTTGATGGCTTGCTCGTAGAGATGATGAAGACCTACATGGAGGCTAGGCCTACGCCCACAATGAAAAAGGGTTGGCTCTATAGAACTTCATATGATGAGTAGATTAGAGATTAATTGAGATAGCAGCAGTGACGATGACAATGATACAATGACGATGATTTGATGATCCAGAAAGGAAGACTTGTGCTAGAAGACCTGTGTCGAGAAATACCTTCCTAGTTAAGAGGGAGTGTTGATGTATATGTAACTTCGGAATGTATTTCATATATGTATATTGTATCCCTACAGAGAGGTTATTATTCCTCTGTATGGAAGTGTCGTCATTTGTATTTACAAGTGTCGCAAATGTCGTAACTTATACACAATGGGTTATTAGACCACCAAGTGTGGGGTTGGCCCTGAGTTGGGTTACCATGGGTTATTAGACTCTCCTAGAGAAGCCGACCCTATTAGGTTATTAGGAAATTCAACTCAAGTATAAATAGAGTGCGGGAGGCACTCTATTTGATCATTCACTTATTCATCTATCTCTCTCATTGAGTGATGTGCACTAGTGGAGGAGGAGAAGCTACTAGGAGTCTATCTCTTATGCTTGGGTTATTGTATCATTTCTCTATCTATCTCTGAGGAAGTTATTGGGTTTTTCACCTTCTTGATTGTCCCCAAGGAAACTCAGTGTCTATTGTATCTTGTGATTGATATACTGTGCTTGTTATTCTCTCATATAATATCCTAGATCATATTGAATTAATGCTTAAAATCTAAGACAATTTACAAGATGAGACTTGTATAGTAATTTTGTTCGATTGTTTTCCTGGAATGGCTAAGTTTTACTAAAGTCTAACTATGTTTCTATCCTCGTTGCACAGGAAACATGCCATGAAAAAGGTTTCAGGTCGAAATCTCGGCTGGAGTTAGCTTGTAACCATCTTTTTTTTCTCATATATTTTGTGGTAATCCCCATTTCCTATTATCACTTATAACTGGTTTATTTGAGCATATTGGTTATCCATTTATTTCTTTATGCAAACAATTTTGTTAACCCCAGTTTGTTGGGTGTTAACATGTGCAATGGTGACTACCCTTCTGCGTTCTTCAAGTTGCTCCTACAGGGGATTAACATAGCTTCTCCAGGTATGTTAAAATAAAATGTCTCTCAACCTCTCCTTATTCATGTGTGCTGAAGACCTCTTGCAGTTTGAATGATAAAGGGTGGTTGTTGTAGGGTTTTATGTTCGTTGCACTGTAACACTCCTTTTATTAAGAATTGGGCGACGACCCTTTTACTAGACCTTCTTAAATGTGTTTGATAATGGTTTAACAAATGAAATCTTCTATTGGGTTTTTATATTTAAAAGGTGTATATATGTTTATTGTGGTTGTAACATCATCTCTAGTCTCGACATTTTCGGAGCTGCAACATATTATGAATTGAAATAATTATTTATCAATCGAGGATAGGAATACTCCAAATCTTTATCCAGTGCTAATCAAATGCTACAGTGCTGCAGACCTGTAATATAACAATGGGACACTTGTTGTATCTCTGCATAATTCCTTGTTGATCATGCAATCTAGGTCCTGAAGTTGAGGGTTCCATGGTCCCGAAGTTGAGGGTTCCATGGTGATTAGTTAAAGTGTTGTCTTTGACCATCCCGCTAGGTTTTTCATTGTTTCGCATATATATCTTTTCGTTTTGATGATGATTCCCATGCCATCTAGAGTCTGACCGAGCTCCAAAAACTGTCTCCCAATGTGGGAAATCGCAAATCTTCTTCATTCCAAGACACTCTGTGAGATCAATAGCTTATTCTTCCCAACATTTCAGTGTTATGCTCATTCAAGTATGGAATTTATCTCGAGCAAATATTCTCCGTGTAAATAAATCCTCTTTTATCAACACTCCAAACAACAACTAGAAAGGAGCACTTGCACTGCAGCAACTATTGCATTGGGATGAAAATTGTATCTTTACTACTTTCGTCAAGTACATGAGATGTTTAGAGCTGGACCTGCACCATAGAAGAACAAACAAACAATTACTAAACAAAAATCCATGGCATTGCAAGCATTTATCAACAAAAGTACATGTCAACATTTTAATATTAATTTACTGAATTAGGAGTTTATTTTCTGTTAAGATATCATTTCCCTTCAGAAAATTCAAAATAGTTTATTTCCACAAGCTTTGATGGTAAATGCACATCGGCAATTTGCATCTCAAGTTTGAATTCTCATATCTAATATTAGGGACATAATTTTTGCAGCATCCTGATTCTTACGAACTTCTTATCCCTATATACTTACCTACAAATTACAATAGATTCATATAAAGCTCTTGCATTTCTTGGAATTTGAAATGTTGAGCATACAGTAGTACGTCTGCATTTCTTGGAATTTGAAATGTTGAGCATACAGTAGTACGTAGAAGTTTGGATGAATCATTTTTTTCATTTTCTAAACTAATGTTTTTTATGGTTTTCTATGTAATGGTTTTGAATGCAGTCAATATATGGTCAGGAATGGTATCCCATTTGTATCAAATCATATAAGTTTCAAAAACAAATTTGGACAGGTAAATTTATGAAACTGTCAAAACTAGAACCTGACCCAGTATTATGTGCTAAAATGAAATGATGATAAGCCTTTCATCACCTTCTAATAGGATCAATCTGCTATGCTGCAATGTTCTAATAGGCTTAGGCCTTGCTAAGTTGCAATTAGAATTCTAATCTCTTCCTTCATTTCCATAGTTGTTTAATGTTAACAATAGAGTGGCAGATCCCAACCTCCTCTAAAATCATTTTATGTGTATAGTCCGCACAATGTGATAAGTGGCTAACCACGTTATGAATTTCAGCCTCTGAGGTAGGGTGAATATTTAGAATATAACAGTTTTGGTGCCAAAACCAATGAAGACAATGAAGGTGTAACTGCCTAGATACAGTTTTTTAAAGCTTTCCCTTTGTAAACACTAAACACACATCCAGACAATAATGAAGTAAGAAAACTTTAAAATAATTACATATCTTTGTGAATGGGATAAGATTTATGTGGAAGATTATATATAAAATTAATCCCCTTTCTTTGATTTAATTGTTAAAACCTCAATCACTTAGGCTTTTCTTTCCTGCAAATAGCTAAATTGAGCTGTGTTCCCCAACGAATCTCTAAATTCTTCACCTAACACACTTCTTTAATTTAATCTCTTCTTATAAACCAACTTCCTCCTGTTTAGCTTCCTCTCTACATTTGAAGTACTTCCAGACTCCTTTCATTTCAACACTTCACTTCCCAAAGTTATTGTTGAATAGTTGAAGATATATTAAGTCATAGATCTTACTGCGATTATAGTCTGGTAGGCTCCATTAGTCTGGGAGGATGTTAAAATACACCTTTAAGAAGTTAAAATTTGAAATAAACATTTTTGCGTCTAGTAGAACAGCAACATACCTGTGAGTGGGGATCACTTTCATGTAAGGGAAAATGGATTTGTTTTAGATGCAAGCACTATATGTTATTGTCCACAATTTTAACGAGCATCTAGAACTGCTGATTTCTCTGTACACCATCAACTTCAGCCTAAAACTGTTGATTTCTTTTGGTGATTCTTCTTACTTACACTAATTTCATTTCAGATTGGTATGAAACAAGAATAACATTGTGGTTATTTTGTTTGCCGTAGGGATTTATTTTGTTAACAGGTGAGGGGGAGGATAGGATCGGCTTGGTTTCTCGAATTGTGACTCTTTAGAGGCCAAGTTGATTTCTTCAAGTACCGGCCATTTAATTTTCCAAGGTAACCATCTCATCCATTTTTAGAAGTTACATGGTTTTTGTTGACCTGATTTTATACCTTTTTAGTTTAACTGAAAAGTAGTACTAGATGGAATGTTGAAACAAAAGAAATTACAATCGCCATCCAAAAAGTTGCATTTGAAATTGTTGCTTGAAAATCATATGTTCGAATCTTATAAGGCATTTCCTGATTCAGGTGCAAAAAATATTGTGTGTGTGTGTTTTGTGAGATAAAGTTTATACCTTTGATTTGAACCTTTAAACAATAGGTCTAACCTAGTTGACATATATAGGCTAGTTTCCAGGTTGAAATGCTGAGAATGATCTTAAACCAAGCTAGCGATTCTATGATTTTTTTCTTATGGAAGATGTAAAAACCCTGGGTATGCCACAAGCTTTTGATCTAGAAAAAAATATTAGCATAAAATATTTCTGAGTTCCTTTCGCAAAAGGGAATCCAAAAAATCAGGCAAAAGATTATGGCATATGAGAGACAAATCACAAGCCATAGTTCAAAAATCAAAACATGCATCTACATCCTATACCTCCACAAGAGGTAAACTATTTAATGTCGTATTCTTGTAGTGCAGTTCATGATTATCCAGTTACCTAGATTCTGTGGAATAGTTAATAACTTGATGTCTTTTGGTGGCATCATTTTATTAGTTAGGAGGCTAGTAGGGTTATTATTTTGGATGGAAAAATACACAACCAATTATTATTTATGCACAGTTTGTTGACGTTTATAATGAGAATTCATCTTTTATTGCATATAAATTCATAGAAAATTTTGCTTGGGTTTACAGTGAAATTTCTATGTTCTAAAATGCAGTCATTGTTTTGATTAAGTTGAACATTTTTAACCAGAGAGCAACAATTGTTACAACCCATTTGGAATTATTTCTTTTAATATTTTGGGGGATTTGATTTAAGAGTTTTTTTATCATTGTGTATGGTTCTGTAATTTGGAATTGGGCTTATCAATTGCTTGCATTAATTTTTCCTTTTTAAAGCACAAAATATTTCCTTTTTAAAACACAAAATATTTCCTTTTTAAAGCATTAATTTTTCCTTTGTAATTTTTCCAGATAGACTTAAAGATTTCTCAGGAAATCCAATTTTCCAGAGAGACTGGAAGATTTCTTAGGAAATACACCCACCACCCGTGTGCACAAAACAAAGGGATGATGGAGTCTCCTAGAAAATACTTGCTGTAAATTTCAGAAGAAATATTCTTCTGAAAAACTATTAAGAAAAAACTTGAAAACCTGTTTGTTGGTATGCTGGTTGATGATGTGTCTTCCCAAGGTCAAAAAACAAAAAACACATTGTTCTTTAATCTGTGAGTAAATTCACTTTGGACTTTCTGGATTTACATGCCTCTGTCATGTTGAGGGCTTCAAGAGTCTCATATCTTGTTGAGGGAAAAAATTTCTACAGCCAACATAAGTACATCTTCTAAGCTATATGTGGGGTCATTCCATGTGAACTGATCTCTGGTAAATTTTGGGCATGCATGCCATTCAACAAATTCTCAGTGAATTCTGGGTCTATTACTAAAATTCTCCAGTGGAATGGGTAACAGCTAGCACTGCTGCATTTATTTTCTGTGGGGGAAAATACTGTCTGCAAAATACTAGGGTGCAATCTCCTCTGCAAATATTATGGTTAACTCCCTTCTTCTTCACAGGCCCGTTTTTTTGCGTAAGTAATAACAGTAATATATTATTCATATGTAAAGTTCCATGGAGGTTAATCTGCTCTCCCAGGGCTGAGACAGATCTTTCCAATAAATTCCTGAACACTTTCCAGGATAGCGACGTTTCAATCTCTTAGCTGTCAGCCAACTGTCATTTCCACTGCCTCCTCACTACGTGTTGGTGCAATGCACCCTCTAGTGACTGCTATTGATCGGCATGGAGTCTCTTGTCCCCGTTACAAGTCATATCCCATTTCCACGTTAATGTCTTCACCAACCGTCATACCAAGCACCACTGTCATAAAGTTGACGCCATTATTAATCGAGCGCATGATTCAAGACTTTTTCTCTACGTGTAACTGTTCCAGGTAACCATCTAACGGTTCCAGTAATGTATAAAACTAGAAATATATTAATAATATCACATAATAATTATGGATCCTGTACTGTTTGACAGGTTTACAAATTCTTTTCTGTGAAATTGGGTCAAAAGAACAAGCGAAATTAGTGTTTCATATCTTTTTATTCACACGGGTTGTTAAACTCTCTCAGCGTCTTTTTATTTCCATATCCCCTTCCCATATGTTTGTTTCTTTTCACGTGCCGCCTTCCATATAAGATGATCACCTTTTTATTTCCATATCCCCTTCCCATATGTTTGTTTCTTTTCACGTGCCGCCTTCCATATAAGATGATCACCTTTCATCTTTAAGATTTAAATCCTTCCCTTTCTCTTCATCAATTTGATATGATCGATAAACTGGTGGCGTATCTGCTTTTCATAAATATTGCGATTAGATAAAATGACAATCCCCGGTGATGGTAAAAAATATAGCTATGATACAATTTGCACATTTTCTAGCATCTTTACTGGCATTATCTTATCCTTGAACGTTGTAAAATATTATTCAATTAAGCATATAACGCTGACTACACAATTCATTTATGTGGGTTGAAATGCCTCACAGCAAGCAGAAGCTCATTCAGGAATAAAATAATCGCATGGTATCCTCCTTTTCACCTGCGGTTATGGATTTTATTTCTTCTACTCTTTTTTCACCACCAGGTATAATCTCTGCCACCTCCCAAAGCACTCATACCAAACACCGAGGTCTGAGAGAGGAGCTATGCATTCACGGGGAAGCATTATGGACTGATACATATCTGGCTTGCAATTGCAGCAACTGGTCAGAGAGTCTATGCCCCTAATTATTTGGTATTGTCATATAAATGTTTGGGATACAATTTACATCAAAGGGTAGCCTCTCAAGAGAGTTGTCCCATTAAGTTTGGTATTTATGACTGTATTTCTCCCGGAGGAACCAAATCCCTCGTGCACTTAATTTATATACCTTAAATCTACTCGTGATAAAAGAATAAAGGGCAGATCTCACACAAGAAGACCAGATCTTAACATATATGTACCTTAAATAAAAAAAGGAAGGAAAGATCCTCTCTTTGTAAGAGAATCGATTTACCACTAATATTATTTGAAAGCTGAAACTCTCTTTTGTAGTTTAAGACAAACTGTATTTAACATTGAGAATCTACTCTGTTAAGTACACCACTACAGTTTAAGATTAATATGATCAAGTTTGGGCATCGTTTCCTTGCAGTGAAAACAAGCACAGGGAATGGCAAATTGAACGTGGAATGGAAGGCCCTACGTTTCACAAAAACTGCTGCGATGAAAACTATCTGCCTAAGTCAGTAGGAAACAGATATTGGTAAACACAAGGGAAATGGATATATACCAGTCAAGCACCCTTTCATCCGAAACATACATGATCGAATACTCGCAAACATGCAACTAGCGTAAATGCCACTCGCAAACATGCAACTAGGGTAAATACCAGACAAATTACATTGGTAATTGGACATCGACTACCATACAATATTTTTAAACAAAACCAACAACGCAGCTACAATTATCAGAGGTAATGTGAATTCATATATCTAATCAAATCAAACTTTCTTGAATTAATACTAGTCCACTGTGAAGATTTTGCATGGGTCGGCCCTAATATTTGATGGGATAGGCCAGCCCTGGTGTTTTGTATATTTTAGGTTGGCCTCATGTTTGCTGGGATAGGTCATCCCTGGTGTTTTGTATATTTTAGGTTGGCCTCATGTTATGAAGGATTAATTTATATATTGATCTCAAGATCGATCTAGGGTTGTTATGGAGTTTTTTTGCAACAATCCATTGTATGTTGTAAGTGCATGTTTTTCACACATAGGTTGCTCAGATTGAAGATATGAGATTTTTCATTGCTCATATCTGCTCGTTTATGGACAACCATGCCCAGATTTGATTTAGGGTATTTTTTCATGACCGTTCACTATTGATTTAGGTCCCAAATGTGCCTTTTTCTGTCCAAACCTACTGATTGAAAACTAACATATGGCGAGGACTTATTTTAGGGCTATTTGAGGGATACAACAAGCCCAGGACTGCTGTTAGAAGATTGCCTAGGTCATCAATGTTTCTCAAATTTGAAATTTAATATTGCTTCCTGCTGCAAAAGGGCCTTGAACAACACATTCACCTTCATAAAAACCCCTACAGGATACAGGATATAGGTAATAATTATGCCACACCCATCATGTCACAGTACTAACAGAATAGTTAGAACATCATATCATCATTGCAATGCACTCCTTGAAACCTTGATAAATATAGAAGCATGTTTTATATTATTTAAGTCAAAAGAACTTATCCTCATGTAGACAAATGCACTTGTCCATAGGTAGATATTCTTGCACATCACGTCTTTTCTAGTTGAGGACAAAACAAGCATACTAACCTTGTTACAGAAATAACACACAATTGAAGAGAAACAAGATGGGTAGGCTCCGAGAATATGTAACCTGTTCTTTTTCTAATTGTATCGTATGTATAATATTTCCTCTTGAATATCAACACCAACTTTCTCTCTTACTTTATCCATGACAAACTTTATCAATGAACGCATATTTGTAGAAGTTGATTTCTCCACATTGATTAAAAAGTTTGCATGCACTTCTGAAACTTTTGCACCACACAACAATCATACCTTTCAGTCCTATTTGCTCGATGCTAGCTCTAGCAGAATGATTAGTAGTTGTAGGGTTGTGAAAAACACAACCAACACTGTGTTGGCTGATTTGGTTGAGTTTTATTTATTGTACTAGTTGAGAGCACTAACACAACATCTTAATGAGAATATGCACTATATAAAGGATTTCATTTTGAAAGATAATCATATAATCTTGTGTTCAATTCTCTATGAAAGATTTTGGAATTTCATGTGTGTTCACTATATATAATGTGGATAATATGATTTTCATTTCAGAGAAATTCGCATTTCACATGATTTTATGTTCTATCTTTTAACATGGCAAGAGTTGCAGAGGATTTTGATAAAAAAAAAAATATCAAAAACATAAAAACAATAAGGTGGTTAGTGACACCTCTCCAAGTAAGCTTTCTAGTTTTTTCTTGATGACAGAAGAGGATTTAACTCAAATGTTTCAACTACAATAGCTGCAAGTTGTTGCATGCCCTGAAAGGGTGATTTGCGATAGCTGAATGTGAGTTCAGCTCTCTGAAATACCCTTCGTCTTCCACCAACCATAATGATCTCCACGGATTTGAGAACATATGTAGTGTTATGTTTGGAAGCATTACAAGACACAAAGCATAAGCAACCACGACTTTTTATTGCTTATGTCTTGATATTTTTAAATATGCATTGAGGAAGATGTCGAGCAAACCATGAAAATAAAATAAAAGGAAATGGTTCCAATGATTAAGCAGATAAAAAAAATACAGGACACATTTCCCTAACAAGCACCTGCCCATCTTCTCTTGCATCCATTAATACTGCTTCTCCAACAGTCCTAGGTATACCGGACGCAAAGTCGATCCCTGTCAAACCATCCTTTGAACATTGCAAACTCAACAAGTTGAATGCATAGCCCTTCCCAACTTCAAACCAATCAGCAAATTCTCTAGCTCTATGTTCCAATGTATGACATGCTTTTCATGACAGTAAAGTAGAGCCCGTGCCAATGATGCAATGTACTGTGTAAGGCAGAGAAATCAGATTGTAAGCAAGATCACAAATTAATATAGAAATAAATGACAATATAATGAGTTCCTGAACTAGATATAATACCAGGTACGCTTTCGGTATCGTCATTATTTTACTAATATTTGTTTCCCCTGTGTGAATGCTGGTGTTAGGGAAGTGGGAAAACAAACAAAAATTTTCAACTCTTCCTTAAAGGAACAGAGCTATATCGAGAGAGAATAGTGAAGGCCCTTGCACATCATTGGAAAGTTCCATTGTTATTTCTTGACAGTAGCGTTCTTGCTCCTCATGTATGTATCCTGCAACATATCCATATCTTGTATGGCATTTCGTTGTTCCATATGTTTTCTTGACAATTGTCATTTGCTGTAAATGATTGTTTTTCCTTGTTTTTTGTTTGGTTAATGTATATGCTTTGTACGGATTTAAAGCTGACATTTTGAACTTGAATTGAGGTAGAATCTCGTTCTGAGTTGAGGGTTTTGAGGCATAGGGTTTGAGACAATAGAGGAAAGAAAGACCAAAATTTACATCAAAATAAAAACATTGGTTATTAAAATTTATACTCCCCTTCAACGACCCCGTCACTATGACAAATCCCTTTTTTTTGGCTTGAGCTACCGATTCAGGGAATCAGCATGGCATTTGAAATGGTGAGATTGGACAATGAATCACATTAAAATTTAAGTTTACCAACCACTATTGCATTGTCTATGAATGGTGAGATTGGATTCCCAAAATCATTTGCAGCAACATGTGTATTGTAGAAGTTGACATGCCCTCAAGCAATATGAAAGGTGGACATCACACATCCAGCATCAAACCCATGAAGAGAAATATTGAAGAAAATCTCTATCATAATTACATTAATTACAGAGCAAGATATCCTTGTTAATGCTTCCTGTAACATGGAGTCATCTTTATTCCTACCAATGGACTTTAGTGTAAGTGTTTCATCTTGGATTATGCTATCCATGAGATGGTTCCATTATGTATTCAATAAAAATTAAGTGGCCAACAAACCCTGACCAAACCTATTGTCTTATCCTTGGCTCAACTCTCGTTGTCCACTCCAAATGAAGGGGCCAATTATGGGACCACCTTCATCACTTGCTCCTGGAAATCCTTCAATGTGTTTAGTCATTACAACTATTTGTATACAAGTAGTTGGCTCATTGATGAAATATTATTCCTTTCTTTGATCTCCATGCTCTCATCACATTACCTACACTATTTGTCATTTCATGTATATAAAGGATTTGAGCTAATGGAAGTCACTACATTTCTCCGTAGCCTTTAGTCTCAATTATGAAGACTATTACACTATGATATATTTTATTTTGTAACTCATTTATCTCATCCTACTTGTGTTACATAAGTGCTAGATCCAAGGTTGTCTCTGCGTCAACTTGTAGTAGTTTTACTTTTTCCTGTAGGGTGCCACTAGCACCTCTCTTACCCACTTGATGCTCAACCAGTTAGAGATTATTGAGTATAATCTACTACTATGTTTAGTCACAATCTTGATTGAGTTTTTACCTGTTCCACTTTATGTACTGAGGGCTCTATGTTGTCCATCAATACTTTGGCTTGATAATCACCTTGTATTATACCTGAATAAATCAAATTAATTATGCAATTTTTAGTAGGAAGGTTTTAATCTATTCAATAATATAAAGGATGGTTTATTTATACTTATATCCTTGACTTCTGGGTCTTCTACTTATATTGATGGCCACACAAATTTGAATCTGTGTAGAATTATTCAATTTGACTTGTTAATGTTTGATTTTTCTACCTCATGCTATCTCCTTCTTTTGTAACTTGGCTTAATTTATTTTGGCAAATCTACATGTCTCAGTATAGCTCTGAGTTGAGTTGCTCTATTGTGATGCGCTTATTACCAATTTCTATGGCTAAAGTCTAGTGGGTCCTTATAAAATCTTATGAAGGGTGCATTTATGTCCGTAGTATGGAAGGTTTTGAAGTGTAGTCATATTATAAGGTTCATATGTTCTAGCAGTATGATGTTGTTAACATTTAATATGCTAAGACAGAAAATAGCAGCATTACATTCCATTTCACAATAATAGCATATACAGGATCACTAAAGAAACAACAAGCATAAGCATAAACACAAGAGACACAGATTTATCCTGGGAAACCCTCATGGGGTAGAAAACCCAGTAAAGCTTCCTCAATATAGATGACCAGCAATATACAAAGATGCAAACCAAAGACATGATCTCCTCCTCCACCATAGCAGACCTCTCCTCCACAAGTGTGCCTCTCTCTCAAGTGAGTGTGTGTGTCAAATGAGGAACACACCTCCTCTATTTATACACTACTCTGACATATCTTTTACACAAGTACACGTAGGCTCGTATTTAACCAATGGGTTAAATACCCCACTACAACTGACTAGGCCGACCCCTCTAGGGTGGTCTAATAACCCTTTGACCCACATGACACATACAGGGCCGACCCCCACTAGGGAAGTCTAATAACCCGAGTTACCACATTCCGACGGAGGAATAAACATCTCCGGATATACAATAAGATCTTCACGAAGGAATGAAACATCTCCGGAATACTAAAGTACAAATATAATATTCTTTGAAGTTACAATATCTCAACACTCCCCCTTAACGAGAAGGATATTATAACAACATCTGCACGAGCAAGGAGTCATCAACATCATACATGATACATCTATAAATCATTGGAAGCTTTCTCAACATCATCAGTAACTCAAGCAGTTACTAGAACATCTTCAATACTGGAACATCAACATCTTCAGTACTGAGTCTTTATCTTCTGCAGCACTCGAACAACTAAAGCAACATCAACATCTGGATCCTCACGATCATCAGCATCATCATCTCACGATCATCAGCATCGTCATCACACGATCATCAGCATCGTCATTAGCATCACGATCATCGGCATTGCCATCACACGATCATCAGCATGATCATCAGCATCATCATCACACGATCATCAGCATCGTCATCACACGATCATCAACATCGTCATCACACGATCATCAGCATCATCATCACATGATCATCAGCATCGTCATCACACGATCAGCAGCATCGTCATCTAGATCATCACGATCAGCAGCATCATCATCTAGATCATCACGATCAGCAGCATCATCATCTAGATCATCACGATCAACAGCATCGTCATCTAGATCATCACGATCAACAACATCATCAATACAAGTATAAATATCATTAATACAAGTATCCTCATCAATACAAGTATACACATCATCGATACAAGTATCCTCATCAATACAAGTATACACATCATCAATACAAGTATCCTCATCAATAAAAGTATACACATCATCAATACAAGTATCCTCATCAATACAAGTATCCTCATCAATACAAGTATACACAATAGCAGCATACCCTGCAACACACAAGATCCAATTATGGGATGATCAATCCCTCTCACTTTAGGACATAGGTCCAAGGATGATACAATCCTGATCCGCATACAGGATGATCAGTCCCTCTCGGTTTAAGACAACTCTCATGTCGATGGATGATGCAATCCAGATCAACTTACAGGATGATCAATCCTTATCACTTTAAGACACCTCACCATGTCTAGGGACGAGGCAATCCCAATCTATTTACAGGATGATTAGTCCTTATCACTTTAAGACATCTCACCATGTCTAGGGACGAGGCAATCCCAATCTATTTATAGCATGATTAGTCCTTATCACTTTAAGAGATCTCACCATGTTTAGGGACGAGGAAATCCCAATCTATTTACAGGATGATTAGTCCTTATCACTTTAAGACATCTCACCATGTCTAGGGACAAGGCAATCCCAATCTATTTACAGGATGATTAGTCCTTATCACTTTAAGACATCTCACCATGTCTAGGGACGAGGCAATCCCAATCTATTTACAGGATGATTAGTCCTTATCACTTTAAGACATCTCACCATGTCTAGGGACGAGGCAATCCCAATCTATTTACAGGATGATTAGTCCACTCAATCTCATTTAGGACTATCCTTCCTTTCGAATTACTAGATTTACTGTCCAAGGATGATTTAATCCATTCAATTCATTTAGGACTATCCTTCCTTTCGGAATTACTCGATTTACTGTCCAAGGATGATTTAATCCACTCAATTCATTTAGGACTATCCTTCCTTTCGGAATTACTGGATTTACTGTCCAAGGATGATTTAATCCACTCAATTCATTTAGGACTATCCTTCCTTTCGGAATTACTGGATTTACTGTCCAAGGATGATTTAATCCACTCAATTCATTTAGGACTATCCTTCCTTTCGGAATTACTGGATTTACTGTCCAAGGATGATTTAATCCACTCAATTCATTTAGGACTATCCTTCCTTTCGGAATTACTGGATTTACTGTCCAAGGATGATTTAATCCACTCAATTCATTTAGGACTATCCTTCCTTTCGGAATTACTGGATTTACTGTCCAAGGATGATTTAATCCACTCAATTCATTTAGGACTATCCTTCCTTTCGGAATTACTGGATTTACTATCCAAGGATGATTTAATCCACAACCGTACATTTAGGACCATGTCCAAGGATGACTCAATCCTCAACCGTACATTTAGGACCACGTCCAAGGATGACTCAATCCTCAACCGTACATTTAGGACCACGTCCAAGGATGACTTAATCCTCAACCGTACATTTATGACCATGTCCAAGGATGACTTAATCCTCCACCGTACATTTAGGACCACGTCCAAGGATGACTTAATCCTCCACCGTACATTTAGGACCACATCCAAGGATGACTTAATCCTCAACCGTACATTTAGGACCACGTCCAAGGACGACTTAATCCTCCACCGTACATTTAGGACTACGTCCAAGGATGACTTAATCCTGCACCGTACATTTAGGACCACGTCCAAGGATGACTTAATCCTCCACCGTACATTTAGGACCATGTCCAAGGATGACTTAATCCTCCACCGTACATTTAGGACTACGTCCAAGGATGACTTAATCCTCAACCGTCCACCAAGGACTTCATTCTCGAAGACATACGTCTACGGCTCTTCTTTCGGACTGAAGTCCAGGGATGATCCAATCCCCTCACATGTTCACCAAGAACTTCATTCACGAAGACATACGTCTACGGCTCTTCTTTCGGACTGAAGTACAGGGATGATCCAATCCCCTCACATGTTCACCAAGAACTTCATTCACGAAGACATACGTCTATGGCTCTTCTTTCGGACTGAAGTCCAGGGGTGATCCAATCCCCTCACATGTTCACCAAGAACTTCATTCTTGAAGACATACGTCTATGGCGCTTCTTTCGGACTGAAGTCCAGGGATGATCCAATCCTCTCATGTCCACCAAGGACTTAATTTTCGAAGACATACATCTACGGCTCTCTTTAGAACAAGTGTTCAAGGATGATACAATCCCTCTTCTTTCTCGGAGACACTTGTCTACGGCTCACTTTAGAACTTGTGTTCAAGGATGATGCAATCCTCACATGTACTCTCATCAATTACTATCGATCCTGGGAACCCATAGAGAACCTGATTCACACTTCTTCTTTAATTACACCATTAAGAGAATGGTCTTATCTAGCCACTTGGAGCAAACATCTCATCATGATTCTCTTCTTCTTTCTAAGAGAATCTTCTAGCCACAAGCCTTCTATAGTGTGTTTGATTTGAAAATCTTTTTTTTTGTTTAACATCCATCGCTTGTTCAGTGTTCATCATTCATCATGATCTTTCCTACAAATCAAAATTAAGTACATGATTAGTAATACTTCATAATCATCAAATCATATTGACATGATAACCTATTATGCATACAGATATCATTTACATAGTTATACAACTATTTTGACCAATACTTTGGCACAACACTTTCCCATATCCTGTATGCATACAGTGGCTATCTAGATGCCTTCCATCTCTACCAGAACATACTATCGAGAGTGTGCACAGCTCTTAGCATGTCAGCAAAGAGGTTTCATTCTAGACAAGCAACAACGGAATGTTTGTCCAACTTACCAATCATATGCATATTAGTAGTATACTGTTCAATGCTCTATGAATGTTCACACTCAGCATGATATATTCTAGGAATACAAATATGCATACAAGCAATATCATTTACTATTTCAAATAACAACTCAAATACTTATCTTTTATGTTTGTGTGGTTTCCTCCCGCTTGATCTTCTATATGTCTTTTGAACTTGTATTCATTCTGTACCACTGTGCATGCTCAAGTGTGCACTAGTGTCATCCTCATGATCTCATACACAAACATACGTTCATTAGTATATTCTCCAAACATTCTAATTCTAAATAATCTTGAATATGTATAGTCATGATCATTAGTATTCAGGGTTTCAAGGAAGTCTTCTTTTACTCATGCATATTCTTGTTTGATCATAGTACTCTTCTGGTTAATTAAATCATCAAGACAAGAGACATAATATGCATAAACCCTTGATTACTAACTTTATGAATAAGCATAACCAATCATACCAAGTATACTTATATAAGGGATCCTAACACAAGGTAAGATTCTAACTTGACATAAGAAAACATATATGGATTAGTTATGTACAACATACCTAAACAATCTCTTCAATGATTTAGAGATCCTGAGCTAGAACCTGCATGTCTCATAGGTTAAGCATAATATAACAAAGTCATGCATACCTCGTAAGTAGAACAAATATTATGGATGAGTCTTTGTCTTCATGTTGTCATGGTCATGGAACTTGATTTGTCTTTTGTGATGTACTTGTATCTTGTTAGCAGACAACATCAACCTCACACAACACCATAATGCATTAGTACAATCATATATCCCTAATCAATGAATGTCTTCGATCATTCACATGCATTCATACTGTTACTAGGGTGATAAGACAATTCTAACAATAATCAAGATTCTACTAATAAATAATATGAGGACAAACACATTATGAACTTAATCAAGAATCATATTTCAAGACATACCTGAACCTCCTTAAGTCATACCTGTCGAGACTTCTTGTAGTCTTCTTAAGTAAGGCCTTAGTCTCAACTCCCCCTGAAACTTGATTTGGATCTTGATTAGGGCTTGCTAAAGAAACCCTAAAAATTCAATCTTTGACTTTCATGCTTCTGAATGGATGGAAGGATGTGTCTTGCTGAGCTGATCAAACTAGCATACTTCACTTTTGAAATCTCCAAAATTTGACTCCTCAAAATTTCCTTCGAAACTTCTAGATCTTCTAGACAGGAACCCGAACTAGGGTTTGATGAAGCCCACCCTTCTGTCCAATCAAAAGGTTCAATCCAAGGCTCTAAACTCTTATTTTTCTGAGGAGCTTCCAGCCGTGGTTACAGACTTCAAAAATTCCAACTTTTGTTGAAGCCCTAATTTTCCATCTTTATGATCAAAATCCCGAACTAGGGTTTGATCAAGCCCAGTCTTCTACCCAACCAAAAAATTCGATCTTGGTCTCTAAATTTCGATTTTCCTGAGTAGCATTCAGCCGTGGACTCCGATTCCAAAAACTCTAACTTTCTCCGAAACCCTAAATTCCGGAAGCCATGAATAAAGGTGCTCCAAAAATAATTCTGTTTTGACAGAAATATGCACCTGATTGTTTCTGCCATAACTCTGAAATTTTTGCTCCACAGGGTCTGAAAACTTTTTTTGCAGTAGCCTGACCTGTCATCTTTCCATCCTGACAGGTCTGACCTCAATTGGATTTTCTAAGAGAGAGTTATGCCAAGTGTCGCAACGTGACCTGTTTATGGGATAAAACAGGAGAGCGAACTTGTATGGCATGCCACGTGTCACTGTTTGAACTTTGGCCTCTAAAAACTTTTTCTGAGATAGCTTGCCCTGTTCTCTTTCTATCCTGATAGGTCTGACCTCAATTGGACTCTCTGAGAGAGAGTTATTCCAAGTGTCGCAACGTGACCTATTTATGGGATAAAACAGGAGAGCGAACTTGTATGGCGTGCCACGTGTCACTGGTTCACCCTCGGCCTCTGAAAAATTTTTCTGAGATATTAAAGTCTGTGTGATACTTGTCACATTTTACGAAATTTCATTTGGATCTTCCTAGCCCAAGTTATGACCTTTTTTCCAAGGTTACCTGATTTTGACTGAGATCTGGAAGAGGCAGAAACCCTAACTTGTACTGATCATAACTCATAAAGTACAACGAATATGAGGGTGCCCTTTGGACACAAGGTACCTGGGGATGTTATATTAGACCTGTAAACTTTTCAGACCCTGAAACTTTGCATAAATGTATTTATAGCGAAAGTTCCACGATGACTGGTTTTTGCTATGTAAAACCCTAACCTTCAAATTGTCGTAAGTAAAGCAAGTGTCGTAAGTGTCATACCTTGCCTTCCTTCAGGTTAGCTCTGATACCATGTTAACATTTAATATGCTAAGACAAAAAATAGCAGCATTACATTCCATTTCACAATAATAGCATATACAGGATCACTGAAGAAACAACAAGCATAGCATAAACACAAGAGACACAGATTTATCCTGGGAAACCCTCATGGGGTAGAAAACCCAGTAAAGCTTCCTCAATATAGATGACCAGCAATATACAAATATGCAAACCAAAGACATGATCCCCTCCTCCACCATAGCAGACCTCTCCTCCACAAGTGTGCCTCTCTCTCAAGTGAGTGTGTGTGTCAAATGAGGAACACACCTCCTCTATTTATACACTACTCTGACATATCTTTTACACAAGTACACGTAGGCTCGTATTTAACCAATGGGTTAAATACCCCACTACAACTGACTGGGCCGACCCCTCTAGGGTGGTCTAATAACCCTTTGACCCACATGACACATATAGGGCCGACCCCCACTAGGGAAGTCTAATAACCCGAGTTACCACATTCCGACGGAGGAATAAACATCTCTGGATATACAATAAGATCTTCACGAAGGAATGAAACATCTCCGGAATACTAAAGTACAAATATAATATTCTTTGAAGTTACAATATCTCAACAGATGTTCTATACTGAAGTCTATATGTTACTTTGTGCATCTCCCGCCTCATCCTCTCTACCTATGGTTCCCAGTTTGAATATAGAATTGTAGCTCATTTCATGGGTATCTCTTGTGATTAATTTAATGATGTCATAATTTGTGTTGACCATATGTAGAATTAATTCTACATACTTAGTGTCCTTAGTGATTACCTTGATCATTACCATTTCTATGGCATGGTTTAATATATGCCTCACACCTTCTATCTACATGGTGTCTTGTATTTATTAAGTGCATGCCTTATTTTAATGCTTGTAGTCTATAACATTTCTTCAACATCTTGTCCTTCATGCTTCTAGTCTTCCTATGAATCTACCAAAGTTGGAATTAGACTACTTGTAAGGGTATTCATCTCCATCGCCACCATTTGAAAATAGTTATTCTTTCATTGTGTCATCCTGTCATTGAACTAAAGGTTATCTATATATTTCTGTGACCTTTGTGGTTTGTAAACTATAGAAATGATACCTCCTTTCTTAGGTGACAACAACATGTGTCCTTATAAGGCTTCCCAACTGAACAAGGAAAATGCCAACAAAAGCACCCATAATTGAATACCCCTTCATGTGGGCCTCATTAACTTATGTAATAAGTTGATTCATTTAGTACTAATAATAGTTGAGACACTTACCTTCTGCACATGCATCTACAAGTTATAGGATGACATTGGTGCAATCCCCTTTCTTCTGTTACCTCACTATCTGACATGTAATGATCTAGGTTACCATTTAGACTGGCTTTGTTTTAATGGAGGCAATTTTAGCACCCTTACTTCCTCAATGAGTGGTATTTTTGTTTATAGGTCATGTTCACCCACCTTACAAAATATTAAATCAAAAAAGTATAGCCAACAATACATAGTTGTCCCAAAAAGAAAATAAAAATAGAAAAGTATAAAGTATCAAATTTTATGAGAGCAAAAGTTATATTATGTATGGATAAACTCATGGAAAGGCCCGTGATAATACTCAAAGCGAGTCTGATCTATGAATTATGTGATGTGCCAGGACCCATCTTCCATCCGCAAACCCTCTTTAGATTCCCTATCTACATCCATATCGCGCTCCCTATAGACATGATGACAATGAAAAGAATCAAGATTTCCTTTTAGTAAAAATATTTCTTCCAATCATGATTTATATATGTAATTACGCTAGGCAAATAAATTAAAAACAAAGAAGCGATGCGAGCCAATCTTTCATTATGTAATTACACTCTTTATCTCAATCCTTTCCCTTCAAACATATGTGACATGATTTTAAATAAATTCATGATTTAGATATATAATTACGCAAAGACTTATTACTCTAGTCACCATTTACTTCCTATAGCTTTGCAACTAGTTATGCTGCTACGGGAACGAGATCTGCTCCGGATTTGGAATGTTGTGGACATTAATGCATATCAACATGAAGCAAAGCTCTACCACCAAGAACTTGTTAACCCTTGAAATTGCTCCATAAAAATTTAGAAGGGTTAAAAGCCAGCGAGTTTCCACTATGCTGGTTGTGTTTATTTGTTAGTGACATACATGCTTCAGACAATATGAGCACATTATCCTTTTCCATTTCAGAGAGTTTGTAAAAGGGAAATGATGGAATTTCAGGCTGTAAAGAGGTCATTTCAAATTTTGGAAGCTGCCAGGAATTTAATTTATGAAGCATTTCCAATCGCATCTTGGTCCTATTGAAGGTTTAGTTGTAAGTGTAGATGGTTTACAATTTCCAATGACAGTACTGCAAAGATTTATGATGTAGTCAACTATGATATGATGGTAATGATCTGGTTTCCATTTATTACCGTAACTATAGAATGGGTCTTCAAGCAAGGAGAATTTAAACCAAAGCTTGAAAACAATGGTTGTAACTCACCTGATGTCCATATTTATGATGCACATGTTGATAGCAGTGAGTATTATTTCAAATAAGAGCCATAGGTCCAATAAAAGTTATGAAGTACAAGCATGTTTTTTGACATGGTCATTCTGCAGATACTAAATGCTTGATTGAGTACTGGTCTCCTGCAACACTTAAGTTTCCAGATAAAGGGTTAGTCCTGATGGTAAGCAATCTGTGACTACATCACCTAATCAATGTATTTGAGTCGTTTGGTTTCCGACGGGGAAATTAAGATGGACATGATGCGTCTCGAGGTTGCACAATATTTACAAAATTGATGCCCCATTATGCAAGCTATATACATTTTTTCTTTATACAATGCTCTTGGGTATAGAGATTGTAAATTTGCATAAAAATAAAGTTGCAAGTATCCTTGGTAAGGTAGGAAACAATTAAATATTTTTGCGAATTGCTTTATACCAAGGAGGGAGTCGCAGCAAACAAGTAAAGATAATGACTACAATTGCTGCAAATGCCACAGAGAACATGGAACCATTTGCATACCCTAATGTCTTATGTTGTGCAATAAAAAAACATCGAATTTATCCTTTTCATCTGGAAGGGATTGGACCAAAGCCTTAGAATGAACTCCAGACATAACAATAAAGAGGCAGCATTAAATGAGTTGGTCCAAAATGGCCCAATCGTTGCAACGGTAGTGAACAGGTGTGCCAGGAAATTATTAGAGTAACCATACCATGGTTGACAACCCATTTTCATTTTCAATGAATTTTGTAGAATTGCTTTTAATAACCACTTTGAAATAAACACACAAACATGGCATATGTCTATTCAAGTGGGTATAATTAATTTCAATAACAACTTTGAAATCATTCTATAGGTGAATATTTTTTTCTATAAATTTGTTTGTCAAATAACCAAGCATCAAATTCCCACCAAGTAAGCTCTTGGTAATCCATATGCACTCAACCACCATTATCTCTTGGGGATTGCTTAGATTTTGTTGGGTCTTGAAATAAGATTTAAGAATTCTGATTTAGGAATCCAACGTCTCTTTATTAAGAGCCATAGAAATAAGAGATTATGATCTTGGTGTCTAGTTTCGATGTTGGTTGGGAAAGTGTGATGGTTGAATTCACTTGCTATTATTTTTGTTGCATAGATCTTTAGTATTGTTGTCCTAGGGATTCCTCTTGTTGTCCCACCATCGTTTATAACTTGTCAACATGTCCTACATCATTTTTCCCTACAATGCAATTTGTCACAACCTTTGCAATGCAAGTTATTTGGCTAAGTACTTATTATACAAATGTTAACTTCTCTTGAAATTGTTGAACCAAGAGCAACATGATGCTAGCTTCATAAGAAAAATCTAGTTCCATGAAAGCACTTGAATGTCATGAAGCCATGAAGAACATGAAACTAGACATGAAAATTAAATGGATTTTTTCTTAAAATGGGTGTTCAAAATGGCTCAGAATTTTCAAATCCAACAAAAGCCTACCTTATATTTTTGACTTGATCCCTTCCTCGTGATTGAACCACTTTCCAATAACATCAACAACGCAGAAACTGCATGTGGGGGGACCACTCTCCTCCCAACCAACCCTTAGTTGATAGCTGAGGCCCCCGAGCCTTGAGTAGATAATACTATGCGAGACAACTAGATAATTCACCACCCAACCTTAACCCTCCATACATAATGTTCATATCCTTAGCACTCCCACTTTGTCCATAGACCACTGATTGAAAAGATAACCTTGGAGCTCCCACTTTGTATTGAAATCATGTTACCACACAGTCCCATTGTCCTACTTCTATGGTCATTTGTTGGACATTAATAAAATTATCTTCTCTTATCTAGAGCTATTTTTTTTGGATTCTCTTGGGATATATAAATGGTTGTAAATCATGCCATGATAGTGCATCCTTGTTCACATTGGTAGGAAATTTGGTTCTCAAGTCAAAGTCCCATTGTTAGGAGATCAGCCAACGTGAGTAGAAAAATAAAATAAAATATGGCATTTAGACCCTTTTGCAGACCACCTTAATAGATTGTATAAGTGTTTTGGATATTATGTTGCCTTATCATGGTATATTTTTTTGCTTATCAGTGTGTTTTGAAAAATAAATTGGATTTTAAACATCGTTGTCTTTTGATATTATTGTCTTTTCTTATAATTACAAATGATGCAATCTAGATGTTCATATTGCTCCTCTCCTCAATTCTGAAACGGTGCTAGCTCAATGGAAGAGCGCGTACCTTACAAGTAGGAGCTTGGTGGTTCGATTCCTCTGTGCCCTATTGATATTGCAATATTGATATTTTTAATAAAATATATTTTATTATGATTTATTATGGTAATAGAGGGGGTTTCAAACCGCCTTTGTATGTTTCTATGAGGTGGGTTATAAGATGCCTTCATATGTCATTACAAGGGGGGTTCAAAATTGCCCTTGTATGTTACAACGAGGGGGGTTTAGAACCTCCCTCGTAGGTACCTACGAGGGGGGTTTGCAACCACCCTCATAGGTACCTACGAAGGGGGTTTGTAGCTGCCCTCGTAGGTACCTACAAGGGCGGTTTGTAACCGCCCCCAAAGGTTTGTAATAAGGACATTTAGGGGGGCTTCTCAACCTCTCCCATAGGTGTCTACGAGGGGGGTTTAGAACCACCCCTATAGGGATTTCAAACTACCTCTATAGGCCTCTATGAGGGGGGTTATAAACTGCCCCTATAGGCCTCTACAAGGGGGGTTCCAAACCTCCCCTATAGGACTATACGAGGGGGGTTCACAACTGCCCCTATAGGATTCTACGATGGGGATTTGAAATCACCCCTAGAGTCCTCTACAAGGGGGTTTGAAACCGCCCCTATAGTCATCTACAAGGGGGGTTCCAAACCACCCCTGTAAGTTTATATGAGGGGGCTTATGAGGGGGGTTCACAACCGCCGTCATAGGTCTCTATGAAGGGGGTTCAAAACCACCCCCATAGGTCTCTATGAAGGGGTCTACGAGGGGTGTTTGAAATCACCTCTGTAGGCCTCTACGAGGGGGGTCACAAACCACCCCCGAAACTCACTTTTGGGGACGGTTCCAATCTTGTCAAAAACCATCCTTAAGGGGAAAAAAATTTAACATCGATGCCTTTAGGGGCAGTTTTTCCAAAACCGCCAACAAAGCCAAAACCCCCTCCCGTAGGTCACATTTGGGGGCGGAAGACAACCCCCCCTAAAGGCCAAAAATGTAGTAGTGACATTTGGTCTAGTCATGCATTTAACTTTGGTGGATAGGTTTCTCACTAATATGGTGAATGAATTTGAATTGGAGTTTGGTTCAATATATTCAAATCGTGGCAAGACCAAGGTTTGACATCCATTGTTTCTTCAGTCGTTTTGGATTCCTTCTTATATGAACTTGAGGCATTCAAAAATTAATTTCGGTCATTTTTTCCAATTTTGAACATGCATGAAAATTAAAGGAAAAACCCCTTACTAATCAACAAATGAATTAGCAAGCTTGGGAAGGCATGCTAACTATGTATGATGATAGTAGAAAATGCATGCCTTAATACCTTGTAATTTTCTAATATGAATTATGCATACCCAAGAAGGTCATATTTGAACTTTTTTCCCATGGTGTAGGTAGAACCAAATGGGTATTTGTTAGATATGTCTTCCTCGAGTGAGGGGAGTTTAGGAAGGCTAGAGGAAAGTTAGACATCCAGTAGGCCTACAAGAGTTATATCAACTAGATGTCAAAAGATCAGAAGAAAATTCCATAAACACATCGAATTTTTTCTTGTTGAAGGGGGGTCATGTTCCTATGATGATGAGACAATAGGAAACATTGAGGTTCCCTTGAGGTACAAACATCTAGTGAAACAATGGTTACCCAAGGATCTTCCTCAACTGAACACATATTTTGGTTTGAACGAGAGGATATATCGAATTGCACCGTCATCATTGCATGGTTTGGGGTTGTTTTGCATGGATGGCATAAAAGTCGGTTACGACAGATGTACAGAATTGATGGAGTATGTTGGACCCTATTACAACTACAAATATTGGATGCACCTGGTCCAATATACATGAAGTCTGCACAAATATGGATTGTCAACAAATTATTTACAACTGAAAGACAAAGATCAAAATAAAGGAGCAATGTTGTACATTGACGGAACACCAAAATCCACAAGGAATATTGCATGGTTTATAAACAGTACACAACTAGGGTCTACATTTAAGCAACCCAATTTCATATTTGAGGGATGTGAAGGAAACCATGTTTTTGTATGTTGCATTAAATCAATAGCTGTAAGGGAAGAGTTGCTTATTAATTACAATTTGAATCGAGTAGATACAAACACGGTTACTATGGGAGTGGTAAATCTAATAATTTACCCAAACTTTTATTAATGAGTTTAACATCTTAAGGATTTTTCGTTAGTCTACTGTTATAATTTCGTTTAAGTTTTCTATATTTACTTCAAAGGGTAGTGATCGAGGCATCTCCCTAGTAGCTGGTCAAAGGAGTACAACTCCCTCGATGCAGCAGGTATACATCTTTGTAATAGTACAAATATAATAAGAAAAAAGAGGTTTTTTTGCTATGTTTTTTCACGAGTATATTCATTTGGTTTATATAATGTTATTTGTTTATTTGTTGTAGAGTGTTGATCGGGGAAACCACCCTGTTGTTGATCAGATAACAACAACCTTGGGGCAACAGGTAAACTTGATTGTAATTGTATACTTTAAATACGTCAAAATGTTTTCTTATTATGTTTTTTTGTGAGTATTTTGGTTTCGTTTAGATAATTGTTTCTATGTTTTTGATGCAGGGTTTTTTAAGGGGCACCTCCATAGAAGTAGATGATACCATAATTGCCTCGAGGAAGTAGGTATACATCGATGCCATTGTACAAATTTAATTTGAAATTTTTTTTTTATTGTTGTGGTTTTTAAAGAGTATATTCAATTCATTTAGATAATGTTATCTATATTTTTGTTGCAGAGTGTTGATCGGGGAAACCACTCGGTTGTTGATCATACGACAGTAGCCTCCAGGAAACAGGTAAACCTGATTGTAATTGTACAATTTAAATACATCAAAATGTTTTCATATTATGTTGTTTCCATGAGTATTTTGGTTTCGTTTAGATAATTTTTTTCTATGTTTTTGATGCAGGATTCTGTACGATGAATGTCCCTATTAGTAGATCGGGGTAGATCACCTATAACCATTGATCTGATGAGTAGACCGTCTTAGAGGTGGCAGGTATAATTCATTGGAATTGTACAAATATAATATGTAGCATAATGTTTTTTTATGTCTTTTCCATGTGTATATTGGTTTCTTTATGATAATGTTTTCTACTTCTTTTTAGCAGGGGGATGATTGGGGCAAGTCCCCAGCTGTGGATCAAACGACACCTGCATTGAGGCATCAAGTAAACCTAATTGTAATTTTAGGAATCTATCATGATCGATATTTTTTGTTAATATACTTTTTTGCTTAGTCTATTGCTTTCACGTCATTAATGTTTTATATATTTTTGTTCCAGACCATTGATTCGGCATGTGATCGAGCGTCATAGAAATCAATAGCTTTTGATGCAGATGATTTGATGCGGGATGTTGACATTGGTTCTTCTTTAGACCTGATTAAGATGATAGAGAATACCTTGAAAATAATTAATGAGGATATCCTTCTTCTCCTATTCATTCAGACACAAACAAATGAGATTAGAGCTAAGGTTGATGTCTTGGTAAAGACATCTTAGGCATTGAAAGTAAGTTGGGGAATATTGAATCATAATATAAATTCATTTATTATTTTATAATTTTTAGTTGTATATGATGGTGAAATTTCAGGATATGGTTTATATTTACAGGATTTTTTGCGACCACACAGTAGTACTAGTCAAGGCGGTGTTGGCCCTAGTGATGCTCGTGGAGAGTCATCATATGAGAAAACAACTCCACGTACATCTCATGTGCCATTATTTCCGACTGAACAATTGGAAACATGTTCTGCGACACCCTTGAGGCCATCCGTGAGTGCACCCGCTAGTGACCGGCGCACACTAGATCGTGCAGAAGAAGGGGTCGATGCAAATCCTGTTAGTATTGATATTGTTGAAGCAACATTTCCTGGATCTTCCCACATCACTAGAATGGGTACAGTATAGAAAACATTTTTGGTGGACGAAGAGCTCATTCCAATAAATATAGAGGAGATGCCAGGTAATTATACATTGTTGATCAATTTAGTGTTTATAATCTAATTGTAATATACCGATAAAACATTGTTTTCAACTAATGATGGCATGATCATTTTGAAGGAAATGATGTTTTCTATAAGAATCTAAATGGTTTGTCCTTGGAGATATTTGGGCCCACCATCCGCACAAGGTGAGATAAAAAAATTTAAAATTTAAAAGATGAGCTCACTAATAGATTGGTTGGCATGTTTGACAATGAGACCTTTAATAGAGTTGCGGTCCTAAAGAAGGTTGGACAACATATGAATATTGTCTGAGACCAATATAGGGTTCATCTAGAAAGGAACCCTAGGTATGAGATCCCTACGATGATTCCAACAAGAGAGTGTAAATCCCTAGAGGATGATGGAAAGGATAGGGCTCTGAGAAAACAAGAAAAGCTGCCACCAGGCACAGGGAGGTATGCAATACTTTCCATAATGTAATTATAAACCTTATTATTATTAATTTTTATATCAAATTTGGAACATGTAACATATTTCAACACTTTCATAGGATGTCAGACGCATCAAAGGCCACAAAGGCAAGACAAGAAATAATTGGTCAGCATAAGCTTGGTCCTGTTGGTTATTCAAAAAAACTAATAATGCATCCAAATAATAAAATGGAAATTATTTTAATTATATTGCACCGCAAAAGGTAAATTCATGATGTTATGGAAATATGCAGGAAGACCGATTCAAGGATGTGCCCACTGAGGATGACTTGAAGCTTGGATTCTATGGCGGCTTCGGAGTTGTTGTTGAACGCCGAAAAATATTTTCTAGGAAAACACATTGTTCTGGTGATCCATATTGCACACATGCATATAAAATATGTATAGTTTATTGAAGATTTATTAGTTGTGCAATCTATTTGTTATAAATAATTTCCATAAAATATTGACTCTGTTTTGAGAAGGAAAGCACCAATCCACTCAACATCGAGGATGGACAACAACCAATCGAAGATCGTGCTTCGAATCTTGGTAATCAATTTATTCATATGCTACAATTTTAAATATTGCATTGCAGATGGTGAACATTAATTATACTTTTCCATGTTTCAAATGCAGATCATGTAAAGGGTCACACTGTACAGGTTGAGCCTAGACATGAATATGAAGAACATGATGTGGCCACAATAGGTAAAAAGAACCTTTGTAATGTTTTTTTAAATGAAATAGTTGTCATTATAATATCAGAACATATCAATGTAACATTTTCACATTATTGCAGCAAATCCGGACCCCTTTCCACAAAATCCACACCGTGAGTACTCTACTAGGAAGCCATCACAGCAAGTTGATGAAGTACCAAGAACTAAACAACAAGTTCCAGAAGATGAGTTTCTTGTTGATTTTGTGAAGAGAAAAAAAATAGAAAGAAATGAATGAAGAAATATCGTGTAATTATTTTTGATAATATAATGTCATGCATAATTTTTTTCCTATTGAATGAATGAATGGTTTAATGAATGCTAGCTTTTATTGAATGAATGGTAAATGTTTGTTTATGATGAAATCTGCATATTTGCACATAGTTCTTTTTTCAAGTACATGCATTGGCTATGGGGAATTGAGAGTGATGTGAGGGGGGGGGAGGGGCCATAAGAGCTTCCACCTTCACGTGGTTGTCCCAGATGTCACCATCAATGTTCTTCTTGGCACCATCATGGCCAAAAAAATGTAGGGCCTCAAAATAGCCCTGGAAGATCAAGATGTAAAAAACAACCAAGCTATAAAAATGTGTCTTTGAGCCAATGGACTAGGTGGGTGGCCACCAATGTCTATCTTGAGTGAAAAATCCACTAATCCACTACCTCTTTCTTTACTTGGCCACCAAATTTATCTTTTTTTCAACACCTTGTTAATTAGATAAGCCCTTTATTCTCCCCATAAAATAATTTTCTTCATATTGAGCATATGCTACCGAGATTACCACTTCCTCATTGTAGTAATATTTTCTTTCATTCACATTCGTTACAAGCCCATACGTGTTCACTACTTTACATCTGACATTACTTTGAAATCCACCAAGAACACTAATTCTAGTTGTTTCTAAAAAAATTATTGAGCACAAGTTATTTTCTCACTAGGCTATTAAGGGAAGGAGGCCACTAGTGCACCACCCTAAAAAACCCACATGAATTTTCCATGTATACAAACCCACATGGAATATAACACCATCCATCTTGGTCAATTCATATGTGGAGGTAGGAAACAACTTCACTAGACACTTGATTTCATTGTTTAGCATGCCCCTTCTCACCATTTCATGAAAGCTCTTCTCTTTGCCATTTATGATGTGCACTAATACCTACTCAATATCTCCACCCTGAAACCCTTCAAAATTTTCCCTATAACTATTCATGGTGTCTCTACTAGTGGAACTCCCTCATCTTTTTTATTTCCTATCTACCTACATTGTTCATGTTCTATTGATGGTTCACTTCACATTGACTTTTCTTAAAGCTTTATCCCTTTCCCTTGTGCAATGTTCTATTTCCGATGTTGGAGACCATTTTTGGTGACCCAATGGACTTTTATAGTTGCAAAAGAAATCAATCACAATTTGGAGACGGGATTCAACATTTCTCTATCCCTTTGAACACACCGAAGGAAATATAAATCCATAATGTTGTGATTGTATGTATTTCCTTTGTGTTGTGAGTGTTCCTAATTCTTCTTTCATTTTATAGTTTTTTGCATAGGGAAACCATGGAGACCTTGGTTGTGGAGCTAAAACAATGATCTGTATGATGATGATGAAAGAACTAGGGGTGGTAAAAGCTTCTTTGAGTGGTAGGAATTTATTAAAATCAAGCCTATAAATTTGTATATGGTTTTCAAGATAATAGAGGTTTAGTGGAAATATGTTTGGCCTTTATTTTATATATGGTTGTTGTTTCAAGTAGGGATTTATTACATTTGGATTTGAGTTGACTTTTTTGGTTTGAATGTGTTTTGTTTTGGTACTAATATCTGTTCTATCTCTTATCATCATTTTTCATGGTACTAATAATATTTGTAATATGATGTAGTTGTGAGGGACCCTGCATGAGGTATTTCCATACAAATAGAGAATCTGGAGAGGATTCCAACTATAAATCTACAGGTTTAACAAAAGTGCAAGTAAGGGTAAGTTCAAGATGCCACCACTTCTTGTAAATGGGATGCTAGTTTTTGAGCTTTTCCAATTCTTGTTATTATCTTGATTTCCCATGATTACTCGTATTTGGTGCAGGATATACAAAACTTATTATGCCTAAACTGCAAGCATAAAAAGCATTAGTACAATTTGATAAAATGGTATGCTATTTAAAGTAACACGTTGTCTTATGGACATGAGTATATTCATGTGAACATATATAATATATATTGACATGGTGTGTGGAAGGCCCCTTATATAGCTTCATCCTTGGGAGGTGTCAAGCTTGGCACAGATGGTCATAAAGACCTGTTTGACTAGGTCACTAGACAATTTACAAAACTTAATTATCAACACAATGTTGTACAAATTTTGAAACCGACATCCCTTTCTCTACAAGTATTACATATTGTAGTTGTCCATATTTTTCTGTAATCATTGTCTTTGGAATATTTCATTGAAACTGTGATGGATATTAGGACAATTCATACTTGAGATGGTATTATCTATAATTGTTAAATTAGAACACATACTATTTTTCCTTTTTTTAGACTAGTTTCCTAGCTATTATAGTGTTTTTTTGTTAGTTATGATCTCCTGTATGTTTCCGATAACATTATTAATTATCTCATATTTTCATATGATGCCTAACTAGAGACATTTACATTCTACTCCTACATTCCTTAGATGTATATGCCCTCTTGGCTATAAGAGGTGGTGAGTACTATATTAATGTAAAAATGATCATCAAAAACCCCCATCTCATCTCAAAAATATGCATGATGTATTCCATGTTTTTTATCTTAGGAATTACGTCTTGTATCCTTCCATCCTTCCCATGTGTTGATATTTGAGGGATTACAAGTTTCCAAGGAGTAAGATATCCAAGTAAATCCCTTCTCTATAAGTTATACCATATGTTTGTTAACTTAGGAGCTGTGAAATTTAACAAATCAAGGACTAACGAGACCAATATAACCAATGATATTCTTCTTTGGAGGACTAAGAAACTATGAACCATGACTTTCCTAATTTATTTAAATAAAATTGCTTTTATAGGTCTCGCTAACTAAATGTGGCATGACTAAAGATAAGAGTAATTAATGGAGGACAAGTGGAGTCTATCCATAGAATTTTGGAATAGATGAACATGAAGAATAGCTATATAAGTGAGGTTGAGAATATGAATACATATTGGAGGTTGGGATCAAACTTTGGTATAAAGTAGTTCTTTAAGATTGGCTTATGAAGAAAGAATTAGACATTGGAATAGTTTTATATTAAGCGCTCAAGGAATCTTAGTCATTTCACTGATATTTTGGTTGGGAGGAGATTCATTGCACACAAATTAGTTGTAACTTGGATGGAGTGAGAGACCAATAAGCTGGTCATAAAATTTATTCAATTTGTTTGGTATGACTCACACCTCTTTGACTTTCATATTTTTGAATTATTGAGTACTAAATTGGCTAATAGTTAAGGGTCTTTTGGTGAAAGGAAATGATACATTTTTTTTTATATGTGCACGTGTTGACCTTGTTTGGCACTACAATCACCAATAAAAAAATTCTACCCAAATAGATATGAACACTTTAGATTGACAAATCATATGCTTTATATCTTATTTCATTGAGCTTGTTAGGGTCATGGTGAAAACTATGGTGTAAGTGGTTTTATTTAATTATATAAGTCACACTATTAATCCTTCAAAGCATTAGTGGGAAGTGGAACCAACAATATCACATAGTTCATGGCTCTCAAAGTTCTACTTAATATTGAATTGGATTTTGGCTTGCCACATCTTCATATTTTTGGTTATTCTGCATTGGGAATATCTTGGAAGAATATCAACTACAACTCCAAAGTATCGAATTATTTCCCTTAGCTACTATCGTAAGGCAATACATGGTGCACTTTGAATATCCTAATCTTACATATTTCTTTTGGTAACACGACAATAAGGTAGAAAATTTGTCTAAACGACATATGATCTTTCCAACATGACATGTTCGTATTGAACATGATCAAGTCACTATATCCATACTTGAATATATTTTATAAGGATTGAAGACATGGTCTACAACTCATTAGATAAATTTTAATAAAAGTTTGTGAATATTTATGCATTTGTATATGAACCTTTTGGTATTTCTATTGAATTTCAAGCATGTCACTAGGTAGAAAAATTTTGTACAAGTTAAGAACTAATAGAGGAGTATCAAACCGCATTTCATATTTATATTCATTGTTATAGGAGAACCTATAGATTTTATTTTGTGTTCTTTCTAGAATAGAAAATTATTTCTTTTATTTTGAAAAAAAAATTATGAAGTGTTTTAATGAGCAAATTCCAAAGCACCTGAGGTGTTTATGTATTCCTATATGGATGAAAATTTGTGTATAAGAGTGATATTGGAACTATCCTATTGGGAAAATTCAATATATAAAATGCATAATCCAACTAAATACTTATCTTTGAGTTGTTTCCATATGTACACAACCTTGTTAGACAATTCAATACACTTAAACTAAATGGTTTCTATGGGTAAAAATTCAAACCATGCCTCAGATTGGAATTTTGATAATGCCAACACATGATTTTAATCAATACCATCGTTTGCTTGAAATTACCAATATCGAATGGAAAAAATATCAATATTTTGCCCAAAGGTCCAAATCTAGTCTTTAGCATTGAGACTATTGACCTCATTTTAAATCATCCTACTACAACCCTATATGGTAAAGGACCCATGGATAAGGGTCTCATTGGCATTGTCATATTAATATGAATATCATAGAGTGGAATATTTATTAACTTCACTCACAAATATTGAGTTCTTTCCAGATGTATCTCACCTTCCTAGATAATTTACAACACTTCACTTAAATAGTCCCTGGGGAAGAAAATGCAATACATTCCTTAGAATAGAATTTCTACCTACCAAAACATGTGATATCTAATAGAATTTTTATTTATTTTTAAATTCCCCATCGTGGTCGGATATCCAATGGCTCGGATATCCGATGGCCCTTCCAATGAGTCCGATGACCTTGCCATACCACCGAAGACAAATGTTGTTGGACATTTTATTTTGTTTGTGGTTATATGTGTTGGATATCCAACAGAATTGTGGTCGGAAATTCGACATTCTGTAAAGTAATGTGGTTCAGATATCCAAACTTTTGTGGTCAGATACCCAACAAGTATATTGAAAGAATTATAATCGGATATCCGACCTGTATGTGTCGGATATCCGATGTATAAATTAATAGATTTGTGGTCGGATATCCAACATTGTCTCATCGGATATTCGACGAGGCAGTATTGTTGTCGAATATCCTAAGGTCGACCGATGTTTAAAAGAGGAGAGGCTTGTTGGATTGTCAACAACTTGATGTCAAAAATCAGACATATATGCCATCATATTTTGGGTTTAGATTTTCATGTGATGTTATGTTTTATCAATAGTTGTGTAATGTCCATTGGTACTGTGTAATAGCTATGTAACCACCACCTTTAATGTTACAAAATGCACATGTGTTTTATAAGAACATAACATGTAGGAATTTTTCTATGAAATAAACAATAATTTTAAATTTCCAACAATCACTCTAATAGGTTGAACAATAATCTACAGTTTGATTCACACATTCTTTGGGAAGGAATACGAAAAAAACTCTCAATTTGATCATCACATTTTATATTCTCCATCATTTAGTTTATGATAATTGAGGAGAACCTTGAAATCATTGAGTAATTTTGAATAAAATCCAATAGAAGACAACCATAGATCATCTCTGGTTAAAGAGAACCATATACCAATTGAAGAGCACCATATCCAATTGGAGAGCACCATATCCAATTGAAGACTCCAATAGGCCATATCCATGATTCACTTGAGAAGCACCTCGAATGCATTGAACAATATTGAAGAATATCCAATAGAAGAGGACCACAAACCATCTCCAATTGAAGAGAACCATTGACCAATTGAACAGAACCATATACAATTAAAGAGCACAATCTCCAAATCCATTGAGGAACACCAAAGACGTTGAGCAAGGTTGAATAATATCCAATAGAAGAGCACCATAGACTATCTCCAATAGAATATCAACATATACCATATCCACCGTTCATTTTATTTGAATTGTCGTGATGGGAAATTTATGCAATCAAATGATAAAATAAGAAAGGAAGAACAAACCTCAATAAATCATTGAAGAAAATAGAGAGAATAAAATATTAGCGATGATTAACTAGAGACATTCTATGGACACTCATATGAATCAAATTATAGGTGATGGCATGGCTCTTCCTACCAATTCACGTCAAGAAAAACAAAAGCATTAACTAGAGGGGCCCTCAGTTTCTACAATAATTGAAAGACAAGCATCCCATGGCAATAATCAAGAAGTAAATAATTGGTGCTCATCGGGGGAAGTTTGGATCCGCTCATCAAGGCCACATCAAACAGTTGCTTATTTGGTATCTTGAGTTTATACATGTGATGAACTTAGAGAGGTGTTACATGTAGAACATATGGTTGAAGAAGAGAATATTCTTAAGACCATCCAAGAGGATGTCCTATTTCCACCATCTAGTTGTTAGCAAGAGAAAGAATGACCAAGTGCAATTCTAACCTCCCTACCTCCATTAGCCAATAGACACGAACACCGAAATGTATACAAATTGATGAAAGCCTCGTTAGTTCGCTCAAAGGTAAACTATCTAAACACAATATTCCATATCAAACTCGGCAGATACGTGTTAATTATTTTTATTCTAAATGTGATGTAGATAAATGTAGATTATTTTTATCATTGTTAAAATCTAGGTGTATGACTATTGTTAGGAGAAAGCTAAGGATAAATATGATAAACAACTCTTTACCAAGTTCTCATATTGTTAAAATCTTAGTAGATTCCTTTAGTGCAATTGGTAAGAAAACTTGTTCAAAGGATCACAATGCAGCTTGTTGAGTGTTGTTACAAGCAATCATAAAAGGGAACACTACAACCCTTAATTTTCTTAATCCTGCATATAAATTTTTTAATTTGAATGTCAAAACACTTCATAGGTATTCTATTAGAAGAGAAAATCTTGGAACCAGCTAGACATATTTTTGGGCCTTCATTGCCAGGCTTCCACATTCTATCATGAAGCTAATTGTTGTAGTAAAGGGATTAGTGAAGATGTTTTGGCATGATAACACCAAGCCCTCTTCAAACCAGAAGTATGTACTAAAATTTAGAATGGGTTCAAAGAATTGTGAACCACACATTAAACACCTTCTTAACACACTAAGTTTTTTTGACCCAAAATCTGACGGCGAAAAAGTCGAATTTGCTACAACATATGGTCGCTCAGCCGACAATTCCAGTCTTTTTTTTGCGTCGGCGGCATGTCGGCTAAAATCCAACAAAGTTGAAAACATCGGATCTCCGATGCCCCTACCTCGCTGGTGATCCGACTTCCTCCAGCTTTATAGGTAGTCAGATAACCAACAGCTTTAACTTCCAAAATTGGTTGGATATCATCCTTTTTTCATCGAATATGAGGCACACATTCCAACGTCCCTTCCCTGATGGCGTCGGTTCAGTCATCGGTTATGCGACTCCCATAACATACAAAAAAGGGTGGATCCGACGTTCCAAGCCGTCAGAAGTATGGCAAATGCGTCTGATGTTAGCCTGTGGTCATCGGTTTAGTCATTGGTTAAACGACGTCCATAACATACAAAAAAAGGCGGATTCGACGTTCCGAGCCATCGAAAGTATGGAAGAGGCATCGGATGTTAGTCTCCGGTCATCGGTTAAGTCGTCGGTTAAGTGACATCCATACCATACAAAAAAAAGTGGATCCGATGTTCCGAGCCATTGGAAGTATGGCAAAGGCGTCGGATGTTAGCCTGCAGTCGTCGCTTAAATCGTCGGTTAAGCGACTACCCAATACATTTAAGAAACAAAAAATATTTTTGAAATACGTCCAGTGCCTAATAATGAAAAAGATTAGCTGCAGGTGGAACTTGTCCCTATTTTTTTAACATTCTCAGCCTTTAAACTTTGCATCGAAATAAAAATAGGGTACAAACTGAACTGAGGAGATTTGAACCTACGACCAGTTCGTACCCTGTTATTTTTTCGATGCAAATGATATGTTTTCTTTAATTTGCTGTTGACTTTAATTCCCTAGCGTAAGAGGAGCCATTATGGTCAGGTTGCATCCCTAAAAAAAGATGAACATTGACAACAAGCAGCATGTTTCTAATTGTTGTTGGTCTATGCTAGCTTAGTTGCAAATATCATGCTTCAAAAGAAGCCAGCCTTGAATGGTAAATATACCAATTTGGAAGGGTTTAATGTGAGGTTAAGGATATTGATTCCAAGGAAATTAAAGAGAAGGTTAAGGATATTGATTATAGTGCATCATTTACTCAACCTTTTAAGTTATGGAAACTCGAAATTGGTTATGAGGAGAAACCAAAAATCACAAGAAGCTCCAAGAAATTGTCAAAATTTAAATGACACGCGAGTGGGTTGTAGAAAGCTATCATCATAGCCATTCATTGAGCTCCTCTCTGTTTCGAGAATAATTTCATATTCTCTACTGAACAGGGCCAACCACGTGAATTTGGAAGCTCTTATGGCCCCTCCCCCCCCCTCACATCACTCTCAATTCCCCATACCCAATGCATGTACTTGAAAAAAACAAATATGTGCAAATTAATCCATATTTCATCATGAAATTTCATCCATATATGTGCAAATTCATCCACATTTCATCATGTGGAAACTCGAAATTGGTTTGAGGAGCAACCAAAAATCACAACAAGCTCCAAGAAATTGTCAAAATTTAGATGACATGCGAGTGGGTTGTAGAAAGCCATCATCATAGGCATTCATTGAGCTCCTCTCTGTTTCGAGAATAATTTCATATTCTCTACTGAACAGAGCCAATCACGTGAAGGTGGAAGCTCTTATGCCCCCCCCCTCACATCACTCTCAATTCCCCATACCCAATGCATGTACTTGAAAAAAACAAATATGTGCAAATTTATCCATATTTCATCATGAAATTTCATCCATTATTCATTCAATAAATGCTAACATTCACTAAACCATTGTTTCAGTCGATCAACACATTCATTCAATAAAAGATAACATTCAATAAACCATTCATTAATCATTTAGTCAGCACATTCATTCAATAAAAGTTGAAATTCAATAAAGGTAATAGTTTACTACACTGAATCATTAAAACATTAGAACATTCATTAAACCATTCATTCATTCATTAGACCAAAAATCGTGGATGATATATTGTTATCAAAAATATTTAGACGTCGTTTTTCCCGTCACTTCTTTTTATAAGTTTTTCTTCTCTTCAGTGGTACATAATCTATAAGAGGAGCATCTACATCTAGACTTTCTCCTCCAGTTCTTGGTTCTTCAGCAGGCGCTTCTGGTGATGTATGCAATATCCTAGCTGATTGTTGTTCTAGACGTGGATTTTGAGGCAAGGGGTTCGGATTTACTGCAACGATGTGAAAATGTTACATCGTTATATTTTGCTATTGTAATGACAAGTTTTTCATTTAAAAAAATTCATTACGAAGGTGTTTTTTTACTTGGTGTGACCAAATCATGTTTTTGATGTTCTTGTCCAGTATCAACCTGTACAGTTTCACCCTCTACATGCTCTGCAGTTGAAATATGGTGAGCTACAATTAATGGTCACCATTTGCAATGCTATACATAAAATTGTAGCATATGAATAAATTCATTACCAGGATTCGAAGCTTGATCATCGATTTGTTTTTGTCCCTTCTTGACACCAATGGGATCATTGCTTTCCTATTAAAAACAGAGTCAGTATTTTACATCAAGTATTTGTAACAAAAATATTGCACAAGCGACAAATCTTCATTAAACTATATAGATTCTATATACCTGTGCACCGGATGGATTGGTACCACAAGATTGTGTTTTCCCAGATAAGCTTCTTCGATGTTGAACAACAGCTCCCAAGCCTTCCTGAAAGCCAAGCTTCATGTCTTCCTTTGTGGGTACTTCATTGAATTGACCGGCCTGCATATTTGCTTATCGTCATTAATTAACATTTTATGGTGCAATAAAATGAAAAATAATTTTCAATTTATTATTTGTATTCATTGTTGGTTTCTCGAAACTTACAATCTGTGCCGCCAAATTCGAATAAGCACTAGGGCCAAGCTTGTGCTGACCTATTTTTTCTAGTCTTGCCTTTGTGGCCTTTGATGTGTCCGATAGCCTATGCAAGTGTTGAAATACATTAGATGTTCCAAGTTCGATATAGAAATCAAGGATAATAAGGTTTAGAATTACATTGCGGAAAGTATTGCATACCTCCCTGTGCTTGGTGTTAGGTTTCCTTCTCATCTCAAATCCCTCTCCTTTCCATCTTCCACTAGAGCTCTCCACTCCATTGCTGGAATAATTGGTGGGTGCTCATACCTATGGTTTTTTCCGAGATGTGTCCTATATTGGTCTCGGACAACCTTCACATGTTGACAAGCCTTTTTCAGGACATTGGCATGACTGAAGGTTTTTTCCCCGAACATGCCAACCAACCGATTAGTGAATTCATCTTTTAAATGTTTCAGTTATCTATCCCACCTTGTTCGGATGGTGGGCCCAAAGATATCCAAGCAAAAGTCATTAATATTTTTATAGAAAACATAGTTTCCTGCAAAACGATCGTGCCATGATCATAATTAGTTGATAAAAAATGTTTTATCGGTATATTACAATGAAATTATAAACACTAATTAACTTGATCAACTATGATTAATTACCTGGGATCTTCACTATCTTTATTGGGACGAGATCTTCGTCCACCAAAAATGTTGTCTCCAGTGTTCTCATGCATTTGACATGGGAAGATCTGGAAATGCAGCTTCTTCGACATAAAAATTAGCAGGGGATTCAGTGTCGACCCCTTCTTGTGGACGATCCATTGCGTGTCGGTCAGTAGCGGTTGTTGCACTCACAGTGGGGGTCCATGGTGTTTCGGAACGTGTTGTCGACTATTCAGTCGACAACAATGGCAAAGAATTCGAACTACGTGGAGTCATTTGGTCATGATGCAAAGTCTCTCCATGAGCCTCGCTGGGGCCAACACCACCTTGACCACTATTGTGTGGTCCCTTATAATTCTATAAATACACACCACGTATTATACGTTCAATACTATCATATAAAAGAGAACATTATAAAGATTTAAACGAATTATTCTATGATTCAAGATTCCTCAACTTACTCGCAAGGTATTAGATCTATGTTCCAACAATGCAATCCTTTCTGTAATTGTGCTTGTTTGCAGAACCTGGATTAGTAGAGTAAGGATTTCCACACTATATCTATTCAACAATTTCTCTACCATCTTTAGCAGGTTTATGGCTTCACCAATTTTTTCTCAATCGTGAAGCACCTCTACCACTTCACGTTCTAACGAAAAATCTTGCGATGCTGATTCATATTGTGATTCACTAGTGGGCTGCAAAAAAAATATATAAAGCACTACTGAGTTCTCTATTGATAGATTCCAAATTTTATATTAACGTAACATATCTATCATGATAGATTCATAAAATTACAACATGGTTTACATTATCATAATGAAACTAGTATACACACGAAAAATACATAACAAAATTAACATTATGTTACGTATTATATTGGTACAATTGAAATGAATTATACTGCGACCTCAAGGATCGCGATCCACTCGTTAGATCAATGCTCATAAGCGACTTGCCCCGATCTGCTAATATCTGGGAGTTACCCCTAACAACACCCTAATAAAAAAACATAGTGAAAGTCACCTAAACGAATCCAAAACTATTCATGAAAAAATCAAAAAAATTATTATTCATATTATATTTTTAATATTACAAAGACGTATACCCGTTGCGCGGACCCTGGTGTGGCTGACCTTACGGAATTGGCCTACATCAAAAAAATAGACTAGAAAATTACGTAAACGAAACCAAAATATTCATTGAAACATTAATATAATGCTAAAACATTTTGACATATTTTAATTGTACAATTCAAATCAGGTCTACTTGTTGCCCCGAGGGTGTTGTCTTCTTATCAACATTCGACGGGTGTATTTCCCGATCAACGTTCTGCATCAAATATAAATAACATTATATAAAACAAACCAAGTTATTAATAATGGAAAAACAAAGCAAATAAAAACTCTTTTTTCTTATTATATTTGTACTATTAGAAAGATGTATACCTGCTCCGTTGAGGAAGAAGTACTCCTCCGACCATTTGTTGGCAGGGATGTATCCCGATCACCGGCCTGCGAAGTAAATATTTAAAATTTAAACATAATAAACTAACAAAAAATCCTTATCATGTTTAATTTATTACTAAAAGGTCGGGTAAAATGTTATATAGTAACCTTGTTTGTATCTACTCAGTTCACATGGTAATTAATAAGCAACTCGTCCCCTGCAAATATTGTTTTAATAGCAACTACAAAAACACAATTTCCTTCACGCCCCTCAAATTCGCAGTTTGGTTGCTTAATTGTAGACCCTGGTTGCGAACTGTTTATAAACCCCGCAGTATTCCCTGTGGCCTTTGGCCTTCCATCCATGTACAACGTTCCTCCTTTATTTTGATTTTTGTCTTTCAATTGTAAATAGTTTGTTGACAATCCATAGCTACGCATACGTTTTGTTTATCGGACAAGGCGCATCCAATCGTTGTAGTTGTATATGGGTCCAACAAACTCCATCAATTATGTGCATGTCCCATAACCGACCAAGATGCAATCCATGGAAAACAACCTGAAACCATGTATCAACGACGGTGCAATTCGATATCTCCTCTCGTTCACACAAAAATCAGTGTTCGATGGAGGAAGATCCTTCGGTACCCATTGTTTCACTAAATTTTTGTACCTCAAGGGCACCTCTTCATTGTCTTTTGTCTCATCACCATAGGAACATGCCCCCCCTTGACTGTGAAAAAATTCATTGCGTCTATGGAATCTTCTTCTGGTTTTTTTACATCTAGTTGATACAATTCTTCTAGACCTATTGGATGTCTCACTTTCCTCTAGCCTTCCTAAACTCCCCTCGCTTGAGGAAGACAGATCAGACAAATACATGTTTGGTTCTACCTGCACCATTGGAAAGACGTTTAGATTCGACAACAAGGCATAGTGCCTCTTAAAAGTTGGCGTGTATCGCCTTTTATAATTTTACTTGATCCTCATTCCCTTTGTCAACATGTATGCATTCAAGTGATGATCGGAAGATGACCAATTTATCTTTCTTAAGAGTAGAAAGTCATGCAATATTTATGAGTTGTTTTTTATTGCTACTTTGGGTCTTGAGTCCCAAATCACACCATCTTTTATATAATGTTGTGGAACTTTTATACTCTTTTTCAAAATCTAAAATGAAATATTATTAAGGAAAATGATTAACTCATTGAATGTTGGAAAGACATGGGTAGTTTTGTAATCAAGCATGGTCTTCTTAGATGACTGAAAGTAATTGAATCAAGCAACATCGAAACCATAAACATGTTAGTTGTTTTGAAAAATGGTAGCTTTCAGTCCTACTCCTAACTAATGCTGCCTTAATTTGGACAATTACTTGTAATCTTGACATGGGTATTTATTGCATAACATATAATATTTTCAATCATATTGAAACAGAGAAAAGTAGGGATTTCTTTATATTATCATGACATAGTTACAAAGACTTTCTTTTCAAAAAAATCAGCAATGCTTTTTGCTTTCCCAGAAAATGTGCTAATGAACAGTATAGTTATAACATCAAACAATGATTGCCATTTTGCTACCTTTCCTTTTGCTGTTGAAATTTTTATTGTGTTGTTTGGCACAAATGGAAGACTGGAGCAATATGTTCTTACCATCATAGATCCATCTTAAACTCGGATCTATTCAGCACCGAGAGGGATCCAATTTCTTGAGGTGCGAATTTTTTTATCGTTTACACTCGGTGTAGTAGTCACCATTTCTAAATTCACGTCATTTCTAAATGGTCGACAAAAAATTAATTATTTTATCACATTATGATCACTTTCTACTATTAGATGTAACACTACATCACACATGTAATGCTACACATACACGTTAGAAGATCTCCCTCATAGTATCACTTTTTACTATTTGATTTAACGCTACATCACACATGTACCACACATGTAACACACATGAAACACTACACATACACGTTACAAGATCTCCTCTAATGCTACAAGTCCTGGCTACTTAATGAAAACTATTTACCACATATTTGATTACCTTAGTGTAGACGTTTCCTGTAATATACTCAGAAGAGTTACTTTCATAAATGACTGTGCCTCTTAGAGGCCAGTCAACTCTAGGAACCAAGTGACCCTATGATAGGGCTAGTACAAACCAGAGAGAGAGAGATGACTGGGCTATGGTACGGTCAATCAAAGAAATTCAGGGATAGTAAAAAGGCTCAGTACAAAGACCAACCAGTAAGGTACAAGTAAAAAAAAAAAGGGTATATAGACTCATAACCCTTGGGACTAAGGGGGTGTACACTACCTCAAACGTGGACAAACTAACATAGTTATAACCACAAGAAAAAAAACATAAAAGGCAGTACAAATCAAAAGATAATTCAAGATCAGTAAAACACACAAAAGGTAAGAGGCAAGGTACCATAAAAAATGAAAGTACCAAATTTAAAGTACAAGTTACCACCGGACAAATAAACAACAGTGAGTGAGGACCAAAGGTAAATCAACCATTGCGGGGAAGGTATAAATAAGGTCAAATATATATTGCAATAACTCCTTGTAACTACCCGTTATTTGACATGCCAAAGAGATGGAAGGTCAAAAAATGTCGAATATATGCAATAGCTCCTTGTAACTACCTCATATATGAAATATATCCTTGTAACTACCTCATATATGCAATAGCTCCTTGTAACTACCTCTTATATGCAATATCTCCTTGTAACTACCTCATATATGCAATAGCTCCTTGTAACTACCTTTTGTAACTCAAACAGTACCACCAAAAGGTATGATAGCATGCAATCTTCCTAACAGCTAAGGTCAGGAGGGTGGTACGAAGTGCGTATAAAGACTCATAACAATTTGGAGAAAGTGGGTGTACCTCAAATGTGGACAAACTACCATAGTACCCACAAGACCAAAAACATAAAAGGTGGTACAAATCGCAAGATATCCCAATATCAGTAAAACACCCAAAAGGTAAAAGGAAAGGTACCACAAAAATATTATCGAAAAAATTAAAGGACCATAAGACAATCGACCAAGGTGGGGTACAACCATTCATCTCTCTCTCAAATGTACCATTGTTCCATATAACTTGAAATACCATCATCAAAGTAAATGGAAAAGTCCACACAGGTGATGTGATCACATGGTCTTCTAGACTACTCCTACGGTCAAGCGTTAGTGGCTCCATGAAGGGGTGTTCAGTCCCTTCAGAAGACCATCTAACTCAACCATATCGAAGACCTAAGAGAAGAGGACATGACACATCATCAGATAAGTATTGGTAACTATCGTGTAAGAACTCAAAAACCCTAAAGCAACCGAGCGTGCAGAAGGGGAGCTATGAAAAGACAATGCTCGTAGGCCAAAAAAAAGCTCAAAAAACTGTACTAGGACAGATGTCATAGTAAGCGAGCTAAAACAAAAGTGACAAGAATGCCAACAAGTAGCACTAAAAAGAAAAAGACCCTCATAAAAGGTTTTCAGCGCTTCTACCTTATCACCCTTGTATCACCAGTATGGTGGCCAGAGAATACAAGGAAGACAATGATCGATGTTGCCTTAGGGCTAAGTGGAGTGTGGCATTCTACATAGTCCGTCCGGTTCTCGATCTCGCGGCAGTTTAACCCCTGAAACAACAAGAGTTCCCTCCACAAACTGGTCGATGACCGTGTCAACAAGTACAAGACGATTTTAGCACCCTAGAGGACAACAACTATTTCTCAGATGATAATGACAAGGGGAAATTATTTGGATTCCTATCCCCGGTGTCCTACCTAACTAACAAATTCTTTTTATCCTCAAGCGAGGTTAAAGTGTGTTGAGTTAACGAGTTAAATTTTAATGGTTGTATTACTCAGTCGGGTGATGGAAGTGAAACTCGTGGTGTGATGACTGACTCAAACCATGCAAATGCATATGAATAAAATAAGCCTTTCCTTTCAATGAATGCTAGCTAAGGTAAGGAGAGAGTTCTTTCAAACTATAACTACTCTTTCAAATTAAATGAATCCAATAATAACTTTCTTCTACTTCTAATGACTAAAATGCATGACAATGTTTAAACCTTAGCAAGCATAAGCAAGCATTCAGTGTAGAGTCTACATGTTGAATCAATAAGTGTCATCATGATAGAAGTTCATGATCAGAATTTAGAAATGACAGAGCTAAAGCTTATGCTCACGTTTATGCTTCTTCCAATGGATTCTCATGACACGTGTAAGGTCTCAAGTATCTAATTTCTTCTTGTGACATAATATCATAGCATGCTTCGATTGGGGTTTTGTGAGGGTTTAGGATTTTGGTTTAAAGGCATAAATGAGGCTAGGAAATTCATCTAACCTTTCCATGGAAAATCTGGGCTAAATATGGGAAAACCTATAACACTTATCCATCATATTGTCACCCAAAAGTTGAGGATATGAACAACATTTCATATTTATCCTATGTGCAGTCATCATACCACTGGAAATTGTAACATGCGGCTCTGCTTTTGACCTTCATACAATTGTAAACAATATTGTTTACAAATATGGGCATATTATGAGCAGCAAATATAGTGGTTTCCTGTAGCAGCAACCTTAAAACCAAGTTTTATGTGTGTTAAATATTTCAAAGAGAAGTATGCTCAATTTTGTAGCAACACTCTCAGGTCTACATGTCACAGCCTTTGTTTGGCATCCCCTTCGTCACATTGCAACCAAATTTTGTGTAATGATTAGCTAAAAGCATACATAGTTACAACCATCACCAAAGCATTTGATTGACACATAACACATGTTTCCAAAAACACCATAATATCCTATGCCAAATGCTTGCAGAAGAAGCTTATTCCCTGTAACTACTAATTTGGTGCAAACTAGATATTAAATAGAGCTCGATTCATCCCAACTCCCATTCTCACAAACCTAACCCTAACCCTAACCTAAACACTTTGATTTTTGGAGAAAAAAATGAAAAGATTGTAGCATAGTAGGATCAAGAGAGGGACTTTCTATGTTAATTCTTTGTTTAGGGAAAGAGCAGAAGGCATATGCCATACACAGGTTGTCATTGTAATAGTTTCTTAAAAAAACTCCTCACCCATCTTTTTTGGGGACACATATTTTTTGTTGGGGGATTTTTTAAGTAGAATCAACTCCAATGTGTTATCAGATTTTTCATAATATATTCAGTTAATTTGGAAATTTAGGTGTGTAATTATGTCCATCTCAAAATATCATTTTTTTTCATATCAATATGAATCTATTTAGAAATCAATGCTTGTTGCATTTGAAGTTTAACTCTAGGCTTGTCAATTTGAATTATTGCTTTGTCTTAGAAATTGTATGGAAACAATAATGTACTTTATGTTATCCTTGGAGGTAGGGCAAGTTCACTTCAGCAGATTGAGGATCATTTGTATGCTAGTTTGAGTGATATGATTTTGACTTTCCAGATTTGAATCCGCTTGTCATCTTTAACTCCATTCGACCTCTTTTTATTCACTCCTAGTGCAATCACTCTCCTCTTCTTCTACTATAATCTATAAAGGAGAGTTGGAAGACATATTGGGGGGTTAGAATTATTTTTGCAAAAATTACAAAAGCATATCACCTTTGTCTCTCTTCCATCTTGGACTTGATAGACTTCTTCTGTCATTGTATGACAAAGATTAGCAGAGTAGGCCGTAATTTCCTTTTACAGTATAAAATTAACCAAACATTGGCCAGAAGTGGAGATTAGGGAGTCTAAGTAGAATGGATGTTGATTTAGGTATGAAATAGTCCATAAACCACCTAGAATTGGTTCAATAATGCCCAGACTTTCTAAACAAGCTTACTTACTACTAGTTTGGGGATTAGGAAATTCCAAATAATGATGGTTATTTTTGTGGTGGAATGCAATCTTCTCTATAATATTATCTATCCATATAATACTTTCCCACCATCGTTTAGAACCATATAATGCTTTTAAATTGGATAAATTCTCCATCCCTATAGGCAATTCCTTCAATGTTGGACACTCTCTAATCTTCAAAATACAAAGCTTGGGTAGTGTTCCTACTTTCAACCACCTCCCTCACAAGATGAACATGTGATACTTTGTAACTCAGGCATGTTTTGCAAAATCAAGGTTTCTAACCTTAGAAATCCACCAGGCTCTTGAGAACTCCATATCCCCAAGTGAATCATGTCGCCGCCTTCTGATAATTTTAGAAATTTCAAATTTGGAAACATCTCTAATAAAGGAAGCTCCTTGCCACAGTCTGCCAACTCTAACCTCTCTAGTTGTGCAAATTCACATATCCAATTTGGTAATGTTACAGATATGCTAGTTGTCAAATGGAGAGTCTCCAACTTCTTCATATTCTGCATCTCTTGAGGAAGAGTGTTATTCACAGAATTATTATAACTCAAACTTAAATGCCTCATTTCCACCCACGGTCACATGATTTCATGGGCTTCACATTCTAAAAATATGGATAAAGAAAGCTCTATGAGATTTGTGAGACCCTTCAAAGCCTCTCTTCTAGTACCAACATCCCACCATAGTATTTGCAATGAAGTGAGTCAAGATATATCGGATGGAAGCACCAAACTATGACAACCATTCAACTTCAGATGTTGGAGTTGTGTAACCTTTCCTATTGTATATGGAAATGATGTTAAATACCCACACCTTGAAAGATTCAAAAATCGAACCTTGGAAATATTGCAGATGTCTTGAGGTAATTCTTTGATGCAGGTGCTATTCAAATTGAGAAACTCTAGCAATGTGAGCTCAGTGAGACATGCACGCACTGACTCTATACGGATTTGGGAGAGATCTCGAACCCTTAAAGAGGTGAGGTTCATCAAAAAGTTTTCTGGAACATTATGACTTAGTGGATTATCGCATAAGCACATGCTCACAAGTTTTGGGCATAGGAAGTCTGTCGACAGAGAATCAATTTGATTACTGAATAGTGATATTTTTTTGCAATATTGAGGCCGAGTGTGGGGTTGGGGAAAATCTTTGAGCCGTTGGCCTGCACAACATAAATAATTGTGCTCCTTCTCGGAAATATAGATTGCCATGTCCCTAAGAACATCGTGCACTATTATATACCTCCTTTTCCAGACATTCACAGTTTTGTTGAGAATTATATCATGAGGAACAACCTTGTGATGACAGATTTGTGAACTTTTTGCATTTACAACTCTCGAGACTTTGTATTTAGATTTTTTAAAAGCCATCAAATTTATTAACAGACCAAAAACTGATGGGATGGTTTAGGGCCATATATAAATTCTATATTCACCATAGAATATATATTTCACCCTCTCTCAAACACTAGTGATTTATTTCAGGTTTAGTGGGTGAAGGAACACAACCTGACATTGACAAATTTTACAAAGGAATCCAGGAGAAAATGCTAGGGTTCTCACCGATTTGGGAGGCATTGTGTCCTTTGTGGCTCTGCGACCTTGTGCTCATCTGCGACCTCCTCAATGAACTTCTGTGACCTCCTCAATGACCTTGTGTTCTCTACGACCTTCAAACCTCTTCTAGGCGCTTGTGTTCTCTGCGGCCAGCTTCGAACCTCCTCTTCTACCTCGGTAAGGGCCTCTGCGACCTTCAAACCTCCTCTTCTACCTCGGTTAGGGCCTCTTCCTTGACCTTGGAACCTCCTCTTATACCTTGGGCCTCTTCTTTCTCCTTTGGTTCCAACACAATGACCTCAGAGACCTTCTGATCCTACGACCTTCGAAACTCCTGATCTTCTACCTCGATCCTGGTTCTTGGGTCATGAGGTAAGTGAAAGATGCGTGCGAGGGGTCAAGGGAAGTCATGTGATATTGTTTTGAAATGTTTTTTTTTTTTTAATGTTTATTATTTATATTTTTTTTAATTATGTTGAAATCTTTATTTTTTATTGTCTTTTTATTATGTTTATTATTTTATATTTATTATTTAGTTATTATTTTTTATTTCTTTAGATATATGTATGTAATTTTGTGTGTGTGTATGTAAACTTAAAATGAAGAACACAATTAAATTTGAAAATAATTTTTTATTAAAAAATGTTATGACGATGTCAGTGATGATGACGCTAATGACATCGATGTCAATTGATGATCATTATCATCACCATCACCACCATCTTGATCATCATAATCATCATCACCATCATGACAATCATTGTCATCATCATCATCAAGAACAACATTGTCATTATAAACACCATCATCAGTAATCATCATCATCATCATAAACACACCCACCACCACCACCACCACTACCATCATCATCATAATCATCGTCATCATCATAAACAACACCCTTATCATCATAATCATCATTAGCGACAATGATGATGATGATGATGATGTTGATAATGAAATCATCATCGTTGTCATAGTCATTGTCGCCGTTCTCTTTGTGGCCATCATCAACATCATTATCATCATCATCATTTGAAGTAGAAACTAGAGTTTTCTCTGCGATTGGGTTTGTTATCACCTCCATCAAAACCCCCGCAAGGGAAGGAAAGGGAACCCCACACATGTCCATTTGTATCAGGGTGATATGGTGAACTATATTGTAGCTCTTGTTAACATCTTTGAATGGAATCTCTATTATTTCTCATCCCTCTTGGGCTATGGCAATTGATTAAAAAAAGAAACATCCAATAGCTTCAGGATCCCTGAGGAATCAAACTGTTGATATGGACATACATAGATCCCACTTCTTGAGAAAAAAATACCAAGTTTAACTCATTGGTTTCATTTTTTTTGGCTTAGTTTCATAGTGATATTTTCGGTAAAGTTACAAATCTTGCAATCCAATCTACTTGACAACATTTTGGCATCATTGTAATTGATCCAATTGATCTTAGCTAGGTCTAGTATCAATTTTAAAATCTAAATCATCTCAATTCCTAGCTAGGTTAAGAATATTTGACTTTAAAAACAGAATTCCTTAAAATATACTTATAAGCTCTCACAAAAATAGTTTTGGAATCCTTTGGAACATTGGCCCTAGAGTACCTCATTAAGTGGTATACTTTAGGGAACTCCCTGTAAATACTTAGGAAACCTTAACTTAGTACCTACCAAATTTAATATATTTAGTTCTTTCATTATAATGATATGCTTAAAGTGTTATCATAAGTGGGTTTGAGTGAATTAAACATATTATGCAAAAATATATTATATATAATTATTTAACATTTGTGAAAGTGTGACAACTTTGAGATCAATGATGTTTTATTTGTGGCTGAAGGATTGCATGTCACATCAAGAAAAATATTTGAACACTAGGCCCTTTATAGAATATATTTGATCTTTGATTGGGATATGGGCGCCATCAGGAAGTTTTTTGTACCAAGAATGGGTCATGGGGTCTTAACCATGGTAAGTAGAGGAAATAAAAAAAATTAAGTTCTATATAACTCTTTTAAGTATCTAGCCCATGAATGTGGTCTCAAAGCACCACATTGGCCATATAAAAGGTATCTTTGACCTTTGAGTGGGATATGGAAGCCAATAGGAGGTTTTGAATTATAAGGAATAGATATTGGGGTCTTGATTACCATGGTCGAGCAAGGAATAAAATGGCCACATAACATAAATATAGCTTCTAGGGATTATGGGACAAAAAGAGGTCTTGAGCCACTACATATTCCCTTTAGAGGAGATCTTTAGCCACTAAGTGGGATATATCCACCATTAGGAGATCTTGTTCACCTAGGATGGATCTTACAATGTTAACCATGGTCATATGGGAAGCAGTACAAGGATTTACACATTACATTCTTCTTGAGACACTGTTCATGATCATGATGACGAAGAATGGTGACAATGATGAAGATGAAGATGATCATGATCATGATGATGAAGATGATGATGTAGATTGATGATGACGATGATGATGATCATGATGATCATGATGAGTGTGATGATGATGATGATGATGATGATGATGATGAAGATGATGATGATGATGATGATGATGATGATGATGATGTTGGTGGTGATGACAACGAGAATGATGATGAAGACGAAGATCATTATGATGATGATGATGACGATGATGATGATGGCGATGATGATGATGAAGATGGGGATGATGATGATGACGATGATGAAGATGACGATGACGATGATGATGATGACAATGATGAATATGAATATTTCAAATGACGATGATGATCATGATGACGAAGAATGGTGACAATGATGAAGACGAAGATGATGATGATCATGATGATGAAGAAGATGATGCTGATGATGAAAATGATGATCATGATCATGATCATGATCATGATGTTGGTGGTGATGACAACGACAATGATGATGAAGACGAAGATGATTACGATGATGATGATGGCAATGATCATGACGATGAAGATGGGGATGATGATGATGATGATGTCGATGATGATGATGTCGGTGGTGATGACAATGACAATGTTGATGAAGACGAAGATGATTATGATGATGATGATGACGATGATGATGATGAAGATGGGGATGATGATGATGATGATGATCCTGGTGATGATGAAGATGGTGATCATGATGAAGATGATATTAATGATGATCAAGCAGTATGCCATTTGGGGTAGCATGATAATTGTGCATTTCCTTAATTATAAGCTTCTCTCTGTTTCGAGAATCAATTAATATTCTCTACTAAACAGGGCCAACCACATGAAGGTGGAAGCTCTTATGGCCCCTCCCCCCCCTCACATCACTCTCAATTCCCCAATATAACCCGACAAAAATATCTATGTACAAAAAAATTAAATGTGTTTTCTCATTCATACTAAATAGCAAGAAAGGTTTCTAATTTTAACATACAGGAAAATGGAAACTAGCTAAGAAACAGTTAATAATTTATTATTAGTACTGCATACCTGATCATAAAATTCAAAGGTCTTCATCATCTTCTTCATCTGAGTGATCGTCTGTACTATCATCCGATGATCCAGTTCAACATTGTAAGGATTGGCCATATCATCATCATCGTCGATGTCAGTTATGATCATCATGTCATCGTCGATATCATTTTCATGGACATTGTCTGAATATACATCAAGATCTGATTCAAGAAGTTCTTCGACATCTTCTTCAGCAGGAACAGGAATACCATCTAACTCATGTTGATCATGATCATATTCAATGACATCTTCTTCGAGAACATCTTCATTACCTTCATATACGTTATACTTTACCGGCCTTCCCCTTGGATCGGGTCTCACAACAAATGACCAACCCACTCTACCTAGAACCTTAGAGTAAAATACCTGTTCACATTGGGTTGGAAGAACATAGGGCTCCGTTCCTGGCTCAAACAACCTTGTATTTACCATGGTAAAACCATTATCATGTTCAATAATTATTTTATCGGGGTCACATTGATTCAATCGACACCTGTACCATTTGACAATGAACAGAAATACCTTTAAGGAGTTAAAGTCACACTAAAGAATGTCTTCCAGATACCCATAATATCGATTTTCAGATAGTTCTGGATGTCTGTCACTTCTAGAAGAAACATTGGTCACCTCAAAGACTGCAGATATCCCACAATCAGATGTTTTCTTTGTTTCATCCAACTTTTTGATGTGATATCTACATCCATTGCACCACATAGCCTTATGGTGTTTTACCTAGTACAACAAGCCATATAGGAAAAGATTACATAATGACCCCATATTTATGATAAAGTAGTGCATGTTTATTATAATGCCATACAAGGAAAATAATCAGCGTGACGTACAACGACAATATTTGAAAAAATAAATAAAGTTTCGTTGATTAATATGCTTACCTGCTTGTCTTTCAAACCTCTTGCTAAATCGATTTCCCTTTATGTTAGATTGGTGTCTCCATTGCAATGTGCAGCTTTAATGAATGAAGCCACACCTTCCCATGATATTCCATGACCAGATTGTTCACATTTTTTGATCCATACCTTCATCCAGTCAACATTTTTTGCGATGTATAAATGAATCGCATCCCACTCTCGACCAACTGTTTGATGACAATAAAATTAAAATTCAATGAAAATGTATATTAGTCACTTAAAAAAGTATATAATTACACTATAAAATGATGCAAAATACTAAAGATAAAAATAGAATATGTATGATATATAAAGATAAAAATCACCAGTGAAATGTGTTATATTACCTTTCACCTTCCTCGATCTACCTTTCCCCTTCGGGTACTCCCCTTCGAAATATTTTTTGGAGTCTGGATCACAAATGCGACGTAAATTGAGCTTTGACGCCAATATAGGAAGATATTCACTAATGTACAACATGTTTTGGTATACCATATATCCCTCCATCATAGAACCCTCAGCATATGCTCGTTGTCTAACCAAACCCTTCATAAATTTCAAGTGCCTCTCAACCATCCACATGGACCTTGAGTGCGCAGGTCCACACAGTTCAATCTCCTCAACTCGGTGTATGAGGTAGTGTTATTGTGCATTGAAAAATGCTGAAGGTAGATGCTTCTGCATTTCACACATGAGACGAGGAATTTCTCTCCTCCAATACTTTATGTCTTCTTTATGGAATTCTTTAGATGAAAACCATCTACAAGTGACATGACAACCCAATCAAGAGATTAAAGAAAAAAGTCATTATATTACGTAACATGAAGTAGAGATTGAAAATCAAAGAATAAGTTCTATGTTGAATTAAACAAACAGTAAGCACATGGAAAAATCACCACTTACCTCATGTATTTCCCGAGACTATATATTATTTGCTTGACATTGTTGTCGAAATTGTCCGGGATAGAGAGAGGTAGAACATACTGTAACAATAATATACAAATCGTTTCAGTATATCCAAAAAGAGTACTAGACAAACAACAATACCAACCATATTCACTGGAAAAAGAAAAAAAATAATTATTAAATGCAAACCATAATAATTATTACCTTCATGAAGACATGCCAATCGTGCGTTTTCACCCCCGCGAAGTCACCTTTCTTTGTTATGATATTCTTCATGTTCGCACAAAATCCAGTGGGAAATTTAATTTTTCGAATGACTTCTTTTACAACATTACTTTGCTGGTCCGTTAACATCCATGGAAGTGAGTTTATATTAGTTTGCTCTCCGTTGCTATGAAATTGAATGACGTCTTTCATTGCATGGTTGTTATCTTGAATGTCTTTGCAAATTTTGACAATTTTTTCTTTTTCACTCCTTCCATCCAATATTCGCCATAATGTTTCTGTCACATTCTTTCCGATATGCATTGTATCAAATAGATGAGCAATTTGTAGGTGCTCATAGTAGGGAAACCTACTAAATTGTCTAGGATAACTTTTCATTCCTCGTGGAAGCCCATTAATGCCTTCATGATGATCACATGAACGACCATGATGAAATTAAATATTAAATCAATGTCAATTACACTAAACATCACACAATATAATAAAATACAATATGATCATATACGATGATTGATTATATGTACCTTGACGATTTCTATTATATTGCAACTTCCATAGCTGAGGTGTCATTCTCTTTGGTTTAATGCAGTCTCTTACTTGCCATTCAAAAGATGTTTTTCGGTAGTTCAATACCTGTGATTCTTGGAGAGGAAGTGCCTATACTCATCAAACACCTCCTTTCCTAATCTTTTTGAATGACGAGATTTGATCTTAGGACCACAAACTGGACATGCAAATTTCCCCTTTGTTTGAAGACCTAAATAAAAAGATGGAATATCAATATTGTCTATTATAATTATATAAAAAATGACTGGATTATTTAGAAAAACATGCATGCGTATTATATTAACTAGTAGTTCGTAAAATTAAATGCAACTAAAGTAGAACTTATAATTACATACCATAGAAATGGGTTAACCCTGGGGCATCATGTATTGTCCATACAAGCATTGCATGGAATTGGAATTACCTTTGTCATATTGGTCTAGATACGTCATACATAGTGATGCCATTCCATAACTTCAGTAGCTTGTCAATAAAAGGTTCGATATATACATTCATATCTTTGACTTGGTACTTACCTGATTGATTTGAACATATAAAATAAATATTCTAATTATGAGACGTACCATTTAGATATTTAAACCATATTTCACAATAGAAAAACTTTAAATATATATATAACATTATGAGACAAAAACGACAAATGAGAATATACCACTGCATTAAAAAAAACTACAGTGTCCATACCTAGAATAATCATCGACAACATTATGTGCTCCCTCTTTATTGTCAACCATGGAGGAATGTTGTTGTTGATAACAAAAATAGGCCACACCGAGTAAACAGATCTCATCTTTGCAAAAGGATTGACACCATCTGCTGCTAAATAAATCCTAAGATTACGAGGTTCGTCTTTAAAGTGAGTCCATTTTTCCTCCATATCTCTAAATGTAGACCCATTAGCGGGCATCCAAATAATGTCGTCTTGACTTATGTTCTGTGCATGGTAATCCATAAACTGCGCTATGCTTTTGCACCTGAACAGTCGTTGCAAATGGGGAATAATGGGAATATAACGTAGAACCTTGCGAGGCACCTTTTTGTTGATGTATATGTAACTTCGGAATGTATTTCACCCATGTATTTCATATATATATTTATTGTACCCTTATAGAGATGTGTTATTCCTCTATAAGGAAGTGTCGTCATTTGTATTGACAAGTGTCGCAAGTGTGTTAACTTGCCGATGGGTTATTAGACCACCTTGATGGGGTCGGCCCTGTATGAGTCATGTGAGTAAAAGGGTTATTAGACCACCAAGTGTGGGGTCGGCCTGGATTAATTTAACCATGGGTTAAGCTAGACATGTAGGCCCCATTAGTTTATTGGGCAGGACAGGACAAGTATAAATAGAGATTGGGAGATCTCTATTTGATCACTCATTCACACACTTCTCTCACTTGGAAAGTGGCTCACTTGTGAGGAGGAGGCTCTGCTGCTAGGAGACTATCTCTTTTCTTCTGGTTGTATCATTGCTCTATCTATCTCTGAGGAAGTTATTGGGGTTTTTCACCTTTATGGTTTTCCCCAAGTAAACTCTATGTCTCTTGTGTGCTTGCATTATTGTGTCCATGATTGATATGTTGTAGATTTGCTGTACATGTTGTTCTCTCAGTTAAGATCCTATATCAGATTGAAGTAAATTCTAAAAATTTAACATGGTATTAGAGCTAGCCTGAAAGAAGGCATGATATGGCATGTATGACACTTGTTGCACTTACAATGTTAGGGCTTGATATAGAAAAAACCAGTCATCGTAGCACTTTCACTATAAACCCATTTTGGCAAAGTTCCCAAATCTGAAACTTTTACAAGTCGAAGATCAGATCCCCATGTACCTTGTGTCCAAAGGACAACCTCTAATTCGTTGTACTTTGTGATTTATGATCTATACAATATAGGGTTTCTTCCTCTTCCAGGTTTGAGTCAAAAACAGGTGACCTTGGAAAAAAGGTCATAACTTGGACTAGGAAGCTCCAAATGAAATTTCGTAAAATGTGACAGGTAGTACATAGACTGTACTATCTCAGGAAACATTTTTAGAGGCTGAAGTTGAACCAGTGACATGTGGCACGCCATACAAGTTTGCTCTCCTATTTTATCCCATAAACAGGTCACGTTATGACACTTGGCATAACTCTCTCTCAGAGAATCCAATCGAGGTGAGACCTATTGGGATGGAAAGATGACAGGTCGGGATATCTCAAGAAAATATTTTAGACCCTGTGGATCTAAAATTTCAGAGCTACACCAGAAACAATCAGGTACATATTTCTGTCAAAACAGAATTATTTTTGAGCACCTTCATTCATGGCTACCGGAATTTAGGGTTTCGGAGAAAGTTGGAATTTTTGTAATCGGAGACTACAGATGAATGCTACTCATCAAAATAGAAATTTAGATACCAAGATCATAATTTTTGGTTGGGCAGAAGACCGGGCTTGATCAAACCCTAGTTCGGGACTTTGATCGAAAATGTGGAAAATTAGGGCTTCTGCAAAAATGAGAATTTTTGAAATCTGTGACCACGGCTGGAAGCTCCTCAGAAAAATAGAAGCTTAGAGTCTTGGATCAAACCTTTTGATTTGGCAGAAGAGTGGGCTTCATCAAACCCCAGTTTGGGGTCACGTCCAGTGAATCCGAAAGTTTCAAAGGAAAAATTGAGGAGTGAAACTTTGCAGTTTTCAAATTATGAATATACTAGCTTGATCAGCTCATCAAGGTACATATTTCTATCCTTTCGGAAGTTTCAAATTCAAAGTTTGAATTTTTGGGGTTTCTCTGACAAACCCTATTACAGCTCCAAATCCAGTTCCTGCAAATCAAGTGGATTGGGTTAATCCTAGAAGAGGATGGATTGGTCACCTGCATAAGTGAAGAAGTTCCTGTTTCAGAGAGAGATGAGGCAAAGGCCTTCCATAAGAAGATTACAAGCAATCTTGATAGGTATGGCTTACAGGTATGTTTCGAATTTTGTTCATGGTTAAGTTTATAATATGTTTGTCTTCATATCATTATAGTACAATCTTGATTAATTACTAGACTTGTCGTATCACCTTAATAGAAGATATTCATTGATTAAGGTTTTGACACTTATGATTGTACTAATGCATTGTGATGTTGTATGAGGTTTATGTTGTTCTTTAACATAAAAGATGCACCAAGAAAGAAAAATCATGTTCTAGTTCAAGAACATATGATCATGATAACATGAAGACAAAGATTCATCCATTGTCATGGATCACATAGAAGATCTACTTACGAGGTATGTATAACTTAGTTCTACAATGGTTAACTTATAAGACATGCAGGTTACTAGCACAAGTCATTGAAGAGAACCAGAAGACATTATGCGGGTATGTTAGACATAACTAGCTAGCAGGCTAATCCAGGTATGTTTTTCCTATATCAAGCTAGAATCCTACCTTGTGTTAGGATCTTATACTATTGTGTTGTTGATAATGACTATTCATGAAGTCATAGGTTTGAATAGTCATGGTTGTATGCATATTATGGTTCTTACCATAATTGATGATATGACTAAACAAAAGAATCATGAAGGTATAGGTTTGAGTAATCACGGGTTTATGCATTGATGATTTAACTAATCAGAAGAGTCCTATGATCAAATAAGGATATACATGAGTAAAAGAAGACTTCCCTGAAACCTTGAATACTAATGTTTATTATCTGTGTTTGAAATGATCATGACTATACATGTTTAAGATTATTGTGTTTTGATAGTATTAAGATTATACTAATGAATGTATGATTATGTATGAGACCTCGAGGATAACACAATGATGATACTAATAAGAATGCATAGTGATGGATATAAGTTCAAGGATAGGTAATCCAGGAAGCAAAGATCAAGAGGGAGCACACTCTAGTTGCTCCTGCAATGAAGCAAAGATCAAGAGGGAGTACACTCCAGTTGTTCCTGCAAGGAAGCAAAGATCAAGAAGGAGCACACTTCAGTAGTTTTTGCAAGGATGCAGATATCTAGAGGGAGTTGACCATCCTTCTGCATTCCACAATAGAAAGGTGTAGAAGAAGCTACTTCAGCAGCTCCTGCAAGGAAGCAAAGACTCAGAGGGATTCCACCCAACAAACAAACAAAGATAAGTATTTTAATTACCATTTCTTACATATTTGTTTATTTAAATAAAATTGTTCAATGATGTATAGGCTTATGTTCCTATAATTAGGATATGCATTGTGCATATTAGAATGATTGCATTAATGAATAGTATACTACTAATATGCATTTGATGGGTAAGTGGCCTATGGCACTGTACAACATTCCATTGCTACTTATCTAGAATGAAACCTCTTTGATGACATGTTGGGAGTTGTGCACACTCTTAACAATGTTCTGGTAGAGTTTGGAAGGCATCTAGAAAGTTACAGGATATGGATAAATGTTGTATTGAAGAATTGGCTAAGATAATTGCATGACTATATGACATATTTCTTTATGTGTAAGAATTTGTTCTGAAAACTATGAGATGTTTTCTAATCATGCAATTTAACTTGTTGTCTAGGAAAGATCGTATACCATCACCTACAAAAGAAGGACTACAACATTTGTTCAGCAACAAAGTTATCTATTTAAAATATTGAAGATATTGAAGTTCCCAGGATCTGGGAAGAATGTCATGATCGAGGAGTACAATTCGATCATGAAGATGTTTGGGATGCAGTCCCAAGAACTGAAGGGTAGTCTGTAGTGACTTCCAAGATGATCTACAAGATCAAGCATGCTGCAGGTGGTAGCATAGAGACTTTTGCTCCTATAGCCAGATACACTTCCATTAGATCCGTACTTGCTCTGGCTACAGTGTTGAAAGGGAAGATACACCAGATGGATTTTAAGACAGCTTTCTTGAATGGTGTAGTTGAAGAGGAAGTATATGTGGAGTAGGCACTCAGTTTTGAAATACATGATAGGGATTCATATGTGTGCAGACTAAAGAAAGCCTTGTATGGCTTGAAGCAAGCTCCCAGAACTTGGTATGGTAGGATGGACGGTTTCCTATCTAGTTTGGGCTTTACCAAGAGTAAAGCGGATTCCAACCTTGACTACAAGGTTGAGGAATGCAATCCAGTGATACTACTTTTGTATGCGGATAACCTGTTTGTTATAGGTGAAGATGATGGATTGCTGACACGCAGCGGAAGCTTGCTACCGAGTTCAAGATGAAGAACTTGGGGATGATGCACTATTTGTTTTTGGCATGGAGGTGTGACAGAGTGTAGATGGAATCTCCCTTGGACAAGGGAAGTATGCAGTAAAAATCTTGAAGAGGTTCGGGATGATGGACTGCAAGGATATGGTCACACCTATGACATCGAACCTAAAGCTTCTGTGTGATGCTTCATCTGAGCCAGTTGATGTCTCTATGTATCGTCAGATGATTGGGTCCTTGATGTACCTGATGAACACGAGACCAGATATTTGCTTTGCGGTGAACACATTGAGCCAGTTCCTAATGGATCCGAGGAATGTTCACCTGGTTGCTGTAAAGCATGTTTTGAGGTACCTGAAGGGTACAGTGGATTATGGGCTCAAGTATGAAGCGAATCAAAAGTTTAACCTGTAGGGTTATGTTGATGTTTGGTTCAGCAGGAAGCAATCCTGCGTAGCACTGAGTATAGCTGAGGGAGAGTATGTTGCAGCCTGTTTAGCTAGTTGTGAGGCAGTATGGCTTCAGAAGCTACTGTCTGAGTTATTTGATCTCCCGTTGGATGCTACTGGTATCTTTTGTGATAGCCAAAGTTGTGTGAAGCTGTCCAAGAGCCCAGTGTTTCATGACAGGTCGAAACACATAGAGATCAAATATCACTATATCAGGGATATGGTGCAGAGAAGAGCTGTGAAGCTCCTGTACATTGCGACGGACGAGCAGATTGCAGATGTGTTGACGAAGCCACTAGCCAGGGTGAAGTTTGAGTACTTCAGGGAGAGGCTTGGTGTTCTTCAAATTGATGACACTTCGAGGAAGAAGTGATGGACATATTTGCTGAAGCCATTCCAAGCATGTTGGAAGGAGGATCCTTCACATGGCTGTGGATGTAAGCGCTGGATGATGAGCATTAGGATGATGTTCTGGTTTCTACTTTGTATGATCAGTTGGATCATTTATATGTATGTGTATGTACGCATCATGTTGGATGCTGGATATGAATAGTTGGATCATTTATATGTATGTACGCATCATGTTGGATGCTGGATAAGTATGTATGCATCATGTTGGATCTTGGATATGATCAGTTGGCATTTGTATGTATTTTGTATATGAATCATGTTGGATGCTTGGACCATGTATCTGTATATGTATCAGGTGGATACATTTAATGATCAGGTAGATCATGTATGTTGATATGTATCAGGTATGATCAGGTAGATCATGTATGTTGATGGATACATTGTGTGGATCATGTATCTATGTATCAGGCAAATACACTGTGTATGATGATATGTATTAGGTAGATACTTGGTATGCATCAGGTAGATGCATTGTATGATCAGGATGATCATGGATGACGAGCTTCTCCAGATGACATGCAGCAGGATGTTCCAGTGATGATGATCAGGATGATCATGTGTACATCAGGATGATGTATGGTGAGTATCAGGATGACACTTTGTGGCCATGGATCAAGTTGTACAGATGAGCATGTCTAGGAGATCCTATAGGTCGGAGTTGTGTACCCGTAATAGCCTAGGATGCTCTTTCGAGACATTGCTCTGGGAGGACATGTAATTTGTGCCTTGGGAGATTTCAAGTTGGAGTTGTGTACCTGTAACATCCTGAGATGCTCTTGCGAGGTTTTGTCCTATAGCATGTAATTTTCTCCTAGGAGATCTGGACAGGATGAAAAAGGCCTCAGATGCTTCGGCTAGGTTTTGCCATGACCACATGTAATTTGCTCCTGGGAGATCTGGACATGATGAAAAAGGCCTCAGATCCTTTAGCCAGGTTTTGTGGTGGACCACATGTAATTTGCTCCTGGGAGATCTGGATAGGATGAAAAAGGCCTCAAATGCTTCAGCCAGGTTTTGTGGTGAGATCACATGTAATGTGCTCCTAGGAGATCCGACAGGTAGAGCTGTGTGCTCATAACAGCCTAAGATGCTTCAGCCAGGTTTTGTGATGGGTTAGATGTAATGTGCTCCTGGGAGATTCGACAGGTAGAGCTGAGTGCTCATAATAGCCTGGGATGCTGCAGCCAAGTTTTGTGACGCACGTAATAAGTCCTGAGGATTCCATAGTATGGACAGTGATGATGAAGACCTGCAGGTGGTGGGCCTACATCCAGTATGAAAAAGGACTGGCTCTGCAGAACTTCCTATGACGAGTAGAGTCAGATATTGGTTGAGATAGAAGCAATAGTGACGATGTTGATGACGATGCATCGATGACAATGATCCCGAAAAGAAGACTTGTCTAGCAGATCTGTGTCGAGAAATACCTTCCTAGTTAAGAGGGAGTGTTGATGTATATGTAACTTCGGAATGTATTTCACCCATGTATTTCATATATATATTTATTGTACCCTTATAGAGATGTGTTATTCCTCTCTAAGGAAGTGTCGTCATTTGTATTGACAAGTGTCGCAAGTGTGTTAACTTGCCGATGGGTTATTAGACCACCTTAATGGGGTCGGCCCTGTATGAGTCATGTGGGTAAAAGGGTTATTAGACCACCAAGTGTGGGGTCGGCCCGGATTAAGTTAACCATGGGTTAAGCTAGACATGTAGGCCCCATTAGTTTATTGGGTAGGATAGGACAAGTATAAATAGAGATCGGGAGATCTCTATTTGATCACTCATTCACACACTTCTCTCATTTGGAAAGTGGCGCACTTGTGAGGAGGAGGCTCTACTCCTAGGAGACTATCTCTTGTATTCTAGTTGTATCATTGCTCTATCTATCTCTGAGGAAGTTATTGGGGTTTTTCACCTTTATGGTTTTCCCCAAGTAAACTCTGTGTCTCTTGTGTGCTTGCATTATTGTGTCCATGATTGATATGCTGTAGATTTGCTGTACATGTTGTTCTCTCAGTTAAGATCCTAGATCAGATTGAAGTAAATTCTGAAAATTTAACACTTTTTAGTTACTTGATCTGTGCGATATCTACTGATATGACATTCAGGACATTCTGTTGCAAATTCATACTGGTTGTAATAAAGAACATGATCATCGGGGCATGCATGAATTGCTTCATACTGCATTCCAATTTCTTTCATGATGGCAGATAAATATCGATATGTGCGAGGTAAAATATTTGACGGTGGTAACAAATATTCACCTATCATGCTACAACAAATTAAAATAAAAATCTAGTTAATATAATATAGAAATAATATTAATGAAACAAATTTCATCCATAGTTATAATTTGACGTATATATGAATTAACCAAAAAATACATGACAATCATATATATTTTGTGATGGAATATATTACATACCTTAAGATCCATGTGACTGATATGTTTGAAAGACCATTCATAACCTTCAAGTTCATTACCAACAATATAGCAGAGAGAAGATTTGTCTTGGAGCCGTCATAAAGGGGTTCATATGCCTTGTCAAGAAGAGATATATCATGAATATCATCAAAATGTTCATCATTTTCATGATCATCATCATCATCCATTCCAACATTAAATGAATCATGGATCAAAGTATTTGTAACATCATCTTCAACTATGTTATCAATATGATCATCTTCTTCAATGTGATCATTAACTTGTTCTCCATTAATATTCATAGTTCCATGTTCCTCCGGTACTTGTTCTGGAAGCACTTGCTGATCCGGACGATATTTTGTAGATGTCTTTTCTTTATAATGACATGAAACAATCAATAGATAAAAGTTAATATAAGAAATTCAAATGCAAAATGTAAAAATTTATGTGATACATTAAAAATTTAACAAATTTTGTATTGTTGGGATGAAAAGAACAATGACCAATTGTATTGTTGGTAAAAAATAAGAAATATTATAATAATACATAAATTTACAAAAGAAATCAAAATAAAAACATATATAATGCAAAACTTACAAATGGATGGTATTCATGTCCCCCCTCGGCGTGCCCATGCTCCCTACAATGTTTTGTGGTTGTTATGATCAAAATTCTTCTCCTCTTAAAGCCCCTACATTGACTACATGGACAATAGCATTTCCCATCACCCCTTCTTTCAACTCCTTCCCACAATCTAGCAAGCAATTGCCAATTTTGTTCGTCTGGATCAGGAATATTGCTAGTTGACATTTTCTCGTAAAGAGCTTAAATGAAAATTATCGATCTTAGAAAATGAAGCTCCACAGTACTTCGCTCACTTGAATCACAAAAACAATGAAAAACAGTCCGTCGAACAAAAAAAAACATCCGCAAACCGTCGCTGGTATGGAAAACATGTCGGAATGGTTGGATATTTATAAATTTTAAAAATTAAAAAGTCAAACCGACTTCGGATATTTGACGACTCTAACCTAGTTACTGTTGGGAAATATCCGTCAGATATCCAACTTTTTCGGGTTTGAAATGGCGTATTTTATCCAACATCCCAGGCGTCGGATACCCCTCATAAGCGTTGGATATTCACAGCACCGTCGGATATCCTACGGGCCTCGTCAGATATTCAAAATGACATTGGATCTCCGATGGACACCTAACGAAATTTAAAACAAAAAACAAAAAAAAGTAATTTTGGAAGAAAAATCTGACAACACAGTCCTTTTCGTTGGAGGTCGTTGGATTTGCTCGTTGAATTTTGGGTTCAAATCTACTAGTGACATAACACAAATGGAACTATATGAGATATTCAAGAATGAGCATAGGGAATTGAACTTGGAAAAAAGATCTTTTGAGAAATGTAAGCTCTGGTATGTTAGAACAAATACACTTTGTAACACTTGTAGCTATAGATATCATGTAGAATATGAATATTACTATGATACATTTTTGTACATTCATCATGTGTTGCATACTAACCATGTGAAGGATTGATCTGTTTTGATACCACCATCCTCATTAAGAGAATTCATCCATAGCATCGTGTGTAATAAGATGAAAGAGAAAGCTTACTATGAAAAATATTTTATAGATGGGACATGCTCCAACTGTGGTGGCATGGTGCTATTGGACAAGTGCATTCATGAAAGTGGAGATAATGAATTTGGGAATATGGATATAGACATGAAAATTTTCAAATACATCATCTATAAAAAGGCCCTGGGAAAGAAAGAATACAATTGGTGACATCTCAGGTCAGTATCTCTAAATTCTAATTTCAATTATGTTTCAATCCTTACTTACAACCATAACTTATGTCGAGATCATTTTTTGAAGTTTATACATTGTCGATATACATTTCCCCATTGTACTGTACTTTTGGTGGTTTATTTTGTAGAGAACTACACTCTACAACCCCAAAATGAGATTCAAATTCAATATTATCATTATGAGCAGGTTTCCTTGATGGTCCATTTCACATACAGACATGGCCCAAATAGTAGCGAATAGAAACAAAAAATTCTGAAGGAATATCACTTCTTATACATAAGTGATGATAGGTTCCATGACTTCCATTATGTACGCCATTGTTTCCTTATGTTCTATTAGCACCCGAAGGGTATGATCATATAGATGGATTGACACTACATTTGGTCAGATGGATGTGTTGGTCGGTTCAAAAATGCATACATATTTCAATGTTTGTGTTCATTACACAACAATCATATGGTTCCACACATGTGGAACTATTTTGAGCCTGGGCATGGTAAATGAGAGCATGATGGAGCTGGAGCATGTGTCAAAACATCCCTAGGTAGAGGAGAATTTAAATTATCTATTGAACCTACTATTCAAGATGCTCTATCTATAGTTAGGTGGTGCACATAAGTAATGATAAAGGAATTATCTATATGATAAAAATCCACATTGAGAAAAAGACATGTGCAAATATGTTTTTGGGAGGTGGTCGATGTAGATTGTTCACATGCATGAGAGTGCAAGAGTATGACTGTGACTCATGGATTTCATTTGATTCAAAGATTTGAAAACTACGTATTTGAAATATGGACTAGAAAACTTGCTTTCTTTCCCCCCCATGTAGCAATGGTGACTGAGATGGGTGTGAATAAATAGATTGGGTTGATGCATGGGATCACATATCACTTCCACTTGATCAATGTGCAATTGTTGATTTAACTCTATTGGAGGGATCTCAATCATCTATTTCTCTAGATTTTGATCATGTCTCATATATTTTACAACCTGACATTATTTTCAATTTACTTGACGTATTTACATGTTATTTAGTTGGACATTAATGAACTTGTCTTAAATATTAAATGTTAATTGGATACCTACTCTCATCTTTTGTAGGGAGCGTATATGCAATGGTTTCCCTAAAAGATAATGAATGGGGTGGTAACTATTTGTTGACACGTTGCATAGAGGGAAATAAATTCCTCAATATATTCGTAACCAATGATGAACAAAAACAATTCCCAATTAGTTCAATGGTTGTTAAAGGTGAATACTTGACACGGATAAAAAATGTAAGAAATAAGGGTGGATATGTTTTCACACATTACAGACGAGTGAAAGTGTGTATCACTTTAACAACCTAATCGTTGGTACGAACCTACAATTGTGAATTATGTCCATTAAACATTCCTTGATGGTACGATACTTCCTACTAGAATATGTACAACATGAAAGATTAATGGAGACCACAAGAACTAGATATGATCCAGGGGGATTGGTTGTATAATAATAGGTATGCCAACATGATGAGATATATCAAAAAATGATTATAAGATTTGAGGGGACTTGTATAAAATATTTTACACATGGTATATACTTTTTATGAATGGAAGGTTGCATTTCAATGATGTTTATGAATATACAAAACTTTGTTGTTATGCATGTAAGGTGCCACATTGGGCACATAAAGAATCATTCATGAAGACAAGAAAAATAGGCGTCAAAGCACACTTTAATCTCATTGATAATACATATATTTATAAAAATGAGATATCCCTTGGTTTCATATTCCAAGGTGACTCTTGGACTCCCAAGAGACTAATAGTCTTCTCAATGAATTTTCCTATTCACATGTACTCTTGATTTTCCTTGAACATGAATAGGGAAATATAATAATATAAGATTTTCCTAACACCAAGGATTAGGCTCCATCAAATCCCCCCTAAATATGAAAGGGTGTATATGAGTCCTAGAAAAAGAAGAGATTGAATAAGTGGAAGTGGACAACTACCATCTGTTGAACATTTCCATCTCGAACATCCTTTACTAAGAAGGTTAGCTAGAAGATTGCACATGCTTATGTTAAATAAAAGAGTTCTTTGAAGGGATGGTTTTGGATGACCATCAACCAAAAGGGACTATATAAAGATGAAATATTCTAATATGTGTGTGGTTTAAAATGCTTTCCACAAATTCTCGAACTTGGCAACAACATTTGCTCAAAGGTTCTATGGAACTTGGCTCGAAGGCTCAGAGGTTATGTCTTTAATGGTGGTTTTAGGCTTACCACAAACCCACTAGAGAGCTAAAAACTAGAAGTGAACAACAACAACTTGTTGAACATTTCCATCTGAACAAACTTTTTCCAAGTTAGCTAGAGTCTTACACATGCTTATGCTAAATGAAGGTGCTCTCGATACTAGTGGTTTTAGGATGAACACCAACTTTGGATCTCATTTGAACATATATATTCATTGGATCACGTGTTCTTGCTTGCTTGTACTCGCTCGCTTGTTACTGATGGTCTTCATCCTCCCCTGTCAGTAACAATGTGAGGAGATGAGAGCCTCATGGCATCACAACTAGACACAAAACACATGAGTACTTTGTGTCATGTATATCTTCTGTGTTCATAAAACATGCATATGTAGCATCTCTGAATCTGGTTTCTTTCCACACTCATTGTAGCTCAGGATCATTTGATATGAATTTATTGAGGAAGGTTGTAAGTGTTTGTTGTCAGAAGGACAAGGATTCAAAACTTGAAGCCTGACATCATGTTCCCCCCTATCAAGTACAAAGTAAGAAGCAGTACAATAATCTGCTGCATGTTTCACTCTTGTAGGTTTCTTCAACTTTACACACCGATCTAAAGAATGGTTGCGCTTCCCACAATATCGACAAGGATGAAGATCAAATCATTGATCTTACATATGGGAAACTTTTTCAAATTGTTGGCATCTGGAACTCTAAATAGGTAGCACATTTGACATGATTTCATTGTTTTCTTGTAAATGATAGGAATAGTCTTCAAACAAGGGGTTATTATGAACAAGCACTAGTTCACAATGTTGATTGATGTGTTGTGCATCTTCCTCTTTTGATTTTAAATCATGTAATTGATTGATGATAGTTTGGAGTGTGTCTTTGCTCCTTGTGATTGAGCCAAATGGATTTGAATGTACTAGAGTATTCAACAAGTCTAATGTTTCTTCTATATTATACATAGTGAAGACAATTTGAGGCCTCCTTGTGCATGTAAGATCGAGTAAAAGCACTCAATTAGACTAAGGGATTCTTGCAAATCCTCCCTTTACAATAATTGTTTCAACAAATTCAAATTTAAAAGAGAAGGGGTGTTGGTCTCATCGGAAAATGCACCTGCATACAATGTTCAAATCAACTTGACTTAAGTTTGGTACTATACAAAAACACAAATGCAAGTACCAATACAAACACTAGAAAATAACAAACAAAACACAATCTGCAAGTTACATTCTTGAATGTTGAACTAAGGAATATGCTATACCTAAATGATGTAATCTTCTCTTCTTTTGGAGCAGCAGTAGCAACAACTTCAAACTTGCTTGGATCCTTCAAGTAGGCACACCAAATTGATCTTGAATATTCTATGCAAGCTCACTTTTATCAATTAGATGTAGGATAACCAATGGCTAGTTATCAATATGGCATATACATAGTGCATTTCAAGAATTCATGTGCACTATGGAGGTCTGCATACACATTCTGCAACACCATGTCGCAATTCTACAACAACATACAAATTGATTCTGCAGCAGCATACACATTCAATTCTGCAGCAAACTAGCAACTTCACACATTCTGGAAAAGTGTCCTTTCGAGTGAGGACAACATCTTCTACAATTTGAATCTTTGAACCTACAACTTAGAACAAAATTTGGAAGAAAAGATACAAAAGGCTTCTTAAAATATCTACAGCATTATTATACAATTTCAATTCTGCAGTAGTATTTAGTTCTTTTTAATGCAATCTCCATGAAGTCTTTTGCAAGAAGGGCAGTCCAAATATTCCCTGCAAGCTGAGATCATGGGAATACAACTCTCATATGCCCAAAACATTGTCAATCAACAATTTATTTCCATGAATTCACTGTGCAGGTCTTAAAGTTTATGCCACAAAAATACAGTTTTCTAATGCAATGTGCATGTCTCTTCCAAGCACCACTACACTTTTCTATATCAATTTGCTTGAGACAACATGCTCTAAATTTTCCAAAAAATAAGAGAGAATCATATTTACTCTCCAGAGTAACCTCAAAAAAGTTATATTGCAAGCATAATTTACATAACAAATCCATGGAGTGTTTCTTGAACTACTGGAAAAGTACTATCTATGTGCAAAAACCAAGAAGAATCTAAATCATTAACCATCAAAATTAGCTTTCCAATAAGAGCATAAATTAGGAAAAACATTTAATGTTAACAAAAATTGACAATATGCTTCTTGCTCCAGACTTCAATGAAAATCTTGAAATATAACATCCATTCCTTGCCATAATTCTCTTAGAAAGTGAACCAGAACTCTCAATCATAACACAGATTTCATCTTCTAGCTCCAAGCGAGAAAGAACCAATGCAGAGACATACACCACTTCAATACTTTATGTAATTATGTTTTAGGAAGATGCACCAACCACCAAAGATGCATTATTGCAGAGAGTGGGTTCACATTTCCCACCATAGTTCACCAAGACGGTTTCAATTATTTCGATTGTAGATCATAGGCATATCTATACACAAGTTTGTAATGACAATGGATAATGAAAGTCTTATGCAATATCATTCAAATAACATTTGTGGAATCATTCAATCGGAACATTGTGAGCCTTCACTTCAATGCAATACAGGACACCAAATCCAATCTTAGTCAGGCACTCAATCTTAACGTGCCAAACGAGGAAGAGGAGACACTCACACAATAATGAGTAGTCATCAACAACTTCACCAATGCCTATAGCAACGAGTTTCACCACAGGATTTGGTATCATGATTGGAGTCTCTCCACGGGATCAACCTCAACGCTCACTACTATGAAGGAAAAACCACTCAACTTCAACATGACTATTCACTGGTTTGAAGAAAACTCCAACAAAAAATGTAAACAAACTTACTCACACCAATAAAGATGGAGAGACCCTGCACACACTTGATAATCCATGATAATACAAACAGAGCACACTATGATAGTGTCTAGGATTGACATTCCCACTTAAAAAACCGTGGAACAATTTAATTATCTCGTCCACGAGATGGAAAGTGGGAAATGCATCACAAGAACATTCACCACAAGAGAGATGTCCATAGTAACTCGTACGATAGAGAGGGCGCACAATGATTCACTACTGGGATTTCCACCAATGTAACAAGCTTCAAACATAGCAACAGGCTTCACCAATGATAGATAGCTTCACCATGGGATACAATTTATATCCTTGAGAGAGGTAGCATCGTCCAAATGACCACAACACAATGAATTCCAGGTCCTTAATCTGTATGAGAGAACATTCACAAGGTCACAAAGCCTTGAGCTATTTGGATTTGTGAACAATGTGTTGCAATATCAAATTTCACCAGATGGAGATAGTCCACATGAGACTCACCAATACATCTCATGCACTAACTCACTTCAACGCAGCAACAATCATGATCTTTATGCAACAATCACAATAGCAAAGTCAACAAGGGAGCTTTCACCAAGATGCAAAGCTTCAAACTCCACTCTGTGTTCGTAGCAACAAGGAATAGAGGGCCCATGCACAATGGGTGGTTTTCACGTCCCAAGTAAGAGGTCAGTACGGTTCTTTCACACCCCAAGAGAGAGTATGCAATTTAAACAATTCAACACACAGCTCTCAAAGAATGCATTAGCTCTAGATTTCACCTCACAAGTAGTGTGAAGGTAGTCTTTAAAACAAAAGAGTGAGATTTCTTGCACAGTAGTCGCAGCAACAATGTTGGATAAGTGAACAAATCGTCCACACAATAGTTCCACGTCGCAGAATGCTCCGGCAGTAAACAAAGAATTTTATTATCCCTTTGAATAATTCACCTACGTTTTCAAAAATAATATCAACGCAGTCAATCTTTTCTACACTCAGTATGTTTTCAAAAATAATATCAACGCAGTCAATCTTTTCTACACTCAGTATGTATTTCATGCACGGGCCACAACACTACTCCATACATCGGTCATCACGATAATGTAGTGTTCTTCATTCACATAGCTCACGATGAGGGAGAAAATAATAGGAACGTAACTTTAGATAAGGTCACAGATGCACAAGAAGTGTAAACAGTTGCATCTTGAAGTTGTTCGATTCCTTTGTTACACAAAAAATGAAGACACCAAAAATGAATGCAATGCAGGCATATTGATAAAAATAATGCCCAACATGGTAGTAGCTAGAAAATCATTCCCCCTTTCTTTGTTGGAAGTTCCAATACTAAATTAGGGTTTCTTGGTGAATCACTTCCAAAGGAATCAATTCCGAGAAATCATTATTGAGAGACGAAAGACGCAGTACTCAGACTAACACGATAGGAGATATTGAAAACCTGGGACATGTGCTTTCAACAGTTATACTCATTATAGTAAACACAATCTTCATTAAAAAATTGTCTTTGAAGATACTTTTAAGTCACAATAACAACCAATATTTACATCGGTTCAGGAGAGAGAAGAGAGAGTCCACTCGACGATGACAATGAGACACAATGGTAAGAGCCCATTCAACACATAGGGAGACACCATAGGTATGATTCACAAAGTATGGCAGAGAGGCATAGAGAATATGCCTGAATTAGGATTTGAAATGCTCTATAGGTCTAGGATGACAGTGGAGCAGGTGAACGTTTCCTGAGAAGAATATTACATATGAACGCATAGGGAAGAGAAAATCATGACTCAGCACTCATATTAGAAAGCATAGGGTATATAAGCGGGAGAGGAATAATACATTCCAGATTTAATATTTGTAGGTAATCATTCACATTGGCATAACGAGTGCAAAGGTACAAGTATCAGCTCACGTAGACAGAATAATCCAGGTCTGATGAGACTAGAAATTTAGGACTAAGTACAGGATATAGGATAATAAGCACTATGATACCACTGTAAGGTGTCACATTGGGAACATAAACAATAATTTCTGAAGACAATAAATATAGGCATCAAAGCACACTTTAATCTCATTAATAATACATATATTTATATAAATGAGATGTCCCTTGGTTTAATATTCCAAGGCGACTTTTGGACTCTCGCGAGACTAATAGTCTTCTCAATGACTTTTCTTGTTCACCTATACTTTTGATTTTCCTTGAACGTGAATAGGGAAATATAATAATATAAGATTTTCCTAACACCAATGATTAGGCTCCAACAATGCATATGTTTTTAATACTAATATTTGTTGAGTAGGCCCTTCCACTTCTAGCATTTTGTTCAGGGGATTCCATTATTTCATGTTTGGGCATGAGATACCATTATGTGTGTTGGGTGCGAGGTTTTCTTATATTTCTATGAGTGCTTATTTTCTTACATTTCTATGAGTGCTTCTTTTCTTACGTTTCTTTGCTTATGTTTCTATCAATGCCATGCATCTCACATTGTGCCACTCCCACTACTTGCCAAGCTTCTTTTGATCCTAATGATGGGTAGAGGGTCCAATCGAAACATACGCCAATCATTTCTAAACTGCTACACAATGGATCTCCAAAATATATAAACAATGTTTCAACACTATGAAAACATCCATGCTTAGAAAATATCATTTATTTCTATGTTGGTTCAACATTTCATATTCGTAAACAAACTGATCATTTTCACAAGCTTCATCATGGATTTGTTGTCTTTATTTTTCTTTCTCATCCAAGTACACCATAAGATCATCATCCATCATCATCATCATGCTTCACCATCCTCGTGCTCATTGTCACCATCATGCTTCATCAACACCATCCATCTCACATTGTGCCACTCCCAGTGCTTGCCAAGCAAAATATCATTTGTTTCTATGTTGGTTCAACTTTTCACATTCGTAAACAATTTGATAAATTGCACAAGATTCATCATGGATTCATTTCCTTTTTTTTCTCTCATCTAATTACACCATAAGATCCTCATCCATCATCATCATCATGCTTCACAATCCACATGCTCATCATCACCATCACCATCATGCTTCATCAACATCGTGCATCTCACATTGTGCAACTCCCATTGTTTTCCAAGCAAAAAATCATTTGTTTCTATGTTTGTTCAACTTTTCATATTTTTAAACAACTTGATAAATTGCACAAGCTTCATCATGGATTTGTTGTATTTGTTTTTTTCTCTCATCGAAGTACACCATAATATCCTCATCCATCATCATCATCATCATGGTTCACCATCCCCGCACTCATTGTAACAATCACCATCATGCTTCATCAACACCATGCATATCACATTGTGTCACTCCCATTGCTTTCGGCGCAAAATATCATTTGTTTCTATGTTTGTTCAACTTTTCTATCTATAAAAAATTTGATAAATTGCACAATATTCGTCAATGATTCATTTTCTTTGTTTTTTTCTCTCATCCAAGTACAACATAAGATCCCCATCCATCATCATCATCATTCTTCACCATCCTCATCCTCATACTCATCCTCATCCTCATCCTCATCATCCTAATCGGCATCATGTTCATTGTCACCATCACCATTCCAAAACATTACAAGAGAGGAAAATTATATATGTTGCAATCTTGATATAAAATCAAGTAAATAATGATTACCTTTTTGGAAAACTTGAAGTTCATTTTAATTTTAATTTTTTAACCTTGAAAAATGCGCCTAATTTAACATAAATTCTTTACATGTATTATATCATATGCTAAGATAACCTATGCTAAACTAAACATAGACTTTCCTACCCCAGTAAACAACTCTAATATAGCCTAAACTACCCCAACCTCAGTAACTACCTTAACCTCACCTACTAAACCTTCCTAAACTAAACTACCTTAATATTATGTAGTCTACACTCACCTAAACCATTTACCTATCCTTACCTTTCTCAATCAAATAAACCTATATGAATCATCCATATCCTCTAGCATAAACCACTCCACTATCTAAATTACCCTACCAAACAAACCCAAGTATATCATATATATCTTATCTAGCTAATCTATCCTAAACTACCCCAACCTCACCTACTAAACCCTAGCTTGTACTCTAACTCCTATTTTGTAGTGTAAAGCATAGTTTGTAAGCGAGGCCCTAGTTTGACCAATCACTAACATCAAATGCAATGTCACCGTCAATATTATCTAAATCTACAAACTTAGAAACCTAAAGTATCCCTAAAAAAGTAATCTAACCCTAGAAATCCTAGAAACATAATCTAGCCTTAGAAACATTAATGCAACCCTAGAAACATTAATGCAAACCTAGAATCGCACTCTAGAAATGTAGAATCTTAGAAAACTAATATAGCCCTAGAAACCCTATATGTCTTCCTCACTCCATCGTTGTTTATGGGTCACTATATGTCTTATTCATTTTAGGATCACATATTGGTACTCCTTAACAATATTGGGTGCACATGTGAGATAAAGTGTGCATGCATGAAATGATGAATGAACATGTGGCATTGGAGCATGCACATGCAAGCTTAAAGTGTGTGTGTGGGAGCTAATGTGTGTGTGCATGTTTTAGATTTTTTCGTGTATAGTTCCATTTGCACCAAATGTTCCTCATCATCATCATAATCCTCATCCTTGTGGTTATTGGAATTGGCATCATCATCATCATTCTTGCCATCCTCATCCTCATCATCATTAGTATCAGCATCCTCGTCCTCATTTTTATTGGCATTGGCATCCTCTTGCAGTAGGGGTTCCTTTTATTCAGTCGAACATGACATTAGGGTTTTGCTAAGTGGAACACATGGGAATTCTTACACTAGGGGTGAAATTTCATGGAACCCACCCTAAAATCCTTGAATCATCCTAACAAGATTTTCCATGCCTACACACACATTCCCAAACTTACAAAACTCGATTCAAATTCTTGGTGGTGGTTTCAGGCCTCGAGACCAATTTGGAATGTGTCCTTGAATGACTACATGGGGCCACTTGCAAATGTACATAGACAAAAAACCGTACATTGGATCGTGAAACCATCGATTCTGTTGGATTCCTCGCATCATAATATAGGTAGGATTTCCCAAATATTTCAAGTCCCATGGGTGGAGACTCCTTTTATTCAATCAAACAAGAAACTAGTGTTTTGCTCAGTGGAAGACATGGCAATTCTTGCATTGGGGGGTAAAAATCCAAACCATGCAGCATAATCGAGTTTAGTAAATTCCCACAAATGTGTTTGGCTATTGTGTATGTTTTCATGCTACCCATGGTCACCCAAGAGCTTTCAATTCAAAATTGACACCCTCAGTGACAAATTGGCCTTGGCCCTTACTGAGCAAAATATAGGTTCTAGATATGGTATAATGCGGCCATTTTTGGGCAATTGAATAATGATAGAGGGGTTCCCTTGGCTAAAACCCAACATATTGAATCGATCATAGTCAACGGTTTCACAATTTGAGTTACGATTTATGTTCTATGGCTAGTACCATTTCCCCCCTAGGGCCATTAAGGAACAATTTGTGAATTTTCTTTGGGGGCACAAAATCCAAACCAGGTAGCCTGACTGGGTTTCAATAGACCCCATAGATGTGGTTGGCTATTGTGGATGTGGGCATGCTACCCATGGTCAGCCGAGTGAATTCAATTCAAAATTTACCCCCTTTTGAAAAATTAGTAGTGGCTAATAACAAAAGGATGTACAATTTCTCACCATCCTACTATCATTTGTATCCACCATTGGTGTATCCTTGTCCAAACACACATGTAGGGGGTGGCATAACTCAGTTCTATTTTGAGATTTGAATTCTATTCCCTGGGATTAGATTCACCATGTGTCCCTAAAAGGATTTAGGATATGAGTTGCAACTGGCCATAGAATGATGAACTTGGATTATATTTGAGAACCATCGACTCAGTTTAAATTGTCACATTAAAATAGTGCTATCGGTTCCTCTCCCCTAAGGGTCTGTGGCCCAGAACTTGTCTCGTTTGACGATTCCAAAAACTAGGATTTTGGTCAATAAGATGCAATGCAAATTTTGCACTAAAGGGTCAACTTGGGAAATACCTCAACCATGAACTTGATGCTAGTGTTTCCACATTGAACCTACCCAAACAAACTTGTAATATCTAATGAAAATCGGATCTATTACATGTTTGAAATCCTATGCCCCCGATAGGGATTCACCATGTGTCCATGAAAGCCTCTAGGAGGTGAGATAAGATTGGCCATAAAATAATGTCCATCGATTGGATCAATGTTCACCGTCAACTCCGTTGGGTTTGTGACATCGTAATAGTTCTAGGGTGCCTCTTCCCTGTGGGTCCATGGACTAGAACTTGAATTGTTTGACGATTAAAAAAACTAGGATTTTGATCAGTAAGAGGCAATGCAATTTCTACACTAAGGGGTCAAATTGGAAAATACCTTGATCATGAGATTGTGGCTAGAATTCCAACATTTAACCTACCCAAACACATTTCCAGGATCTCACAGAACTTAGATATGCTTCACAGTTCGAATCCTATTGTTGACACAGGGTCTTTCGATAGGGGTTCACTCTGTCGTCAACAACACCAACAACCCCTTATTCACCAGCCCAGAAAGGAGTTACCCTTCCCAGCAACCCCTGCAAAGCAGGTGAAGTCTCACCCAAGGTGGATAAGGGTGCTGCAGGAACCAAGCTTCCGCGGTTATAGAGAAGATACATGTGCATTAACCAGAGATTACAATATTCACCGTAGTCTACTAATCAACTATTCGCATAAAAAAATATTAGCATTTAACCAACAACATGTATTCACATAAGCCAACAGAGAACATTTACATAACCCATTATCGCATCAGAGCATAACACCAGAATTCATAGCTGAACATCTTCATTCATTAACATCTGCGGAAAAATACGTCGTAGAAATAGTCAAAACATGTTACCGCAGTTACAACCAAACTCAAAATATCGCATTAATCTCCTAAACTCCGATGCCCTTAGGCTTACAATATACTTCTATTTGTATGCTTCTATCCTATTACAAAATGGCCCATTTTGGCCGATTTAGCAATTAAATATTCTAAACTATTCTTGTGCTTCCTTAGACTTCACCGTAATTCCTTATTTCGCGGGATTTGGCTTTCGCACCTGTCGGCTTCTGCACTTCCTACGGATCTATCCCGTGCCAACAAGCCCCCAACACAAACTTGTGGCTCATCCCAAGCCACCTCAGCTGGACTCTGTTGTTTTACACCCGTCTTGTACTGTGCTCAATCTCTGAAACTATTCTTACTATCTGGAACTTGCTGTTGTGTTTTTCCTATCTCCGTCCATCGGTCACTGGTTCACTGTCATGTACTTCTTGCACTCATCTTCCAGTCTCTTGGAACCTTGATCATCTACCTCTCCATATTTTACTGGTTCGTTCTTCTGCTATTCTTGTTGGAACCGAAGGTTATTGGCGTCTCTAAGGTGGACAACAGGTCGATTGCTCCAGCACATCTATTTCACGCCTTGGATTTTCTCCTACCCGGGTCATGTGGCTGGCCCCCCTATTCTTCTGGTGTTCATTGGACCCGTGAAGCTTCGAACTACCACAACATACTTAGACATCTCAGGTGAAACCTCATCATTGTGACACCCGATTGTCCCAGCTTCTTTCTTGTCAAGGTGCTCATGGACGTTCGTCGTTCAGGCCCGCAGTGCCCTTGGGGTGCTACCACATGAAATGAAGTGAATCATTTCCACATCCTCCTTGGAATTCCTAACTTAAGCAATAACCTTACTAAATAGCAGCATGGATTTATTTCATTTGTTAAATGCGTTGGTGCTTGTCTGAACCCCTGGTGCCTATATTTATGCATTCTCATTATTCAGGGTGTCTGCCCAAAAATTCCTCTACAAATATGCTCGCCTCATGCACTGATTCGGTCATCATTTCTCTTGCATGTGATTACCAAGCGTCCTACGTGCGTGGTGGGTAACCCTACTATTCCCATCGGTTCTTTGTGTCATCCCCGTGCGATGTATCGTTTGTGGTGCCAGCGGCCATGCTGCTACCATGTATTCATACGTGCCTGGTGCCGGCGTTGCTTCTAGCCATTCAATCATCATTTATGTCCAACAGATCTGTCATCTCTACCTATTCTGTCTGCTGGTTGGTTGGTGTTGATTTGACGGGGTGGTAATCCACCCACTGTCACAGCGATCACACTTTTCCTTGTGCTCATCCCTCTTATGCGATACCCTTTTTTTTTTGTACTATGGTGTCAGATCGCAGCAATAGAGCTTTAGCCTATTGTTGTTCACCATGCGAGGAGACAATACCCCATCTAAGGTCTCTAGCTGCACTGCACCACCGTTAGTGACAAAATTGATGATATAGGGTCCTAACCAATGCATTTGTAATTTACCCGGGTGTTTCACAAACTTGCTGTCATATAGCAACACCATGTCGCCTTTCTGAAAGTATCTCTACTTAATGTGATGGTCATGCCATGCTTTCTGGAGATCCTTTTCAACCTGCTAGTGGAATCCTGCGATGAACCAATATTCTTCTAAGTGTACTAATTGTGATAGTCATTCTTCCAACCCACTTTCATCACTCATGTCTGTGGTGACTGCAATACGCAAACTTGGAACGATGTATTCCATCAGCATAACTGCTTCTTTACCGTAGACCAGTTTGAATGGAGTTTGGCCAGTTAATCACTTTCATGTGGTTCGATAGGTCTAGAGGATTGCTGGAATTTTAGGGTCCCAATCATCTCGATTTGTGCTGCATACCGTTGTGAGTGCGTGTTCCAGGATTTTGTTGAATGCTTTTACTGTCCCATTTGCTTGAGGGTGGTAGGGAGTACTATTCTTATGATGACCCTGAAACTCCTTCGTTAGTGTTGCGATTGTCTTGTTCACAAAGTGTGCCCCTTGATCACTTAGTAAAATCTTTGGGCATCCGAATCGGGTGACCACGATGTCGAAGAGGAATCTGGAAGCTGTTGATGCGGTACAATCCTTGACTGGCGCAGCCTCTGCCTAGCATGTCAAATATTCTATTGCAGTTATGATGTAGCGTCATCCAGTACGTTTTCCTGGAGGGTTAATGGGTCCTACAAAATCTACCGCCCATTTGTCGAATGCTTGCAGCGTGACTTGGGGTACTAATGGAATCTCGTCCAGTCTCAATGGTTTCCCTGTGCGTTGACAGACGTCATGGGTTTTGGAATAGTTAGTGGCATCACTATGCATGGTTGGCCACCATAACCCGGCTGTCAGGATCTTTTTCGCAGTGGCCCGACCTCCATAATGTCCTCCGGCAATGCCATTATGTGCCTCGGCTAAAATCCGTTCCTGCTTGTGTGGGAGAATGTAGCGGCATAATACCTCATCGGGGCCCATCTTGTACAACTGTCCTACGATTAGTTGGAAGTCCGCAGCCTTGACAACTAACTATTTCTTCTGGCTGGTGGTGAATTCCTCTAGTGCCTTTCCTGTTGCTAGGAGCTGAATAATTGGTTCATAGTAGTCATCGATCATTTCAACCCTGAATAGTTGAGCATCCGGTAATCCTTTGTCGATGCTTCACAGTTCCTCCTCTGACTCGATCCTTGATAGGTGGTTGGGTCCTGCATTCAACCGTCCTGGCTTCACGATGATTTTTGGCAGGCGGTTTGATGAGGAAAGATCGCGGTACTACTAATGCCGCGACATGGTGGATGAGGGTGCGAAAGGAGTATCTTGGGCCAAAGGATACCACACTTGGTGGGTTTTGGGTCACTTGGACCATGTATTTTGTAATATTGAGTCATTGTACCATGGTATGCGGGCTTTTGGGCCATTAGACCAAGTCAGTTAGTCGATTGTCCATAGTGTCGGTTAGGAAAGTGGACAAGTATTGTAATTGGCGGAAGCCTATAAATAGAGGAGAATTGTAAGTGTTAGAGGTGTTGATAGTAGTGGATGAGGATAAGTGCTATATGCGGGGATAATGCGGATGTTACATAGAGATTTATGTACTGTTTTGTCACAGTAATATAAGGATGATGATTTAGTGCGATCCATGTGTAATGTTGCTTGATGCCTATGTTATTTCCTATTCTTAATATAGTTATCTTTTTTTTGTTGCTATAATGTGAATGCTGCAATAATGTGTTATCGGTCTATGTGAAAATGTTGCAATTAGAGTAATGTGCGATCTTTGTTTATGATAATGTTAAATGCTGTGATTAAGGTGATTTAATAGAACTCTGCGATGAATATTTAGAATTGTTGTTAGTATCACATTGCCACAACTTGCCTCCTCCCTCAGCGGAAACATGGTTCTGTCTTCTCTTCCTGGACGCCTTGGGTGAGACCTCATCCGCTCTGCGGATGTTGCTAGGTGGGCTCAAACCTGCCTGGGCCAGTGCCCAGGGAGACTGTGGTATGGGTCGACAGTTGGTGGACCCCTGTCGACTGTGAGGTCACGATTTGGTCAACAAATGGTTCCATTGCCGGGACCATGCGCAGAGTAGAAGGAGGTCATGTTGTGGCACCCGACGAAGCTGGAGATACAGAAATGGTTCGATTAGAAGTTACAGGAGTTCGCTAAAGAAGAAAGTCGAAACACGCGACTGACGGTAGATCACTGGGTAGGAATATATATTCATGATGGTCCACATGAATGGTTTTTCTGTGAATTCCTAGTCATTTTGTATGAATGGTTGTCGAAACTGACATTCCAGAAGAGGAACTTCCAGGGTGGTGAGCCGACCACTTGGACCCCGGAGTTGATTCAGGAATTGTAGGAAGTTGATAATAAGGCATCACGGGCTGTCGAATTTTGGCTTGATAGTATCTTGGAAGGATATATTACGGAGTTTGCAGTCGATACGAAGAAATCCTATAGTGAAGTTGAAATATACTTCTTTGATGGATCGAGGGGAAGGTTTCTGCTATCGCTCCAACTGTCGATTAAGATGCTAATTTGCGAGGAAGGTATATTAAAGATGCACCTTGATCACTAGACGGCCTGGTGGGCGGAGGCTGTGGGTATCACGACTATTGGGGAATGGTGCATGAAATGGTAAAGGGGTAGATGAGTGCTGACCATGAGGAGACTATGAGCAAATTTGAGGAAGAAAGTGGCCTTACGAGGGGAGGAGCAAGGTTTCGATAGGAAAAGAGGCAGAGGATAGGAGAAGGTCCTACTGCGATCGGACTGCAAGACCGTGAAGAAAGGCCACATGGGATGAAGCGACCTTACAGTCCTAATAGGAATGACTAGGCTACGCCTAGGATAGAGGCAGGACCGAACCCCAGCACCAATGTACCCACACCTCCGCTCACTAGCTCTCAACCAACAAGAAAAACTACTTCAACAACGCTGAGTACGTCAACACCACAAAAATTAATTGGTAGTAATACAACGACAGGAGGAAGGAAGCCCAAGATGGCGGGTGATGATGCTAAGCTACCGTTGCTCCATGGCAGTGCAACAAACAACCTAGAACAGTATTGGTTTTTGTGTGAAGCGGTCTGGACTGTGAAACCGATCACTGATGACGATGTTAAGAAAGGACAGTTGGCCACGATGCTACGAGGTCGTGCGTTAGATTGGTTCATGAAATTTGTCTTAGTCCCTACGAGGGCCCCAGATAAGTCAATGAATGAGATTCGGGATGGGCTAATTGCTGAATTTAGATGGCCTAAGTCGGAGGCCCAGTACATTACTGAATTGAAGGAAATTAAGTAGTATCCCAACGAGACGGTATGGGATTTCGAGCAATGATTCAAGACACTGATGGAAAAGGTTAGTTTTGATATGAGTGTTGTCCAACACAAAGAATGGTTCATCGCGGCACTGCTAGCCCACATTCGGCTACTGCTGATGCAGCAAAACATATCGACGCCTAGTGAAGCCCTGGAGATTGCAATGCGATTGGAGGCGTCACCGATTGGAGATAATGCAGCTGGGATGTCACAGATACAGACACAGCTCGCTAACCTGACTATACAATTGCAAGATCTAAAGAAGAACAAAGAACACCGCGATTAATTATAGTGTACGCGATGTCGACGGGAGGGACATGCGAAATATGATTGCCCATATTTTCGTAACTATTTGGTCTCAGGTGCACCCAATCCGCTGAATGGCGGTAGTATGCCGTGGTGTCATGTCTGCTAGGTGTTTGGGAAAGGTCATGATAGTTGTCTGTATATGCAGAAAATGGTCACAACCCCATGAAATTTGTATTACACCTTCTGTAAGTCGGTAGGCCATGACGACAAGGATTGTCGTGCATATGGGTTGCTACAAGAGAGAATGTGTGATGCATTCTATGTCAAAGATGATCAGCGTGCTGCACCGCTACAGCCACAGGTAGCTCAGCTGATACCTCAACCACAGATGCAGTTTGTACTGCAGCAACAGCAGCCGCAACAGTTCGTACCGCAATATACATTGGTGAACCCCCCGCAGCCTCAGTACGTGCAACAACCGCAGTATGCATCACAAGGGCCAGGGATGCCTCTAGCACCCATGTAGCAGCAGTTTAACCAACCTCAGTATCAGCAGTAGGGTGGTTGTCGGGGAGGCTACAGGGGCAGACGTAGTGGTGGATTTGGTCAGGGAGGAGGAGGTCGAGTTGGTTATGGACCTGTTCAATGTTACCACTGTGTGGTATGGGGGCACTATCAGCACGACTGCCCACTACTACAGAATCAATGTATGTTTTATTACGGTAATGATCATATGGTCTAGAATTGTCCACAGTTGATTGCAAGATGGCATGCTGGAGACACTCCGCAGCTACAGAACCTAGTGCAGCAACCAGTGCAGAACCAGCCTCCGCGACCACCGCCGAACGTTAATCCGAATCAACCAGGCAATCTGCAGCAGAATCAGACACAAGGTGCTAATATTGCAACTATTTCTACAGAACCATGACCACAAGATGCATCGGTGGCTATTTTCACTCATGGAGGTAAGACGACTGGGGAAGATGGTTCGCGATCGATCATTCGCTTGGCTGGTCCAAAGATGGTAAATTTTGACATTGATGCAAAGCGAGAGATGTTCATGGAGGCACATCGTACTCTGGAGAAAGATCGCGGTAAGGCTATTATTTGTGATATGTCGCCTATCTTTGATGCTACATTAGACGCCGATTGACCACCACTAGGGATATTGCAGAAGTTCCTTGAAAGTTGTCTATCATTGGCACAAGACCCAATTGCCCTGGTTGAGATTGAGGGATGGTTGCAACGACTTCTGAAAGGACGACAAGAATCGGTAGTCAACTCTTTACAGCGACAAAAGAATGGAAAGGAAATGAAAATGAATATTAAGATCGGTGATTACGATGTTGACTCTATGATTCTTGATCTTGGTTCGAATGTTAACATCTTAACCAAGCAGGCATGGCAGAAAATGGGGAGTCCCCCATTGAGCTGGTCTTCTGTGCAGCTCCGGTTGGCTAACCATGTGAAGTTTACACCCATTGGGCGAGTTCCGCGGCTCACAATTGATATTGAGGGCATGAAGACTTATGCCGACTTCGACGTCATTGAGGTAGTTGATGGAGGAAGCTCCTATCCTGCGCTATTGGGGATAGTATGGGCTAATGATAGTGGAGCTGTAATCAACTTCAAGAAGCGCATGATGACTTTTGAGAACCGCGATTTCGGAGTTATCGCTCCGTTGGATCCGGTTGAAGGACGCCGATATGTTGAGCCCGTCAAAGATGACAATCACACTGGTTGAGATCATGCATTCAATATTTCTGAGGATTACATTCATCCCACTATCCATGGTGAGTTGGACTAGCGCAGCGAGAGTTCTGCATCTTTTGATTCTGATGATGCATTAGAACATTGGCAGAATTGCATGCATGAAATATTATTCCGGAAGTTTGGCTTAGTTACGCAATCTTTATGTCGTGTTGTGATAGAAACGATCACACTGCCTATCTATGAGGGGTTTCCTAGCTTAGACACCTTTGTAGTAGAATTTGAAGACTGCGTTCCAGAACCACAGGGACTGCTGTTCTTGGAGGAAGCACTGAAGGCTGCTCCAACGCGCTAGTGGGCGACACATAAGAAATTTATTAAAGATTGGTCACAGTGTCGAAGGTTTATGATGGTTCGATTTGGCAACACTGAGGTTTATCACATTGGCAAGTATGATGGCTGAACCAATCCCGGTGACCACGTGATGGAATTCCAACGATTGTGGGTAACGCGACCCAGAGACGAGTGGGTTCATGATTTTGTCCATACTTTGGAGGAGATACCGCGCTCGTGGTATACTGCAGCTGAGTTGCGACAGGAAATTACGACATGGGGGGAGTTGACAATCTGTTTCACTCTTACCTTCACATTTGTGGATGCCAACCCTGATGTCCATAATGCCCTGCAGCTCATCCGCGATGTGATATTTCAGGTTGTTCCGGTGACCTTCCCTATTGATCCGCACACCCACAGTTAGATGTAGTATCTCGTGGAGGGCCAGAGGATGATGATGATCCCCGGAATATTAACATTCTTGAATCAGAAGGAAGTCACGATGTGGTACCACCTGTTGCACCAAGTAACCCGTTCAATCAGCCGTTGCAGCTTCACAAAATGAATATCGGTACTGAAGCCACTCCTAATTTTGCTAATGTTGGGGATTATTGGGATGATGAGATGATGAGTAAGGTCACCGAGTTACTACATGAATTTCAAGACATGTTTCCCACAAAGTTTTCCAAAATGAAAGGAATCTTGGGTGATTTAGGAGAGATGAGGATTCCATTGAAACTAGATGCTAAGCCAGTCCGACAGCGACCTTATTGGCTAAATCTGCGACATAAAGAAAAGGTCAAGGCAGAACTTGATCGGATGTTGGATGCTGGTATCATCGAACCTATGGAAGAATTAGAATGGATTAGTCCTATGGTGGTCTAGGACAAGAAAACCGGCAAAGTGCGAATTTGTGTTGACTTGCGGAAGTTGAACGATGCTTGCTTGCATGACCCCTTTCCAACCCCGTTTACTGATGAAGTACTTGAAGGTGTGGGTGGCCAGGAGATGTACTCTTTCACTGATGGATTCTCTGGCTACGATTAGATTCGCATTGCCAAGGAAGATCGCCATAAGACAACCTTTGTTACTGAATGGGACTGCTTTCAGTACATGGTCATGCCGTTCAGTTTAAATAATGCACCTGCGATATTTTCCCGGGTCATTGTTGCTACGTTCAAAGATTTTATTCAGAAGTTTCTGTAGGTATATATGGATGATTGGACTATTTATGGGTTGATTCGTGATCATTTGGCCAATCTGCGGTTGATGCTTGAGCAATGCCGACAGCACCAGATATCGTTGAACTTGAAAAAATGTATTTTTTGTGCTCCATTTGGGATATTGCTGGGTCATATTGTGTGTAAGCAAGGATTATTGGTCGATCCCGCCAAGATTGCGCTTATCTTAGGGTTGCAGCCACCGACCACTGTTAAGCAGTTGCACGCGACTTTGGGTCACACAGGATATTATCGCAACTTCATTAGGGGATATGCTGCGGTAACTTCCCCTATGGAGAAGTTGTCGAAAAAGGATGCGGCATTTTAGTGGAATCCAGAATGTCAGGAAAGTTTTGAAACACTCAAAGCGAAGATGGCGTCGGCACCAATTTTGGTTTTTCCGAACTGGAGAAAGGAATTCCATGTCCATGTTGATGCTTCATCAGTTGCATTAGGGGTTGTATTGGCTCAACCAGGTGAAGGCGACATTGATCATCCCATTGCTTTTTCCAGTCGGAAGCTGTCGTCTACAGAACGCAACTACACTACCACAGAACGCGAAGGGCTGGCCATGGTTTACGCACTGTAGAAATTCAAGCATTATTTGTTGGGTGGCCATTTCAAAATGTTTACTGATCATTCTGCATTGAAATACTTGGTCAATAAGCCTGTGTTGGGGGGGAAGATCTGCCAATGGATACTTTTGTTTCAGGATTTTGATTTCGAAGTCATTCTGAAACTGAGACGGTTGAATGCTGGTCAGAATCATTTGTCATGGATTGACATAGGGGAGGAACCGACTAATATCGAAGATAGATTTCCAGATGCCCAGCTGTTTCATGTTGCCACTACTGATCACTATTTTGATGACATCCTTCGGTTCTTGGCAATCGGCACAGCACCCGATGACTTTACCACTACTCAGAAGAAACAATTGGTCGTCAAGGCTGCTGACTTTAAACTAATCACGGAAGAGTTGTATAAATTGGGTGCTGATGAGATATTGCGTAGATGTGTCTTGCCACATTAGCAGGCGTAGATATTGGCTGAAGCACATGGCGGAGTCGCAGGCGGACATTATGGCGGTTGGGCGACTACCCAGAAGGTATTGCGTGCAGGGCTTTGGTGTCCCACACTACATAATGATGTGACAGACTATGCACGGTCTTGTGATGTTTGTCAACGAACTGGAAAACCATCCAGACGCAATGAGATGCCGGTACTACCTCAAGTAACACTACAACCATTTGAGAAATGGGATGTGGATTTTTTCAGGCCGATCAATCCACAAGGGAAATGTACAGGTGCGCGGCATATTATCACAGCGACAGAGTATTTGACCCGATGGGCAGAGGCGGCCCCTGTAGTTGATTGTTCGGTAGCAATGGCTGCTCGGTTCTTGTTCGATCACATTATCACTCGGTTCAGCTGCCCCAAGATTCTGCTGAGTGATCAACGCAGCCATTTTCTCAATCGCACTATCAACACATTGATGAAGGAATTGTAGATTCAGTACAAGAAGAGTACACCCTATCACCCACAGGCGAATGGGATGGTCGAGGCGTTTAATAAAGTATTGGAGCATGCATTAACAAAAGTATGCAATGAAAACTGCGACGACTGGGATTTGGAAGTTCCAGCAGTGTCATGGGCTTATCGCACCACATGTAAAAGGTTGATTGGTCAGACACCTTTCAAGCTGGTATATGGGAAGGAAGCAATTATGCCTATGGAGTACATTGTTCCAAGTTTACGGATCGCGACTATTACAGGCATGGATGATGTTGCCGCACTAGACGAGTGTCTAGCACAATTGGTGGAACACGAAGAAGATCTATTTATCGCTGGATTTCATCAAGGACTGGAGAAGGATCGACAGAAGGCATGGCATGATCGCCACATCAAAAATAAGCAATTTCAGCAAGGTGACTTAGTGCTATTGTATGACAGTAAGTTTATGAAACATCCAGGCAAATTGCAGATGCATTGGCTGGGTCCCTACTGCATCATTAGTATTAATTGAAGAGGAGCGGTTCAGTTGTAGTGATTGGATGGGGGGATGCCCCCCCAGCTAGTAAATGGTCACAGGTTGAAGCCCTATCATACGGGCTTAGAACAGTGCGATGTCTGAGTTGTATCGTGTGGAAAAAAAAAATGATGAAATGGATGATGATGATTGTCATAGGGTGCTTGGTGGCAGATGACACACCAACAGAAGAAGGTATGCGACAGTAGGGAGGCTTCTACAGCAGGTTTGGCACAGTCAGCAATCTCTGGTGGTCCAGTCAGATCAGTAATAAATGCCAAAAGTAGAGATAGTTAATTAATGGCACGTTTGAATTAGGGGCATTAATGGAAAATACGGTCGAGGGGAGGACAAGATCGTCGACGGATTTCTCTCATTAATACAAGGATTTGGTTCAGTTAATGCACGATTCAGTCATGATTAGGGTAGATTGAGGGAAATGCTATAAGTATGCCATTGCGTTGGTTAGAAGACACGAAGGAATTAGCACACAACATTGTTGTGGAGTGTTGTAGTGATCTGAGCTACTTGCTGCTGAGTATATGCCAGGTGAATCAGAGCCCGTTGACATTAGTAGTGAATTTGAATCTCCATTTATTCCAGTTACTGTTGAACGAGAAGGTACATCTTCGGCCACTATTGATCTTGGAGCTGAGGTTGCCACCATGCCGGTGGGAACATCAACTTTTGCTAAGAAGCGCCGAGGAGGTCAGCCTTCTGAATCCCCGAAAAGTAAGAGGTTACCTTGATCTGTGGCGGCTGGCAGAGTTACGGAGCAAGTGGGACAATCCAGTGACCCTGCGACTACATCTGCCCAATGGCTGGGCCAGTACACTGGTAATATTCTTGGGTACATCCCTCCTATTCGACTGGATGCCACCTCGTGTAAGATCACCTCGAAGCCAAAATTCAGCGTGAAGATACCCACACTCCCGGCAGGCTTGGAGTGCTCGACGGATATTGGGTCGGCGTTGATGCGCCTGCGCTACGATGACCATGACATGGTTTTCCACCCTACAATTTCCTCCACACCATATGTCAAAGAGACGCGCCATTTACCGGAACCAGTGATACATGAATGGGCATGCGGATTGAGGTAGGTCATCCTGTTAGGGCTAATTAACATGCCACATTTTGGACGCTTGACGGAAGTCAATTCTTGTGTAAAGCAGCTCTTGTCATGCTTCCATGGAGGTTCACTATGGTTGGACAGAGAAGTCCCAGTCACTGTTGACTTGATTTCTGATATTACTGGCTTGCCCAAGAATGGTGTTGACCCAGTAGACTTTCTTCAAGGAAAGGCCAATGAGAGGAAGTGGGCATGACAATTGGCGCCGAAGTACAACTTGGAATTGGATGGGTGTGGATATCGCACCAGTAGCTGCAACAATCAAGTGGCACTCACTGGCATTAAAATTCTATGCTGTAAGGTGATTATGGGAGGTCGCCCTAACCCATGTAACTCACGGATAGTTTCTTGCACCGAGCAATGCGCAGAAGGAGTCCAGATGAATTGGTCCTTATATCTTCTCAATCAGCTGATGGAGGATGTCGCAGACGTCCAAGTAGTGAGAGGCACCTTTTCATATAGTTGGTTGTTGCTGCTTATTGCTCTAGTTGCATGGAAAGAGCCTGATACTTACCAGGGTATGGACTGCCCTACTGCTAAGGAATGATGCGTGGCACGTTATTAGAATCTGTGGGCTGTGCACGAGCCGGAGTGAACCCGGGAGTGTCAAGTACAGTTTTGGTTGTATTAAAAAATGCTTTGTGCTGCCGCAACCCAGATCCCATGGATATATGTAGACATTGTGGCACGCTTCACACCGGTCATGGCATTTTCAATACGACCAAGTGTTATACATATACAAGCTCGCCATGACGTTAATTGACAATGGTTGCAGACAAAGTACAAAGTGACAATGATAGATTTTAAGGCCATCGTGAATGAGTGGCTAGAGACATGGAGACATCCCATGAGTCCTGCAGAAATTGATGCTGGAGGTCTGTTGGAGGGCCCCCCGGATCAAGGATCACCATAGGATCAGCAAAGTCATCATAGCTCCTTTCAAGAGTCAAGGTGAACACCAACTAAGGATGATAGAGACTGCGCTTCGGAGGAAAACCGAACAAAACAGCGTCACAAGCATGCCTCGATCAGCTAGATGTCTTTACCACTTGAGGTGTAGTTGGGCCGATTAGTCACAGCCCTTAACAATGCCGCCATAGTGAATATTGATAAAATGTCTGTCAAAGTGGAGGAGGGACTCTCTACGCTCACTGCCTGTATGGAGTCTCTGGGTAATGCAGTATTACAAACGGAACCGGGCAGTGTCTCTAGACAGGATATGGTCACGATCCGCACTACACACTGGGAAAGGAACATCAACATTCCCCCGACTGCGATTGTGACCAACAACGAGGAGTTGCAAAATGTGCTGAAGTCGATTGACCAGGTGACTGTCAATGTAAATGCACTATGGGAAATGGCCCTGATGATAATGCAAAAGAGTGCCTCCTAGGAAATGGCAGATAGAATGCATAGAATCAGTAAGCATTATCAACAATTGCAGGAAAAAGAGGAAACCGTGATCGCTGAGAAAGAGGAGATCACAAACAAAGCTACTGAAGCATGGAAAGTAGTCGATGACCTTGAAGCTGACCTTAAGCAAGAGCAGGCCGAGACCAGTCGCACCATTGAGGAACTCAAAAAGGAATAAGACTTCCTTGTTGCGGAAAAGGCTCGCATGTGGGATGACAGTGCTCGGATTGACCAAGCGGTTGCTGAAGCGTATTAGCATGTCCTGAAGCTTACTAAGGAAGTAGACATGCTCCACCAAGTGCAGCGATTGGGGGCTGCCATTGTTCAGTTAAAGCAGGAGAATGACCGGTTGACGGCTCAGCTGAAACCAAGTATGCCTCAGGCCAAAGTGGATGAATGACGATGGGAAATTGAGGAAGTTTCCAAACAGATGGAGGAACTGGAGACAAAGGCCACTAGGCTTATCGCTAAAACAGTAGAGTTTTGGGGCTGCATCATTCATGATGACCAAATTGAACAGCTCACTAAGCATTAGCAGGAAGTGGAGGACCAGGTGGTGATGCTGAAGGCTACAATGAGAACCTTGCCCCCAATGGAGCAAGTCGCTAAGTCGTGCAAACTAAAGGACTAGCAACAGCAAGTTATCAAGGCCGATGAACGCTAGAAGCTGTGTGCAGCCCAGTTAGAAGAATTCCAGGAAACCGACGGGAAATTGATGGTCCAGGAAACTGAAGCACTTCCCGCAGTTCATAAGTATTGGCAACAAGTCATGGAGAGGCTTGTTGATCACCCATTAGCCGAAGATCTGGTCACAAGTTAGGCAGCAGTCATGGAAGCTCAGGAGTTGGTGCGGAATGTCGAATAGCCGTATGCAGACTTTAAGGCCAGGACTGCAATGTGTACTTTGTCCACCAGTTGACATGGCTTGAGGACGAGCCACAAGATTGTGTTGCGGGCCTATTGGCAGGAGGTTTGATGAGGAAAGATCACGGTACTGCTGACGCCGCGACACGGTGGATGAGGGCGTGAAAGGAGTATCTTGGGCCAAAGGATACCGCACTTGGTGGGTTTTGGGTCACTTGGACCATGTATTTTGTAATATTGAGTCATTGTACCGCGGTATGTGGGTTTTTGGGTCATTAGACCAAGTCAATTAGTCGATTGTCCATAGTGTCGATTAGAAAAGTGGACAAGTATTGTAATCGGAAGAAGCCTATAAATAGAGGAGAATTGTAAGTGTTAGAGGTGTTAATAGTAGTGGATGAGGATAAGTGCTATATGTGGGGATAATGCAGATGTTGCATAGAGATTTATGTACTGTTTTGTCGCAGTAATATAGGGATGATGATTTGGTGCGATCCATGTGTAATGTTGCTTGATGCCTATGTTATTGCCTATTCTTAATATAGTTATCTGTTTTCTGTTGCTATAATGTGAATGCTACAATAATGTGTGATCGGTATATGTGAAAATGCTGCGATTAGAGTAATGTGCGATCTCTGTTTATGATAATGTTAAATGCTGCGATTAAGGTGATTTGCTAGAACTCTGCGATGACTATTTAGAATTGCTGTTAGTATCACATTTCCACAACTTGCCTCCTCCCTCGGTGGAAACATGGTTCCATCTGCTCTTCCTGGACACCTCCGATGAGACCTCATCCGCTCTGCGAGTGTTGCTGGGTGGGCTCAAACCTTCCCGGGCCAGTGCCTAGGGAGACTGTGGTATGGTTCGACAGTTGGTGGACCCCTGTCGACTGTGAGGTCGCAATTCGGTCAACAATGATCTCAAAATCAAATTCCTGAAAGAGCAGTAGCCATTGGTAAATTCCCCCCCCCCAACACAGGCTTGTTCACCAAATACTTCAGCGCTGAATGGTCGGTGAACATTTTGAAGTGGCCCCTTAAAAGATAATGTTGAAACTTCTGTAGGGCGTAGACCATCGCTAGTCCTTCTCGCTCAGTGGTTGTATAATTCTTTTCTACTATCGACAACTTCCTACTTGCGAAAGCTATCGGATGGTCGATGTCACCTTCACCTAGTTGGGCCAAGATAACACCGAGTGCGATGGACGACGCATCAACGTGGACATGAAACTCTTTCTTCGAATATGGGAAGGAAAGGATGAGTGCTTCCACCATCTTTGTCTTCAAAACATCTAATCTCTTTTGGCATTCTCCGTTCCATTCGAATTTCACATCCTTCCTTAGTAGTTTCTCCATGGGTGCTGTGATTGCGGTGTATCCTTTGATGAACTTTCGGTAATAGCCTGTGTGGCCCAACGTCGCCCTGAGTTGCTTAACTATTGTTGGTGGTGGAAGGTCAACAATGATGGCAATATTTGCTGGATCAACTAACAGGCCCTCCTTTCAAACAATGTGTCCCAGCAGTATCTCGAATGGGGCACAAAATATGCATTTCTTCAAGTTAAGAGATATATGGTGGTGACGACATCGTTCTAACATTAGTCTGAGGTTCGCGATGTGGTTCTTCACTAGCCCATAGTGAGAAATTTATGGATATAGTCTTTGAATTCCGCAACTACCAATCGTGAGAATATTGCGGGGGCAATCTTCAAACCGAATGGCATCACTGTATATTGGTAACACCCCCATTCTGTGACAAACGTGGTCTTATGCTTATCCTCCTTCGCAATCCTAATTTGGTGGTAGCCTAAGAACCCATCCGTAAACGAATAAATTTCTTGACCACCAACTCCTTTGAGTACTTCATATGTGAATGGTGTTGGGAACAGGTCGTGTAAACATGCATCGTTAAACTTTCGTAGGTCAACACAAATTCTTACTTCACCGATTTTCTTATCTTGGATGACCATTGGACTAATCCATTCCGACTCTTCGACTAGTTCAATGATGTCATCTTCCAACATTCTCTCAAGTTCAACCTGTACTCATTCCTTGTGTCATGGGTTTAAGCGATATGGTCTTTGTTTAATTGGCTTCGCACTAGGTTTCAGGGGAATCTTCATTTCGTCGAGGTCCCTGGAGATTCCCTTCATTTCTAAGAATTTCATTGGGAACAAGTCCTGAAACTCGTGCAGCAGATCTGTCATATTCGCGATAGTTGATTCGTCCCAATAATCTCCAACGCTCACAAATTTTGGGTTTTCATTCGACCCGATGTTTACCTTCGTAATCTTCAGCGGCTGGTTGTACTTGTCGGATGGCAGCTTAGGTGCCTTCACATTGCGACTTCCTTCGGACTCTAGCACATATGTGGCTCTTGGGTCGTCATCATCATCATTCATTTCTCCTGAGATGTTGTAGTAGTCCATCATCCTTTCGGGTGTCATGGTCCATCGGAGTTATGATAACTGTACTATTGGTTCCACCTCAAAAATCTTCTTCTTGATTTACTGAAGTGCGTTATGGATGAAGGGATTTTCGTTTGAGAAGGAGAATGTTTGTCTAAAGCTAATTGTTAACTGATCCCAAGAAAGTGTACCAAGTCGCAGCTCCGTCGTGACATACCAACTCTGCGGTACTGTATCCAACGTATGCACGAAGGCATGCACCCACTCTTGTTCTTGTCGCGCTGCCCATTGGTGCTAACAAGCCTTCACATGTTCATTTGGGTTACCCTGGCCATCGTATCTTTGTCTATTCCATGGTGCGGTGTCACCGAAACGTACCTTTAGGAGGCGTTGGCATAGTGGCCAGTTTGATATCCTTGATTTATGCGCTACCCACCAGCACATAGGAGTAGCCTTCAAGGCTTACTCCAAGGCCAAGAGTCTTTGTGGTTCCGCTACCTTTCCTTTGAATTCTATTAAGAAGGTGCTCAAATTTGGTAACCCTTCGTATGTTGGTAATGTGTACTCCTGAGTAGCCACCCAACGCAGGGACTGTGTAATCCTTGCACATCTGTGAAACGATACTTCGTGAAGTCGATTTTTCCAATTTTCTAGTGCCTCGTCTGAGTCTGAAGATGCTGAGCTAGAACTGCGCCATTCGAACTCCCCTTCATCAGTTGGATTGATGTAATATTCAAAAATATTATATAGGCTATCCCATCCTTCCCTATCTTCATGTTTGGTGGTCTCTATGTATTGTTGTCCTTCTGCAGGGTCTAGTAGTGCGACAACCCTTATTTCCCAATCTTCAAATGACATGATCCACTTCTTGAAATTGATGATTTCCTGATTTTCCATTGCCCAGTTGATTCCCAATAGTGCTGGATACGGAAATGTGCTATCCACTATCTCTATAACATCGAAATCAACATATTTTTTAAGTCCTTCGATTTTGACGGGAAGTTGACACACTCAACCAAGAGGGGTGACCTTGCTCTGGTTTTCCAATCGTAGCTATACTGGTGACCATGTCATTTGTGGTTTTCCCATTGTTTCCCATGTTTGTTTTGTCAGAATGTTCACATCTGACCCTAAATCCAAAATGATCGAGTCGACATTGAACACTCTGATTTGTGTCGACATCCTCATTTCTCTACCTGTCTTCCTTTTATTATGTATGCAATTAACACTGGGTTCCTGATGTTCGCCCTCCTGTCGACTCAATAGCTTGGATATCTCCTCCAATGCCTCCTCATCTTTTGCTTATTCTAAGCAACTCCCGATGAATTCTCTTACAATAGTGGCCTTCCGCCACGATTTCATTCGATCGAACATTGGTGGCATATCGTAAATCTTCGCTTGAGGAGATACGTTCCTCTGCCGCCCCAACATTCCTTGTCGTGCCTTTGAGAAGACATCCTTTGCAGCCTCCGCATTGAAGGTGACATGTTTCGCTAGTCGAATGGTATGGTGTGGCTGTTCAACTCCTTTTGTTGCTTTTCCATGTGTCACTATTCCCACTGTCGCATATTTCTTTCTAGCTTCTGCCGATTGCTTTCTAGCTTCCACCGATATCTTATGTACTACCGATTGGTTCTAATTCTGATTCTGGTTTTGGCCAGGCAGAGATGGTAGGTTCTTCGTCTACCATCTGGCAATGAGCTGTGGGAAATCTTCGATGCTATGGTCCACTCCACTGCAGTACGTGCATTGTGGGGCTAGGTTGGGGCAATCCCTTGCGAAATGTCCTTGTTTCCCACAATTGTAGCATGTAGGAGGTCCTCGACCACGTCCAGTGGCCCCTCCCCTTCCAATGCCACCATCACATCCTCCTCGGAATCCTCCACCAAATCCTCCATGTGGCAATCCGTACTGCGCCTGTTGGTACTATGGCTGCTGATACTGTGGTTGTGGGTATTGTTGATACAATGGTTATTGGTAGTATGGTTGCGGATATTGCGGTGCACCATACTGTAGTTTCCCATACTGTCCTTGGTCAAATTGCGGTGCCTACATAAACTGTGGTTGTTGTTGGGCATACTGTGGCTACTACAATCCCAATTGTTGCTCTTCTCCCTTTACCAGGTATGCATCCATGTTTTGTTCTTGCAACAAATCAGGTGCTCTGCAATTCTTTTCGTCATGCCCCACTGATCAACATAATTTACAATACAGACTCACCGGTTTCAACACTATCTTCTGTAAGTATATGCAGTCCTCTGGTCGATGCCCCCTGGTCTGGAAAATGGGACACCGTGGTATACCTTCCTAGAAAAGGGTGTTTGGCACCCCTGAATTCAAATACTACTGATACACTGAATAGTTATCCTTATGATGGCCTTTCATCCTACATTTGGTGTACCATACATCTGTGCAGTTATTTTTCCCTTACTTCATGTCCTCCAATTGGAGAGTCAACGTAGCTAGTTGTGCTTGAATCTTATCCATTCTAGCCCCAGTCTCTCCGATCGGCAAATCCTCTAGTTTCATCACGATTTCTAATGCTTTGGCTTGATCTGCAACCTTCTGCTGCATCAATGGTCCTCTAATATGTGGTACCAGCTCGGCGATAAACCACTCTTTATGATGCATGTCATTTATTGGAAAACTGACTTTTACTATCAGTGTCTTGTATCTCTAATCAAACTCCCATACTGGCTCATTCGGGTATTGCCTAATCTCTTTGAGCTCAGTAATGTACTGTGCTTTTGACTTGGGGTTTTTTAAATTCCTGAATCATTGCTGCTTTGATTTCTGCCAACGTTTTTCCTGGAACCTTAGTATATTTTATGAACCATTCCAGTGCACGGCCCCGAAAGGTCGTTGCCAAGTACCCCTTTTCAATGTCTTCATTTTGGACCTGCTTCATGGTCCACACTGCTTCGCATAAAAACCAAAACTGTTCAAGATCCTTCGTCCTGTTTCCTACAAAACTCGGCATCTTCGTATCATCTGCCATCGCAGTGTTCCTACTATGGTTACTTACTGATGCACTACTTTTCCCACTACACATGGGACAACTCTGCGAAATATTTGTGGTGTTTCCTTTAAATTGATAGGTGGCATGCGGGGTCGAAGGTATGTGATAGCTTACGATCTGCCCTTCTTCTGGGGTAGCCTGGTCACCGCCTTCCTCCTCATAATAAGGGAGCTCTGTCCTCTGTGGCCCTATTGCATAGTCTTCCCTTCTGATCTTCTCAAGGGACTCTTCCTCATTCCTCCTCCTCTTATCAAGATGTCGGAATATCGTTGCACTTTTCAAGGTGCCACAGTCTTCCTCAACTTCCCTTAGAAATTCGTCGTCACTCATGTCCATCTATCCTGCATCTTTCCTAGAAGATCTGTAACTATGCGATACCTACAACCCCTGCACACCGATCTGTCTACTCATCGGAGGTCATTTTCATCATGCCCTTTTCACACACCAGCATCTTAATCCATGGGTTCAACGACAGGACGAACCTACCCCTTGGTCCCCTGAAAAATCGTCTATGCGCGTCATTGTATGAACTGTTGGTATCTACCGCAAACTCAGTGATGTACCCCTCTAGGATACTATCGATCCAAAAATCAACAACCTTTGATACTGTATTTTTGACTTGCTTCAACTGTCCACTGATATGATCCGATACTCTGGTTGGTATGTCCTCTGAATGTCAACTGCGCGAGCCACTCCTATAGTATTATTGGAAATTCGGTGAAGAATATATCATGGATATCCGAGTATATGTGCTTTTGTAACCAACTTTCTACTGTCTCTACTGGGTTCCTCCTTTCTTCATTCGCAAACTCTTATGCTTTCTGACTAAACCACTCTTGGATCTCTGGCTTCGTCGGATGCCACAGCATATCCTCTTCTTTCTTCTCAAGGTCCTGGCAACGGAACCATTTGTTGACATAGGGTCTTTCAACAGGGGTTCACTCTATCGTCAACAACACCAACAACCCCTTATTCACCAGCCCGAAAAGGAGTTACCCTTCCCAACAACACCTACAAAGCAGGTGAGGTCTCAGCCAAGGCAAATAAGGATGTTGTAGGAACCAAGCTTTCGCAGTTATAGAGAAGATACGTGTGCATTAACCAGAGATTACAATATTCACCATAGTCTGCTAATCAACTATTCGCATCAAAACATATTAGAATTTAAACAACAACATGTATTCACATAAACCAACAAAGAACATTTACATAACCCATTATCGCATCATAGCATAACACCAGAATTCATAGTTGAACATCTTCATTCATTAACATCTGCTAAAAAATCCGTTGCAAATATAGTCAAAACATGATACTGCTGTTACAACCAAACTGAAAAGATCAAATTAATCTCCTAAACTCCGATGCCCTTAGGCTTACAATATACTTATATTTGTATGCTTCTATCCTATTACAAAATGGCCCATTTTGGCTGACTTAGCAATTAAATATTCTAAACTATTCTTGCACTTCCTTAGACTTCGCGGTAATTCCTTCTTTCGTGAGATTTGGCTTTCGTGCCTATCGGCTTCCACACTTCCTGTGGATCTATCCCATGCCAACACCTATTCCCTTGATAGGGATTCATTATGTGTCCTTAAAAGCCTCTAGGAATCAAGTTGCAATTTGCCATAAAATGACGGTCAAGGCTCAGATCAGTGAACTGTCAACTATGTTGGATTCATGAAATAAAAATAGTTTTAGGGGTGCTACTCTCCTCTGGGTCCATGGCTCGAAGCTAATCTTGTTTGAAAATATATTAAGGTAGGATTTCCCTCAGTAAGAGAGATTTCATTATTTTAAAAAAGGGTTCAAGTTGGGAAATACATCAACCATTAACTTGTTCCTAGCATTCCCATGCCGACCTTACACAAACAGACTTGTAGGATATCACATAACTTGTTAGTTTTTCGTCGTTTAATTCCATATGATCTAGGATCTTAACTGAGAGAATAACATGTATAGCATATCAAACATAAGAGATAAGAGACACAAATCATTTCACCGGGGAAACCATAAAGGAGAAAACCCAGATAGAATGAGCACCAATACAAAACCTCAAAACAAGAGATAGTCTCCTAGAAGCATATCCTCCTCCACTTGTGTGCACTCCTCCTCTCTCTCACTAATGTGAAGTGAGTGACTGTGTGAATGGATAAATAGAGAGGTGCTCCTCTCTATTTATACTTTACCTTTACTTTCCTTTTACTCTAACTAGGATGACCTCCCTTAGGAGAGTCTAATAATCGGCCATTACCACTTGTCACTGGGATGACTCCACTAGGGGAGTCTAATAACCCATGAAAGACACAACTCCGGGGTCTACTGCCCCTTCATACATGGGAGGATGGACCTCAATGGATTTACATGACCCAAGTACATCAATGACTTCTCCGACCGGAGGAATAAACATCTCCGTCGGAGGTACAACAATAAAATACAAATACAATATAAAGTATACAAGTGAATACATTCCGAAGTTACAAATACATCAACACTCTCTCTTAACTAGGAAGGTATTCTCTTGAAACATACATCAATACATATAGGAACGAGTATTCAATACTAGAGTTGGATCATCATCACTAGATCACCAGAGCATCATCGTCAGTGCTGCTGTACTCGTCATCTCGATCATTGGTGCTATATCTCAATTCTTCTCGTCATAGGAAGTTCTATAGAGCCAACCCTTTTTCATGCTGGATGTGGGCCTAGCCTCCATGTAGGTCTTCATCATCTCTGCGAACGGGCCATTGGGTGGAATCTCTGGGTTGATTATTTGCACCTTCCAAAACCTCGAAAGAGCATCCTAGGACTGATTACGTGTGAAGTACAACCTGCAAGATCTCCCAAGGTGCTATTATATGCATCCAGGAAAAACCTTGAAAGAGCATCCCAGGACTGATTACGTGCTAAGCACAACCTGCAAGATCTCCCAGGGTGCTATTATATGCCACATACAAAACCTCGAAAGAGCATCCTAGAACTAATTACGTGTGAGCAAGCAAAACCTTGAAAGAGCATCCCAGGACTGATTATGAGCTTCCTTCTCAACCGATAGGATCTCCCAGAACTGATTATATGCTATCAGGAAAAACCTTGAAAGAGCATCCCAAGACTGATTACGAGCTTCCTGCTCAAACTATATAATCTCCCAGGACTGATTATGAGCTTCCTGCTCAACCTATACAATCTCCCAGGACTGATTACATGCCATTGCACAACCTATAAGATCTCCCAGGGAGCTATGATATGTCCCTCCAAGCAGAACCTTGAAAGAGCATCTTCCAGGTCTCCCAGGGAGCTATTATATGCCATAGGAAAAATCTCGAAAGAGTATCTTCAAATCTCCCAGGGCGCTATTATATGCTATCGCACAACCTGGCAAGATATCCATGGCCACAACCTCAGAGCATCACCCAAATTCTCATCATCATACACGGTGCATCACCTGGATGCACATGATCATATGAATCATCATCATACGGAGCATCACCCGAATGCTCATCACACAACACTTACATCCATAGCGATGGGAGGACCCACCTTCCACCATGCTTGGAAAGGCTCCTACATTTTTGTCCCATCACTTCCTCTTGGAAGTATCTTCGATCCAAAGAACACTAAGCCTCTCTCTAAAGTACTCAAAATTCACCGTGGATAGTGGATTGGTCAACACATCTACTATCTACTCGTCTGTTGCAACATACAGGAGCTTCACTCCTACTCTCTACATCATATCCCTAATATAGTGATACTTGATCTCGATATGCTTTGACTTGTCATGGAACACCGGGTTCTTGGACAACTTCACAAAACTCTGGTTATCGCAAAATATACAAGTAGCATCCAACTGGAGATCTAATAAATCAAACAGTAGCTTCCTAAGCCATACAGCCTCACAACTGGCCGAACAAGCTCTGACATATTCTTCTTTGGTTCTACTCAGTGCTACGCAAGACTACTTCCTGCTAAACCAAGAGATCACCCCTAATCCCATACTGAAGCAACATCCTGAAGTGCTCTTCCTATCTGCAACACGCTTGATCTTGTAGATCCACTTGGAAGTCACAATAGACTTCCCTTCTGGTCTCAGGACCACATCCCAGACATCATTCTTCATGATCGTGTGGTACTCCTCGATCATGGCATCCTTCCATTACTGCATTCGGATCCTAGGAACTTCAGATTCTTCAATATCTTCAATAGGTAGTTTTCTTGAACTTCGTTGCTGAAACAAATGTCGTTGTCCTTCTTTTGTAGGTGATTGTACATGATATTTCCTACAACTCAAATTCAATTGCATGATTAGAAACACCTCATAGCTTTCAGAAAAAAATCTTACACATAAGGACACATGTCATACAATCATGCAATTATCTTAGCCAATGCTTCACTACAACATTCATCCATATCCCGTATTCATACAGTAACTTTCTAGATGCCTTCCATCTATACCAAAACATTGTTAAGGATGTGCACTACTCCCAACATGCCATCAAAGAGGTTTCATTCTAGATAAGTAGCAATGGAGTGTTGTACAGTACCATAGGCCACTTACCCATTGATATAATAATAGTATCTTGTTCATTAATGCAACTTTTCTAAAATGCATAATATACATCCTAAATCTTGGAACATAGGTATGTACATGACTAAACAATATCATTTAAATAATCAGATATATAAGAAATGACAATTCAAATACTTATCTTTGTTTGGTTGTTCGGTGGACTCCCTCTCAATCTTTGCTACCTTGCAGGAACTATTGGAGTGTGCTCCCTCTTGATCTTTGCTTCCTTTATGATATCATCGTGATTATATTTCTTTGAACTTCTATCCATCCTAGACCACTATGCATGCTTAAGTGTGCACTATTGTCATTATTGTGTCATCCTCAATATCTCATACATAATCATACATTCATTAGTATAATCTCAATACTATCAAAACATTATGATTCTAAATAAGATTAAACATGTACGGTCATGGTCATTTCATACACAGGTAATTTATCACAAGCGTTAGTATTCAACGTTTCAGGGAGGACTTCTTTTACTCATGCATATTCTTATTTGACCATAAGACTCTTTTGGTTTGTCATATCAAAAATCGAAGTAAGAAGCATAATATGCATAAACCCATGATTACTCAAACTTATAACTTCAGGAATAATCATTATCAATCATACAAAAAGTATACTTATATAAGATCCTAACACAAGGTAGGATTCTAACTTGATATAGGAAAAACATACCTGGATTATCATGTTTGCTAGTTATGTCTAACACACCCAAACAATGTCTTCTTTGTTCTCTTCAATGATTTAGAGACCTTGTGCTAGTAACCTGTATATCTCATAAGTTAAGCATTGTAGAACCAAATTATACATACCTCGTAAGTAGAGATTCTATGTGATCCATGACTATGGATGAGTCTTTGTCTTCATGTCACCATGGTCATATGTTCTTTATCTAGAACTTGATTTTCCTTTCTTGATGTACCTTTCATGTTAGTGGACAACATCATCCTCATACAACACCATAGTGCATTAGTACAATCATAAGTGTCATAACCCTAATTAATGGATGTCTTCTATTATTCACACGCATTCATACTTTTACTAAGGTGATAAGACAAGTCTAAAATTAATCAAGATTGTACTAACCTCAATAATATGAAGACAAACATATCATAAACTTAATCATGAATAGATTTAAAAAATGTACCTGTATCTCCTCAAGTCATACCTGCCGAGATTGCTTGTAGTCTTCTTATGTAAGGCCTTAGCCTCAGCTCCCTTTGGAACCGGAACTTCTTCACTTATGTAGGTGTCCAATTCATTATCTTCTAGGATTAACCCAATCCTATACACTTTGATTTGTTGAAACTGGATCTGGAGCTCACTAGGGTTTGGCAGAGAGACCCTAAAAATCCAAACTTGGAATTTCAAACTTCTGTCTGGATAGGGAGATGCAATTGACTGAGGTGAGTAAGTTAATGTGCTCAGATTTTAAAACTCCAAAAACCAAAAATGACCTACGAATTTTGGATCTGCAACTTCTATCAAAATCTGGTTTTCGTGTTTTTCTGGTCCAAAAACCAAACTAGGTTTTGATAGATCTCGGGATTCTACCCAACCAAAAAATTTGATCTTGGTCTCTAAATTTCGATTTTGATGAGGAGAGAAATCGTGTGCTGAGAACACTCCAAAATTCCACTTCTGTCAAAAGCCCTAATTTCCCGCAACAGTGACAAGCCAAAAATAAAAATGCTCATAATCCAACTCTGTTTTGACATAAATATATGTCATAGTGTTTCTGGTGCATCTCTAAAATTTCGGATCCTCAGGGTCTGAAACTTCAACCCATGGTAGATTGACTGGTCAACTTTCGAACCCCACAAATCTGAGCTTCAATGGATTCTCCATGAGAGAGATATGCCAAGTGTCGCAACATGACCTGTTTATGGGATAAAACGACATAGATAACTTGTACGGAGTGCCACATGTCACTGTTTCAACTTCGGCCTCTAAAAATCAGACCTGTGAAACTACAATCTGTTCCATAATTGTCTCTATTTATGGAATTCCATTTGGATCTTCCTAGCCCACGATATTACCTTTGTTCCTATGTCACCTGTTTAGGGATGCATTCTAGAAGAGGCAGAAACCCTAACTTGTACGGATCATATCTCACAAAGTACAACGAATATGAGGCCGAAATATTTACACAGGGTACATCCATGTCTGATATGCGGACTGTAAAAATTTCAGATCCTGAACCTTCGCCAAAAAGGATTTATAGCGAAAGTGGAACGATGACTAGTTTTTACTAAACCAAGCCCTAGCTTCCAATTTTTCGCAAGTGCAACAAGTGTCGTAAATTCCATACAATGCCTTCCTCCAGGATAGCTCTGATACCATGTTATTTTTTCATCATTTAATTCAATATGATCTAGGATCTTAACTAAGAGAACAACATGTACAACATATCAAACATAAGAGACAAGAGACAAGAGACACAAAGAATTTCACCGGTGAAACCATAAAGGAGAGAACCCCGCAACTTCCTCAAAGATAGAATGAGCACCAATACAAAACCCCAAAACAAGAGATAGTATCCTAGAAGATTCTCCTCCTCCACTTATGTGCACTCCTCCTCTCTCTCACTAATGCGAAGTGAGTGCATGTGTGAATGGATAAATAGAGAGGTGCTCCTCTCTATTTATACTTTACCTTTACTTGCCTTTTACTCTAACTGGGATGACCTCCCTTAGGAGAGTCTAATAACCCATTACCACTTGTCACTGGGCCGACCCCACTAGGGGAGTTTGATAACCCATGAAAGACACAACTCTGGGGTCTAATGCCCCTTCATACATGGGAGGATGGACCTCAATGACTTTACATGACCCAAGTACAATTATGACTTCTCCAACTGGAGTAATAAACATCTCCGTCGGAGGTACAACAATAAAATACAAATAAAATATAAAATATACAAGTGAATACATTCTGAAGTTACAAATACATCAACAGAACTTAGATTTTTTGCTTGGTTTGAATCCTATTCCAGTGATAGGGATTCAACATGTGTCCCTTAAAACCTCTAGGAGGTGAGCTACAATTGACCATAAAATGATGATCATGGCTCTGATTAACAAACTGTAAACTACTCATCATATGGCTACCATGGATATCATGAAACACTAGCAAAGGATATGACTAGTTGTGGTGCACTCATGGGTATCTTTCGTCAAGTTAATATAAAGATTAAATATACATTATAACTTTAAGTTTATAAAATTAACTCATATTTTGAGTTGGTAAATAATTTACAACTTTAAATTATGGACTTATAATAACATTGTCTCCTTCAATTTCTCATTTTGAGCAATATGATGTTATTATGATAGGATTGGGACTTTTCTTATCATTTTTTTAGAACATTTATATTTGTTTTATTTTTTCTCTTGTTTCATCTCTTTCCTTCATAATTTTTGTTTATGTCAATTATTTATGGATTTGATGCAATCTAACTCAACATCATTTGATGCAATAAAACTCAACATAATTTTACCATTTCTCCTTGATGTTGTTACCTAAACACAACAGGGGGCACAAAATTAAAAAAAAAATGAAAAATGAAAATAATTGTAGCGATATGAACGCACATCTGGCTAAGAATGATCAAGTTGTCCCTTTTAGTGCATGAAATAAATAGAAATGTATCACAACACATGGTTTTAGGGAGAAGTATATAGGCCATCAGGCCTAATGGTTTGACAATGTAAGGGTGGTTCACTTCAACCAAGCTATTGTTAGGGATTTAAATGATGGTTTATGAAGAAATTAGGGGATTTCAAATAACCTAAATTATAAAAAATAGAAATTGGGCCCTAACTGAGAGATCTAGGGAACATGAGTAATGTGTGGGGTAGTAGGATCATGAAAAATATATGGCAATACACAAGTAGGTAAGTGTGTAGAAAATCACATACCTAAAATGGAACAATGTGACTTTACAACTTATGTACTTTTATCAAATATCTATGCCAAGCTTTTCTTAAAATACATGCACTAACTTTTCATGACACACTTGAAACATTGAAATGAAACAACATGTGCAAAATAGTTAGATACAAATTGGAATTTGTAATAGAATCATTGAATCAAAGTTTCATAAATGTTCAAAGACCATGTACGATAGATCAAGAAATGCATGGTATAAAATTTGATTAATATATTTTTATTATCTCAAACATTTACAAACTATCTAGATATGGATCGAGACTACCATAACTATCTCACTTGTTTTATAACTTCCAATGCTATTATATGCCCTACTTGCATTTTTTTTTAAATCCTCTTCACAACTTATCATAGTATAGTGGGAGAACATTAGGGTGGGCCAATTGTTGCGAAAAAAATTGCACAAGTGCACTCTTCCACTTGGTAAGGGGATAAGCCTTGTAGGTTGTAGCAAGGCCTTAGTCCTTGGAGCCCCTTTTGTGTGTGGTTAGTATTCATCCAAGTGATCCTGCAAGATATTGTTAGTGTGATTCACATTCAAACAAAGAAATATGATAAAAAACAAAATGAAAGAGATGGGGGGAGAATGCAAATTCCAATAAAAATCATAGGTATGCTAAACCACTCTTGTATTTTCCAATGGAATAACTGTACAACACCTAGGAGGTGTGGGGTTCAAGGGAAGCCAACATTATCCCTTAGGGAGGCCTTTCTTTCCCAAATTAGATTCTAAGTGGATGGTAGAACAATGGAGGGAAACACCTTCCCCTTGAAGGAAGGTGGCAAGGGAGCTTAGGAATGCTCACAATGGTAGGAAATGGTGGACTATGAGGAAGCTCCAACTCAAATCTAGTAGCATAACCGTGCTCTAATTTCTCCCTCCAAAATGCATGCCAATGGCTTCCTTTTATAGGCCAAGAGGTGGCTAAAAAGCTGCTAGATCCACTAGTACAAAATGAGAGATAAGTGACTAGGTGACTAAAAACATTAGTCGCCACATTCTTTTCAAGGGATAAATGACCAAAATTGAGCAATTTTAAGTGAGACAACTAAAAATGATTAAGATAAATGACTAAGTTAGTCTTGGGATAAGATATGTGACTAGATAACACGTGACTCAAATAAAAATGACTAATGTAAATGACTAATTTAGTCACATGAATACAAATATGACTAGCTAACAACGAATGAGAATATTAATTAGTCGTTTATGTTAGTCATTTTTAGTTTTGATACCCTGTCAATTGAAATTACAATTTTGGCCATGAAGTTGTACAATTTACTAAATTTTAACACTGCAAATGGATTCTGAATCCATCTGCAGTGTTAAAATTTAGTAAATACACTATATTAGCTGGATTCATGAGAGACCCCACCCCCTATATTAGTAAATCACCAATCAATGCACCATCTCCATCTCTAACCCATAGAGTTATTTTACTCTATATAAATATAACCTTTTTAACCTTTTTTGAATGTGGTGTGGGCCCTATCATATGAAATAATTTTGAATTGCTTCTAATAGAGTGGGATGCAAACACGATGAAATAAAATGGTCATCAAGGAAATATCATACCTCAGAACGACAGATTGACAGAAGGCTAGGGTTTGGTGCATTTTGCTAAGAGTTTCTGACCGGATCCATATATGACAACTAGAAGGAAAGGTAATGGAAAGCCAACACTACCTCAATGCTATGGCATGTGACACTGTTACATCACAGAAAATTACTGAAAATAATATTAGGATCAGCCAAGGATAAAAATAGAAAGTGCCCACCTTGATTCTTCCAAAATAGGCAACCTGCGACAAAATAGTAGGCTAATTTGTAGAAAGGTACCAAACCAAATTGGAAATAGGAAAAAGAAATTGGTAATATACAGAGAAAGTGAGGCCTGACAACCCTATAATAAAAGGGATAATGAAAAAACTGCAATAAAAAATTAAACTTCCCACTTTTTTCTCTTGGTTGGTACTGGGCTAGTCATTAAGACAAGCTTGACTCCAAGTTCACTGCAGCAGTTTCAATATTTCCTATATAGTATTTCCAAGTCACTCCTTTGTTTCACATAACACCATCCTTCCTCCATATATAGATATCAACATATACATACATTTTTAGAAAAAAGAGAGGAGACAATACATTTTTAAAATTATATATATAATGAGGTGGAATATTTCTCATTGGAATCTCAGTAGTAGGGGGATGTGAGTGATTGCCACATATATGAATGTGGGCCCACATTCATACTAAACGCACAGGTTCCCTTAGGGCATGGAAAAGCCATAATCTATCTTCTCAAAATCGAGGTTCTCTACATTGTGGAGAGAGGTGCCAACTTCCCTAGAACTAACCAGATCATTCTTCATTACGAAGCATCTCCTTCCACACTCGACTTATCATGTCACAAGAGTCTTATACCACCCTTTTGAACCAAAAGAACTGTAAACGCCCTTCCTAACCCAGGAATTTATCGTTGATTTGGCAAAGTAATAATAAAAATAAATACAAACTAAAAAATAAAAAATAAAAAAACCTACCACAATTCCCAAAACCATCTGCCATGCCTCATTCACATAGTAACATCCTGAGTCCTCTCCCAATTATTCGCATATTGATTATTAGCCGGTGCTCATTTGCATAGTATCCCTCCAGTACTGCACGTAGGTGATTTGCAGCTGGTGATTTCATGGGTAGTTCTCTGCATACAAATAATCATCTAAGGTGAGCACGCAGTTGGTTTCCATGTATTGACTCTGGTCTACAACGATGTTGGTAATGGTGTTGCCCTTGTTTTGAGCTGTCACCTTTCTACAATTCTGACAAGTGTGGGGAAAATCTCATTCTCCATTAGAGCATTATTGGAATTAAAGGGGCAATTGCATATTTTTTTCTTCAAACCGACAAATCTCATTCAAAGCCACATTTGTATTAATTTGTAAATTGTTCTATACAATGCTTTGAGGAAAAAAGTACATGAGATAAAAGTGAATGAATAACTATATGCTAACTCAATCTATGTATACTTCATATCATATATAATATACATATGCATACATTTCATTTATAAGAATGTTTGTTCACTTGTTGAAGGCAATAACGAGGTGGATGTTTTCTATTTTTATTGTTGTAGTACGCTAGTTGGGATTCCATAACAATCATCACCATAAACATGGCTATTGTGCTTCCATAATGGTATTGGGATAACTAGAGTATATACACTAGTTCTATAGTGTTTAGGAAATTGAAATGTATGTATATGACACTAAAATGCATGCATGCACATTGAAACTTGATGCAAAAGTTATAAAACTCGATGCATGCTTATTTTTTTTTTAACCATGGGAACAACAACCTCCCAAGGGTATATCCAACATCCCACAAGCCAGATATACCAGTAACTTGTGACTCAGCAAGGGATAAGACATCCTGAAGCCCACCGAGGTGAGCCTCTATCCCAGGGGTCACCTACCCTTGAAGCCTTGTCACAATAGGCCAAGGCGAAACCCTACCCCCCGTCAGTTTTGAACCTGTGACCTCCATGGAGATAACACATAAAATCAATGCATGCTATTAGCACTAAATACTATTGAGGTTTTGGAAGATTGTCCTTGACAAAATGCAATATCGTAGGCTAAAATGTATGTATATGATGCTAAAATTGTGCATGCACATTGAAACTTGATGCACGCTATTAATGCTATGTACTATTGAGGTTTTGCAACATTGTCCTTAACAAATGCAATCTTGTTGAAGGAAATAATGAGATAGATGTTTTTTGTTATTGTTGTAGGTATGGTAGTTGGGATTCCATAACAATGCTCACCATAAACATGTTTGTTGTACTTCCATAATGGTCTTGGGAGTAGACCATATGCATGAGTGTGGAAACTGAAATATATGTATATGACACTAAAATGTATGCATACACATAAAAAATGACACACAAATTATAAAACCTTTTGCATTATATGAGGTTTTGCAACATTGTCCTTAACAAAATGCAATCTCTCAAACTCATCTATCATAAGATTCCACCAAAGTTACTATGCCTAAAAACTCTAAAAAGATATATCCCTTAACCCCATAAAAGAAATACCAAAAACCTAAACATCTTTGGATTACTAAACTAAGAATTTATCTTCATAGTGGAAACTTATATTATTACCATGAAAAAAATTAGTACAACTCACATTTTTTAACAGTGAAGTAACTTAAGTTTTAATCTCAAGTGTTAAAAAACTAATGGTTATAAAAGAAACAATGCTCAAAAAATTTAATAATTTATTATCATTATAATTAAAATTATTTGAACTAGTAAAAACAAAAAAATATTTATTTAATAATAATAATGGTGAAAAGAATACTTTTTAGAAATTTTTCGGGAGCTTGAGGAAGGTTTGTGAGAGAAAGATCATTGCATCATTTTAATGAAACAATCATTCCCAATCGTAATGTCTACAGTTGACGTGAATTCAATCTCTGTTATTTCCCATATTTTTAATCTTCTCCGCCATTGTAAAGGGGGCGATAACTTCTCTATATGTGTTTCTTCCATTTATGTTTCTCAGAGTTCAACGATAAATTTGAAGAAAACCAGTGGTTTTACATCTCTACTTTGAATTTGGGATTATTTTGATTTGATTAAGAAGAAGAAGTTTGATTTTTTATTTGTTGATGAAGATTTGAAGGTTTGTTTTAGCAGAGAACCCAAGGGTGGTTTGCATGGGTGATCTCCAAGTTTGGCCTCAGCCAAACCGAATTTTAACAAAAGAATATGGCCTTCAGCTAACCCTCATCTGTCAATGATTGAATCCAATCGGTGGGCCAAAGATGAACTCATGAATTCCAAAATCATTCTATGCATACAACCAACCATGAAGTCTGAGCAGAAGCAGAATGAGGTGGTCGAGTATGTACAAGGCCTCCTTCATATGTGCATCAGTCTGGAGGTCAGATACCATGGGGAATTTGTAAGTTTCTATCTATTGTTGTGAAATTTGTTGTTTCTCAGATTCTTTATTTTCTCGGTTAAAAGTTTTAATGGGTTCCAAACATAGGCTATTTTGACAAATGGTTATGAGGGATTAACAGATTTCAAGTTTTTATCATTAAAATCAATATATTTTGTGGGCTTGAATGTCTAGTCAAATCTAGCAATGGGTGTCTCAACTTAGTTTGCCCAAATGTACTGGACTCTTTGTCTAACTAAGCTATCTACTATGGCATAATATCATATATCATGGTCGCGCTTAATGTTCGATTTGAGATTTCAGATCTATTTATGCTTCTGTCCATTGCCTTATTTTTAAATGGCAAGTAATGTTTGATTTCAACTTTCATTTCCCTATACATGGATGGTAACTGGGGGATTTTTACTAGGAGGGAAACACAGTTCAAAATATTGTTATTTGAACTTCCATATATTTATGATTCTGTACATAGGGATATCCTGGTGTAAGATGAGGTCGCAATTTTGTAGTAGGCCCTGAATTTTCAATTCCAGAGGCAAAAAGACCATGTTTTGTGTCTACTATCCACAACCAAGCACCCATCAATTCTGCAAGAACAAGGGACCTCAAGTGAGGTGCAACTGAAACTAAGCATGTCCATACAAACACCCCTATTTCCATTGCTCCAGATGTTGAAATATAAATTGCACACCAACACAATAAACATAGTAGCTGTGAAGAGATTTCCATCTTCATCTTTGAATCAGTGCCCTGAAATACCGACAAATGATTTTTAGGTTATAATTACATATGGAATAGGATTGAGTCTCACAGTATTTGTTAACACATAAATAAAAAATAGAATCTTCCAACTTTATCACCAACTCACTATAAGAATGCTTCCAATGGAAATTTCGTGGTACCATATTGTGAGGGGGATTTCCTATAAATTTAACATAGCATATCCTAGACAATGTATTGTCACAAAACCATTACAAATAAAATCATACCATGTCAGAAAGAAGAAGGGTAGTGTGCTGAGATCATGTCTCATGGAAAGAGGCTTTATGATTTATCTACGAATCTCCCTTTCTCAGTTGTATTCACAAATTGATGTAGCAGATGCAGAAACCTAGTAACCATCATCTCATTAAATGACTCAGTTTCAGGCTACAACAAGTGTGTGTTGTTGATTGGTTTCTGACTAGTAATGTAAAAGGACTTTGAACTTGCCATTGGATTTTTTGTATAAAGTTTGAAAACCACCGATACTTACATAAATCCTTTTCATAACAACAATTTTTATAGTATGATTGGACTTCACATTGGCACTAACTATTCCAGTAGACAAAATATCGAAATTACCAGCTTCTACCATTTTTATATTGGAACCTAAAGCTGAAACTATAGCAACTATGACTATGGGAATATTAGCTATCTAGATACCATTCCAACATTTTTTTTTCCCTGGAACTAGCCTTATCTCTGACAACAAAGAGACTACATCACTTATTTGAGGTGCTCTATACCATGTATTCTATTTGCAGAAATTTTCCTAGACCAAGAAGACAACAATTTTCACAATAAAATCTTAGAATAGAAGAAACATTGATCAGATGGGAAAAGAAGGTAAATGGATGATGGTCCTCTAAGAATGTGCTCTGAAAATAAACTACAAATTGAAGGGTATGGTTATGCCAAAGTAGGTTATCGATGATCCCATTCAATTGATGAACATGAACATGTTAACATGATTTCCTTGATGAGAATGCTATGCTATTGGATTGACAGTCCATCACAAGATCATATCAGTATTATGATATTGTTAGATATTTGAATTTTGGAAGAATACCTTCATAACCATTTTTTAAAGCAAAAGAAGTGTGATTGCATGCTTTCTTGCTTAGGGATATACTATTATAAGAGGAGCATTATTCAAAAATTCCTTTGCTATTGTTTTTCGGGTTTCCTAGACAAACAAGAGGCTGAGAAAGTACTCAAATAGAGCCATACAAACATTTGCAATGACCATTATGGTGGCCATGCTACTTCTCAAAATGTCTTGTTCATAGGTTATTACTTCTCAAAATTCTCATGCTTAGAGATCAAAACGTGGCTAGTTGGTAGCGTTTCCACCTAATTTGTACGCAAATGGACATATAATTTATACTTGACATGCTGAGACTCTCATAATCCTAACTATTGAGTGGTTGTAGAATTTAATAGAATAGGCACCCAACAACTGAGATGTTCACATATGCAGCCTGCACCATGGGATTGTCCCTCTATTTTTCATTGTGTTTACCTATGCATTCAAGGTATCATATAATTATATAGTTAGTAGTGAGGATACATCGGATATTATTATTATTTAGTTGTCAAGCTAGTTTAAGGGACTATATATAATTCGATCTATGAACATGTTCTGTTGTGGCTCCTTAGCAAAGGATTTTTCTTATGCTTCATTAGCAGCCTGAAAAGCCACACAATTTGTTTGCAAATTGAATAGAAAAGAAAATGAAGAGAACACCATTACATGCAGACACAACATAGGTTCTTGTTATCAAAGAATTGTTTCTCAGAAAAAAGGGTTGCTTCAAGCTAGTCCTAGAAATTGGAAAGACTAGAAATATGTAGCATAGGGTGTTTGTTAAAAGTTAATAAGTAAAAATTAAAATCCCCATTGTATTTTTCCATAGAATTTATATTTCTTACCATATAGTAAATAATCATCAATTGGGATGAACAGAGGCATCATGGTTGTTTCTTACCAGTCATAGGTTGAATTCTTGGCAATCAATGGCAGGAAATTCATGTGAATTGTTATCCTATGGTTGTGTTATCTGTTATGTTATCCTAGACTTCCACAGGCATTGCTATCTCTGAATAGTTATTGCAATTTCAATAGTTGATTTTTGTGGTGCATATTTAGACAGCGATCGAACATCCACAAATATGCACCCAACCACATCATTCCGTAATACATTACATTGCACTCGACCCCCCCCTGGGAATATAGCTTGGACCAAAAATACTACTCTAAGCTTCATTTTGTATATGACTCTCCTTCCAAACCCTAAAAGTTGTATGTATTACTATAGCTGAATGTTTGAGTTTGAAGTCCTCATTAGTTTGAATCTTGTTAACACAGTTGCAAATAAAACAAAACTGTGCTACTTATAATATGTCTCCATCATATGGCGCGAGGCATTCTAGGAATCTTCTGTCATAGAATCTGCCTCATCTAAGAAAATAATTTTGAAAGGTGGACAAAGATATCCACTGTTCATATTTCCATAATTTACTTCAACTACTGTAAAATCCTTTATTTTTGTATGTGCAACATTAATACCAGGATCATCACTTGCATTAAGCTCTAAGACTCTTGATTTGTATTCAAGCCTAAAAAGATGGTGATTGTGAGAGATGTAGTAGCTCTCCCATTACCTAAAGGAACATAGAAAATCAATTGTGGTAGATTTCCATTTTCAAGTGTGTTTGTAAGTTCCCTCACAACTTCTTCTTGATGGGAAACATCCTTTACCTGCTTTGTCCTATATTTCTCTACACTAGGACAAAAAAAACCTTCAAATTTCAACTTTAGACTAGGTGACTCTCTCTAATTTTCATCAAACTTGTAGCCTTGGAGATATTCCAATGCAGTTGCCACATAGTTTGGATTCCCAAAGTCAACAAAGGATAGAACAAGAGGCTCCCCTTCATAATCTCTAGGCTCCTTAGTTACAAGCATAACTTCCTTGAAACCAACAAAAGGGTGAAATATTTGAGTTGCTTCTCTGCGAGTGAAACTAGTTGGAAGGCCCTCAAGAAAGAGGGAGTTGAACACCATATGGTAGAGAATCTATCATCAGGGAATGGGAGTATACTACCTAGCACAATGCAATTCATCACATTTTTTCCAAGCAAGCAATACAAAATTGGGTGACAGTTTAATCTGGAAAATTATAACCCAGGTTTTGCAATTTGGTAACTTGACATACTGATGAAAAGGTGGGAAGGATGTCTGCTTACTTCCATAGAATATTTTATATGATTGTAGGCAGAATGTAAATTCCATGATTTGGTATTCTTTTATTCATAGCTAGATTATGCTCCATAACTCGTTCACATTTATGATTACTTTAAAAAAACATAGCCCTTGTCTGTCTTTGCTTATAGGATTCCCTTAGTTGTGGTAAAATGTGTCATATAATAAAAGAAAGCTATTTTAACGGGCTTATGTAAACCCTGACATGTGATCCCCCAACTATTAGAGCACATGTAAATACACACATACAAAAAGGAGAATGCAAGGTTAAAAGGAAACTGTACATGCAGTAAACTATTTAAAATATATATATTAGAGTACACACTTTTACGTAGGTGGAGGGTAGGTGCAAAGTAAGTTGGAATGTTAGGAGAGTACCATCTTTTACCAAGTTAAATTTATAAATTACAAAATTACAAATATCATGTGTTTGGATTTAGTTCATTAGGAACTAGTACTTGGTCTGATCACCTTCAATGGCCAATTTATATTGTTGAACTAGAATTTCAACCTCGTCCAAAGTTACAAACATTATTGTTAAGATACTTTCTAATTCATTTGTAATTACTATAAGTGCTATGCTAAAATCCATGTATGCCTTCTTGTATTCCTAGTGTGTAGTTAGAATTATGCCAAATCATTTATTCTTGAATCAAATCTCAAATCTATATGTCTACCACTATTTTTAATTAGGTCCTTTTATGTGCATTACTAGTCCAAAACCTTTGGGTTTCTAGAAACTCTATTAAAAATTTTGAGAATCAATCAATTATAGTTTTCCAACTTCTATTTTTTATCATGAATTCTTTAATGTTTTCTCCATCTTGCTTTACTTATTTGGTTTGGTCAACTTTGATGTTTTGAAAAAAAACCATTGAATATTGAGTAATAATTCCTTAGTTAAAGTATGGAAACCATTGTTGATACATTTAATGATCCCACATTGGTCTTGTGTGATTATTTTGTTCTGAAATGCCTTTTTAGGATATCAGCATAAATCCATCATAAACATGGAGCTATCAAGCACAGAGAGGGATCCAATTTCTTGAGTTGTAAATTTTCTTATCTTAATTTTTTTACACATCAAGAAAAAAGTTCACACCTCAAGAAATTTGATCCCTCTTGGTGCTTGATAGATTTGGGTTTCAGATGGATTTACGTTGGTTTTAATTTTAATTTTATTTTATTACCCGACATTCATTTTTAAATTCTTTTTCATTTTTGGTAACTTACGTTACACCTTTACAACATCTCTCTCATACTAAGTTGTACAGCACGTCACTACTTTTAGTGCAATCAAGTTAGTAGTCAACAAGTTTTTGATTTCTTAGGATGGGTGTGTTTACAATACACAGTAAGATTCCTAGGATGAGTATGTTTGTAGGTCTATGTGTTTACAATACACGGTTATATTTGCCAAATGGTGTATATACTATACTATGTTTATTAGATTAAATTTTAAGAAATTTTGCAACGACAATAGTGAAATGAAAATAAAGATTCATTGCATTCAATTACACAATGATAGGCTAGTTAGAAAAAGTGACAATTACAAAAAAAAAATCGACATTTTATTATGTTGCAGGTTTTGGTGATGACTGAGATTTGCAATAATGATCACGTGATGTCTACGAATTAGTTATAAAATAAAATTGTCTGCATTATGGATGTGTATGATTTACTTGACATATTATCCTAGCCGATGGTGAGACTATCCACATTTCCACATGCTCTTAGCATTAAGGGAAATAAATTGAATGGAAGACCAAGTAAATAACCATCATTATTTTGCTTCTTTTTTCTTTTTCTTTTTGTAATGAACTTCCATAGAGTACCGAGGAGGTTTATTGGTCATAACTCACTCCAAACAAAGTCTTAAATTACCCATTTATTATATTATACGATACTATTGGGGAGCTTTCCATTATTTGTCTGATAAGGTTCACAATGCATGAATTACACCGTTAGGGTTATCTTTAGATTGCAATAAATGTGATATTAAAGGGATGCATAGATAGATTCTTTCTAGTTGGAAAACTTTATAGATTTTTTGTGGTTCATAATGCATGCATGGATTTCTTACTAAACGCTCTCAATATTAAAAGACATACAGGGGGACAAAATTTCTAGTGCTAAGGTAATACAAATAGTCGTGCCCTATAAATTTAGTGACTAGCCTAGTTTATTGTGTGAGATTTTGGCCAATATCAATTGAATGTAGATATAAACATTGCAGATGTAACTATCCAAAAAAATGAGGTTTTAAACAATTAACTAGTTTTGAATAGTAAGGGATTTAAAATTAACTAGTCATATTTAGGATTACAATAAATAGAAATTATGATATGTTGTCATTGAATAGTAATGATTTCCCTTAGCATTTAGTTACTTTTCCCTATGTTCTTGTAGTTGGACTTACTTTCTATAGAAAATTATGATATGTTGCCATTAAATAATATTGATTGATCTTTAACATTTAGTTACTTTTCTCTATGTTCTTGGAGTTCGACTTACATAAATGTTCTTTGGCACTGATTACATGTTATTGGATATCTATTCTTGAAAGTGTGCTATTATCGGTCGTGTACGTGTAATAATTTGGTTATGAACATTGAACATAATGTCATGGTATAGATCCTAGATTTTCAGGGAAGATGCTGAAAACTTAATGCATTATTAGGGTAATGAGATCATTTTGCTTTGTTTTATATTTGTATCCATGTAGTTGCTTTATGAGTGAATGAATATGTTTTTTTATTATAAATCCACCACTATGTAAAGTACACCATTAAAATGCATGTATGTGAATGGAATTTCCATATTATTTATAGAAATAGTTAATTGGAAAAATGAAAATATAGTTTGTTTTTGCATGTAGGTTGAGATAGGATAATATAAGGTAATTATATCGATGTCCAACGAATGACCAAAAAACTAGGTTAATGAGATTAAAATAGTACAAACATTGTAATACAAAGTGGGACCTTGATTACACAATGAAATTAGGTCTTAGGGCTGACTGTGGGTGTATATTGCTACCAAAAATGCTCAAAATCAAACATTCGAGAACCTTGAATGCTATTCACTACTTTCCATATGTTCTTAAATACTCAAAATGTTGTTGCAGGACTATTTTTCATGCCCATATTTGACTCATATTTACCAAACAATCAAGGATATACCTAATAATTAGGATTTTTTATGCTTCTTGGTTGCCCAAAATTCATGGCATGGCTGTTGATGTATATGTAACTTCGGAATGTATTTCACATATATGTATATTGTATTCCTATAGAGATGTTATTATTCCTCTATACGGAAGTGTCGTCATTTATATTGTAAGTGTTGTAACTTATACTTGATGGGTTATTAGACCACCTTGTTGGGGTCGGCCCTGTATAAGTCATGTGGGTCAAAGGGTTATTAGACCACCCTATTGGGGGTTGGGCATGTGGATCAAAGAATTATTAGACCACCCTAGTGGGGGTCGGCCCAGTCAGCATTATGTTAAGTGGTTAAGTTGAGGCCGACCTAGTTGAGTAAAGGTCAAGTCAAGTTAGTGCATAAATAGAGAGTGTGTCTCTCTCATTTTACATATTCTATTTTCTCTCACTCACACTTGGGAGAGTGGCGCACTTGTGGAGGAGGAGGCTCTACTGCTAGGAGAAGAATATCTCTTGTATTCTGGTTGTATCATTGCTCTATCTATCTCTGAGGAAGTTATTGGGGTTTTTCACCTTTATGGTTTTCTCCAAGTAAACTCTGTGTCTCTTGTGTGCTTGCATTATTGTGTCCATGATTGATATGCTGTAGATTTGCTATACATGTTGTTCTCTCAGTTAAGATCCTAGATCAGATTGAAGTAAATTCTGAAAATTTAACATGGTATCAGAGCTATCCTGAAAGAAGGCATGATATGGCATGTATGACACTTGTTGCACTTACGAAGCTTGGGCTTGATATAGCAAAAAACCAGTCATTGTAGAAATTTCGCTATAAATCCATTTTGGCGAATTTTTTAGATCTGAAACTTTTACAGTTCGAATATCAGATCCCCATGTACCTTGTGTCCAAAGGAAAACCTCTAATTCATTGTACTTTGTGATTTATGATTTGTATATATAGGGTTTCTTCCTCTTCCATATCTGAGTCAAAATCAGGTGACCTTGGGAAAAAGGTCATAACTTGGGCTAGAAAGCTTCAATGAAATTTCGTAAAAAGTGAAAGGTAGTAAACAGACTGTACTATCTCACGAAAATTGTTCAGATGCCTAAGTTGAACCAATGACACGTGGCATGCCGTACAAGTTCACTCTCCTGTATTATCCCATAAACAGGTCACGTTGCGACACTTGGCATAAATCTCTCTCAGAGAATCCAATTGAGGTCAGACCTATTGGGATGGAAATATAACAGGTCAGGCTATCTCAAGAAAAAAATTTCAGACCCTGTGCATCGAAAAGTTCAGAGTTACACCAGAAACAATCAGGTACATATTTCTGTCAAAACAGAATTATTTTTTGAGCACCTTCATTCATGGCTTCCGAAATTTCGGGATTTGGAGAAAGTTGGAATTTTTGTAATCGGAAACAATAGCTGGATGCTACTCATCAAAATTGAAATTTAGAGACCAAGTTCAGATTTTTTGGTTGGGCAGAAGGCCGAGCTTGATCAAACCCCAATTCGGGACTTTGATCGGAAAGATGGAAAATTAGGGCTTCAGCAAAAATTGGAATTTTGGAAATCTATGACCACGGATGGAAGCTCCTCAGAAAAATTGAAGCTTAGATCTTTGAATCAAATATTTTGGTTGGGTGAAGCTCTGGGAAACTCAAACTCCAGTTCAGGGTCACGTCCAGTGAATCTAGAAGTTTCAAAGGCAAAATTGAGGAGTGAAACTTTGCAGTTTTCAAATTCTGAATATACTAGCTTGATCAGCTCATCAAGGCACATATTTCTATCCTTTCGGAAGTTTGAAATTCAAAGTTTGATTTTTTGGGGTTTCTCTGACAAACCCTAATCCAGCTCCAGGTCCAGTTCTTGCAAATCAAGTGGATTGGGTTAATCCTAGAAGAAGATGGATTGGTCACCTGCATAAGTGAAGAAGTTCCTATTTCAGAGGGAGATGAGGCTAAGGCCTTACATAAGAAGATTACAAGCCATCTCGACAAGCATGACTCATCGAGGTATGTTTCAATATTTGTTCATGATTAAGTTTATGGTATGTTTGTCTTCATGTTATTACGGTTAGTACAATCTTGATTTTAGATTTGTCGTATCACCTTAACAAAATTATGAATGCATGATAGAAGATATTCATTGGTTAGGGTGTTGACACTTATGATTGTACTAATGCATTATGGTGTTGTATGAGGTTTATGTTGTCTGCTAACATAAAAGGTACACCAAGAAAGACAAATCATGTTCTACTTCAAGAATATATGATCATGGTGACATGAAGACAAAGATTCATCCATTGTCATGGATCACATAGAAGATCTACTTTCGAGGTATGTATAACTTGGTTCTACAATGGTTAACCTATGAGACATGCAAGTTACTAGCACAAGTCACTGAAGAGAACCAGAAGACATTATGCGGGTATGTTAGACATAACTAGCTAGCATTCTAATCCAGGTATGTTTTTCCTATATCAAGCTAGAATCCTACCTTGTGTTAGGATCTTATACTGTTGTGTTGTTGATAATGATTATTCATGAAGTCATAGGTTTGAATAGTCATGGTTGTATGCATATTATGTTTCTTACCATAATTGATGATATGACTAACCAGAAGACTCATGAAGTTATAGGTTTGAGTAATCATGGGTTTTATGCATATTATATCTCTTATCTTGATTGATGATTTAACTAACCAGAAGAGTCCTATGATCAAATAATAATATGTATGAGTAAAAGAAGACTTCCCTGAAACCTTGAATACTAATGTTTATTATCTGTGAATGATCATGACTATACATGTTTAAGATTATTGTGTTTTGATAGTATTAAGATTATACTAATAAATGTGTGATTATGTATGAGACCTCAAGGATAACACAATGATGATACTAATAAGCATGCATAGTGATTAAGGATGGATGTAAGTTCAAGGACAGGTAATCCAGGAAGCAAAGATCAAGAGGGAGCACACTCCAGTTGTTCCTGGAAGAAAGCAAAGGAGCATACTCCAGTAGTTTCTGCAAGGATGCAGATATCCAGAGGGAGTTGACCATCCTTCTGCATTCCACAACAGAAAGGTGTAGAAGAAGCTACTTCAGCAGCTCCTGTAAGGAAGCAAAGACTCAGAGGGAGTCCACCCAACAAACAAACAAAGATAAGTATTTTAATTACCATTCCTTACATACTTGTTTGTTTAAATAATATTATTCAATGATGTATATGATTATGTTCCTAGATTTAGGATGTGTATTATGCATATTAGAATGATTGCATTAATGAACAGCTTACTACTAATATGCATTTGATGGGTAAGTGGCCTATGGCACTATACAACATTCCATTGCTACTTATCTAGAATGAAACCTCTTTGCTGACATGTTAGGAGTTGTGCACACTCTTAACAATGTTCTGGTAGAGATTGGAAGGCATCTAGAAAGTTACGGAATATGGATAAATGTTGTATTGAAGCACTGGCTAAGATAATTGCATGACTGTCTGACATATTTCCTTATGTGTAAGAATTTGTTCTGAAAACTATGAGATGTTTTCTAATCATGCAATTTAACTTGTTGTGTAGGAAAGATCGTATACCATCACCTACAAAAGAAGGACTACAACATTTGTTCAAGCAACAAAATTATCTATTGAAGATATTGAAGTTCCCCGGATACGGGAAGAATGCCATGATCCGTCGATCATGAAGAACGATGTTTGGGATGCGGTCCCAAGAGCTGAAGGGAAGTCTGTTGTGACTTCCAAATGGAACTATTAGATCAAGCATGTTGCAGATGGCACCATATAAAAGTGATGAAATAGAAGATACACCAGATGGATTTCAAGACAGCCTTCTTGAATGGTGTAGTTGAAGAAGAAGTGTATGTGGAGAAGCCACTTGGTTCAGAGACACATGACAGGGAGTCATATATGTGCAGAACTTGGTATGGTAGACAGCTTTCTATCCAGTTGGGCTTTACCAAGAGTAAAGCGGATTTCAACCTTTACTACAAGGTTGAGGAAGGCAATCCAGTGATACTACTTTTGTATATGGATGACTTGTTTGTAACAGGTGAGGATAGATTGATTGCCGACATGCAGCAGAAGCTTGCTGCCGAGTTCAAGTTGAAGAACTTGGGGATGATGCACTATTTGTTTTTGGCATGGAGGTGTGGTAGAGTGGAGATGGAATCTTCCTTGGAAAAGGGAAGTATGCAGTAGAGATCCTGAAGAGGTTCAGGATGATGGACTGCAAGGCTATGGCCACACCTATGGAATAGAACCTGAAGCTTCTGTGTGATGCTTCATCTGATCCAGTTGATGTCACTATGTATCATCAGATGATTGGGTCCTTGATGTACCTGATGAACACGAGACCAGGTATTTGCTTTGTGGTGAACACATTGAGCCAATTCCTCACAGATCCAAGGAGTGTTCACCTGGTTGCTGTAAATCATATTCTGAGGTACCTGAAGGGCATGATTGACTATGGGATCAAGTATGACATGAATCAAAAGTTTAACCCGCAGGGTTATGTTGATTCAGACTGGGCAGGCAGTGCTGCAGATAAGAAGAGCACTCCTGGGTGTTGCTTCAGTATGGGATCAGGTGTGATCTCTTGGTTTAGCAGGAATCAATCCTGCGTAACACTGAGTACAGCCGAGGCAGAGTATGTTGCAGCATGTTTAGCTAGTTGTGAGGCAGTATGGCTCCGAAAGCTACTGTCTGAGTTATTTGATCTCTTGCTGGAGGCTACTGGTATCTTTTGTGACAACCAGAGTTGTGTGAAGCTGCCTGAGAACCCAGTGTTCCACAACAGGTCGAAACACATAGAGATTAAATATCACTATATCAGGGATATGGTATAGAGAGGAGCGGTGAAGCTCCTGTACGTTGTGATGGACGAGCAGATTGCAGATGTGTTGACGAAGCCACTAGCCAGAGTGAAGTTCGAGTACTTCAGAGAGAGGCTTGGTGTTCTTCATATCGACGACACTTAGAGGAAGAAATGATGGACATATTTGCTGAAGCCATTCCAACCATGTTGGAAGGAGGATCCTTCACATGGTTGTGGATGTAAGCGCTGGATGATGAGTATCGGGATGATGTTCTAGTTTTTGCTTTGTATGATCAGTTCGATCATTTACATATATATGTATGTATGCATCACGTCGGATGCTTGGACCATGTATCTGTATATGTATCAAGTGGATACATTGTATGATCAGGTAGATCATGTATGTTGATATCTATCATGTATTTGTATTTGTATCAGGTGGATACACTGTATGATCAGGTGGATCATGTATGATGATATGTATCAGGTAGATACTTTGTATGCATCAGGTGGATGCATTATATGATCAAGATGATCATGATGACGATCTTCAAGGTGTTGCTCCAGATGATATGTATCAGGATGATACAGTGATAATGATCAGTGTGATCATGAGCATAAGGATGATGCTTTGTGCGATGATGATCTGTTGGATCATGAGTATTAGGTTGATACTTGGAGGTCAGAGATGATATGTGGCAGGTTGTGCAAATGGCATGTAATCAGTCCTGGGAGATCTTGCCGGTCGTGTTGAGGCACATAAATGTTCCTGGGATACTCTTTTCGGTATTGCTATGTAGTATGTAATCAGTCCTCAAATATCCGATAGGTTGAGCTGTGTGCTCGTAATCAGTCCTGGGATGAGGTATTTCTATGGAGACATGTAATCAGTCCTAGAGATCCGAGAGGTTGAGCTGTGTGATCGTAATTAGTCCTGGGATGCTCTTTAGAGATCTTGTCGGTCGTGCTGTGGCACATAAATGTTCCTGGGATGCTCTTTAAAGGTTTTGTCTATCCACATGTAATCAATCCTGGAGATCTGAGAGGTTGAGCTGTGTGCTCGTAATAAGTCCTGGGATGCTCTTTAGAGATCTTTTCGGTCGTGCTGCGGCACATAAATGTTCCTGGGATGCTCTTTAAAGGTATTGTGGAGGAGATGCATGTAATCAGTCCTGGGAGATCTTGTCGGTCGTGCTTAGGCACGTAAATGTTCTTGGGATACTCTTTCTGGTATTGCATCCGCACATAAAATTAGTCCTGAGAGGCCACCTCTATCAGACCGTTCGCACAGATGATGAAGACCTGCAAGTGGTGGGCCTACATCCAGTATGAAAAAGAACTGGCTCTGTAGAACTTCCTATGACAAGTAGATTCAGAGATTGATTGAGATAGGAGCAGCAGTGACGATGATGATGACTTGATAACGATTATCCAGTGACGATGATCCAGAGAATATGACTTGTGCTAGAAGACCTGTGTCGAGAAATACCTTCCTAGTTAAGAGGGAGTGTTGATGTATATGTAACTTTGGAATGTATTTCACATATATGTATATTGTATTCCTATAGAGATGTTATTATTCCTCTATACGGAAGTGTCATCATTTATATTGTAAGTGTTGTAACTTATTCTTGATGGGTTATTAGACCACCTTGTTGGGGTTGGCCCTGTATAAGTCATGTGGGTCAAAGGGTTATTAGACCACCCTAGTGGGGGTCGGCCCAATCAGCATTATGTTAAGTGGTTAAGTTGAGGCCGACCTAGTTGAGTAAAGGTCAAGTCAAGTTAGTGTATAAATAGAGAGTGTGTCTCTCTCATTTTACACATTCTATTTTCTCCCACTCACACTTGGGAGAGTGGCACACTTGTGGAGGAGGAGGCTCTACTGCTAGTAGAAGAATATCTCTTGTATTCTGGTTGTATCATTGCTCTATCTATCTCTGAGGAAGTTATTGGGGTTTTTCACCTTTATGGTTTTCCCCAAGTAAACTCTGTGTCTCTTGTGTGCTTGCATTATTGTGTCCATGATTGATATGCTATAGATTTGTTGTACATATTGTTCTCTCAGTTAAGATCCTAGATCAGATTGAAGTAAATTCTGAAAATTTAACAACTATTTTTCATGCCCATATTTGACTCAGATTTACCAAACAATCAAGGATATACTTAATAATTAGGATTTTTTATGCTTCTTAGTTGCCCAGAATTCATGGCATGGCTATTATAAGGATTTATGATGCTGATATTATATTGTTCATTGATTGGAAATCACCCATAATAGAGAATTATGGCATCTTGATATTGAAACCAAACCCAGACCTGAAGAAGTGGTTTCGTTGCTGATCTAATCTATATAGGCACCTAGATTAATAAATGCTTGAGGTTTCAACATTGTTTATTGCTGCTCTAGGGTGTAAAAGGCCCCAAGACTACCCCTAATTGGAATATGAGGTTGTTTGATGGTCTTTTTATGTATTGAGGGGTCAGTAGCATAGGTGAATTCATTTCAACATGCCCATATTTGTTAATTACGGATTCTTAATCCTGAGAACCTCCCTTATTAGCACTCAGATTACTTTATATTGCCTTTTGTAGGTCTAATCATACTGGTTCATGATGTTTTAGTGCAAATTTACCTTCAAATACTGCCCAAAATTGAATCCGATATGGGGGATATGGGAGGCCAAAATCCGAGGATGTTACTGTTGTTGTCAAAATCAAACCAGGCCCTTAATAATCTTAGATCAAAACCAGGAGTATCCTTTTCTTCTGCTATTTACATTGGGTTCCAAAAAAACAAGGATTAGGTTCTGAAATTTCTCCAACAATTATTGTGTTCTTGTAGAATCCATATATATATATATATATATATATATATATATATATATATATTAGAATCGATATGAGAAATCCAATTACATGTGAATGATTTAAACTTTAATCCTTTTGATTATTTAAGATTAGTATTTTCCCAAAATCAGAGTAGGTTTGAATACCTGGCTCTTCGAGAACGTTAGGCTATACAAGTAAGTATCTTGTTAAATTCCGTTACTTCCTAAAAGCTTGTGTGTTAAAATTAGTTTTCGTGAGTGTGGATCTTGCAACTTGTTTATATTAAAATGTTATGTTAAACATTAGCAATAGTCTGGTCTTGATTATGCTCATTAATACATATGAACATTAGGAACATAAGGGGTTTGACATTATTCTCTTTTAAAGTTTCCGATAATGACAACTATCAAATATGATTAAATGAACTAATTATACCCGATACCAGGGTTCCTCATCCCGCTCTAAAAATCTTGATGTAACATATTCTAGGGAAGTATATATTATGTGGAATAACACGCTCTAACAGTCAATGAGGAGCAACTAATAGGTAGGAAAGATGCATCAGAGAAATTTCTGAACTTTATTCAAAATAGGAGGAATGATTTGTTTTATTAAATGCGGTTTTCCTTCTTTTAGTGGCCCTGTTAAACTCAATTACAACAATATTTATACTGTATTTCAAGAGGCATCTGTTGTGATGGTTCTGATTATTAGTTTAAAACTAGCTATACAAACCTACCTGAGTATGACTAGAATGGATTGTCTTCAAATAGGTTGTTGAGTATTGTTGAGTATTTCCCTTATGCCATAATGATTCAATGTGCTGGAAAAATTAAACATCTATCGATCTATCAATCTATCTGTCCAGTAAGATCATTGTGCATATGTGTTGCTTGGCAAATTGTTTCTAAAGTATCGTTCAATATAATCAAATACGAAACTAGCATGTTGTAGTGAGCATGTTTCACTATCACTATAAATTGTTTAAACAACTATCTTTGTTGATCGCTTTAGATCATGAAGCTGTTACAGGCCTTTATTTCAAGTGTTTTGATTTTGGTTGAATTAATATAAATATAATTTTGTTTGTTGTTGTGAAGGACATGCTACATTAATTTAACATGACACCCGATGATAGAGTCTTTCCCAAAACTTAGTGTGTATATATATCATTTTTGTACAGAAGATGTTGAGAAACTCAAATTTGCATGTCTGCTCCATCCTGTTAATGGTGAACTGAAATTGTGTATTGGCACAACACATTAATAATCTACCACACTAGAACTGAGATTTAGATACATGTAATGAGTGGTGCAAATGTTGTCTTCATGTGCTTCACTGAGGGCAAAGCAGAAGACTCACTGGCTCAACCGCAATTCAACTCATAGCTGCAAGTTGTGATATTTCTGAAATGCTGGAATCCCTGTGGTAAGTACCAAGTCCTTGAATAATTTTATCATATCCTTAGAGAAATTTAAGATTTACTGGTCCTGCTAATATCTTTGATCTGCATCTGCCTTAATTAGGACCTTGCAACATTATCATTCTTAAAAATTTGAAGTCTGGGTAAGGTTTTTTATTTAAATAATTTATTGAAATTATTATTTCTATTATTAAAAAAAAAAGATTCATATAGCTCACGATTGTCCCCATGGAGGGGGGCTTGGTTGACTCCAGTCCCCTATTAGGTCCACTCCAACACTTGGCAGAACACCTTTGTTGCATAGATCAATGGGCCATGCAATGTGGAAAGTAAACAACTCGACTCCCAATGCCATTTTGGTGGCCAGCTTTTTCATGAAACAAACAACTCAACCATGCAGGTAGGATAGTTCCCATAGGGCAAGTTGTTATTTATATAACTTGTGTTTTTTGAATTATATACTTAGTGTATCCTTATGTCCTTATAACAAGCTAAATTATATGAATAAAGTTGTTATTTATATAACTTGTGTTTTTTTAATTATATACTTAGTGTATCCTTATGTCTTTTAACAAGTTAAATTATATGAATATTCAGCATGTAGTTATTTAGGTTTATCTTTTCATAATTCCTCATTCCTATCAAATTTCCCTTGGCTAAATATCATAAGTTAACACACTATTATCTGTATCATATCGAGTTGAAATTTAGTCTACAAGCTTGTTTCTTTTTTTCAGTAAAATAGATTTTTGACTTTTATGATGGTACTCATTATCTGTGTCACTAGCTCTGAGTAAGGTTTTTATTTAAATAATTTATTGAAATTATTATTTCTATTATTAAACAAAAAGATTCATATAGCCCACGATTGCCCTCGTGGAGGGTGGCTTGGTTGACTCCAGTCCCCTGTTAGGTCCACTCCAGTGCTCAACAGAAAACCTTTGTTGCATAGAGCAATGGGCAATGCAACATGGAAATTAAACAACTCGACTCCTAGTGCCATTTAGTGGCTAGCTTTTCATGAAGCAAACAATGCAACCATGCACGTAGGATAGTTACCATAGGGCAAGTATATGGATTCCTCATATAATCACTGCAAAACTAGATGAGGTCGATATTTTGTTCTCAAGTCTCCCGTCTATCTGTCTTATACAATTCGACAACAGTAATAAGTGATACTCACATGGGAACCAATGTGGGAAACTGTAAAAAGTTTAAATGGTGAAAGCATCAAGAAAACTATTTCAGCTCATATAGATCTAGAAAAATTTATCAATATTATCAAGGGAATGACATATATCACATATAAATGTATGAAGGGACAAGGATTTGATGCCCTCCACACAAATCTCAAATTTCACCCTACTCTACACTGTTTGTTGTTTCTGAAGTGAGGGTGCTTTGCTTTACAGCAAGAAGATATACTTGAACTCTGGAAGGATACGCTATAATGTTGATACTACTTGTGACTGTACAGAAAGGCCCTGAATCTTCTAACAACCACAGTCCTGATGCAGAAAACTGGCTTCTGCTTGAAAGGGTGCGATACCTGCAATGATGCCTATGGACACACCTGCAGAAAAATGGGCTCTGCTTGAGAGGGGGTGGGATACTAGCAACATGCCTATGGCTGATGGTCATAGTTTTGAAGATAACCTGGAGTAGAAAGAAAGTACATTCTCACCCTAATTGTGTGCAAGGAAACCCTTCCATATTGAGGAAGCCAAATGCAACTGCAGTTCCATGGGAACAAGACCAAAGCTATCACCAAAACACAGTGTTCCATGAGACTGGGGAAATAGACCGCAAGATAATATGGTAAATGCCCTAGCTGTAACAATAAAAATAGGTGAATTGGATTCCTCGGCAAGCCTTGTTCCTCCCGTCTAGAATGCTGCACACCTGGAATCCCTGGTAAATCTTGTTCCCCCCCCCATCTCCTTCCAAGTTTCCACCATTGAGTGTAGGCTACCATTGCTTCTATGATTTTTTCCCTGACTTCTTGTATATTATTGGTCTCTCATTTGCATTTATGGACAAGCATAGTCCTCCAGTGACCTTAGAGTCTGAAACAGGCTTGGAACATATATTATATTCAAAATGAGAAGGTTTAGCCGAGTTAATCTTTGGATGACAATTCTCAAAGTTTCATGAATGTTTGTTGTCATTTTAATATTTAGAGTCTTAGCTACTATTGGAGTTTGTAAATTCTTGAAAAAATTCTTGGCATTGGTTACACATGCTAGTTTTAACTTTTTACCCACTGAAATGAATACCCAATACAGTGGAGTGTAGGGCATCATGAGGTAAAATTTTATTGGCAACATATCAGGATGGTTTTCCTGCTATTGATGTGAATGGCTATTGATGTTAAGCCGATTTTTCCAGGGGTTGCATTACCCATTCCCAGGGAAGCATCCTCTCGCAACATGGCATAATTAAAATTAGGCTCAACAACAATAGCCATTTGTATCAATAGCAGGAAAAACATACTGATCCATTGACAATAAAGTTTTATCTTAAAAATCCCTATACTCCACTTTACTGGGTATTCATCTCACGGGGGTAAAAGTTAAAACTAGCATGTGTAAGCATTGCCAACAATTTTTCTTCTTTCAAGAACCTCCATACTTCAATAGTAGCTTCTGTACCTAGGATGGGGGTACAGAAATGTCCCCAACAGTTGGCAATTTCCCTTGGCTTGCTGCCTGATGCCCATGTAGTGCAAATTCCAAATTTTGGTATGTTCCATGTCACAGAGACATGCCCTGTAAAAACTCAAAACAAGAATCACCAACAGTAGCAGATAGTTGATCTGTGGCAGCAGTAGCACGTAGTGAAAAAATACTTTTCCCCAGTGGTCCAAGGCCAAAAACAAACTTTTACTTCGGATTTTTTATTTTTATTTTGTTGTCTTCAGGTCTAAATTTTCCTTTCCATTTTTTACATCATGTCAACCAATCCTCTCACTACCTTGAATCTTATGATATCATTAATTAATAAAGCATATTATGTTATGATTTAAGTTTTATTGTTATAATTAAATTTGGTTAGCATCCATGCACCTATCCCTATTCCCATCTCTGCATCCATGTACCATGGCAAGTTGCCACTTAGGCCTTATGTATTCTATGAATTCTGATGTTTGCAATATTGACATTTTACTAATTATTGCCAACAGTCATCTCTAAATTCATTTCATGAGTCTTGACTCATGAAATACAAAGCCATTATACAACTTCATTGGTGTGTTTGTTATTAGTGATTTGTATTGATCTTGTAGTGGCAATTGTTGTTCTTGCATTAGATTTGTTTTTTCATTTACTTGGGTATTCCATATATCTTTTTTCTTGGTTTCTGTAGATGCTCCAGTTAGTTCTAGGATCATTTAAGTTGTCTTAAGTTATTTGTATGTAGTGAAAGGATCTTTTCCCTCTTGCATGATCCTGTCTTGGCCGAGTTATGATCTTAAAATTTTTAGATTTGATTTAATAGAAATGCAAAAGAGTCCATGCCCTCTTTTGTTGCCCTGCCTTGAGCTGAGTCATGACCTCAAAAAACAGTTAGGTTTGATTTAGTAGAATTTTTTTTTTATTTAGGCTCCCTTCTTTGGCCCATAACAACATCATTGAAATTTGCCTTATCCATCATTGTTGGATCTGAATATTTTGCTCCTTTTCCATTAATAGGTGATGCTTAGACAATAACAAATATCTACTCATGGATGTGCATCAGAACAGGTTCTTTGCCATAGCCAGAACATGTTACTATTTATGTTTAGAATATAATAATATATAGTACGAGCTCATCAGAAAACAAGCTAAAAACGACTAAATTTCAATAGTCACAGCAACTAAGTCTAGCAAATATCAATGAAAACCAATAATCATTTATTTGATGTATACAAATAATTAACAAATTGACTTTGGAACTATAACCGCTGACATATTACTATAATGCACCACAAAGAAAGCTAACATGTTAACATGTGAATTCAAAACGAGCTCATCAGAAAACAAGCTGAAAACCAAATTTCAATAGTCACAACAACTAAGCCTAGCAAATATCAATGAACACCAATAATCATTTATTTGAAGTATACAAATAATTTTTTAACAATTTGACTTTGGAACTATAACCACTAACATATTACTATAATGCACCACAAAGAAAGCTATAACATGTAAACATGTGAAGTCAAATAATGTAGATCAACATTTCAATAAGCAAGTTGAAAACTATTGTTGAGATCACAAACAGAAAGAGGGGATCAAATGGAACCAGGGAAGATTCTCCAGCTGACAACAAAAGTCAAATTTAGAAAAACAAATGCAGACAAACTTGCTTTTAAATTTATTTGCATGGTGTCTTTACTGGGCTTCCCATTAGCATATGTCCATCCTCTGGCTCTCCTTTCATGGAATAATGAGGTTAGGTCTCCATAGTGTGTACTTCTCTATCCTCATCCCATATTTATAAGTTTCTATGAACATTCTTTCATGGGTATGGGATCCTATAAGAAACTCATAATCTATGATTTCCCAACCTAATCTATGATTTTCCTGGGCATGATTCTACTTTTTGGCTATCTATATTATGAGTCTTTCTACCCAGGTTGTCATTTATGATTTTCCACCTTCCTGGCATTCCAACATTAATCATCCATTTTTCAATGATAGAGACCACCTAAATCTTAGTAAGTACAAGATCATTTTGGTTAAACATGCTGTAGTGAAGTTGTTCACTGTATCGCATAGTACATTTCAAAATTTTCAGAGGGACGGAGGTATCATGCAAAGGGTCACTTTAGTTTTATAAATAATCACTGAATTACAAATTATATCCTAATTCTCTGAGCCATTAACCAGGAAAAATTGCAAGCCATAAGAACATAAACCAAATACAGCTAAAATGCAAGCCATATGAACATAAACCAAATAAATCTGGTCCCATGTAAGTAGTTTGCACACTCATCGGAATACAAAGAGAGCCAACAGGTTTAACTCTCAATGTTGAGCAACAAGTTTGTATATGTAGATAGACTTATTGGAGTGTAGTTTTCTATGAGGTGTTAACTGTTGAACCATTTGGTACATTACTTTCCCGATGTACTTGCTTTACATTGGAACCTAGAAATTTCATTTAGTTGAATGCAGAAATATGTATGTTGTCTTATGAATTTCTTCTTTTTAGAAGCAGTTGTTCCTTTATTCAAGCATCAAACTACTTTATGGAGGTCATCTGCATCTTGTTCAAGGAAAGTTGCTTTTCATGCCTTCCCACTATAGTAGAAGTGAAGGGCTGCATGCACTGCATTGAAATATTTTGTTTTATAAATCTAGTTGAAATGATAAATACCTATGTCTAATATGAATATGGTTGCAGCTGACATACATAGAACTAACAAGAAAGAAAAAGGTTGTCTTTGAGAGTTTAAAGACAGGAAACAATACTATTAAGGCTCTCCAAAGTGAGATCAACTTGGATGATGTTCAAAAACTTATCGATGACACAGCTGACACTAAAGTATACCAAGATGTGAGTCTTTCTTTTCGTTTCCCATGTATGAGTTATTGTATATGACATATGTAACTCACAATGTCTTTTTCTTAACCTTTGTGCTTTATTTAAGATGTTTTCCAAGTCTTGCATTTGTAGCTTTAGTAGGAATCAGGATAATGGATATTTCTTTTATATTCTTTTTGTTTAACAGCAACAGAAACTGAATCCAATGAATTTACAAAAATACTCCATCAAGTTGGTGATACTCGTAGGGAAAATGGAGCTGGTTGTTCAAGGACATTGCTTTATGGATTTTCATTGAATCCAAATACTCTATCATGCTTTCCCTGGCTAGCTGATGTCTTCTGTCTGTTGATCATCCTGTGCAAACCGAGTGGTAATAGATTTCATTGGAGAAGGATCTCACTTTTATTGTTGAATTGAAGGGCCATAAACATGTCTAAAATGTAATTACAGCTGCTGTTAAAATTATTATCTCCACGTTCTGCTTCCAAATGTGCTACAGGAAACTTGAAAAACAAGGCGGATAGAATTATGCTTTAGGGCACACTTTCCACAGAGGTACTTGCTGGGATAGACTGCTTTGGATTCATATCAAGAATGCCTTACTGCCAGGTCTGAATTGCAAACTCATAATTTTGTGAGAAAGATTCTTGGAATGACACCATACTGCCCTGAATTCTTGAGAATCCCTTCTTGCTGATTTGAAGTGATTGGACATAGTATTTTTATTTTATTAATGTCCATGAATGATCACGAAAGTAGGTCAATGGGACCCAAGAGTAGATGCTAAATTATAAAACAAACTAAATTACTGAATAAAAGAAATAGCCAAAGGCATATGCATATACAACATGATCAAGGTTTACTAATGCTCATCATAAGAGCAGGCCCTCAATGTTTGTTTTCAACAGGGAACTTTTTTTAATAAGTTCAGTTGCAGGTACTTGGTGATATGCCACGAAAACATCTTGAATTTACATGGAAAGTTCCACCATTGGAGTCACTTGACATTGCTCCAGGAATGACAGTTTTGGATGCTCTTAGACGAGTTCTTCATCTTCCACCTGTGTGTTCAAAGCGTTTCTTAACAACTAAGGTAGGAGGTCAAGTTGCTTGAGAGTTCATGTTTCATATTTTTTTAACAATTTTGAAAAAGGATCCCAAGATTGTAAAAGAACATCTCTTGACTAGTTATTTTGACTTGCTTTGGTAGTTTTTTTTGCTATTGGACTTTCTACTTGAACTTAAAGCATATTTTTAAGAATGCATGGCCATTTGGCAGGTTGATTGTTGTGTCACAGATCTTGTTGCACAGCAGTAGATAGTTAGTCCTCTGCAGCTTGCACTCGCAGATGTTGCTGTTATTGCACAGGTTGGTTTGTATTATATTTGTTGTTATTGCTTCTCACCTATTTGTATTTATATTTTATTTCAAGCTTCTTTACTGCCTTAATCATCTTATGGTTTGAGAAGAGTTTCTATTGTCTTTAAACTAAAGTATACTTTCTTTTAATGTTAATATATGACAACAATATGTCTCATTCATGCAGACATATACTGGGTTAAGTGGTGGTTCCTGTGCAATTGGAGAGCAACCAGTAAAGGTAGTAGATGGTCATGACTTTTGGATATGAGCAAAATCTCTCTGAGATGTCTTTTGAATGTACTTAAACAATTCCTGGTTTCAACAATATCAAAACAATCTCATAATTTTTAAATTTCCAGGGTTTACTGAATCCAAAGGCAATGGCTAGGCTACCAGTGGGGGAGGCTCTGACAAATCTTGTTTGGGCTAAGGTGAGTATATCATGTCAAAATTTTGCTTTCTCAAGACGAGCTTTCCAATTTTCCGTTGGTCATTCTTGCAATCTTAGGTGAAAAGAGCCATTTTTAAACATAATGAAAGTATAAAGCATATGTTTTCCTTAATAATGATATTTGGTCTCATAAAGAAGCACATCATACATGATTTTACAGGTTACTTCACTGAATGATGTCAAAGCTAGTGGGAATTGGATGTATGATGCAAATCTAGATGGAGAAAGTGCATAGATGTATGATGCAGCTAATGCTCTTCGGGATGCAATGATAGAACTAGGGATAGCAATAGACGGTGGCAAAGATAGTCTTTCAATGGCTGCACAAGCTGGAGGAGAGACTGTCAAAGCTCCTGGCAATCTAGTAATCAGTGCTTATGTGACCTGTCTAGATATTTCAAAGACTGTTACACTAGACTTGAAGGTGACATTTCAAAATGGATTTGGACAAGCAACACTAATATTGTTAAGTCTTCATAATTGTCATACTGACAAAGTCCACTCTTATGTAGCTAGGAGATGATGTACTTCTACTCAATATTGATTTGGCTAAAGGAAAGCACCGTTTAGGTGGTTCTGCCCTTGCTCATTCTTTTGACCAGGTAAATGCTAAAATATTTATTGTTGGATTGGTGTATTTTTACTAGGAAAGGTCGATAAATTATGTAGAGAACAATATATTATGAATGGTTGGATGGACCATTTTGATTTCTTTCTTGGCATCACGCTTCATGATTAAATCATTCTTTATATTTACAATTTTGTCTTGCAGATTGGTGATGTTTTCCCAGACCTTGATGATGTTTCATATCTCAGGAGAGCCTTCAATGCAGTCCAGGTGAGAGCCTAACCAAATGGTAATTGGCAACCAATTAATAATTAATAACTGGGTAAATAATATGCTTATGTTATCCAGCCATTTTTTATTAACTAAATCAATTCAATGATGCAACAATGGTACTTAACTTATCCCACTATAAAATGGCCTTTGGGTCAATTTCAGAGTCAACCCTATCTCCCTATATGTGAAATTATTAATTTTGTGGAGGTTAAATTAATGTCAACTTGTAATTTCTTAATGTATCCTATATTTGCTCCAAGGAAGGATGTAAGAGAGCATACTTTAGCTATACATAATTTGACTTGCAGTTAATCGATTTGCTTGAATGCAATGCTACAAACATTCCTAATAAAATTTTATTGGTCTTATTTAACTTTAAGAAGCAACCATTAATTTATGTTTTCATTCTGAATAAGTACATCATCAAAGCATCAAGTCTAGTTGCCAATGTTTTTTACTTTCTACAACTAATTAGGGAAAGGTTTATATATTATTATTATAATATTGTGCCCTTGGATAAAATGGGCCAGAAGTGAAGTTGAAGATAATTGTATGTGTTTTGGATCTCAGATAGGCAAACGTCTCTAGCTATCGAGAGATCAACAATTGATAGGCAATTAAAACAAATTTATTGCAAGTTGGATCTTGTATTCTTTTTTGTCTGTGAAGGGCAGCAACTTGCTTTTGTTCCTGATAATTTGTACAACCATGGATTATTGTACTCATGCATAGTTTGTAAGATCATTCTTCTTTGAATTTTCATCATTGTCACAGTTGAACTGCTATATCTTAGAATTATTTTAGTACCTGAAGCATTATTATTGAATATGTTTGACATGCATTTTGTTCCCATGCAAAATTTGTTTGAACATCATCATTGTCAAGCAATGACAACTTCTTAAAGGGTGTTATCTCAATGGTAGAGCACCTGCCTAATTATAGGCAGGAGATTGGTGGTTCGATTCCTCCATACCCTATCATAAATTAGTGACTAAGAAAATAACTAAATTCGCATATATATGACTATTAGTAGCTAATTTCCAGTATCTTATAGCACGACTAACGTTTAGTCGTATTTAGCTTATTCATTAATATGTTATCATCTAGTAGTTTATTTAGTCGTATATTTGGTCATTAATTGTGACAATCAATGACTAAATCAATGAGTATCAATGACTAAATCAGTCACTAAATTAGTGAGTATCAATGACTAAATCAATGACTTAATCAGTGACTATCAATGACTAATAAGTCAACCAATTAATAACTAGTGAAATATGACTCGAGATAAGATAGTGGAAGTTGGATACTATTAGTCACCGACTCAAAAATAGTCATTTATAGTCGAATTTTAGTCATTTTTTTAGTCATTAATTTCTCATTTTGTACTGGTGATCCAAATGTTAATTCTCCTCGTTCATGAACTAGTTCCAAGGTACAAAAGGGGGGATGATTAATGCCACCAAGTATGTGAGGAGCCGAATTCATATCTTTGGGGAGGACCGAGTCTTCAATGCTCCACTAGAAGTTCGTGGTCTCACCATTTTGACAGTAGCGTGGCTATTAAAGGAAAATATGCACGGGTGTAGCATGGGCATCATTAAGATAACCTGTGCTATAGCGCAGGTCAATTGTGTATTACCTGTGCTACCCTTTGTTTTGACTGTTCCTTGGAACTTATGGACTCATGTTGTGTTTTGGATATGCTGAGGATTCTCGTGGTGAGATGCATTATTTATGTTTATGACACCCTACTTGATGAATCGCTGAAATGTCGCATGTGAGTGATTTTTAGGAGTTAACAAATCCCCAGTATGGTTTCCAATAGAACTGTTGTGGAAAAAATTGCACAGTGCACTCTTCCACTTAGTATGGGGCTAAGCATTATAGGTTGCAACAAGGCCTTAGTCCTTGGAGCCCCTTTTTTGTGTGGTTGGTATTCCTCAAAGTGATCCTACAAGATACTGTTAGTGTGATTCACATTCAAACAAAGAAATATGATAAAAAACAAAATCAAAGAGATGGGTGGAGAATGCAAACTACAATAACAATCATAGGTATGCTAAACTGCTCTTTTATTTCCCAATGGAATAGTTTTACAACACCTAAGACGTGTGGGATTCAAGGGAATCCAACAATATCTGTTATAGAGGCCTTTCTTGTCCAAACTAAATGCTAAGCGGATGGTAGAACAATGGAGGGAAACACCTTCCCCTTGATGAAAGGTGGCAAGGGAGCTTGGGAATGCTTACAATGGTAAGAAATGGTGGGCTATGAGGGAGCTCCAACTCAAATCCAAGAGAATAAACTTGCTCTGATTTATCCCTTCAAAATGCATGTGAATGGATTCCTTTGATAGGCCAAGAGGTGGCCAACAAACAACTAGATCCAAATGTGAACTATCCTCTTTTATGAACTAGTTCCAAGGTACACAAGGGGGGTTAATTAATGCCACGCAGTGTGTGAGGAGCCAAATTCGGATCTTTGGGTAGGACTGAGTCTTCAATGCACCACTATGAGTGAGTAGTCTCATCATTTTGACGGTAGCGTGACTATCGAAGTAAAAGCCGCACAGGTGTAGCATAAGCATTGTTCAAATAACCTGCTCTATAGCACGGGTCAACTGTGTATTACCCCTGCTACCCTTTTTTTACTGTTCCTTGGAAATTATGGACTCTTGTTTTGTTTTGGATCTATTGAGGATGCTTGTGGTGAGATGCATTCTTTATGTTGATGATGCCTTACTAGATGAATTGTCGAAATGTCGCATGTGAGTGATTTTTAGGTGTTAACACCAACCTATTAAAGTAGATTTATTAAGATTTATTAGGGTGGGCCAACTTTTATTAAATTAAATTTATAAATATTTATGAGCAAACCTCATAGAGTTATGAAGATTTATTATCTTGAACAAATTATACAAATAATTTATTTTGGACTTCTCTCATATCGTATACCCACTTCATGCTCTCTTTCACAAACTTGTTAAGAAGATAACATTCCAAGAGTATTTAGTCCAACAACACATATAGACCAATGCCTCATATATGAACTCATATTTGTCTTCTACAACACAAAATCCTATGATATATTAGTATTTTCAGTCCTCCATATGCCATTAAGAATTACTCAACATTATAAATGAGATCTTCATGCAATTATCCAAGCTATCAAAAAATGGAAACTAATCATATATAAACGTTATTGGCCACACATGTATGATCAAATTGAAGACTTTTGTGAAGTTGTCAAGACAAAATATGAAATACATTATATCGAGCAAGTTATAATTCAATAATACAAGTTTATAATAAAATTTATGACAAAGTAGATGACCCTTAAATGGCATGTCAATGTACATGTACCAAAAGTACAATGATGTTACACATGTATCCCAAATTACATCTTCCCTAGACTACACATTGAAACTCGATCTTACTCTTGTTTTTTCCCCGACTTTGATGTGTCATGCCTCTATCTAGGATTGGTGTGTATCTATGGAGTCTTTAGATAAAAGATCAAATTTGTTCATTAGCTAATTGCACTAATACATTAGCACTAACAAACATAAAAAGAAAAATTACGGTTCAATTACTTATAACAAATACTCATTGAATCCATCCAACGTATCGATGCATGTGGTCATGTCCTCCTCACCAAAAGCCTCTCTGTAATTGTGCTCTACAAATAAAAGATAGTGAATTGATTATTTCAACAAGTATCAACACGTGCATTTAAAAGTATTAAAACACTTTGTAATGAATGAACATCTCACCAAAAAAATACACTTTGAGATAGGATATTGGGTTTCTTGTGTATCAAGTGAAGCCGTAGGTTGAACATCTAGCTTGGTCACATCCACAATTGGACTGGATGGGCTAGGCACTTCTTTTACCAATGGATTTAGTCACCAAAAGCTCAAATAGTTATACATGCATGAATATTAAACAATCTAACGTGAGTAAAGTATGTACACATATTGAAATATATACCTTTGAGTGACTTCTTCCCATTGTTGATGTATCAATGACCCCGCTGAGGTCTAGCATGGAGGACTCTCCAACATGATGTTGTAAACATGTGAGATAAACATTAATAAAAAAATGTTCTACATGGAATTGAATGTTAATCAACAACTATCATCAAAGGCTATACATTATCATGGAACTAGTAGATCCATGATCATGGACACCCACCCTCTTTCTGGAAGAATCCATCTAATAAAGACACAACCCTTGGAAACATTTGTACTTTGGAGAGAAGCAAATAAAAGCGATGGTGCTTAGATTTCGATTGATGTCTACAGTCACCGAGTGTTGTCGGATTTAGACATGCACATGTGAATCAATGAAATAACATGTATTAAAAATATAACATGTTGAAATAGTTACCTTAGTGTGAGTTGTCTCTCCACTAAGGGGCTCTTCACTAGTGACAAATCCTTGAACCTCTACAAAGGCATCTGTAATATGCAATTTTAAAAAGTCACCAAGTGTTGATGTATTTATACATGCATGAACCAATGAACTAACATGTATTAGAAAACTAACATACATCTGAAATTGTTACACCGGTGTGAACGGTCTCTCCGCCAGGGGAGATTCACTGGTGCCAAATTCTTTCCCCTCTGCAAATGCATATAACATATGCAAGTTTAAAAATGATAAGTATTAACAATATATACATGTGTTCGGTAAGGAAAAACAAGTTTGAACATGATTACTTTTAAAAGAATATACTTACCTCGTTCAAAAACCTATTAAGGTTAACATTTGAGATATCACTAGACTCAATGTTTTGCTCAAGTTGTTGAGGATCTATCGGCTGCAAGTTTAAAAATTGTAAACATTAGATAGTCTAACATTAATGGTCTAACATGTATAAATTAAATATCATGTATTAAGAAACTAATATGTTACCTCTGAATATTTAACAATGCTTGGAACACCAAAACCACCATAGATTCTAGTACACTGGTCTCTCCACCACTAGTTCCAACGCTTTGCCCCACTATAGTGTCATCTAGCATCTGCAAGTTTAAATTTTTTAAAAATCAACAATCTATATATATGTGTACAGTAACGAAAAAATAGTTTGGAAAATATTGGTATTAATCATATACTTACCTGCCTAAATAACCTACAAAAGGAAACATCCAAGTGAGCATGACCATAATAGGCATGGCCACATGCTTTACGCGCGTGAGTCTCAATGGTGGTATCTTGATGTGTCAATCCACCCCCCCTACTAGATGGTCCTGCACCATGGGGAGGTGATGGTTGTAAACCAATAGGGAGAGATGGTCCTACCTAGCCCATATGATCAATGATGGTGCTATGGTGGACAACCTTCTATTAATCTACACTCAAAAATGGCACTCGTGTCTATGCTATCATATCATGTGTATCTGCTACATATGGTCTAGGAAGCTATCTCCATAGTGGAGGTATTTGGTGATTGGCATATCGATGCCTTGAACTAGGATGATTTTGAGGCATCCCCTTACCAATGCCTAGGAGCTCTAAAATCTCAAAATAATTGACTTTTTTTCCCAGCATGAACTCAATATACATCTTTCTAAGGAAATATAATGGAATTCCCCTGTTGTTATGAGGTGGCACATTGAAAACCATATACCAACGATCCATCCAATTTTCTTGAAATCATGGATATATGCACCACTCAATAGAGATGTGGGATCTCTTTGTGTTTGGATTTTTTCCTGTTTGGGATCTCTAAATAAGGAAAATATATGTTATTTTGTGATATTTAGTTTTTTGATGTCGTTGAAAGTCAATCCATCTGCATATTGTTGCTTTTTTCTCTCACTCTATGATGCAATGTCATATAGGGCACCATTTCATTAGGTAATGGTGTTTATAATGACATCTAGTGAATCTACAAGCGAGTGGTGTTGTTGGTATCCATCCCTCCATGTCCCCCCAATCTCTCTAAGCCTTTATCTCTCTTAGTATCTCTGCATCAGGATCCATGCTAGCCACTACAATCATAAGTACAAAAAAAACATTAGAAACATATACATGGTATAATGACATCTCTTAGAAATAAAAAAATGTACAAGAAGTGTTACAAATAATGACAATAGTATTTATTATTTAAAATTTAAAATTGAACTATTACACTAGAGAATCAACATAACAAATTGTCATGTTAAATTTTTTTTTTAAGTTGCTCATGAACATGCATTCCTACACACTAATATGTTCCTCAAATATGAATAATTTTTATTACTATTGCAAACTAATCCTTGTGACTCTAACCTTTAAGGTATTTATATGCTTGTAGCTTTGTGGAAAAGGTTTTGAGTTAATCACATTAATAAATGGTAAGGAAGGTAATCTTGGAAGAGATTATAAAATGCATTTGTTTTACAATTAAGTAACATTACAAAATACATGATCAAGATGACGATTGTCTCATCGAAAGTTTTCCCAAAGCACCTTGTCTACTCACTTGTATTTGAGTGTGTTATGTTGGCTATGCATGCCTACGACCACTTTATGTAATGGGTTATTGATAACCAAGTACTTTTTTAGTTAGTGCTTTCTATCTGGTCCCTCTTGGTTAAATGCTGATTTTAACATAGTGAAAATTCCTAACTATCAAACTAATGCAAAAAATACTTGGCCCAACCATAGGAGGTCTATGACCAATAGGCTTTGGTACAATAGTAAAAATGGAACTTGGTGCATCTATAACATTAGATATCTTAATGCAAAGAAAAGTTGAGGCAATGATATTGTTTTATGTTCTAGCACACCAAATTTTGTGAAGTTTATAGCATGATAAAGACTACAAAGGTTCAAGCACATATTGCAAAAGCTACATGTAGTTCAATTTGCATAAAGAAAAACCTTGATATGGGAAAATATTCCCTAATACACCACCTTAAACTATGGGAAATTGCATACTATTACAGTAAAATCAAGTTTGAAACTCTATGAACGATGTAGAGTCTTCCAAGAAATGAATCACATAGGTGCATGAGAGTCATAAAGAGGATCCTTAGGATTCCAATATCTCTTTTGAAAATAATTAGAGCTTTCACACTCAACTTCCCAATGAAAGTTTTCATGTATAAAATGACAAATTGGGGATTTTATACATCAAGCCACTACATGAAAAATTAGGAGTATTTTTTACATGTTAATAATACCTAAATAAATAGAATGGGTCCATGTTGATTCTCTCGCACATACACCAAACCCTCTCACAAATAAACAATATTTTCTTTGAATGTGGAAAATGGTTTTGTTGGTTCAAATAAATAGTATATTTTTTAAATGTGGAATTGTTTTGTTGGTTTGTGAATTTGTTTGGTTAGTTTTGAGCTTTTAGAGTTCATTGTAGGGTTTTTTAATGCTCTTTATCATACTTCCCAAGGAGTGTGACTCTACATGAACACACCTCCCATGAGGGAACATGTTTAAGGTTTAAAGAGTAGTTTATGAATGAATAGTTGCACCTCTAACTCTAAGCTATGTATAGGTGGTTTAGTAGTTAATTTATTGAATAATGTAAATTGACTATGTTAATCAATAAATTGGATCCCTTTTCATTTTATAAAAATGATTTATCCAAATGAATTAAGGATCATTTTTTTATGTTCACTTCCTTTCTTTGGTTTTCTCTTAAGTTTGAGTTTTCTTGCAAAATTTGAATAGTGATATTCATCATTTGGTATTAGAGCCTACGGTCAAGGCCCACTTTTCACATAAATTTGGTTCCATGGATCCATGAACACCAAAAGTCAGAAACCACTAAGTTCCTTGATCTCCGCTCACCCACGCAACCCAATATTGGCACTCATTCTAGTTCACTTTAGCTCAACACCCACCTAGAAAGACTATATTCATTTTGGAATCTGTTATGGTTCTATTTGGGTCATATCCCACTAATTAAAAACATCTTTAGCCCAACACAGTTTCCTTGGATGTTGTACTCACATCCCATATAATTGCTCTCCCATATTTGGTTCCTTGGAGGTTACCCTCCCACTTAGATTTTTTTTGGTACCATTGGCTAGGGTTTTGGCTCCCCTCAACCACTAATTGTTTTCAAGGATCACTCTTCAACAATGCTTCCACACATAAACTCCTTTAAATGATACAATATCTATCTATCTATATATATATATACAAAGAGAGAGAGAGAGAGATTCTTACCCTACCATAATATCTTGAGTCGGCAATGTATAGATAATTATACTTTCTGAACTTGAAAATTTTGGTCGCAAAATAAATGTGTACACGATATATAACTAAGAAATGTTCATGCAATTGTGTTCACGAGATATTGCATGTGATATGCACCAAGTCTACAACTTTATTGTATATGACACTGAGGATTAGTAAGGTTTAGGAGGTTAGAGGTAGGGGGTTTGTGTTAAAGGGGTTACGAGTAAGGGGACTAGGAGAGAGATAGAGAGAGGTGGGTGGGTTAAGGGTGGGTGAGTGTGAGAGAGATATAGACGGGGGGGCAGGGTTAGGGGTAAGGGGAGTATGAGAGAGATAGATAGGAGGGTGGGTTTACGAGGTTAGAGGTAGAGAGAGAGGGATTAGTGTTAAGGTGTTAGAGGTAGGTAGGGGGGAAGGGTGTGTTAGGGGGATTAAGGGTTGGGGGACAAGGAGAGAGATATATAGAGGGGTCTATAGGGGTAGGGGGATTATTAGAGAGATAGAGAGAAGGAAGGGATTGTAGGGAGTGAGAGGTAGAGAGAGAGGGTGCAAGGGATCAGGGGTAGGGGGAGTATGAGGGAGATAGAGAGGGGGGGATATTAGAGGTAGAGATAGAGTGGGGTATTAGGGCGTTATAGGTAGATAGGGGGGGATGTTAGGGTGTTGGAGGTAGAGAGGGGGGGAGGTGTTAGGGGGTTAGAGGTAGAGAGGGGGGAGGGGAGTGTTAGGGGTTTAGGGGTAGGGGGAGTATGAGAGAGTTAGAGAGAGGGGGGTTATAGGTTGATGGAGTATGAGAGATCTAGAGAGAGGGGGGACTGCTAGAGTTTGAGAGAAGGGGAGTGTTAGTGGCTTAGAGGTAGAGAGGGAGGTGGTGTTAGGGGATTAAAGTTAGAGAAGGAAGGTGTTAGGGGGTTATGGGTAGGGGTAGTAGGAGAGAGATAGAGAGAGGTGGGTTAGAGGTAAGGGGATTAGTAGAGAGATAAAGAGTGGGGAGAGTTAGGGGTAGTGGGTTAGAGGTATGGGGTTAGAGGTAGAGAGAGGGGGGTGTTAGGGGGTTAGAGGTAGAGAGGGGGGATTTCAAGGGTAGGGAGAGTAGGATAGAGATAGATATTGGGGGTGGTTAGAGGTAGGGGTCATACGTAGGGGATTAGAGAGGGTTAGAGGTAGGGCATTAGAGGTAGAGAGAGAGGAGGGGGTTAGCGATTTTACGGGTAGGGAGAGTAGGAGAGAGATAGAGGCTAGGGGGTTAGGGTTATGGGGTAGAGGTAGGGGGTTAGAGGTAGATAAGGGGTGGTGTTAGGTGGTTTGGGCTAGGGGGTAGGAGAGAGATAGAGAGAGGAGGGGGGGTGAGGGGTAGGGGGTTAGAGGTAGAGAGAGAGGGGAGTAGTGTTAGGGGGTTAGAGGTAGAGAGGGGAGGTGTTAGGGGGTTAAAGATAGAGAGGGGGGTGTTAAGGGGTTATGGATTGGGGGAGTATGAGAGAGATAGAGAGGTTTTTTTAGGGGTATGGGGTTAGAGGTAGAGAGAGATAGTGAGAGGGGGGTAAGGGGTAAGGGGAGTATGAGAGAGAAAGAGAAAGGGGTGATGTTTGGGGGTTTGATATATATAGAGAGAGGGGTAGGTGTTAGGGGGTTAGAGGTAAAGAATGGGGATGTGAGGGGATTAGGGGTAGGGGAAGTAGGAGAGAGATCAAGAGAGGGGGGGTTAGGGTTAGTGCCAGTATGAGAGAGATAGAGAGAGGGTGGATGTTAGGGAGTTAGAGGTATAGAGAAAGGGGGGTTAGGGGTAGGGGGTCATATATAAAAGTGTTAGGGGATTAGAGGTATGGGGAGTAGGAGATATTTATAGAGTCGGGGCAGGGGGGAATATGATGGAGACAAAGAGAGGAGGGATGGGATATTATAGGTAGAGAGAGAGGGGGATGTCAGGGGTTAGAGGAAGAGAGGGAAGGTGTTAGGGGGTTATATGTAGAGAGGGAGGGGTGTTAGGGGTAGGGGGAGTAAGAGAGAGATAGAGAGAGGGTAGGTTAGGGGTAGGAGGTTAGAGGTAGAGAGAGGGGGTGTTAGGGGGTTATATGTAGAGAGGGAGGGGTGTTAGGGGTAGGGGGAGTAAGAGAGAGATAGAGAGAGGGTAGGTAGAGAGGGGGGTGTTGGTGGATTAGGGGTAAGTCTAGTGGGAGATATATAGAGAGACTAGGAGGGTTAGGGGTAGGGAGTTAGAGGTAGGGGGTTAGAGTTAGGGGATTAGAGGTAGAGAGACGGGGGAGAGTGTTGGTGGATTAGAGGTAGAGAGGGGGGTGTTATGGGTTTAGACGCAAAGAGGGGGGGCATTAGGTGGTTAGGGTTAGTGGGATTAGGAGAGAGATAAATATAGGTGGGTGGTTATAGGTAGGGTGTTAGAGTTAGGGTTTAAAGATAGGGTTTAGATCTAGAGATAAGGGGGGTGGACATGTGTCTGTGATATATAGCGAGTGTGTGTGAGAGAGAGAGAGAGCAAGAACTAGCGGGGTTCTAGGGAATAAGGGGGTTGAGGGAGAGAAAGGGGCGGGGTTAGGTGTTTTAAGTTGATTGGAGTTCTAATTTGATAGTTTTATTTAAATTTCAATATTTTTTTGGTCAACACGGTTGATATATTCTAATTAATGATGACAAATGAATTTTTTTTGTATTTGATATTGCAACAATACATGATGAGGAGGGTTAACCAAATACCGAGAGTATATTTGGACATCTAGACAAGGAAGGTGGGTCTCAAATTATGATTCCAATTATGTTCCCACTGGTATAATGGCAATCCCTTTAGTGTTAAGTCTTTCACACGACTTGAAATCTAGAAAGGAAATCCATGATATTTTCTAACTAGTATGAATTTCACTGAATAATTTGTTTTCGATTTGAAATCACAGCAATACAAGCCATGTACAGTTGAAAAAAAGTTTAGAGAAGATATTGATTCCCAAAGGAGCCAGGTGGGATTTTAGTGGTAGGGGGAGCCATAGCGATGTGTGTGTGGGGGAGAGAGAGAGAGATGGGGGGTGAATTGTTGTATGTGGTAGGGGGGTTAGGATATAGACAAAGATAGAGGGGGGATTATGGGAAACAAGAGTAGCATAGGATGGTGTGTGTATATGAGAGGGGGTGTGTCAGGGGGTTCGGGGAGGGGGGAGAGGGGGGAGTTTAGGGGGTTCTAATTATACATAAACATAAAGTGTACATGTTTTGTTGATAAAATTGTGTGCATGTTAGGTTTTATCAATAGTCGTGTAATGTCCAGTACTACTGTACAATAGCTATGTAACCACCACCTTTAATGTTACAAAATGCACATGTGTTTTATAAGAAAATATCATGTACTCATTTTGATATGATATAAACAATAATTTTGAATATCTGACAGTCAATCTATTAGGTGGAAAAACAATCTATAGTTTAATTCACACATTCTTTGGGAATGCATGCAAGAAAAATCTCAATTGATCATCACATTTTCCATTTTCCATCATTTAGTTTATAATAATTGAGGAGAACCTTGAAATCATTGAGTAATTTTGAAGAATATCCAATAGAAGAAAACCATCGATCATCTCCAATTAAAGAGAACCATATACTGATTGAAGAGCACCATATCCAATTGAATACTCCAATAGGCCATATCCATGATTCACTTGAGAAGAACCATGAATATACAATAGAAAAGGACCATAGTCCATGTCCAATTGAAGAGAACCATATACCAATTGAAGAGTGCCATACACAATTGAAGAGATCCATCTCCAAAGACATTGAGGAACACCAAAGGCATTGAGCAAGGTTGAAGAATATGCAATAGAAGAGAACCATAGACTATCTCTAATTGAAGATCACCATAGACAATATCCACCATTCATTTTATTTGAATTGTTGTGATGAAAAATTCATACAATCAAATGATAAAATAAGAAAGAACAAACCTCATTACATATCTCATTATTTTTTTAAACTTTAAATATTATATTTCAATTTTAGGCACATAAATTATACACCCTCTTCATAGCACCTCTTTTCTTTCAATATAGCAAGAAGAGAAAAACTAAACACTATTCCAAAACTCTAACCATGATTGTTATTTTTCTTGTTATTACTTCTCATTATCTCACATACACTCACCATTGATTGTCTATTTTCTAGTTATTATTGCTCATTATCTCACATTCACTGACCATTGATTCTCTATTTTCTAGTTATTATTGCTCATTATCTCACATTCATACACCCAGGCGAACCCTATATTCACATGCACTCACCATTGATTCTTTATTTTCTAGTTATTACTGCTCATTATCTCACATGCATACACCTAGGGGAACCCTATATAAAGATAATTTTATCTATGAAGAATGGGTTTAACAATTAAACAAATACACTACCATAGTATAGATGGAGAAGAAAAAGTAAAGATATAAAGAAAGAGTATCTTACTGCCACACTTATTAACTTTGCCACGTATTACATTCCATTGAAAACAATAATTGAAATTTTCACACAGTTTTCATATTTTTTAAACACTCCAATCAATTCTAATCAAACAAACTATAATTGCCATTTTTACAAAGGAGTCTTCAGTTATTACTTTATCCCAAACAAGTAATAATTACCAGTTTTATACTTAAGGCAATTTGACAAATGATTCTAGAATAATAATTACCAGTTTTATACTTAAGGCAATTTCACAAATGCTTCTAGAAAAATAATTACCAGTTTTATACTTAAGGCAATTTGACAAATGCTTCTAGAATGTATGCTAAGAAATCTCACACTAAACAGTTAATAAAGGTGCATCTATTTTTTTAGCGTCCTTGAACAGGCCACCGATAAGATATATCCAAAAAATTCATAGAATATATACACTAAGAACTCTCACACAATAATGGCATCTCTGTTTTTCACCATCCCTCAACAGACGACCGATGAGATGGGCCGGGCAACCAGGAGCTCCTTTTCATAGCTTTAACTTTCAATTTGGGCTCCTTTTCTTATGTTTGTCTGCAAATTCATCAGCAGAGACGGCACGGAACTTGGCTGCATTGAATCTCCCATTGAGTACTGCTATGGACTTCAATTTGCTTCGACCCCAAGAACTGAACGTGGCCGACCTCTGGACTTTTCCTGTAAAATCCTCAGAACTTCCAGCTTCAGTCTCAATTACATGGCCATCTTCCAATCTCATAGATTGGCTGAGCTTCTCATACTTGCCGAATCGCATGCTCTCGGAAGATATACCATCTGCAAGGATCGAACTCTCGACATTTCTAGTTGATAACGAGGAGGACCTGCGAAAACTCAAACTCCGTGCTATTTCTTTCAGATGCATTTTGGCGCAGGTTGGTCTCTGTAACTAACACCAACGCCGGCCTAAAGAATGTAGGATAAGCTCAACGGCAGAAAGCAGGGGAATTAGTGCACGACTGGAAGTCATTTACTTTAAGCTATTCAGTTTGTATCCTGGTAGGCATCCCTTCCACGTGCGTACCGCTTCCTGGAAACACTTGATCACGTTGTCTAAGGTCAACATTACTAGAAGGGTTTCCTCCTGGAATCTTCTCTAGAAAATTGAGGCTGTAACTGATGTCCAATAGGTTCCGCCTGCATTCTTCTCTGCATAAAATTGTTAAACATATTATGATGTCCCTGGTTTAAATCCTGAGCAGCGGGATATGGCATCTGAGACGTAGATTCCGCCTGCATTCTTCTCTGCATAAAATCGTTTGAATCCTGAGCAGGATATGGCATCAGAGCATGGCTATTAACATCAACAGAAGGATCAACATAGTTACTGTTTGATCCCTGAATGGGGTAACTGTAGTTTGGAAAACTTCTACCATGGATTGATTGCTGCATGGATAATTGATTCTCTGCAAGTGGAAAGCCTCCTTGGAGACCTGTACTGTTCGTCTGAAACTGATTCTGCTGCGGATTTTCTCGGGGCCAACTACTAGTGCCGTTTTGGAATTGCAGTGGGTGTCCGGGTTCTGAATTAACCATCCTAGATTGATCATGATGTCCTTGTGGCTTACCAACATGAAATTGATTGCCAGTAGGATTTAGGTTTGGTGGCATCATCTGATAAGGGACACCATTATTTCCAAATGATTGATTTTCTGGGAGCCAACTACTAGTATCGTTTTGGAATTGGAATGGCTGTCGGGGTTCTGAATTAACCATCCGAAATTGATCATGCTGTCCTTGTGTCTCACCAACATGAAATTGATTGCCAGTAGCTTGAAGGTTTGGTGGCATCATCCGATCAGGGACACCATGATTTCCAAATGATTGATTCTGCACCAAGCTCTGCGGTGTTTTGAAATGTGCAAAATTTAAAGTCTGTGTGGAAGGTCTATTGTTAAACACTGGCATACTAGGATTCGAAGAAAACGGTGTGTCTCCTACCTGGTTCAGTGGAAATTGGCCGTGAGGGATTTTATTAACGGCGGACGAGTAGCGGGAGGCAAACTGGGCAGGTGTTAAAGGGGAACCAAGGGCGGGAGGCAAATCTATTTGATTTATTGCGGCAATGTTGTGTTGTGCTTCATTCAACAACCACTCAATGGTTTTACGGAAATCTTGAAAGCCCAACGAATTTGTGAGCTCTAACAAAGGTTTATAAGTAGCCATTTCTAAAAGGCATTCTATAGTCTGACCAATTTCGGTAAAGCCAAACTCTCTGGTTACTTCGATCAAACGTTTGGTATCTCCTGACAATAACCAATCAAACGTTTGCTCTACATTCTGAAACTCCAACTCTTGTGTGAGTCTTGATATACGGTGGGGTTTCAATGATAATAACCAATCAATGGTCTGACCGCCCTTCTTATTGCCCAGTATGTTTGTCATCTCATACAAACCTTTCGTTTCATTCGGTATAAACCAATTCATCGCAGCTCCAGGAGATCTGTAATGCAAACGTTTACTAAGATCATCTAGCCGTTGCTTATTGTTGACGTTCAACAGCACTCGCGGTTTCCTTTTCTTTTTGTCTGGCTGCATCTCCTCCAATAATGCGTTTTCATTGCTAAGGTTCTCTACTAATTCTTGTTGTAGATTCTGATCGTTTGGACACATTTGCTGTTTGGCCTCAGATTTCTTTTCTACTTCTTGTTGCTTCTTCGGATCATTCGGACACACTTGCTCTTCGGCCTCGGATTCTACGGCCGGATTTCTTCTTTTCGCAGAAAGACGTGCTGAACTTCTCTCAGGAGCTTTTCTACTATTTTTGCCCATGGCGAGGGAGTGTCTCTGACACCACACTGCAAGAAAATCCTGTGTATATCTTCGCTGCCACGAAATGAATACTGTCTTGTGATGCAAAAACTATCGCATAAACAAGTGAAGTAATTGGAAGTCCCGAATGGTTTTTAATATGAACACTACTCAATATTTGCCCGATTCTTGGTCAATATTTGCCGGATTCTTGGTTAATATAAACACTACTCAAAATGGTCGGCCTTCGAGGCGATGTAGCTTGGTGAATCATCCGTATTTGAGCTTTGCTTGTTGGTCACGACATTTTCTGGGCTTCGATGTAGCTTAATATTGAATCATCCATATTCCTAGGTTTGCTTGCTTGCCAGTAAATTTTACTGGGCTTCAATGCAATTTTCTAGGGTTCCAGAATTATTATTTAAAGCTGCAACGCGAATTTTCTGGACATTGCTTAAAATTAATTGCATGGTGGGGTTGCTTGGTCTCGAGTATTAAGCTTCGAATTTATTGGGTGCACGAATCTAAAACCGATGGGCATTGCTTGAATCATTGAGCTTTGAAAGTTGCACTCTCAAGCACTTTTCATATAGTAATGGGCTCCTTGATTATTATCTTTTCTCCATGTTTATGTTTAGGTGGGGTGAATTAATATGTTTTTATGTTTTAATAAATTGGATTAATTACAAAATTGTATTTGTTACACAAATTTAAAAAATATTTAAGTAAATAAGATTTACAAGAAACTATGATAATGTAGTTATTTTGTAAGTTTTTTTATTGTACTGAATTTTCAAGGTGCTTAGTAAAAGAAAATAAAAATATGTATGTTGGTTCATAATAAAAAAATTGGATCCCCATTTTAAAATAGATCTACCGTGGTTTTATTTTGCAATTAAAAAAATTATAATGTAATGAAATATATTTTGTCATAAGTTGTGGAATACAATCATATGGAATTAGCTATGGTACATAATCTATTTAGACAATTATGCAAATATGTTGTTGTGGTAGTTTTACTTGTTTTCAATTGAATTCTAAAATTGTTTAGTTATGCCTTTTTATTATTATTGTGGTGTATTTATGTCTTTTCTCAATTGAATTACATTGGTGGTTGTTTGTTAAGACTAGAATTGAATTTATTTGTAACAATCTTAGTTAATGTCCAATGCATGGACGGTTATTCCAAGGAGTTGTGGCTTTACTACACATGTGGTATTGAAGCAAGTAGAATTTGAGGGATAACGACAATTCCTCTGAAAGAGGGGAGATGAGTAGAATTGTTACCTTAAGAAGATGAGAGATTATATGAAGCAATAGTTACAATGGAATAAGAGTGTAGGTGACCCCATGAAGGGTATGACAATGGGTAGAGTTATTTGAATGAGATGGTGAAGTACACCTCTATGGCACGATTAGGAAGACATTGAACAAGGAGATACACCTCCAATCTTGAAAAGTGTTCCATAGAGGTTATGGAGAATGTGGCATTGGACATTATAGAATGGTTGGAAGAAAATTAAACTGTATAAATATTGTAAAAGATGAAGAAGGGTATGGAAGCCATAGAAATGTGTCATTGTAGAATATTTCCAAAAGGTACATATATTGAATATTATAGTGATGTAGCATATGTAGAAAAATGAAGCAACACAAAATAGAGATGAAAATGCAAAGTGTAGATCTAGAAAGGATAATAGAATGGATATAAGGCATGTAGATGTATTTTTATTGCGATTAGATTAAAGACCACAAAGAGTGAAAATTGCTTGATGTGAAAGTATGGTTACCAAATTGAGAGGTAAGTATGTGAATTTTGATTATAAATTGAAAATGAAGAAAATATTAGAAAAACTAGGGCAGAATGATGGATGTATAGAGTTATTTTTAAAAATATTCTAGAATGAGCATGAGAGTTAGTTTTCTATAATAAAAGAGCATGTAGGTTGTGGATGGATTGAATATGTCCATTAAAAACAAAAATACACATGGATAATATGTGGTTAATAGAAGAGGCATATCAATTTTAATTGAGAATCAAGAAGGTGCAAATGAATAGAAATAATGAGAGAAAGGAGAGAGAGAAGAAAAAGAAAAATAAATTCTCATGAATGTGGTTGAAAAGACTGTTAATGATTGTTAAAGTGTGCATGTTGTTAAGGAAAACTATGAGAAAAGGGTACATGTGATGTGCAAATCAAGAAATATGCCAAAGGAGTGATATGGAATAGAAGGGCATTATTCCCAACGAGTGTGAATCTTCATGAACACACCTCCCATGAGGGAACATCTTTAAGGTTGAAAGAGTAGTTTATGAATAAATAGTTGCACCTCTAGCTCTAAGCTATTTACAGGTGGTTGAGTAGTTAATTTATTGAATAGTGTAAATTGACTATGTTAATCAATAAATTGGATCCCTTTTCAATTTATAAAAAGGATTTTTCCAAATGAATTAAGGATAATAATTTTGATATGTTCACTTCTATTCTTTGGTTTTCTCTTAAGTTTGAGTTTTCTTTCAAGATTTGAATAGTGATCTTCATCATTTGGTATTAGAGCCTACGATCAAGGCCTACTTTTCCCATTAATTTAGTTCCATGGCTCTATGAACACAAAACTTCATGCACCACTAAGTTCCTTGATCTCCTCCCACCCATGCAACCCGATATTGGCACTCATTCTAGTTCACTTTAGCTCAACACCCACCTAGAAGGACTATATTCATCTTGCCATCCGTTATGGTTCTATTTGGGTCATATCCCACTAAGAAAAAACATATTTAGCCTTAACATAGGTTTCTTGGACGTTGTCCTCACATCCCATATGCTTTCCCTCCAATATATGGTTCCTTGGAGGTCACCCTCCCACTTAGATATTTTTTGGTACCATTAGATAGGGTTTTTTCTCCTCTCAACCACTAGTTGTTTTCAAGGATTACTCTTCAACAATGCTTCCACACATAAACTCCTTCAAATGATATATATATGTGTGTGTGTGTGTGTGTGTGTGTGTGTGTGTGTGTATTCTTACTATTATTATTACCCTACCATAATATCTTGAATCAGTAATGTATTGATAATTATATTTTCTGAACTTGAAAATTTTGGTGGCAAAATAAACATGTACATGATATATAACTAAGAAATGTTCACACGATTGTGTTCACAAGATCTTGCATGTGATATGCACCACTACAAATTTATTGTATATGACACTAATGATTAGTAAGGTTTAGGATTTTAGAGGTAAGAGGTTTTGTTAAGGGGTTACAGGTAGGAGGAGTAGGAGAGAGATAGAGAGAGGTGGGTTTGTTAAAGGTGGGTGATTATGAGAGAGATATAGAGGGGGGGTTAGGGTTAGGGGGAGTATGAGAGAGATAAAGAGAGGGGAGGGATGTTAACAAGTGAGAGGTAGAGAGAGCTAGGGTTTAGGGGTAGGGTGTTAGAGGTAGATAGGTTTTAGGGGATTAAGGGTAGGGGGAGTAATAGAGGGATAGAGAGAGGGCATAAGGGGTTAGGGGTAGGGGGAGTATGAGATAGAGAGAGAGGGGGGGATATTAGACGTATAGAGAGAGGGGGGTGTTATGGGGTTAGAGGTAGAGAGGGGGGGATGTTACGGGGTTGGAGCTAGAGAGGGGGGGGTGTTATGCAGTTAGAGGTAGAGGGGAGGGGAGGGGGTGTTAGGGGTTTAGGGTTCAGTGGAGTATGAGAGAGTTGGAGAGAGGGGGGGTTAGAGGTACAGGGAGTATGGGAGAGATAGAGAGGGGGGACTTTTAGAGTTTGAGAGAGAGGGGGGAGTGTTAGGGGATTAGAGGTAGAGAGGGAGGTGGTGTTAGGGGGGTAGATTTAGAGAGGGGGGGTGTTAGGGGGTTAGGGGTAGGGGTAGTAGGAGAGAGATAGAGAGAGGGAGGTCTAGGGGTATTGGGAGTAGGAGAGAGATAGAGAGTGGGGAGAGTTAGGGGTAGTGGGTTAGAGTTAGGGGGTTATAGGTAAAGAGAGGGGGGTTGTTAGGGGGTTAGAGGTAGGGAGGGGGGGTGTTAGGGGGTTATAGGTAGAGAGGGGGGCTATAAAGGGTAGGGAGAGTAAGCAATAGATAGAGATTGGGTAAAATTAGAGGTAGGGGGTAATAGGTAGGGGATTAGAGAGGGTTAGAGGTAGAGAGAGAGGAGGGGTGTTAGGGGGGTTAGGGGATGGGGAGTAGGAGAGAGATAGAGAGAAGGGGGTTATAGGGTAGAGGTAGGGAATGGTAGGGGGTTAGAGGTAGATAGGGGTGGTGATAGGGGGTAGGAGAGAGATAGGGAGAGGAGGGGGGGGTGAGGGGTATCAGGTTAGAGATATTGGGTTAGAGGTAGAGAGAGGGGGGGAGTCGTGTTAGGGGGTTAGAGGTAGAGAGGGGAGGTGTTGGGGGTTAAAGATAGAGAGGGGCGTGTTAATGGGTTAGGGATTGGGGGAGTAGGAGAGAGATAGAGAGGGGGGGGTTTAGGGGTAGGGATTTAGAGGTAGAGAAAGATAGAGAGAGGGGAGGTAAGGGGTAAGAGGATTATGAGAGAATGGATAAATGGGGGATGTTTGGGGGTTAGAGGTAAAGAGAGAGAGGGGAAGGTGTTAGGGGCTTAGAGGTATATAATGGGGATGTTAGGAAAGGATAGGGGAACAAGAGAGAGATTGAGAGAGGGTGGGTTAGGGGTAGTGGGAGTATGAGAGAGATAGAGAGAGGGGGGTGTTAGGGAGGTAAAGGTTGAGAGCAAGGGGGGGTTAGTGGTAGTGGGTAAAAGGTATAACAATGTTAAGGGATTAGGGGTATGGGTAGTAGGAGAGAGTTAGAGAATGGGGGTATGAGGTTAGAGGTAGGGGGAGTATGATAGAGATAGAGAGAGAGTGAGGTGTCAGGGGGTTATAGGTAGAGATGGGGGTGTTAGGGGGATATAGGTAGAGAGGGAGGGGTGTTAGGGGTGGGGTGAGTTAGAGAGAGACGAAGAGAGGGGGAGTTAGGGGTATGGGGTTAGAGGTAGAGAGGGGGGTGTTAGGGGATTAGGGGTAAGGGGAGTAGGAGAGAGATAGAGAGAGTAGGAGGGGTAGGGGTAGGGTGTTAGAGGTGGATAGGGTGGGGGTGTTAGTGGATTAGAGGTAAATAGGGGGGTGTTACAAGGTTAGAGGTAGATAGGTGGGAGGCTAGAGGTAGGGTGTTAGAGGCAGGGGTTAGAGATAGAGATAAGGGGGGTATACATGTGTGTGTGATATATAAAGAGTATGTGTGTGTGAGAGAGAGAGAGTTAGAACTAGCAGGGTTCTAGGGTGTAAGGGGTTAAAGGGAGAGAGATGGGTGGGGGTTAGGTGTTTAAGTTGATTGGGGTTCTAAGTTGATGGTTTTATTTAAATTTCAATATTTTTTCAATCGACACAACCGATATATTCTAATTAATGTTGACAACTGAATATTGTTTTGTATTTGATATTGCAACAATACATGATGGAGAGGGTTAACCAAACACTGAGAGTATATTGAAACATACAGACGAGGAAGGTAGATCTCAAATTATGATTCCACTAATGTTCCCACTGGTATAATGGAAATCCATTTAGTGCTAAGTCTTTCACACTACTTGCAATCTAGAAAGGAAATCCATGATATTTTCTGACTAGCATGAGTTTCACTGAAGAATTTGTTTTGGATTTGAAATCATGACAATACAAGCCATGTAGGGTTGACCAAAAGATGAGAGAAGACATTAATGCCCAAAGGAGCCAGGTGGGGTGTTATGGGTGTAGTGATTGAGGTGGGGGTTTAGTGGTAGGGGGAGCCATAGTGATGTATGTGTGTGTGTGTTCTAGAGAGAGAGAGAGAGAGAGAGAGAGAGAGAGAGATCTAATGGGGTAGAGAGGTGTTAGGGGTTAGGTGTAGGTAAGGAGTGGGGTGATTTGGGTTACAAAGAGAGAGAGAGAGAGAGAGAGAGAGAGAGGGAGAGAGAATTTTTGTATGGGGTAGGGGGCTTAGGATATAGACAAAGATAGAGGGGGTATTAGGGGAAAGGGGAGTAGCAGAGGATGGTGTGTGTTAGAGAGAGGTGGGGTGTCAAGGGGTTGGGGGAGGGAGAGAGGGGGGTTTTAGGGGGGTATAATTATACATAAACATAACGTGTACATGTTTTGTTGAGTAAAAAAGTGTGCATGCACAACAAATTCTTAACCCAAAATACGACGAGAAAATCTGACAAAATTGACTTTGTCGTCAAATTTCACCTTTAAAATTACGAATTTTGAGCATTTTTTTTAAATTGATACATGAAATTATCAAATATCTGACAACTTTCGTATATCCGATGACTACTACCAGTTATCGATCTGTCGCTGTCGGATATCTGACATATATATTTTAATGGTAACTATGGTATTTACATTGATATTAAAAGAAACTTATATATTAATAGATTCATCAACCATTCTATCTAAATTAAGCATTGTCACATATTGGTTTTCAGGAGTTTCCTTAGTCTATTAAGCTTATCACCTTCACTTGGTGAGTTGTCCCTTAAGTTGATCATCTCCACTTGGTGAGATTCCCTCTTTTAGATCTAGGCATATTGTAAAACTAAGGCATGGCATGGCTAATGTTTTTGGAAATATCAACCAAGGGAATCCTCCACAAGGAAGTTCCTTTTCCTTTTGAATCTAATATAAAACATTTCCATCCCCGTCATATTTACCCTAAACCTTCCATACTTGACCATAGTACTTCATGTTTGGTTGATTTATACTGCAAATAATGTCAATCCAACCTAACCTCCTTTATTTCACTAAATGTTGAGTATGTACCTTCTCCTTCTACTTAACTTAGTTTGAAGTTGGAAACCTATGCATAAGAACCAAGAAGAAGAAGAAGAAGAATAGAAAATATGATTAACATAGGAACGAATGGCAAGGGATCAATAAGACCAGCAATGATAATAATTGTAGGGGCATGACAACTAAAACCAAGGTCAAATGTAATTGAAACAAGGGCATAAACTAAGAATCCTTGTGTTATTTATGGATAACTTATCATTATATCATCCATGTCCTATTCTTGTATAGCTCTAATGATTGAGACCCCATATTCCTAATTTGATGACCCCACATGAGCTTGTAATGTCACAATAACACTTCTATTAGCATGAACCCATTTCATCTAATGTTGATTTTCACTTGATTTTACATCTTTGGCTTCCCATTATTAATAGGTTGATATCTCCTACTAATGTATTTACCTTGATACTAAGTTAAAATCCCCAAACCAAGTGTTTACTCCTTCTTGTTTTGGTGGAATTAATGATCACATTAATGATGATGCCTACAATCACCATGACGACGATGACGATAATGGTGTTGTTTATGGTGATGATGATGACTATTAATGACAATGACGACATTGATGCTGCTACTTATGATGATGATGATGGTGATGATGATGAATGACGACGAAAAAGTTAATCATGATGCTTATGATGATGATGATGATGATGACAACGATGATGCCGATGACGATGATGATGTTGTTGTTTTTTATGATTGTGATGATGAATAGTGATGATGACAATTATGATGGGGATCATAGCGATGACGGTGGTGATGATGATGATGATGACGACCATAATGATCAAGATGAAGATGATGATGATGATGATGGTGGTGGTGATGATGATAACGATGGTGATGATGATGATAATGAAGATGATGATGACGATGATGTTGTTGTTTGTGATGATTGTGTTGATGATTAGTGATGACATCAACGTTGATGATGATGATGATGTCGATATTGACGACGATGAAAATGGTGTTATTTATGATGATGATGATGATTTATGATGACAATGACATTAATGATGATTATTACAATCACGATGATGACGACGATAATGGTGTTGTTGTTGAGATATTGTAACTTCTAAGAATATTATATTTGTACTTTATTATTCCAGAGATGTTTCATTCCTTTGTGAAGACCTTATTGTGTATCTGGAGATGTTTATTCCTCCGTCAGAATGTGGTAACTTGGGTTATTAGAATTCCCTAGTGGGTTTGGCCCAGAGTCAGTTGTAATGGGGTGTTTAACCCAGTGGTTAAAGTTGGGGCCGACCTAGTTAGTGTAAAAGTCAAGTCGGAGTTGTGTATAAATAGAGGAGGTGTGTTCCTCATTTAACACACATTCACTCACTTGTGATTGGTGCATAAGTGAGGGAGAGATCTGCTATGGAGGAGAAGGAGCTCATGTCTAGGGTTTACATCTTTGTATTTGCTGGTCATCTATACTGAGGAAGCTTTGCTGGGTTTTCTACCCCGTGAGGGTTCCCAGGATAAATCTGTGTCTCTTGTGTTTATGCTATGTTTGTTGTTCTTTCATTGATCCTGTATATTATATTGTTGTGAAATGGAATGTAATGCTGATATTTTCTGTCTTATCATATTGAATCTTAACATGGTATCAGAGTCAGCCTGAAGGAAAGCAATGTATGGCACTTATCACACTTCCTTCACTTGAGACAATTTGAAGGTTAGGGTTTTATATAGAAAAAACCAGTCATCGTGGAACTTTCACTATAAATACATCTTGGCAAAGGTTCAGGATCAGAAACCTTTACAGGTTGTAGATAACATCCCCCTGTACCTTGTATCCAAAGGAAAGCCTCTAATTCGTTTTACTTTGTGATTTATGATCAGTACAAGTTAGGGTTTCTGCCCCTTCTAGATCTCAGTCATAAATAGGTGAACTAGGAAAAAAGGTCACAACTTGGGCTAGGAAGGTCCAAATGAAATTTCATAAAAAGTGACAGGTAGTGCATGGAATATACTTTCACAGGTACAAGTTTTAGAGGCCAAAGGTGAACCAGTGACACGTGGCACGCCGTACAAGTTTGCTCTCCTATTTTATTCCATAAACAGGTCACGTTGCAACACTTGGAATAACTCTCTCTGAGAAAATCCAATTGAAGTCAAACCTATGGGGTTGGAAATAAAATAGGTTAGGCTACCACAGGCCGAACTTTTAGACCCTATGGATTCATAATTTCGAAGATGCACAAGAAACAATCAAGCACATATTTATGTCAAAACAGAATTATTTTCTGAGCACCTTCATTCTTGGCTTATCACTACTACGGGAATTTAGGGCTTTGGAGAAAGTTAGAATTTTTGGAATCGGAGTCCATGGCTGAATTCTCCTCAGAAAAAAATCAAAATTTAGAGACCAAGATCAAAATTTTTGGTTGGTCAGAAGGTTGTGCTTGATCAAACCCTAGTTCGGGATTTTGATCGGAAAGGTGAAAATTTAGGGCTTCTGCAAAAGTTAGAATTTTTTAATTCTGTGACCACGGCAAGAAGCTCCTCAAAAAAATTGAAGTTTAGAGCTTTGGATCGAACCTTTTTATTGGGAAGAAGGGTGGGCTTTATCAAACCCTAGTTCTGGGTCCTATCCAGTGAATCCAAAAGCTTCAAAGGCAATTTTGAGGGGTCAAATTTTGGAGATTTCAAAATTGAAGTATGCTAGCTTAATCAACTTAGCAAGGCGCATATTTCCATCCTTTTAGCAGTTTGAAACTCAAAGTTTGAATTTTTAGGGTTTCTCTGACAAACCCTAATCGAGCTCCAGATCCAGTTTCAGCAAATCAAAGTGGATTGTTTTAAAATCAATCCTGATAGGTATGACTTGAGGAGATACAGGTATGTGTTGAAATATGTTCATGGTTAAGTTAATGATATGTTTGTCTTCATGTTATTGAGGGTAGTAAAATTATGATTGTTTGAGAATGAATGCATGTGAATGGTAGAAGACATTCATTAATTAGGGTTATGACACTTATGATTGTACTAATGCACTTGAGGTGTTGTATGAGGATGATGTTGTCTTCTAAAAAGATACAGGTACATCAAGAAAGATAAATCAAGTTCTATGACCATGATGACATGAAGACAAAAGACACATCCATAATTACATAGAAGTTCTACTTATGAGGTATGTATGACTTTGTTTTACTATGCTTAACCTATGAGATATGCAGGTTCTAGCACAAGGTCTCTAAATCATTGAAGGGAACAAAGAAGATATTGTTTGGGTATGTTAAGACATCACCAAGCTTGATAATCCAGGTATGTTTTCCTATATCAAGTTAGAATCCTACTTTATTAGGATCTTAGGTAAGTATACCTATGTATGAAATGATCATGACCATACATACTTAAGATTATCATGTTTTGATAGTATACTAATGAATGTATGATTTTGTATGAGATCATGAGGATGACACTAGTGCATAGTTGAGCATGCATAGTGGTCCAGGATCGATAAGAAGTTCAAAGACATATAGAGATCAAGCGCGAGGCAACCAAAAAAGATAAGTATTTGAATTGACATGAAATAGTAAATGATATTGCTTGGAATAGTTGTATGCATATTTAATATATCATGCATAGTGTGAGCATTCATATAGCATTGAACAGTATACTACTAATATGCATATGATGGGTAATTTGGACAAACATTCCATTGTTGTTTGTCTAGAATGAAACCTCTTTTCTAACATGTTGAGAGCTGTGCACGCTCTCGATAGTATGTTCTGGTAGAGATGGAAGGAATCTAGATAACCACTGTATGCATACAAGATATGGAAAAGTGTTGTGCCAAAGTATTGGTCAAGATAGTTGCATAACCATGTGAATCATATTTGTATGCCTAATAAGGTTATCATGTCAACAGGATTTGATGATTATGAAGTATTTCTAATCATGTAATTAAATTTTATTTGTAGGTAAGATCATGAAGAATGATGAACACCGAACAAGTGATGGATGTTCAACAAGAAGACATACAAATCAAGCATACTATAGAAGGCTCGTGACTAGAAGATTCTCTTAGAAAGTGGAAGAGGATCATGATGAGATGTTTGCTCCAAGTGGCTAGATAAGACCATTCTCTTAATGGTGTAATTGAAGAAATCTTTGTATGGATACCCAGGATCGATAGTCATTTGATGAGCTTAATGATCACCATGGGTGATGCAGATTTCAACCTTTGATACAAGGTTGAAGATGGTATCTATACACAGATGACATTCAAGAAGGAACTCACCACAGAGTTTGAATGATCTTGAGGCTCATATCAGTAGACCCATCTGACGAGAGATGGCATGGATAGATATGTAGAAGAACACTCACTACAGAGTGTAGATGATGTTCAGTCACAGAAGGAGAGCTGATAGCTTCTTGATAAGCTTAGGCTTTACCAAAAGTAAAGCTGATCCTAACCTTTACCTTAAGGTTATGGATGATGAACCTGTCATACTATTACTGTATGTGGATGATCTCTTTCTGACAGGGAATGAGAAACAAATCATGGAAAGAAAGAAGAAGCTACATAATTTGAGATGAAAGATCTCGGATTAATGCATTACTTCCTAAAGTCTGGAAGTGTTGAGATATTGTAACTTCAAAGAATATTATAATTGTACTTTATTATTCCGGAGATGTTTCATTCCTCCGTAAAAATCTTATTGTATATCCGGATATGTTTATTCCTCCTTCGGAATGTGGTAACTCGGGTTATTAGACTTCCCTAGTGGAGGTCGGACTTGTATGTGTTATGTGGGTCAAAGGGTTATTAGACCACCCTAAAGGGGTCGACCCAGTCAGCTGTAGTGGGGTATTTAACCCATTGGTTAAATACAAGCCTACATGTACTTGTGTAAAAGATATGTCAAAGTAGTGTATAAATAGAGGAGGTGTATTCCTCATTTGATACACTCACACACTTGAGAGAGGTGCACTTGTGGAGGAGAGGTCTGCTATGGTGGAGGAGGATATCATGTCTTTGGTTTGCATCTTTGTATATTGCTAGTCATCTATATTGAGGAAGCTTTACTGGGTTTTCTACCCCATGAGGGTTTCCCAGGATAAATCTGTGTCTCTTGTGTTTATGCTATGCTTGTTGTTTCTTCAGTGATCCTGTATATGCTATTATTGTGAAATGGAATGTAATGCTGCTATTTTCTGTCTTAGCATATTAAATCTTAACATGGAATCAGAGCTAACCTGAAGGAAGACAAGGTATGGCACTTACGACACTTGCTTTACTTACGACAATTTGAAGGTTAGGGTTTTACATAGCAAAAACCAGTCATCATGGAACTTTCGCTATAAATCCATTTCTGCGAAGGTTCAGGGTCTGAAAAGTTTACAGGTCGAAGATAACATCCCCAGGTACCTTTTTTCCAAAGGGTGTCCTTAGACTCATTGTACTTTATGAGTTATGATTAGTACAAGTTAGGGTTTCCGCCTCTTCCAGATCTCAGTCAAAATCAGGTGACCTTGGCAAAAAGGTCATAACTTGGGATAGGAAGCTCCAAATGAAATTTCGTAAAAAGTGACAGGTAGTACACAGACTGTACTATCTCAGGAAACATTTTCAGAGGCCGAAGGTGAACCAGTAACACGCCGTACAAGTTCGATCTCCTATTTTATCCCATAAACAGATCACGTTGTGACACTTGGCATAACTCTCTCTCAGAGAGTCCAATTGAGGTCAGACCTGTCAGGACGGAAAGATAATAAGGTGAGCTATCTCAAGAAAAGTGTTCATAGGCTGAAGTTCAAACAGTGACACGTGGCATGCCGTACAAGTTCGCTCTCCTGTTTTATCCCATAAACAGGTCACATTGCGACACTTGGCATAACTCTCTCTCATAAAATCCAATTGAGGTCAGACCTGTCAGGATGGAAAGATGACAGGTCAGGCTATTGTAGAAAACGTGTTCAGACCCTGTGGAGCAAAAATTTTAGAGTTATAGCAGAAACAATCAGGTGCATATTTCTGTCAAAACAGAATTATTTTTTGGAGCACCTTTATTCATGGCTTCCGGAATTTAGGGTTTCGGAGAAAGTTAGAATTTTTGGAGCGGAGTCCACGGCTGAATGCTACTCAAGAAAATTGAAATTTAGAGACCAAGATCGAATTTTTTGGTTGGGTAGAAGACCGGGCTTGATCAAACCCTAGCCTTTGGGATTTTGATCAGAAAGATGGAAAATTAGGGCTTCAGCAAAAGTTGGAATTTTTGAAGTCTGTAACCACGGCTGGAAGCTCCTCAGAAAAATAAGAGTTTAGAGCCTTGGATCGAACCTTTTGATTGGACAAAAGGGTGGGCTTCATCAAACCCTAGTTTGGCTTCCTGTCCAGAAGATCCAAAAGTTTCGAAGGCAATTTTGAGGGGTCAAATTTTGGAGATTTCAAAATTGAAGAATGCTAGTTTGATCAGCTCAGCAAGACACATTCTTCCATCCATTCAGAAGTGTGAAAGTCAAAGATTGAATTTTTAGGGTTTCTCTAGCAAACCCTAATCAAGATCCAGATCAAGTTTCAGGGGGAGTTGAGGCTAAGGCCTTACATAAGAAGACTACAAAAAGTCTCGACAGATATGACTTAAGGAGGTTTAGGTATGCCTTGAAATCTGATTCTTGATTAAGTTCATAATGTGTTTGTCTTCATGTTATTTATTAGTACAATATTGATTAATGTTATTAATTGTCTTATCACCCTAGTAACAATATAAATGCATGTGAATGATCGAATACATTCATTGATTAGGGCTATATGATTGTACTTATGCATTATGGTGTTGTGTGAGGTTGATGTTGTCTGCTAACAAGATACAGGTACATCACAAAAGACAAATCAAGTTCCATGACCATGACAACATGAAGACAAAGACTCACGAGGTATGTATGACTTTGTTATATTTAACCTATGAGACATGCAGGTTCTAGCTCAGGATCTCTAAATCATTGAAGAGATTGTTTAGGTATGTTGTACATAACTAAGCAGGTATACTAATCCAGGTATGTTTTCCTATGTCATGTTAGAATCTTACCTTTTGTTAGGATCCCTTATGTAACTATACTTGGTATGATTGGTTAGTAATCAAGGGTTTATGCACATTATGTCTCTTATCTTGGTTGATGATTTAACTAACTAGATCAAACAAGAATATGCATGAGTAAAAGAAGACTTCCTTGAAACCCTGAATACTAATGATCATGACTGTACATATTCAAGATTATTTAGAATTAGAATGTTTTGATAATATTGAGGATATACTAATGAATGTATGTTTGTGTATGAGATCATGAGGATGACACTAGTGTACACTTGAGCATGCACAGTGGTACAGAATGAATAGAAGTTTAGAAGACATACAGAAGATCAAGCGGGAGGCAACCACACAAACATAAAAGATAAGTATTTGAGTTGTTATTAGAAATAGTAAATGATATTGCTTGTATGCATATTTATATTCCTAGAATATATCATGCTGAGTGTAAACATTCATAAAGCATTGAACAGTATACAACTAATATGTATATGATTGGTAAGTTGGACAAACATTCCATTGTTTCTTGTATAGAATGAAACCTCTTTGCTGACATGCTGAGAGTTGTGCACACTCTCGATAGTATGTTCTAGTAGAGATGGAAGGCATCTAGATAGCCACTGTATGCATACAAGATATGGGAAAGTGTTGTGCCAAAGTTTTGGTCAAAATAGTTTCCTAACTATGTAAATGATACCTGTATGCATAATAGGTTATCATGTCAATATGATTTGATGATTATGAAGTATTACTAATCATGTACTTAATTTTGATTTGTAGGAAAGATCATGATGAATGATGAACTCTGAACAAGCGATGGATGTTCAACAAAAGATTTACAAATCAAACACACTATAGAAAGCTTGTGGTTAAGAGATTCTCTTAGAAAGAGGAAGAGAATCATGATGAGATGTTTTGCTCCAAGGGACTAGATAAGACCATTCTCTTAATGATGTAATTAAAAAAGAAGTGTGAACCAGGTTCTGTATGGGTACCCAGGATTGGTAGTCAATTGATGAGCTTAATGATCATCATGGGTGATGTGGATCTCAACCTTTGCTACAAGGTTGATTATGGCTTCTATACACATATGACATGGATGTAAGAAGGAACTCACCACAGAGTTCGAATGATTTTGAGGCTCATATTAGTAGACCCATCTGACGAGAGATGGCACGGATAGATATGCAGAAGATCACTCAATGCAGAGTGTGAATAATGGACAATTGGCGGCTTCATGACAAAGCTTGTGCTTTACTAGAAGTATCCTAACCTTTACCTTAAGGTTGTGGATGATGAACCTATCATACCATTATTGTATGACGATGATCTCTTTCTGACAAGGAATGAGAAACAAGTCATGAAAATGGCTGCACAAATGAAAATGAAAGATCTCGGATTAATGCACTACTTCTTAGGCCTAGAAGTATGGCAAGATCCAAAAGGAATCTTTTAAATCAAGGTAAGTATGCTGTGAAGTTTCTAAAAAGATTTGATATGTTGGAGTATAAATCCATGGCCACTCCCATGGACTCCAACTTGAATTTTTTAGTTAATGACTCATCGTATTTAGTGGACCTAACCCTATATAGACAAATCATTGGGTCATTGATGTATTTAACAAATACTAGGCCAGATATATGCTTTGCTGTAAATACCCTAAGTCAGTATCTAGTAGAACCTAGAAAGGTTCACTTAATAGCTACAAAGCATGTAGTGAGGTACCTAAAAGGTACATTAGATTTTGGTCTATATTATCTTGGAGGTCATTAACTCCGTTTACATGGTTACTCAAATTCTGATTGGGCAGGAAGTGTCTCAGACAGAAAGAGTACATCAAGTGGATGTTATAGTCTTGAATCTGCCATGATCTCATGGTTCAGCAAGAAACAATCTAGTGTGGCTCTCAGTACTGCTGAAGCAGAATATATGGTTGTTTGCTCTGCCAGCTGTGAAGCAGTGTGGCTTCAGAAGCTATTATATGGAGTGTGACTTAGAAATGGATCCCACTGTGATTATGTGTGACAATCAAAGCTGCATTAAGATGACTGAAAATCCTGTGTTCCACGATAAGTCAAAACACATAGAGATCCAATACTTCTATATACGAGATATGGTGCAGAGAGGAGCTATCAAGATTGAATATATAAGCACTGAGGATCAGATTGCTGATATCTTGACTAAACCTCTGTCTCGAGTGAAGTTTGAATACTTCTGAGACAAGATTGGTATAGTTCAAAAGGACTCTCTTCGAAAGGGGGAGTAGCATAGTATCTGATAACAAGTTTGTCTCATCAATGATGAGGTTACCTATTTACTGCACTTAGTTACTTAGAATTATTTAGATTTAGGACCCTTATATTTTTACTTTTGATGATAGATGTATACATGCTTTTGATGATAGATGTATTAGTGAGAATACATGCTTTTGATGATAGATGTATACATGCTTTTGATGATAGATGTATTAGTGAGAATACATGCTTTTGATGATAGATGTATACATGCTTTTGATGATAGATGTATTAGTGAGAGTACATGCTTTTGATGATAGATGTATACATGCCTTTAATGATATATGTATTTGATGCTATTGATGAGGATACATGTTTTGATATACATGTTTTGTTGATGAGGATACATGTTTTGTTGATGAGGATACATGTTTTGATGATGAGGATACATGATGCCTTGATGTACTTGTATAGATGAAGATACTTGTACCCATGATTGACATGTAAGGGGATTGGATCATCCCTAGACTTCAGTCCTAAAGAGAGCCGTAGACATATGTCTTCGAGAATGAAGTCCTTGGTGGACTTGAGGGGATTGGATCATCCCTGGACTTCAGTCCTAAAGAGATCCTTAGACGTATGTCTTCGAGAATGAAGTCCTTGGTGGACTTGAGGGGATTGGATCATCCCTGGACTTCAGTCCTAAAGAGAGCTGTAGACATATGTCTTCGAGAATGAAGTCCTTGGTGGACTTGAGGGGATTGGATCATCCCTGGACTTCAGTCCTAAAGAGAGTTGTAGACGTATGTCTTTGAGAATGAAGTCCTTGGTGGACTTGAGGGGATTGGATCATCCCTGGAATTCAGTCCTAAAGAGAGCCGTAGACGTATGTCTTCGAGAATGAAGTCCTTGGTGGACTTGAGGGGATTGGATCATCCCTGGACTTCAGTACTAAAGAGAGTCATAGACGTATGTCTTCGAGAATAAAATCCTGAATGAACAGGTCAGGGGATTGGATCGTCCTCGGACTTTAGTCCTTTGAATTGAGACGTAGACATGATGTCTCCGAGAACAAAATCCTGAATGAACAGGTAAGGGGATTGGATCGTCCTCGGACTTTAGTCCTTTGAATTGAGCCGTAGACATGATGTCTCCGAGAACAAAATCCTGAATGAATAGGTAAGGGGATTGGATCGTCCTCGGACTTTAGTCCTTTGAATTGAGCCATAGACATGATGTCTTCGAGAACAAAATCCTGAATGAACAGGTAAGGGGATTGGATCGTCCTCGGACTTTAGTCCTTTGAATTGAGCCGTAGACATGATGTCTCCGAGAACAAAATACTGATTGAACAGGTAAGGGGATTGGATCGTCCTCGGACTTTAGTCCTTTGAATTGAGCCGTAGACATGATGTCTCCAAGAAAAAAATTCTGAATGAACAGGTAAGGGGATTGGATCGTCCTCGGACTTTGGTCTTGTGAATTGAGCCGTAGACATGAGGTCTCCGAGAATTGAATGATAGGACTGGATCGTCACTGAGCTTCAGTTCAAAAGGTACATGATAGGACTGGATCGTCCCTGAGCTTCGGTTCAAAAGGTACATGATAGGACTGGATCGTCCCTGAGCTTCGGTTCAAAAGGTACATGATAGGACTGGATCGTCCCTGAGCTTCGGTTCAAAAGGTACATGATAGGACTGGATCGTCCCTGGACTTCGGTTCAAAAGGTACATGACTGGATTGCATCATCCATGGACGTATGTCCTAAAGAGAGCAGGATTGATCACCCTGGAAAATGTTGATCGTATGATGACGATGCTGATGATCACATGATGACGATGCTGTTGATCGTATGATGACGATGCTGATTGATCGTATGATGAAGATGCTGATGATCGTGTGATGACGATGCTGATGATCGTGTGATGACGATGATGATGATCGTGTGATGACGATGCTGATGATCGTGTGATGACGATACTGATGATGTTGATGTTCCAGTAACTGCTTAAGTTACTGATGATGTTGAGAAAGCTTCCAATGATTTATAGATGTATCATGTATGATGTTGATGACTCCTTGCTCATGCAAATGCTGTTATAATATCCTTCTCGTTAAGGGGGAGTGTTGAGATATTGTAACTTCAAAGAATATTATAATTGTACTTTATTATTCCGAAGATGTTTCATTCCTCCGTAAAGATCTTATTGTATATCCGGAGATGTTTATTCCTCCTTCGGAATGTGGTAACTCAGGTTATTAGACTTCCCTAGTGGAGGTCGGCCCTGTATGTGTTATGTGGGTCAAAGGGTTATTAGACCACCCTAGAGGGTTTGGCCCAGTCAGTTGTAGTGGGGTATTTAACCCATTGGTTAAATACGATCCTACATGTACTTGTGTAAAAGATATGTCAGAGTAGTGTATAAATAGAGGAGGTGTATTCCTCATTTGATACACTCACACACTTGAGAGAGGCGCACTTGTGGAGGAGAGGTCTGCTATGGTGGAGGAGGATATCATGTCTTTGGTTTGCATCTTTGTATATTGCTGATCATCTATATTGAGGAAGCTTTACTGGGTTTTCTACCCCATGAGGGTTTCCCAAGATAAATCTGTGTCTCTTGTGTTTATGCTATGCTTGTTGTTTCTTCAGTGATCCTGTATATGCTATTATTGTGAAATGGAATGTAATGCTACTATTTTATGTCTTAGCATATTAAATCTTAACAGGAAGTATGGCAAGGCTCAAAGGAATCTCTCTCAACCAGGGAAAGTATGCTGTGGAAATCTTGAAAAGATTTGATATGTTGGAATGTACAACCATGGCCACTCCCATGGATTTGAACTTGAAGCTATTAGCAGATGACTCATCAGAGTTAGTGGATGTGACTCTGTACAAACAGATTATTGGGTCATTGATGTATCTGACGAATACAAGGTTGGATATATGCTTTGCTGTGAAACACCTTGAGACAGTATCTAGTGGAACCTAGACATGTTCACCTGATAGCTACAAAGCATGTGATGAGGTACCTAAAGGGTACGTTAGACTTTGGTCTATGTTATCTTGGAGATCATGATTTCAGATTGTATGGCACACAAATGCTGACCAGGAAGGAAGTGTATCAGATAGGAAGAGCACATCGGGCGGATGTTATTGTCTAGGATCTGCCATGATCTCGTGGTTTAGTAGGAAGTAGTCTAGCAAAACTAAAGCAGTATATATAGCTGCTTGCCCTGCTAGTTGTGAAGTGATATGGCTTCTGAAGATGTTATCAGGATTGTTTGACTTAGAGATGGACCCCACTGTGATCCTGTGTGACAACTAGAGTTGTATCAAGATGACAGAGAATCTAGTGTTCCATGATAAGTCAAAGCACATAGAGATCCGATATTTCTATATACGGGATATGGTGCAGAAAGGAGCTATCAAGCTCGAGTATGTGAGCACTGACGAACAAGTTGCTCATGTATTGACCAAACCTCTATCTCAAGTAAAGTTTGAGTATTTCTGAGACAAGCTTGGTGTAGTTCCGAAGGACCCTCCTCAAAAGGGGGAGTGATATGGTCGAGGATGACATTTGGATATTTTTATCATTGTGGATACCTGTATCGACGATGAGATTGTCTATATTGACAGTAAGTTCGATGACGAGAATACTTGTATTGATGATATGGATACTTGTATCGATGATGAGGATACTGTATCGATGACGAGGATACTTGTATTAATGATATGGATACTTGTATTGATGATGAGGATACTTGTATGAATGATATGGATACTTGTATCGATGATGAGGATAATATATTGATGACAAGGATACTTGTATTGATGATGTGGATACTTGTATCGATGATGAGGATACATGTATTGATGATGAGGTTACCTGTTCCAACGGTAAGGTCGATGATGAGGTTACTTGTGCCGATGATGAGGTCGATGAGTGGTACTTAGACTTGGTCTAAGATGATGAGGGGATTGTAGCATCCTCGGAATTCGGTCCCATAATTGATCTGTAGATAGATGTCTCCGTGAATGTGGTCCCTAGTGGACGAGAGGGGATTGTATCATCCTCGGACTTCAGTCCCAGAATTGATCCGTAGATGGATGTCTCCGAGAATGTGGTCCCTAGTGGACGAGAGAGGATTGTATCATCCCCAGACTTCGGTCCTAGAATTGATCCGTAGACAGATGTCTCCAAGAATGTGGGGATTGTATCATCCTTGGACTTTGGTCCTAGAATTGATCTGTAGACAGACGTCTCCGAGAATGTGGGGATTGTATCATCCCTGAACTTCGGTCCCAGAATTGATCCATAGACAAATGTCTCTGAGAATGTGGGGATTGTATCTTCCCTGAAATTCGGTCCTAGAATTGATCCGTCCTCAGATGTCTCCGAGAATGTGGGGATTGTATCTTCCCCAGACTTCAATCCCAGAATTGATCCGTAGACACATGTCTCTGAGAATGTGGGGATTGTATCATCCCTGGAAAATGGTCCCAGAATTGATCCGTAGAAAGATGTCTTTGAGAATGTGGGGATTGTATCATCCTCGAACTTCGGTCCCAGAATTGATCTGTAGACATCTGTCTCCAAGAATTGATGATAGGACTGCATTGTCCCTGGACATTTGGTTCAAAACGTACGTGATAGGATTGCATCATCATTGGACTCATGTCCTAAAGTGATAAGGATTGATCATCCTGGAAGTAGATCTGGATTGCATCATCCATAGACATAAGACTTGTCTTAAATTGATAAGGATTGATCATCCTGGAAGTAGATCTGGATTGCATCGTCCATAGACATGAGACTTGTCTTAAATTGATAAGGATTGATCATCCTAGAAGTAGATCTGTATTGCATCATCCATAGACATGAGACTTGTCTAAAATTGATAAGGATTGATCATCCTGGAAGTAGATCTGGATTGCATCATCCATAGACATGAGACTTGTCTAAAATTGATAAGGATTGATCATCCTGGAATTGGATCATGTGTATTGCAGATTATGTTGTAGATCGAGATGATCCAAATGTTGTAGATCGAGATGATCTAGATGTTGTCGATCGAGATGATCCAGATGCTGTCGATCGAGATGATCCAAATGTTTTTGATCGAGATGATCCAAATCATCCAGATGTTGCCGATCGTGATGGTCTAGATGGTGATGTTGTTGATCGTGATGGTCTAGATGACGATGCTACTGATCGTGATGGTCTAGATGACAATGTTGTTGATCGCGATGATCTAGATGACGATGTTGTTGATCGTGATGATCTAGATGACAATGATGTTGATTGGTAGATCCAGACGATGAGGCTGTTGATCAAGAGATCCAGATGATGATGTTGATCATGATGTTGTAGCTGATTGAGTGCGGCAGAAGATGAAGACTCAATACTGATGATGTTGATGTTCCAATAACTATTTGAGTTACTGATGATGATGTATGAAGAAAGCTTCCAATGATTTATAGATGTATCATGTATCATGTAGTTGATGACTCCTTGCTCTTGCAGATGTTGTTATAATATCCTTCTCATTAAGAGAGTGTTGAGATATTGTAACTTCGAAGAATATTATATTTGTACTTTATTATTCCAGATATTTTTCATTCCTCCATGAAGACCTTATTGTATATCTAGAGATGTTTATTCCTCCATTGGAATGTGTTAACTTGGGTTATTAGACTTCCCTAGTGGGGTCGGCCCAGAGTCAGTTGCAATGGGGTGTTTAACCCAGTGGTTAAAGTTGGGGCTGACCTAGTTAGTGTAAAAGTCAAGTTGGAGTTGTGTATCTTTAGAGGAGGTGTGTTCCTCATTTAACACACATTCACTCACTTGTGATTGGCACATAGGTGAGGGAGGGATCTGCTATGGAGGAGAAGGATCTCATGTCTAGGTTTTACATCTTTCTATTTGCTGGTCATCTATATTTAGTAAGCTTTGCTGGGTTTTCTACCCCATGAGGGTTTCCCAGGATAAATCTGTGTCTCTTGTGCTTATGCTGTGCTTGTTGTTCTTTCAGTGATCCTGTATATGCTATTGTTGTGAAATGGAATGTAATGCTGATATTTTCTGTCTTAGCATATTGAATCTTAACAGTTGTTTATGGTGATGGTGATGACTATTAATGATAACGATGACGTTGATGATGATGATGATTATGATGAAAACAACAATGATGGCAATGACGATGATGATGTTGTTATTTTTTACGATTGTGATGATGGATAGTCATGATGAAAATTATGATGGGGATGGAGGTGACGGTGATGATGATGATGATGATGACCATAATGATCAAGATGAAGATGATGATGACGGTGATGGTGATGATGACAATGATGATGATGATTATGATGATGATGATAATGAAGATGACGATGATGATGATGTTGTTTTTTGTGATGATTGTGCTGATGAATAGTGACTACATCGTCGTTGATGATGATGATGATGACGATGATGACGATATTGACGACAATGACGATGGTGTTGTTTATGATGATGATGATGATGCTTACGACGATGACGATGATGACTAAGATAATGGTGTTGTTTATGGTGATGATGATGACAATTAATTATAATGGTGATGTTTATGATGTTGCTTATGATGATGATGATGATGATTAATGAAGACGAAAACGTTAATCATGATGATTATGATGATGATGATGATGATGATGATGATGAAAACAATGATGATGATGATTACGATGATGGTGACGATGTTGATGTTGTTGTTTCTTATGATGATGAAGATGATGATGATTACGATATGGTTCTCTAACCCATATAAACAAGGTAATTTCGGAAGAAGAAAGAAAACAAGGTAGTTCTCTAACCCATATCATCCTTTTTCAAACAAATTGCAAAGTTAACCAACCCTTTCAATTAACTTATAAGTATGGAAATTCATGTGTTTGAAGTAGAATGAAGCTCTTGGGTAGAACATTCTTCATGTTGACCATTATGTCATTCATCGTACCAAGGATAACAATGATGCAAAGGAAAGTTGGGATACATTCAAAACTCTCTTTGAAACAGTAAATACTACTTAGATAAACCAACTTGAAACTGAACTCTCCAACCTCTAAATATATGACGTCAATGTGTTTGAGGAGTATATTGAAATGTTTAAAATATAAAGGTTAACCTTATTCAAGTGGCAGAAATAAGAAAATTAGATCCAAAACATGGAAGTATGTTCTGAATAATATATCTCTTGAGATCAAGCCCATCCAAAGGCCATCTCAAATACATAAAAAAAGAAATACAAAAAATAAACAAATAACAAACAACATTTTGTATAAAATACATATAATACAAAAAAAAAAAAAAAAATAACATACATACCTTTCTACCTCCCGCGCATTGAGTTACTTCATTATAGCTGGTCTCTCATGCGTGCACCCTTTGAGTTATGTCACCTCTAATTAGAGCATTCCAGGGAACCTGTGGAACCACTGTTTTCGTCAAGATGTGAGTTGTGAAGTGTGTTGGATTGTGGCGGTACATCTTCCTCTCACATGTGCACCCTTTGAGTTTTGTGTGTTGTGAGCGAAGCTGTCTGAGGCTTCTGTGAAACAATTCATTGAGCTGAGCTTTGATCAGTGATCAAAGTTGGATTGCGGTCATGGTCATGCATCTTCAGTATCTAGCGCATGCACCCATTAAGAAGAGTAAATTCGTCCCAAGTCTATGAGTGAATCCCTAAATTGTATTAATGTATCTATTTTTTTTCCCTTAAAAATCAATATAAATGGAAAATTGATTAATATTTAGGGCCTATCTCTCTCCTTTGGAAACAAATTCTTTGGGAGGGTTCCATTTCGAGCCATGTATTATGGGGAATATATGAACCCTAGACCGGGGGAAGGAACCATTGGGCAAGTTCAATTGATTGGGTATCATTCCATGGACATGTATGGATTCGGTAACATGCCATGGACATTTGCTAATTTAATTTTTGGAGATGCATGGATACAAGCGGTTCCCTTCAATGCAGCTTCAGACTAAAAAAAATGTTGTAATTTTCAACAATTGTTATATCAGGTGCACGTGGCTGGATTCAAATAAATTCACAAGTGTGAGGGAAAAATATTTAGTCATGCATTCGTGTAATTTTTATTTCCGCGGAAAAATGCTTCCTAGTATGGGTAGGATGGATGTTGAAGCCTCCCTCATGTTCGTTTCATTCTTTATTAATTTCAAAGTGTAACACTTCAATGCAGGATGCTACAATCTACACTCTACCTTTTAAACGGGCACAAATTATAACCTAATTATACAGTTTTCTAGTGAAAAAAAAAACCTAACTTGCACTTCATCTTGTCAGGACCACGTTCTATGTAAACCTAAATAGAAACATTAATCATGCACCATCCCATAAAAGGTTTGCACCTAAAAAGTTGCACCTAATACTTGATAGAACCTATGATTCTTGTAAAAAATAGTTCAGTAGATTCCCCATACCATCATAGACATTGTTCGATTGTCCCGCCATTGTTCCATGGTGATAAAAGGTAGGAAATGGCTTATTCTACATTAACATTTTCAATCCATTGTTATCCTGCTCATTATGTGAACCTTATGTTTTTTCTGCAATAGCATTAGCATGGAAAATAATCTTTACGAGTAATGCTATGTCTTACCATTCTCCTGCTATCACTTAGAATGGTACCTTGGAGAAACCAACCCAAAAAAGAGGTAGTTACAAGGAACTATTACATTGTGTCAATTCGAGGTTTCCAATGTCAAATGAGAAGTAGTTACAAGGATCTATTGCATATATTTGACCTTATTTGACCTTCAATCTCTTCAGAAGGTCAAATAAGAGGTAAATACAAGGAGCTATTGCATGGATGCATGGATGATGGTATAGCGTTTATTTTATTGCATGCAAATTTGGCATCCGTGGGTGTAACATTTCAAACCTCGCCCTCCCTTACCCTATTAGACCATACCTTCGGTCCCCTATTGGACTCCTTCACTAGCCACCCTCATAGCTTCAGACCTGGTGCCCTTTTCAAGAGTTTGCTATCCTTTTACCTTTAGCCATCTGTCCCTCCTTCTTCCCCATGACCTCATCTTTGCTGCCCTTCTCCTTGGCTTCCCATATGAGCCTCTCTTACACCTTACACAAGCCTGCAATTACAAATTGAACACCTTGTGTCCCCTTCCCTCCATCTACACACCATACAAAACAAAGATTAGAATTTATTGTAGACTAGTTTGTAATCAGTTCAATAATTTAAATGTTCATATTTGCTAATACTGGTTTCAATTTATATCTTGGATGCACAGTAATCAAAAGCTAATTTTGTGTTTTATAAATATTCAAAATATTGAGAGTAACTTTGTTTACTTATGTAGATCTGAAAGTTACCTTGAGGTTATTGGGATTAGATCACATTTGTTTCCCTTTTTTTATATTGTTAATGCTGATTATTGATAGTTTGGTCCTTATTGCATTTAACACTACACTTTGATTATACATTTTGCATTGGCAAGTGATATTTCATTTCGATAGTCATGGTTATGATCTTTTGAGTAATATCGTTTTACTATTGTTATGGTACATGTTGATTATGGTACTATTGTTATGGTAATTATTGCATTCAACACTACACTTTGATGATAGATTTTGCATTGGAAAGTGATCTTTCCATTTTGATAATGATGGTTATGACCTTTTGAGTAATGTTGTTTTACTATTGTTATGGTACATGTTGATTATGGTACTATTGTTATGGTAATTATTGCATTCAACACTACAGTTTGATGATATATTTTGCATTGGAAAGTGATCTTTGCATTTCGATAGTGATGGTTATGATCTTTATATCAGGATCTCTCATTGACTCTACTAACGTTGGATAATTAACGGTTGTTATCTCATGATCTATCATTGCATGTTACTATATATATCTAATGCCATACCTTGTCTACATGCTCTTACATTAAAATTACATTTAATTGAATGATCCAAGTGCTACTTTAAATGTTGTAATATTATATTGGTTTGTCTTTATCAAAACATCAAGATAATATTACAATTGTCTTCTTGTGGCTCGGTTGTGGTAAATTGAAGGTTCAGACACCCTTTCCATTCCATCCCTACGTAATGATATTGCACAAGGCCAAGGACTCTGTGATCCTCCTGACAATGTAACATATGGTTGGCATACTCACACACAACCCTACATAAGAATTCTAGTTGACCCATCTTGGGCAACATCTAGCCCCAAAGTGCATGCACATGTTAGTCATCAATCTAAGGAGTTTCTAGTCAAACGATGAAAAAATAAATTTGGAGCAACGGGAAAGATATGTATCTCATCCAACATGCTACGACATTTATCCAAAGCAAGATGAAAGTTTCAAAATGCTACGACATTTATTCATCCTACATTTTGAATTATTATCAAAGGAGTTGATTTGGGCTAGAATTCCTAGACTCTTGAATATTGAAGATCAAAGACCCTCTTGACTATTGAAATTCCTTGGGTAATTGTATTACCTTCAGCCCAAAAACTAGGGGCATGACAACCACAACATTTTCCCAAATTTGAATTTACATAGAGAAAAGGTATTCCTAATAAAATTGTTTTGGAGTGTGATATCCTTAGATGGTAACAACTATTGGATTATTAACATATTTATTTCATTGTAGATTCAATTTGAGCATGGGCATGTGGTAGTGTCTTGTATGAATGAAAATTTTTCTCAAGCTAAAATGCGGAAAAATAGAAAAACCACTTAATGAAAAGAATAAGAGTTAAATCACTTTTGGATGGCACAAAAAAGGTTCCATGGGAATCATAGCCTATATTGTTGAATTCAGGTTTTTGTTGTTTTCCCCAAAGGTAGGTTCTTGGATTTCTTGTTACATTTGAATAAGGAGCCTTTGTATTTTGTCCTACAAGGCATGACATTTGTCATTGAAATTCCCATATAATCTCTGATAAAAGTAGTATTTCTGATTTCCTTGGCCAACAAAACATGACGCCTCTTTAGTAGAACCAATGGTGATTGAAAAACTAAGGGATGGAAAGGTCCATGAGGGTGACATCAATACCATAGTTCGGGGACATCTCTTCTACTGGTATAATTCAAGACAGTCCTTTCCAATTGCAGCCTTTGTGGTAACTTTGGCATTGAAAGTGGAGACTAGATAAACTATAATAAATTTGACACCCCAATGTTAGGATTATTTGTAGTAGCAATATCATGTCTAAAGATGACTGGTGTAAAGGGAAACCTCATGGTGCATTCTTGAGAAGATAAAATAACGATTTTCAAAGGGTTTAGGGTGTTTAGACCCTATTTCCTTTTTTTCTTTTCTTGATGTGGAGATGAAGAACTTCTTGGGGACTACTCAAATGAGTGGAGAAGTATGAGATTGACTTGTAGTATGATTTGGGTCCATCTTATCATATTTTTTTGCATATTGCAAAATTGTTGAGGGCAGTTCTAAATGATGTAACCATTAACAATAAAACTGCATCAATAGAGCCATGATGTTGAGGCTTTCTAATATTGAATTTGCAGGATAATAGAGGAATATTGTATTGGTAGGTGACAACATTAGAGGTCTAATTTGATTTCCCTAACAAGCAATATTATCACCAACATCCAAGTGTAGACTAGAGGGTGCATACATAGCTCATTGTATACATACAAATTTAGATTTTTGTTGCATCATTAAACATACAACAATCATATCTCATCATTACCTTTAAATATCAAACCTTGCATCACCAAACAACATATAAAGGTGTGTACTCACATGTGAATCTAAGCACCAAAACCCAACCAAAAAAAAGCTATTAACGTCAACATCTACAGGGTTCATTTGGGGTTGGGAAAACTAGAGTTATTCCCTACCACTAAGTTTGGGACTACTAGAAGATTTACACAAATGTTACCTTACAATAAGAGGAAATTTTTTCAATGCACCAAGTGAAACGAGGTGCTCTACAGCCCAGTATGGGGGAGATGTTGTAATGTGATATAACGTTTGTAACAAAATAATTAAAAAAATTCATGTCGGCTCATAAAATAAAAAATTATGGAAAGTACTTAAAAAATTCCATGTTGGTTCATAAAATAAAATATTATCAAAAGTAATTAAAAAATAGATGTTCGTTTATAAAATAAAAACTTAAAACTTAAACCCGGATCTATCAATACACCTCAAGAAATTGGATCCCTCTCGGTGCTTGATAGATACGGATTTAGGATGGATCTATGTTGGTGTAGTTTCAATCCCATATGTGATGTGAATAGGGTCAAGTTGTATAAAATTGTTGGCTAGGAGAACCGACATGTGTTATGTTGGGAGGAAGTGGTGTGAATCCTCCATGGTTAAATTAGTTTATGTAGTAATTTCTTCCTCATCCATTATTGTTTCAATCAGTTAATATACACTCTAGTGCATGACATGATTATGATGATTATGGTTAATACACACTCTAGGTATTGAGACTTGTAGAGTGACACACATAGGCTATATTATTTAGGTGCATCACTAGAAAACGTATTTTAACATAGGTAGTTATTTGTTGTGGAATTGGAAGGAATCTGAAGGTAAGACCATAATGTTGTTGTTTCATACATGTGTTCATACATTACATTTTGAAACCATAATTTAACTAGGCTAGTGATGTCAAAGGTCAAGCCTCGTGGGTATGGGCAGGTTGAAACGATCACACCCAAAATGAATAGCAACAATAATTTGTGCGAAAATGTTAAGTATACTAAGGTCAAGACACCTTATAGCCAATTAATCTCGATTCAAACCCAAATTTGATGAAAAATTAACAAGTATCATATACATACTACAACAAAATAGGCCTTTAGGGGCAATTTTGGCTTGCAGGGTCTAGGTAAAACCCCCTGTAAAAGTATTTTCATACCTTTTGAGGTAGTCTTTTAAAACCGCCCCTAAAAGTCATGGAAATTCGACTTTTGGGGGTGGTTTTTATAAATCCGCCCCCAAAAGTCCTAAAATTTGACTTTTGGGGGCAATTTTTGGAAACCCCCCCCCCCTAAAATCCCAATTCTCATCACTTTTGGGGTGGTTTGTAAAAAACCACCCCTAAAATTCATGAGAATTGAACTTTTGGAGGCGATTTTTTTGAAACCCCCCTTAAAATTCATGAGAATTGAACTTTTGGAGGTGGTTGTTTGAAACCCCCCCCTAAAAACCCAATTCTCATAACGTTTGGGGGCGGTTTGTCAAAACCCCCTAAAATTCATGAGAAATGAACTTTGGGAGGCGGTTTGTTTGGAACCCCCCTTAAAAGTCATGAGAATTGAACTTTTGGAGGTAGTTGTTTGAAACCCCCCCCTAAAAGCCCAATTCTCATAACTTTTGGGGGCGGTTTGTCAACCCCCCCCCTTCAAAGTCATGAGAATTGAACTTTGGGAGGTGATTTGTTTGGAACCCCCATTAAAACTCATGAGAATTGAACTTTTGGAGGCGGTTGTTTGAAAATCCCCCCTAAAATCCCAATTCTCATAACTTGTGGGGGTGGTTTGTCAAAACCCCCACTAAAAGTCATGAGAATTGAACTTTTGGAGGTGATTTTTTTGGAACCTCCCTTGAAAGTCATGAGAATTGAACTTTTGGAGGCGTTTTTTGGCACTCCCCTTAAAAGTCATGAGAATTGAACTTTTGGAGGTGGTTTGTTGGAGCTCCCCCCGCCTAAAAGTCATGAGAATTGAGATTTTAGAGGCGGTTATTTGGAACCCCCCCTTAAAAGTCATGAGAATTGAACTTTTGGAGGTGGGTTTTTGAAACCCCCCTTAAAATTCATGAGAATTGAACTTTTGGAGGTAGTTTGTTGAACTCCCCCCCTAAAAGTCATGCAAATTAAAAATTTGGAGGCAGTTGTTTGAAACCCCCCCTTAAAAGTCATGATAATTGAACGTTTGGAGGAGGTTTTTTGAAACCCCCCTTAAAAGAAATGAGATTTGAACTTTTGGAGACAATTTATTGAACCCCCCCTACAACTCATGCGAAATGAAATTTTTGAGGAAGTATTTTGAAACCCCATAGAAGTAATTTATGTACATGGGTTGGGTGTGTTACATGGGTTCAACAATGCATCTCATCAAAACATTGGAGCTAAGCACACAAAATCTATTGTAGTGTTACGAAGGGTGTGCATCATCATTCAACACCATATCTCATTAGAGCTCTACAATTGAGGCAGTCATGCTAGGTTTTTCACATCAAAGATGGTTCTCACACTCCATCTTTCCATGATCCATGGTCAAAATACAAACTCGTGTGCCATAACATTATCCTTTATGGCTAATTGGCCATGTGTAGGGCCTTAATCACCACATGATTCCTACACAAGGAATATTTAGCTTGCAAGTGGGTATGGTGGCCATTTCAATATTTACAACATCATGGATGGTTCTTGAATCCTAATGCATGGTGTCCATGGTGTTATATCAAAATCTAGTTTATAATGACTCGTAGTTACCTCAATGTCTTGTGACCTATGGGCATTTCTCTATACCACCACATAGGCCATAGGCAAGGAATATTTAGCTTTTGAGTAACACATTGTCATTTTTTTTAGTATTTTCATGTTGTGGATGGTTCTAGGAGCCTATGTTATGGTCTAGGGCCAAAATATAGGTTCTTGGGAAATAAAAATCTATTTTGAGACTCATGGGCCATGCATAGGGACTTGATTCATCATACATACCCTAGATAGTGAATATTTTGTTTATAGTCTAAGTTCTTGTGTTTATTTTTGCACTAATTTCGGTTTGATAAAATCCCATACAGTGATCATTCAAACCTTGATGTCAAAGTCTTTGATCTAAAACCTTGGTTATAAATAACCCAAGGTCAAATTTTATTGTGTTAGTGTGTTGATTTGGTGCAATAGGCATGTTAGTGATTGGGTTAGGGGGTAGTGGGTTAGGGTTAGAGGGACACTGGCTTAGGGGATATTTCCTACAATTTCAGAATGTGGTAGGCTTTGGGTAGTTTTTGGATTAGAAGAGAGGCACCTAAGGGATCAGTGGGTTAGTGGGAAAGGTGTTCTGGTTTTGTTGGTACTAGTGGTTAAGTGGTTTATAAGTTATGATGTTATTCGGTTTGGGGCTAGATGTTAACGTTAGGTACGAGTTGAGGGGGTTAGAGGTTGAAGCTTCCTAGGTGCATGAATTCATTGCATGGATCAAGTGTGCCAAGTGCATGAGTCATTTACATGGGTTGGTTGTGTTAGGTTAGTGTATAATTAGTGGCATTATTTATGGTGGCCATTTCAATATTTGTAACACAAAGGATGGTTCTCGTGGCTTGGACTATGGCATGTGAACTAAATTTAGGGTCTAATGCCATATTAATTTGTTAATATGTAATATGCTAAGATAGAAAATAGCAGCATTTCATTCCATTTCACAATAATAGCATATACAGGATCACTGAAGAAACAACAAGCACAGCATAAACACAAGAGACACAGATTTCTCCTGGGAAACCCTCATGGGGTAGAAAACCCAACAAAGCTTCCTCAATATAGATGACTAGAAATATACAAAGATGCAAACCAAAGACATGATCTCCTCCTCCACCATAGCAGACCTCTCCTCCACAAGTGCACTACATTCTGAGTGAGGAAAGTGTGTGTATAATGAGGAACACACCTCCTCTATTTATACACATCTCCAACTTGTACTTTACATTAACTAGGTCGGCCCCAACTTTACCACTGTGTTAAACACCCCACTACAACTGACTAGGCCAACCCCACTAGGGTGGTCTAACAACCCTTTGACCCACATAACACATATAGGGCCGACCCCCACTAGGAAAGTCTAATAACCCGAGTTACCACATTCCGACGGAGGAATAAACATCTCTGGATATACAATAAGATCTTCACGGAGGAATGAAACATCTCTGGAATAATAAAGTACAAATATAATATTCTTAGAAGTTACAATATCTCAACACTCCCCCTTAACAAGAAGGATATTATAACAACATCTGCAGGAGTAAGGAGTCATCAACATGATACATCTATAAATCATTGGAAGCTTTCTCAACATCATCAGTAACTCAACCAGTTACTGGAACATCTTCAATATTGGAACATCAACATCTTCAGTACTGACTCTTTATCTTCTGCAGCACTCAAAAAGCTACAGCAACATCAACATCTGAATTCTCACGATCGTCAACATCGTCATCACACGATCATCATTATCGTCATCACACGATCATTAGCATCATCATCACACGATCATCAGCATTGTCATCACACGATCATTAGAATCGTCATCACACAATCATCAACATCGGCATCACATGATCATCAGCATCGACATCACATGATCATCAGCATCAGCATCACACGATCATCAGCATCGTCATCACACGATCATCAGCATCATCATCTCAGCATCGTATATCTTGCAATACACACGATCATATTACAGGATGATCAATCCTGCTCTCTTTAGGACATAGGTTCATGGATGATGCAATCCTGTCATGTACCTTTTGAACCAAGGTCCAAGGATGATCTAGTCCTACCATGTACCTTTTGAACCGAGGTCCAAGGATGATCCAATACTATCATGTACCTTCTGAACCGAGGTCCAAGGACGATCCAGTCCTATCATGTACCTTTTGAACCGAGGTCCAAGGACGATCCAGTCCTATCATGTACCTTTTGAACCGAGGTCCAAGGACGATCCAGTCCTACCATGTACCTTTTGAACCAAGGTCCAGGGATGAAATAGTCCTATCATTCAATTCTCGGAGACCTCATGTCTACGGCTCAATTCAAGGGACCGAAGTCCGAGGACAATCCAATCCCCTACCTGTTAATTCAGGACTTTATTTTTGGAGACATCTTGTCTATGGCTCAATTCAAAGGACCAAAGTCCGAGGATGATCCAATCCCCTACCTATTCATTCAGGACTTTATTTTCAGAGACATCTTGTCTACGGCTCAATTCAAAGGACCAAAGTCCGAGGACGATCCAATCCCCTACCTGTTCATTCAGGACTTTATTTTTGGAGACATCTTGTCTACGGCTCAATTCAAAGGACCAAAGTCCGAGGACGATCCAATCCCCTACTTGTTCATTCAGGACTTTATTTTCGGATACATCTTGTCTACGGCTCAATTCACAGGACCAAAGTCCGAGGATGATCCAATCCCCTACCTATTCATTCAAGACTTTACTTTCGGAGACATCTTGTCTATGGCTCAATTCAAAGGACCAAAGTCCGAGGATGATCCAATCCTCTACATGTTCATTTAGGACTTTATTTTCAGAGACATCTTGTCTATGGCTCAATTCAAAGGACCAAAGTCCGAGGACAATCCAATCCCCTACCTGTTCATTCAGGACTTTATTCTCGAAGACATATGTCTACGGATCAATTTAGAACATGTGTTCAAGGATGATGCAATCCCTCTTCTTTCTTGGAGACATATGTCTACGGATCCTTTTAGAACATGTGTTCAAGGATGATGCAATCCCCTTTTCAACTTAGACCCTGTCTAAGAACCATCCACCAACCTCTCTATTGGAATCATCAATATAGGTATCCACATCATCGACCTCACTGTTGATGCAGGAAATCTCATCATAGGTGATCACATCACTCCCCCTTTCGAGGAGGGTCCTACCAAGCTTGTCTCAGAGAATACTCAAACTTTACTTGAGGTAGAGGTTTGGTTAGTACATCAGTAACTTATTACAAATTCAAACTTTATAGTTCCTTTCTGCACCATATCTTGTCTATCATGGAACACTGGATTCTCATCCATCTTGATACAACTCTGTTTGTCACATAGGATCACAGTTGGGTCTATCTCTAAGTCAAACAATCCTGAAGCCATACTTCTTCACAACTAGCAGAGCAAGCATCCATATATTCCACTTGTGCTGAGAGCCACACTAGACTGCTTCCTGCTAAACCACGAGATCATGGCTGATCCTAGACAATAACATCCTCTCAATGTGCTCTTCCTGTCTGATACACTTTCTGCTCAATCAACATCTGTGAAGCCATCTAAAGTCATGATCTCCAAGATAGCATAGATCAAAGTCTATTGTATCCTTTAGGTGCCTCATCACATGCTTTGCAACTATCAGGTGAACATATCTAGTTTCCACTAGATACTAACTCAAGGTGTTCTCAGCAAGGTATATATCTGGCCTGGTATTCGTCAGATACATCAACGACCCAATAATATGTCTGTACAGAGTTATATCCACTAACTTTGATGAGTCATCCGCTAACAGCTTCATGAGAGTGGCCATTCCAACACATCAAGTCCTTTTAATATTTCTCAACATATTTTCCCTGGTTGAGAAAGATTCCTTCTGAGCCTTGCCATACTTCCAGACCTAGGAAGTAATGCACCAATCTGAGATCTTTCATTTTCATTTCTGCAACCATCTTCTTCTTGCTTTTCATGATCTCTTTGTAAAAATAGATCATCCACATACAGTAATAGTATGATAGGTTCATCATTCATAACGGATCAGCTTTACTTTTGGCAAAGCCCAAGCTTATCAAGAAACTGTCAATTTTTCCTTTGTAATTGAACATCATTCACACTCTGCATTGAGTGATCTTCTGCATATCTATCTATGCCATCTCTCGTCAGATGGGTCTACTGATATGATCCTTAATATCATTCGAACTCTTTGGTGATTTCCTTCTTGCATCCATGTCATCTATGTATAGAAACCATATTCAACCTTGTAGCAAGGGTTGAGATCCACATCACCCATGGTGATCATTAAGCTCATCAATTGACTATCGATCCTAGGCACCCATATAGAACCTAATTCACACTTCTTCTTTAATTACACCATTTAAGAGAATGGTCTTATCTAGCCACTTGGAGCAAACATCTCGTCATGATTCTCTTCCTCTTTCTAAGAGAATCTTCTGCCACAAGCCTTCTATATTATGTTTGATTTGTAAATATTTTGTTGAACATCCATCACGTGTTCAGTGTTCATCATTCTTCATGATCTTTCCTACAAATAAAAATTAAGTACATGATTAGTAATACTTCATAATCATCAAATCATGTTGACATGATAACGTATTATGCATACAGATATGATTTACATAGTTATGCTACTATCTTGACCAATACTTTGGCACAACACTTTTCCATATCCTATATGCATACAGTGGCTATCTAGATGCCTTCCATCTCTACCAGAACATACTATCGAGAGTGTGCACAACTCTCAGCATGTCAGCAAAGAGGTTTCATTCTAGACAAGCAACAATGGAATGTTTGTCCAATTTACCAATCATATGAATATTAGTAGTATATTGTTCAATGCTATACGAATGTTTACACTCAACATGATATATTCTAGGAATACAAATATGTATACAACTATTACAAGCAATATCATTTACTATTTCAAATAACAACTCAAATACTTATCTTTTATCTTTGTATGGTTGCCTCCCGCTTGATCTTGTATATGTCTTTTGATCTTCTATTCATTCTGTACCACTGTGCATGCTCAAGTGTGCACTAGTGTCATCCTCATGATCTCATACACAAACATACATTTATTAGTATATTCTCAATATTATCAAAACATTATAATTCTAAATAATCTTGAATATGTATAGTCATGATCATAGATAATAAACATTAGTATTCAGGGTTTCAAGGAAGTCTTCTTTTACTCATGCATATTCTCATTTGATCATAGTACTCTTCTGGTTAGTTAAATCATCAATCAAGATAAGAGACATAATATGCATAAACCCTTGATTACTAACTTTATGAATAAGCATAACCAATCATACCAAGTATACTTATATAAGGGATCCTAACACAAGGTAATATTCTAACTTGATATAGGAAAACATACCTGGATTAGTATACCTGCTTAGTTATGTCTAACATACCTAATCAATATATTCTTTGTTCTCTTCAATGATTTAGAGATCTTGTGCTGGAACCTGCATATCTCATAGGTTAAGCATAATAGAACAAAGTCATGCATACCTAGTAAGTAGAACTTCTATGTGATCAAAGATTATGGAGGAGTCTTTGTCTTCATGATGTCATGGAACTTGATTCGTCTTTCGTGATGTACCTATATCTTGTTAGCAAACAATATCAACCTCATACAACACCACAATGCATTAGTACAATCATAAAGCCCTAATCTATGAATGTCTTCTATCATTCACATACTTTTACTAGGGTGATAAGACAATTCTAACATTAATCAAGATTGTACTAATCTAAATAATATGAAGACAAACATATTATGAACTTAATCAAAAATCATATTTCAAGACATACCTGTATCTCCTTAAGACATACCTGTCGAGACTTCTTGTAGTCTTCTTATGTAAGGCCTTAGCCTCAACTCCCCTTGAAACTGGATCTGGAGCTCGAGTAGGGTTTGTTAGAGAAACCCTAAAAATTCAATCTTTGACTCACACACTTATGAATGGATGGAAAGATGTGTCTTACTGAGCTGATCAAACTTGCATACTTCAATTTTGAAATCTCCAAAATTTGACCCCTTAAGATTGCCTTTGAAACTTCTGGATCTTCTGGACAGGATCCCGAACTAGGGTTTGATGAAGCCCACCCTTCTGCCCAATCAAAAGGTTCTATCCAAGGCTCTAAACTCTTATTTTTCTGAGGAGCTTCCAGCCATGGTCATAGACTTCAAAAAATTCCAACTTTTGCTGAAGCCCTAATTTTCCACCTTTCCGATCAAAATCCCGAACTGGGGTTTGATCAAGCCCGATCTTCTACCCAACCAAAAAATTCGATCTTGGTCTCTAAATTTTGATTTTCCTGATTAGCATTCATCCATGGACTCCGATTCCAAAAATTCCAACTTTCTCCGAAACTTTAAATTCCGGAAGCCATGAATGAATGTGCTCAAAAAATAATTATGTTTTGACAAAAATATGTACCTGATAGTTTCTGCTGTAACTCCGAACTTTTCGATCCACAAGGTCCAAAATTTTTTTTTGTCATATCCTGACCTGTCATCTTTCCATCCCGATAGTTCTGACCTCAAGTGGATTTTCTGAGAGAGAGTTATTCCAAGTGTCGCAACGTGACCTGTTTATGGGATAAAACAGGAGAGCGAACTTGTACGGCGTGCCACATGTCACTAGTTCAACTTCGGACTCTGAAAATTTTTCCTAAGATAGTACATTCTGTGTAATACCTGTCACTTTTTACAAAATTTCATTTGGAGATTCCTAGCCCAAGTTATGACCTTTTTTCCAAGGTCACTTGATTATGACTGAGATCTGGAAGAGGCAGAAACCCTAACTTGTACTGATCATAACTCACAAAGTACAATGAATCTGAGGGTTTCCTTTGGACACAAGGTACCTGGGGACGTTATCTACGACCTGTAAAGGTTTCAGATCCTGAACCGTCCAAAATGGATTTATAGTGAAAGTTCCACGATGACTGGTTTTTGCTATATAAAACCCTAACCTTCAAATTGTCATAAGTAAAGCAAGTGTCGTATGTGCCATACATTGCCTTCCTTCTGGTTAGCTCTGATACCATGTTAATATTTAATATGCTAAGACAGAAAATAGAAGCATTTCATTCCATTTCACAATAATAGCATATACAGGATCACTAAAGAAACAACAAGCACAGCATAAACACAAGAGACACAAATTTATCCTAGGAAACCCTCATGGGGTAGAAAACCCAGCAAAGCTTCCTCAATATAGATGACCAGCAATATACAAAGATGCAAACCAAAGACATGATCTCCTCCTCCACCATAGCAGACCTCTCCTCCACAAGTGTGCTACATTTTGAGTGAGGGAAGTGTGTGTATAATGAGGAACACACCTCCTCTATTTATACACATCTCCGACTTGTACTTTATATTAACTAGGTCGGCCCCAACTTTACCACTGGGTTAAACATCCCACTACAACTGACTGGGCCAACCCCACTAGGGTGGTCTAACAACCCTTTGACCCACATAACACATACAAGGCAGACCCCCACTAGGGAAGTCTAATAACCTGAGTTACCACATTCCGACGGAGGAATAAACATCTCCAGATATACAATAAGATCTTCATAGAGGAATGAAACATCTCTGGAATAATAAAGTACAAATATAATATTCTTAGAAGTTACAATATCTCAACATAATTTTCCATGGGGTTGATGTTCCATGCATGTTAACCTAGATTACCACATAAGAATATCTAGCCTACATGTGAGATCGTCATGATCATCATTGTCACCATCGTCAATGTCATTGTTGTTGTTGGTTTGTCCATAGTTATGTAAACCAATAAACCAACCATGGTTTAATATTTATAGGTTATGTAATCCAATAGTGGTTCTCATAACCCAAATAATGGTCCATGGTTAATAAATTTCCTATATGATTCATGGTCCATGTGTAGGGACCTACACATAATTACTTTACCTTATAAGTGAGATATTATGGCCATTTCAATATTTGTAACATTGACAATGGTTCTCGTGGCCTATACCATGGCCTATAAACTAATTTTAGGGCCTAATACCATATTAATTTTCTATGGGGTTGATGGTCCATGCATGTTAACCTAGACTACCACATATGACCTACATATGGAATATCTAGCCTATATGTAACAATTGCCCCTATTGCTCTTGAGTGATGATTAAGGCCTTGCGACATCACATAATCTCTAAAGAGTGAATCTAATTTCAACTACAAGTGGGATATGTTGGTAATTTTTAGATTGGTAACACCAAAAATGAAAATTTTCCTGCCTATTTCAACATTCTAGTAATTTTCATTCCATCGCTCTTTCTTCTCATTGTTTTCCCCTTTTTGTGAAGGGTGACTCAAGTATCCACCTCCCATTCCACATCTAACAAATACTCCATTCTTCCACATATACAAAGCTAAATGGAGAAAGTCTTCGTGCACTTCTAAAACACCAAAAAACACTAGAAAGTTTGAATTATGAATATATCATGAGATCTTGAGACTTGTAGACTCACCCAGCATTGAATGCTAGGTAGTGGCGATGGGTGAATTTTTTGGCCAACTATGATTACAAGTTATTTCACATAAAAGGGGAAGAGAATCAAGTGGCATAGGCCTTGAGTTGAGGATTCCATATATATGCAATATCCCAAGATTAATAAAATTTAAGGACTATGATAGGAGGTGATCCAATGATGACAAATGTTACCAAGAGGTGTGTGAAGCTCTATTAAGAAATGAGAGTTGGATGTAGAAGGAAGTCAAAAATATGAATATACACTTGAGTTCAATAAATTCGAAATAGACACTTGATTTCAATCACGAGTTCACACAAATGTTCGATGTATCAAAGGTTAGAACATGAGACATGCAACCTTGTGGTGAATGTTGGACCTGGGTCTAGATGGAGCTCGACTAGTGTAGTTTCACTATTGTTGTCCATTGCCTTGATGTTTCTGTTATTTCCTTGGCCATGGGTCATGAGCTTGATCGCATAGAGTAGCATCATCTGCAATTAGAAGCACTGGACTGTAACGCTACCTTTTCACCTATGTTTTTTTTTGGGGGGGGGGATCGTTTCTCAACCATATACATTTTATGCATGGAAATAACAAAAATAAATTATATAATATCAAAACTAGTTTTTTTTCACATAAAGATGTCGATACTTCATATTAAAGTATTAAAAGATACATGATCAACATAAACATAATGCTATAACGACTCCAGAAGCAGCCACATTGAAACATAGCAATCTCAAAAAGAGCAAATCTCAAACCACATACCCATAGTCAGAACTAGTTTGATTACCAAGTTATCCATCCATAAAAGAAAAATGTCCCTAACATTAACTAGAAGAGATTGTATACGTGGAATAGGTTATAAGCATAAGATTAAAGAAATATAAGCCAAAGCACCCTAGGAAAATTCTAGGGATGAATGCAAAAGATACATTAAATGAAATAAAAGGAAACATGGATACATTAACATGTATTCATTGTAATAGATCTTGTTCACTAAATACTAACTAAAATAAACTTTGGCCATCAATAAATCATTAAGGCATATAGAGACATGACCACTACCTAAAAGTACCATGCAGGACTTTGGAGAAGTATCTATGGAAATATGTATCTAGGTCTTGTGGCCTTCGGGCCTTGGACATAGCCAGTGAAGGAGACTTGAATCTTGAGCTCTAAAGGTATCTTCTATAGATATAGGGATAAGAAGATTTCCTCCACCAACCACGCATTCCCTCTTCAGGGTATCATTGGCCTATGATTGATTATTCCATTTCCATTAGGTAGTTTCGAGTAATATCTACATGTCTTAGGTCATTGTGAATGTTGTTTCGAGGAAAATGACCATGCATTTGGACCTAAATAAACCATTGAGGCATCTAGAGTAATGGAAAATTCTTGAAGCACCATGCATGACCTTGCATGGATATTTGTGTGACTATGTATCCATGTCTTGGGGGATTGGGTAATTCAGGCCTTGGACATGCTTAAGGGAGGAGACATAAACCTATGGCCCTAACAGAATCTTCTAGCCATCCAAGGCTAATAATATCACCTCAACCAACCATAGATGGCCTCTTGATAGTATCATTGGCCAATGATTGGGGATATTAATGTTATTATGTAGTTGGTGGAGGAAAAGATCTTTTCCACTGACCATGTTGAAATCCCCAAGGCCATAAGACCTAGATACATAATGCCATGGATACCCCGAAAAATTCATTTGTGTGGTGCTTCGAGACATTTTTCATGGCTATGTATGTATCAATTATTTCTGAAGGTCCAAATACATGGTCTTCCTCCTTACAATTAATTCATTCCCAATGCCTTGATACATGTACATACTACTCAAAATCACCTAGCGGCACTAAAATCTTCAAGGGGGATTGGATACCTATGTAGAGTTTTAGTTCTCAGCGCGTTTCAAACTCCATAGTTGAGTCCATCTTCAGGAGAAAAAATGATACCCTGAAATCCTCAATCATAGTCCAATGATACCCTCAAAAGGCCATGTGTGGTTGGTGGAGACACCTTTCTTAGCCCTACATGGATAGAATATTCCTTTAGGTCTTGAGCTTCATGAGGGTATAATTGTCTAAGAATGTTTCCTCCACCAACCACACATGGTCTCTTAAGGGTATAATTGGCCTATGATTGGAGATGTTGGTGCCATTAGGTGGTTTTAAGCAATACACATGTGTCTTGCGGTCTTGGGAATGACATTTTATAGAATAGGTTTGTTCCTTTGGCCATAAAGAAACTATTTAGGAATCTAAAGCAATTAATAATTCCATAATGCCATAAGGCACCACACATGGCTTCATAGTGTGTCAATGGAACTATGCATCCAAGTCATGGGTACTTGTGGCATTGGACATGGTCAAGGGAGGATTCATCAACCTTAGTCCCTAAATGAAACTTCTATCCATGTAGGGATAAGAGGGATACTTAAACCAACAACACATGGACTCCTTAGGGTATTATCAGCTTATGATCAATGCTGTTATTGCAATTATATGGTTTTAAGTAATATCTATGTGTGTCAGGGCCTTGGGAATGATATTCTATGAAAGTCAACTATGTTTTTGGCCATACATTAATTCTTGAGGCATTTAGAGAAACGAAGAATGCGTCAAGGAATCATGCATGATTTCATAGGGGTATCATGGCACTATATATCTAGGTTATTGGCCTTGGGGCCTTGGACATGGTCATTAGAGGACACTTGATCCTTAATCCCTAGAGGAGTATTCTATCCATCTAAGTCTAAGGATGTGGTCTCCACCAACCACACCTTTCCTCTTCATTGTATCATTAGCCTATGATTGAGAATGTAATTGTCGTTAGTTTCTTTTAAGAAGTATGTAGGTGTCTCAGGGCCTTGGAAATGGTGTTCCAGTGAAGAAAACCATTCCTTTATCCCTAACTAATTAATTGAAGCATTCAGCCGTGAACACTACCTAAAGCGCCATGCATGACATTGGAGTGGTAACTATGGCACTATGTATCTAGGTATTGGGGCCTTGGACATGTTTAGTGGAGGAGACTTAAACCTCAACACATGATATCTCAAGGGGATATATGACTTCCATATGAGCATATTAAAAAACAATCCGGAGGTCTTTTACACCAAGGACTGGTCTTAAGGCCCTGTATATGGGGGAAGAGAACCAATCCTTAGTCCCTACAGGTAAGTTTGAGGACTCAATGATTATGAATGAGACCTTATACCACTACACACACCTATATGGGGAATATTGAGCTTATCGTGGGGATATAGACATTTTTTGCAAGTTTGGAGAACCAAACTTATATCTCAGGATATAGAAATTGTCAAGGATGAAACTTGGTCCTTAGCTCCTAAGGGAAGGTTCTAGGGATTGAGGGACATGATCAAGGTAAGCAATATATTAGTGAAAGTAAACTCAATAAAAAAAAACTTGAGTTGTATAAACAATTCCATTTCCCTTTAGGCCTTTTGAATCCCTTTCCATCAATTTCATTAGTGATCTCTAACCAGTCCGACGAAACATGATTGTACTGTTGTGACCATACTATGGATATTTTCCCAAATGTCAATTTCCATACCATGCAATAGAACTATTAGTGCTTGTAATAGATGCAAAACTTTTCTTCCAACAAGTTGAAGCCATTTTTTAATCACCAGTGACTGTTGCTTTTGAATGTAACTCCAAATTTCACTTTCACTATTAATTCTCATATAGATGCAATAATATTCTTGTATCATGTTTGGAGCCATTCTTACTACCAATGATACTAATTTCCAATCATGATTCTAGATTTTCCAAGATGGTATTTTTCATACCTTACAACAAAAATATGAATACTCTCACTTGAGCATCATTTATATTATGAATTGGTGACTATAACATCACTTAAACTCTTAACATTATTTTTTTAATAATAGTGTAAATATTACCTGGATTATTATTTTTACATAGACTCGCCTACTAAGGTGTTTCATCCTTTGTATGTAGTGATCAATTGCATGGTAGCTCTTTTCTTTTTATGAATTGTGAATACGTCATTACAAGTTTGTTTGATTTCTTATTAGTAGAACTTACTAGGAGAACTCTCTTAACCCACCTACGCCACTTCATATTTTTACACAATAATGGAACCATATACATTTGTGTTGTTCTATGATGTTTATAACAGTGGAAAATTAGATGGTCTTAGACCATACTTGCACCATAGTTTTGTATGAATACACATATCTAGATAAATGTTGCACTGCCTTAGTTACTTGTAGCATTGGTACTAGTTTTCACCTTCATGTTCATGAATAGGTTCATCTTGTGGTCTTATAAAGCTTGATGTACTATTTGAAATCTCTATGTTGTTTAATAAATGTATAGGATGAAGGTTGAGTCCCTATGTAAAAGCATCTAGAAGTTCAAAAGGATGGTGGTGAAAGTGTAATTATGTTCAATGCTTATTTAAAACAAGGTTAGATCTGGTATCTTGTTCAAACATTTGGGTGCAAAACTTTACACATAGATTATACAACATGTTTATGAACTACCCTAGGAATATGATAAATAATTTTCCAAGGTAAATATTATATGTAACATAATGTTCACATGATACCTGTTCACTATCATAAAGGTGTACAATATAGGCGAGCTGCCTGAAGTTCAAAGCTGATAATAAAACATTTCAATACAGAGGCATAAATTGTGGATATTGTATGACTTAGGTTATATAAGTATTTCATTGTCACTCGAATACATAGGTATCATTGAAGTTGTACACTGCATTTGTGATATTGATTGCATCATTGCTCAATCAGATGGAAAGTTGGTCCATTTGTGGAAACTTGGTTGCTAGAAAGAGAGTTGTACATTTTTGTACAGATTCATTTACAAGTCATATCCCACTTCCACGTTAATTTCTTCACCAACCGTCATACCAACCACCACTGTCATAAAGTTCACGCCATTATCAGTCGAGCCCATGATTCAAGACATTTTCTCTACGTGTAACGGTTCCAGTAACGTATAAAACTAGAAATATATTAATAATATGACATAATAATTATGGATCATGTACTGTTTGACATGTTTACAAATTCTTTTCTATGAAATCGGGTCAAAATAACAAGCAAAATTAGTGTTTCATATCTTTTTATTCACACAGGTTGTTAAACTCTCTCACCATCTTTTTATCTCCCACTACTACATATGGTCTAATTTGCCACAAAATATCATTGTAATAGCCACGAATTTTCATCCCTCTTTCCACGATTGGGCTTTGTTTTTTTCATGGAAAGTGATTCGTGGATATAGGGACGAAAATTCCACGTCGTGGCAGTAGAAACACTTCATTGTTGCCATGTGTCAACAACACAACAATTATCATATCTACGAAAAATGAATCCTACCATGAAATTTCGTCGCTATAGAGACGAATAACTCCTATAAATTTCCACACAGATGCTGAACCTTCCATGAATCATCATCGCAGTAGCCACGCATGGATTCCAAAACTTTCGTGGCAGGTTCAGCACCTGAGTGGAAGATCTTTTATAGTTCCACGAATCATCGTCGCAGTAGCCACGCATCGATTCCCAAACGTTCGTGGTAGGTTCAGCACCTGCGTGGAAGATCTTTTAAAAGTTCCACGAATCATCGTCACAGTAGCTACGCATGGATTCCAGTAACGTATAAAACTAGAAATATATTAATAATATGACATAATAATTATGGATCATGTACTGTTTGACATGTTTACAAATTCTTTTCTATGAAATCGGGTCAAAATAACAAGCAAAATTAGTGTTTCATATCTTTTTATTCACATAGGTTGTTAAACTCTCTCACCATCTTTTTATCTCCCACTACTACATATGGTCTAATTTGCCACAAAATATCGTTGTAATAGCCACGAATTTTCATCCCTCTTTCCACGATTGGGCTTTGTTTTTTTCATGGAAAGTGATTCGTGGATATAGGGACGAAAATTCCACGTCGTGGCAGTAGAAACACTTCATTGTTGCCATGTGTCAACAACACAACAATTATCATATCTACGAAAAATGAATCCTACCATGAAATTTCGTCGCTATAGAGACGAATAACTCCTATAAATTTCCACACAGATGCTGAACCTTCCATGAATCATCGTCGCAGTAGCCACGCATGGATTCCAAAACTTTCGTGGCAGGTTCAGCACCTGAGTGGAAGATCTTTTATAGTTCCACGAATCATCGTCGCAGTAGCCACGCATCGATTCCCAAACGTTCGTGGCAGGTTCAGCACCTGCGTGGAAGATCTTTTAAAAGTTCCACGAATCATCGTCACAGTAGCCACGCATGGATTCCCAAACATTCGTGGCAGGTTCAGCACCTGCGTGGAAACATTTTCTATACCCTGCATCCATGTTCGTCGATATAGAGACGATACCTGGAAGTGTTAAAAAAAAAAATTGAATGCGACGATACAGTCATAGATTTGCTTCAGATAGACTAAAAGCACTTCTCATGAACTAGCTCTTACATCTAGAATCAAATCCTTATCAATGATTCCTTTTAGATCTACAAACAAGTCTGCTTAATGATGGTTTCCAATTCTATCAAACTTCATCAAACAAATAATCTTGCATTGTATTCCTTAAAGTAGTTACCAAGCCTTTATGATAAGCAATAACACAAATAAAATTTGTTCAAGTAGTTTTCATACTTATCCCTTTTCAACAATCAATTCTTCAACTTCAAGTTTTGTCTTTTAATGGTACAAATATTCAAACTCAAACTCAATTTGGTCAAAAAGAATAGTATCGGTCTTCATGTTATAACTGATGTTCTCCCATAACACTATTCAAACTCAACTTCAATTTGGTCACAAAGAATATGCTCGTCCTTCAAGTTATATCACAATTCCTTCAAATATGCTATCAATATGTTTCAATGCTTTGCAAATTGTTCTTCTTCAAGCTCAGATTTCACATCCTTGTGTCCTTTGAATAATCACAAGGCTTAAACAACATTTTGCAATGTATGAGCTCGGTCTTACAAAGAATTATACCTTAGCTCTATTCACTTCTTCAGAATGTCTATATGCTTCTGTAATGGTATATATTTAGATGCTTAATAAAACTTTCTCAAAGTCATTTATCATCAAACTTTTCATGATCTTGTAAACAACAAACACAGTCCTAGATAGATATCTGAAGAACTTGAACTAAATGTATAAACATGAAGAATTGTAAGCCCCGGTCTTAAGCACATGTGGATAGCAGTTGAATTGTAAGCCCCAGTATCTTGCATTAAAGCAATGACATGATAAAGTTTTACTTTAAACCCCTACAAGGAAATAAGATCACAATTCTACTTGTCATGAATACCCTATAGGAAACAATTGTTCCACAAATTCTATCATTTGAAGTTTGCAATGCTACGGTTTTCTATTATCAACACTCACTGCATTTTTTAACAAGCAACTCTTTGTAGGCTTATTGAATAGAAAATAAATAGAGTGGAACCAATCGTTGAAAATATTTCTAAATAACTTTGAAGTCAATTGGTATAATCAATGTTACCTCTACCAAAGCCCTTGTTTACCAAGTATCCTAGAAGCACACTAAGCATTTATCAACAAACAATTATTTAAGTTACAACAAAGGAATCCAACCAAAATAAATTCTAACTTGTGCGGATATGAAAAAAATGGGAAGCAACGCACCAAAAAGAATGTACAGAGAAGGCATGTGCAAGTTGAATGCAGAACCCCAAAACTACATCACGCCACAAGATAACAAACTTGCAAAATACTTGAGCTAGGGCACAATAGAAGAGCCCAACTTAGCTTCCATGTTAGAGGCCACTTGATCCAATGAATGCACCAACCCAACAAAAACCAAAACAAATAAAGATCCCAATTGCAAATTTTGATGAGCTGCATAAATTTTCACTGTCAAGTGCACTTTATGTAAGAGGATTTGCCAAAAATACCATAGAACTATATAGGCACCACATGCAAATAATGAAATTACCATGCACTCAAATGGGAAGATGCATTCACTTAAGACCAAAAAACTTCAAAAAAAGACAAATTACACAATTTTACATGTAGCACAACCATGTTTACATCTCCCATGCAAATATTTTTGAATCCATACAACACTTCATGGAGATGGCATTTTCTCCATAATCTATTGCCGTCTTCTCATGTGACACATGAAACTTCTCTGCACTTGCTGTTACCCAGAATTTCATTTGATTTCATGCCACCTTCTATATGTTTTCTAGCTACATATGCAATCACACACAAATCAACATCATCACGTGTTTTCCCACGGTGTCTATATCTCATTTTATGATCAGTTCTGGATGAAATCTCTCCACTAAAATGGTTTAGTCTCAATCAAGGGCTCCCAATTTCATTGAATTTCCTGTCTGAAGGCCAAGGCATGATACAATTAGAGGAATCATTCTATCTTCAAATGGACCATCTTCCCTCAATTGGAAGCAAAGATCTGGTTCATTACCAGTGGGCAGATCACTTGCAGCCCCCCTCAGGGGACTCACTACTAGAAGATTCCCTAAATCGAGATGACCCTAATTTCATGTCAATGGAAAAGACCAGGTAATCAATTGGGTGTCGAGCGAGGAAGAATGAAGATCATTGTCACAAGTGAGACTTTATCATATTCTTTAGTTTTCCCAAGTTTTCTATATTTTTCAACTCACCAATTTTTTTGAAATTTTAAGGTCTGAATTTATACTTGATGAGTTTTGCTGATTTTCTCTCAATTTTTCTAATTTTCCAAGTTGATGACCCGTGCCAACTTTTTGCCAGTTTTTTGTTTTGCAACTAGGGTTTCATGTGGTGATTTTTGGTGTGTGAAGGCTTCTATACTATCTTACGAGTCTTGTCTAAAGGAAGGTGCCAAATTTGGAGTGTGCCACATCCCAACTTTGGGTTTCCCAATCGCCATCAAAACTCCAACTTTCGGTAACCACCGGAATTTCTATAGCTTGCAATTTGTATATCATGTTCCCAAATTTTCCTATGGTCCATGGGGATGATTTTAGCCTAGGTCACCTAAGCATTAATTAAATAATTAATGGATGGATGAAGTAAGATTCCTAAGGGTGAATTTGAGGAATTAAATTGATAAGGAGGGTCCCCCATGAAGTTATTAACCCCCAATTCAAGTGATAAGGTGATTTATTAATTAATTGGGGAAATTTTGAGGCATTACACCTTATTAATTAATTAATTACTGGATAATTAATTAATTGCTAAGTTAAATTATTTATAAGTGGTATTATTTTCATTTAAATAATTATTGCTAATAAATGTGCGAAGTGGTTGATGACTTGGCCAGGAAATTCGAATTGGTAAGTGAGGCAAACTTGCCTAAGTGATGAAACTCAGAAAATCAAGGAATTACTTGGAGTAGAAGTCAAGTAAGCACTAGAGTCCAAAAATGTTGCCAAACATGAGAAAAGAGGAATATTTCAGGAAAAGCAACATAAATCTAGAAAGCAGGAAAGTATGAAAATCAAGAAAGTTCAGAAAAGAAGGAAAGTCAGAAAAGGAGGAAAAAGGAAGGAAAGCCAAAGCAAAGCAAGCAAGGAAAGTATGTCCACTCATGGGTGACCTATTATCACATGTCACCAAGCTAAGTAACTTGCTCAACAGGTCAACAGAAATTCTATTTAAGAAGGTTTCCAACTTCATTCAAGAACTTTTGATCATTTATGTTTTCTCATGAGAGCTTTGATGCTTCTCTAGTTGAGTGATGTGCCTCAACTGTGCTTCTTGGGTGATGTGCCCCAAGGCCCATAGTTTCCAGTGAGTGTTGTACAGGTCCATATCAAGATCTTGTAGCCATTAGCATATGCTTCCAGACTCCATTGAAGATCCTCAGTTATTTGGAGAACATGATTCCTCTAGCAGTGATTCTACAACTAGTTTTGGTGAAGATTCATCCATTGAAGAAGATAGACCTTGGGAGTGCGCCCAAGGGCTGAATGAGAGTTGGTACAGCCATTTTTTCAGACATCAGAGGTTTACAATATCAGTAACCAGCTTCAGATCAGATCCATACTTCTCTTCTCACTCATTCTCACATTCACAGCTAAATCTAGAGGATTTTTCCCTGAAGGAGAGGGATTACTTAGTGAATGCGCCCCAGTCAAGTTCAGAAGCTCAGTAAGCAGAAAATTACAGTCATATGAACTGTAGATGACCCGATCCTAACTCCATAGTAGATCCACAGTAATCTTCTAATTCTTCTCTTCATTCTCCATCAAATGTAATGAATATTTAGCCTGTGAGGCACTATTGTTTTGGAAGGCAGTTAAATCAATAGAAGAAGAGTTCTGATATGTTATTTTCGACATGTACCTATTAATTATATTATATCAGAGCCTTATTTAATATCATAACAGATTTTACCATTTATTGGAGCAGTTTGATGGATTAAAATGCAAGACTAGCTAGTTAGGTGCTTATTCTAGACTAGTTTCACCACTTTTACTGCCAAATCCATTATAAGTAATATTTTTACATTCTGTCAGTTGGATCTGGTCCTTAACTCAGTATAGTACCCATATCAGTCCAAAAAATCATATTTTGAAATACTTTAGACCTTTCTTGGAAAGTTAAGAAAAATATTAGCTCAGCAATCCCGAGAGAATCCAAAAACCCCAATTCTTCCCAAACTCTCCCAAGCATGTTAAATTACCTTTCTGAGCATAACCAGAAACCCATTGAATGTTATAAATCCTATTAGCCTTCCCGATCTAGTTTTTATATGCGAATGTACCCAGGAAGCATTGCGGTAGGCTTCAGCAGTGTTGATGTCCGAAACATAAATGGTCTCTGTGCTTTGTACAAATGATCCAATTTCCCACTGTCTAAGTTGCTGCTACACATTTTCCCATATAAATTCCAGAACTGAAAGTTCATCTTACCAAACTCAGTTTCAAGTCTCCTTACTCGTCATTGACTTCTTGCTCTGTTCGGTGAATTGATTAAAAAATGGACAAGTAAATTTAATTTAAAATTCTGAACTTGAGTTAATGTCTTGGATGAATCTTTCCAAGGATATTACATTGTAAAATACCACAATGCCCAGATTGTTCATAAATACCACAATTTGATATTAATGAAGTAGTGAATACTCAACTGTGTAGAATAAGTTTTGTAGGTGACTGCTAATGTCTCCTTCAAACTCAAAATGTACAACCAATAAGTTCTTAACACAGGCTCTTTGGTAAATTCAAAACTGCCATATCAACAGATTATAATGAGTTACAGTGACAAGCAAACAAAAACGATAAACCAATATTCAGTAACATGTAATAAAATAAACATATATATCATATAACAAAAGGAGAGATTTAGTTGAAGATACCAACCTCGGTGTGAAACCATTCTTGAAAATATACTCAGAAGTGTTACTTTCAGAAAAGACTGTGTGTTCCTTGGAGAGGCCAGTCTTCTCTAGGAACCAGCTGACCCTTCAAGAGGGTTTGTACAAACCAGAGAGAGAGAAATGACTGGAGTTGATTAGGTCAATGAATTAAACATCAACAAAGTTACAAAAATTATAAACTTCAACCAAGTCTCAGCAGAAGAGAAGTGATTATCAGCACACCATAACTGATCGCAGGTGATCACAGTCAACTTCTCTATAAGACCAAAAATTCAACAAGGTGGTATATAAAAAATGGAGGGTAAATGACCGCATTAACCACAAGTCAAAGACAAGGTACCACAAGTCCAATAATAACTCAATCAAGGTGGGGAAGGTACTTTAAACAAAAAATGAGATCTGAAGTGTGGGTACAAATATAAACAATGGTCATAAAATAAGAAAATATAAAAGATGGTCATAACATAGGTGTGGCTAGTATAAGACCCATGACCCTTAGAACCAAGGGTATGCTCCAAATGTGGCCAAACAACCATAGTACTCTACAAGAGAAAAACTTCAACAAGGTGGTTTTAAAAAAGTTACTCAAGGAGGTTAAATGACCCCATTAAACACCAGTGAAAGAGAAGGTGCCACAAGACCAATCATAAATCAATCAAGGTGGGGAAGGTACAACCAGTCATATCTCTCTCAAATGTACAGTCGTTCTATATAACCTGAAAGTTCATCATCACAGTATGAGGAAGGGTCATGGGATGCCAAATAAAAATATCCCTCATTTCTCTCTATGCAATCCTGAAAGCATCACATAACAGATAAGTACCTTGTACTATAGAAAATAAAATCCACATGTTAACATAATTTTGATCTCTATCAACTTCAGCACTCCTCTATGGTCCCTGTGCTGAAGTTGGTCCTCGAGATGTAATGGGCAATAATATTATAACATAATTTTCATCTCTTTCAGTAACAGTTGATAAAATAAACATATTTATCATACAACAATAAGAGAGGTATAGTTGAAGATCTCCACGTTAACATTTAACCAAAAATCAGATATGAAGTTTGGTACTATTTCTTAATAGTGCTAAAGCAACAGTAAAATATTTTACAAAATAATTTTGATCTCTATCAACTTCAACACTCCTCTGTGGTCCCTGTGCTGTAGTTGGTCCTCGAGATGTAATGGGCAATAATTCTATAGCATAATTTTCATCTCTTTCAGTAACAGTTGATAAAATAAACATATTGATCATATAACAATAATAGAGGTATAGTTGAAGATATCCATGTCAACATTTAACAAAAAATCAGATCTGAAGTGTGGTACTGTTTCTGAATAGTGCTAATGCAACAATCAAATATTTTACAACATAAATTTGATCTCTATCAACTTCAGCACTCCTTTGTGGTCCCTGTGCTGAAGTTGGTCCTCGAGATGTATTGGGCAGTAATCAAATTATAAAGAGTGATGATCATCGAAGTCATGATGAACATATCTAATATATCAAGTATAAAGAGAATCAATTTTTCAGACTAATATATCAACATGCAGCACATACAGGAGTGATGATGTGTTAGAAAGCACAGAATTTGAGTATTAAAATACAAAATAATTATAAACAAGCATACAATGACTTGTGATGACATTTAAATTTAAAATTCAAATTCTACGAAAATAAAAGATATAAATGGGAAAATTGCTAAGAGCATCACATAAAAGATAAGTACCTCGTAACTAAACCAAAAAAAAGTTATCGATGTTACATACTAACAATGTTTCATACTAAAAACATCGATATCCATCAAAATACAAGTCATGAACTACTTTTTCGTTGATTTCAGTTTTTTTGCATTGAAAAAACTTGCAAGTACAGTATCACAATCATCAATTGGCGCAATATTTACTGCGATATATCTTATTATTGTTTGTGTTTCCATGCACTCACTTATGCCACTTCTTGTACGTCGCTAAGCAGGGCGTGGAGGCAGTTCTGTAGGGGTGTGAACTGCAACAACGGAAAGGAGGTGCATATATATGTGACATTCAATTATTATTGAAATAAATATTTCATTATTTTGATTAAAATTACAATATTTCTCTTTACCAGTCTCTGTAGATGTGACAACTGAGGTGCTAATTGAAGGTATAGTTGCTTATCCTTGCAGTTCATGCTCCTGAGCTCCATGTTCTTCCATTGAAAGAAGAAAATTTATAAGTTTAGGTCAGGAAATATATATATCTAATACTAGTATACTTTTCTATTTCCAAAACATACATACCAGAATGGACACTATGCTCCACACTATCATGGGACATGTTCACCCAAACATCAACTTGTACTTGCTGAGTACCGCTAGATTCACTGCTATGGTTGCATTGTTGCTTAACAACAAACATAAATTTTTAGTTATGGGTGATATAATCAGAAGTAGTGAATAGACTTTAATAATATACTACAATTGGTGATATACCTGCATTTGTGTCATTGGGGAGATTGGAGTCTGCCCCAAGCTTTTCCGATGTTCAACCACACTTTTAAAACCAAAATTGAAACCAAGCTTTAGGTCTTCGTCGGTGGCAGCAGCTTGGAACGTATTTCCCTACAATGCATGACAACACATTTTAAAATTTCTAGTATCGAAATCAGATATTTGTTTGGTACTGTTAAATAAATATTCCCAACAATTAATCATTTAATAATTACAATTCCTGCTTTTAGTTTTCTATAGCCACCCTGGCCCAGTCTATGTTGCCCATGATTTTCCATTCTAGCCTTGGTTTCTTTGGAGGTGTCATGCATCCTATATATGAAAATTTTCAAAAACCTTATATATCAAAAATATTACTTAAAACAAGAAAGAAAAAAACAATTGAGCTTATTTCAGTAAAAAGATGATATATGTTGTACCTTGCTTTACCAGGCTGTGGTTGTTTTCCTTGTCTTTTTTGCAATTTCTCCTTTGCATCATCTATCAGCGCTTTCCACTCTTTCTCAGGAACCATGGGAGGGCGCTCATGCCTGAGTTCAACTTGCAATCTTTCCCTATATTGGGCCCTGGTATATTTCAAATTCTCACCAGCTAACCTTACAACAACTTTCCTGTTGAAAGTATTGTCGAACAAGTTGACCATTTGGTCAATCAATTCATCTCTCTTACTACTATCTTGGCTATTCCACCATGTGTGAATGGTGGGGCCAAACAGTTCCAAGGCTTTGTCATTCAAATGCCTGTAGAAGACATTGTTTCCTGCAAAAAAATGTAATCCATTAATTTATAATAATTTCAACGTATATCTATTTCAATTTCATGATTAAAATAAAAAATAATTAATGGATAAATACCAGCAATTTTTTGGATCTTGATAGGAACACAAGAGTCATCCACCAGAAAGTTGAGATCTAGTTTTCCGGTGCTTTTAACTCATGCTGCACCCGGAAAAGTTTTTTGGTTGTCTACAATACATTCATCTCCAGAGTCATGTGGAGTCCTAGGCTCCGTCTCATCATGCTCCAGAATGGCATCATGATCCGGCATGGCATCATGCTCTCTCTCACCAGTTTCGTCATCAATGGAATCAAGGCCAACTACATGAGTGCCAAAAAGCCTCATCGGTACATTGATTCTTTTTTGTTGCATTGGACCATCACTGCTACCTATACTTGTCGCAGCAGGTTCTGTAGTCACAGGTCTTAAAAAAACCTACAAACAATAAACTTTACTTTATCAGATCACTTGGAATGATAAAAAACATAATATCAGATATGAAATCACAACATAGCTTAAAAACAATTGTGAAGATACCACTTACCCCATAAGACTTTATAAGCTCTTGTAGCTCTAGAATCTTTGCCTTGTTCTCCTATGACAAGGGCCTTTGGCGAGCCAAGGAAAACATTTCACAATTTTCCTTTTTCAAGGCTACTCTAAAAGTGTGCATTGGGTCAGTGGAATAGAAAATCTCTTCCTCAAACCCCTCATCACCCAGAGCATGTGCACGTGACTAAATTAATCAAACAATAAATTAAATTAAGCAATATAATTTTAACATCATTCAAATTTTGATATTGTAATGAAGATTAAGTTACTATTCTGCACTAACACTTACATGACGCGGTGTTATGATCGGTAAGTGTCCACGATGAACTGTCGCCGTGTAAGTAGCAGGTGCCTTTCCATGGTCCTGAATGAACAAGTAATCCATCATAACGTCAGAAAAATGAACCAGTAATCCATCATAAGCTCAAAAAAATGTGAATGTACTAAATCGAAACATTTAGTTATTTTACTAAACAATTACCTGATGGGCCACAGAGTGTGACCTTCCATGGTCACCCTCGACCATGGAAGCAGTAGGTGCCTTTCCAATGGAGCCACACCAACACAATAAATCAATAAATAAACGTTTACCTCAGACTAAATAATTGTAACATAAAGAAAAATGAGATATTGCATTAATATTGATTTTTACCTTAGAAGTAGAAGATACATGTTCTGCTACATGGCCATGAGCAGACTCCCACCACAGTTTAATAAGCATGCTTTCATAGGGAAATATTAATAATAAGCACGGAAAAAGTGAATGCTAATAGTGAAAATCGGAACATCTTGTTATTGTAGTCATATTTATTTACTATATTTAACATTTACCTGACGAGGTGTAGATTCTGACCTTCAACAGTCACCCTGGACTGTTGGAGAGGCATGTGCTTTTCCACTGCCGCCACCCTAAAAAAACTTCAATAGTCAATAATTGCATCAAAAACAAAAATGAGATATTCATAGCAGTGTAATCACCATGTAATCACATGGAAATATTCATAATAAGCATGAATAAAGCGAATGGCAACTGTGGAAATCAAATGTTAACAGAAAAAAATGAATCATTTAGTTATTGTAGTCATGTTTAGTTACTACTTTTAGCATTTACCTTATGAGGAATATTTGTTGACTGTCCACAGTTCCCCTGGACCGCGGAAGCCACATCTATTCTATCTAAGTTGTAATCGATCAACAACTCTTCACCTGCAAGTATTGTTTTTATTGCACATACAAATATACGATGATGTTCGCGTGCTTCGAATTTGCAATTTGGTTGCTTATTTGTTGTCACTGGTCGTGTACTATTTATAAAGCCAACAACGTTTCTGGACGCTTTTGGTCTCCCATCAATATACATAGTCACCCCTTTGTTTTTATTTTTTTCTGCTATTTGAATATAATTCACGGCAACTCCATATCTCCACATACTTCGAGTATATTGGACCAAGATCAACTAGTTATTGTATCTGTATAGTGGTCCTACATACTCCATAAATTCGGTTACAGTGCCATAGCGGACCATTATTCCATCCATGGAAAATAGCCCCAATCCATGTAAGGATGAAGGAGCGATGCGATACATCCTCCCTTTGATGAGGAAATCTGTGTCCACTTGAGGTAGCATATTAGGTACCCATCGTTGCACTAGATGTTTATACCTCAATGGAAAATCCATGTCTCCTATGCTCTCAGCATCATAATTACATGACCCACTGTTGGCAATAAAATATTTCATGCGTGTATGAAATCTTTTCATTATCTTTTCAAATCTAGTTGATATAAAACCGGTAGATCTAGTACAACTCGTCTCACTTTCAACCTCTCTGAGTATATATTCATCATCACTTGAGGAAGATAGATCTGACAGATACCTATTTGGTGATACCTACACTCCATAAAACAAGAATAAACAAGACGATCCTTTCTCTCTTCTTTGAAAGTACACATTTACTTCCCTCAAATCTGAGGCTTAGGAGGGACATGCCTAACCCTAGTGGATGTAGGAAGTTAACTAGTATATCACCCAGTTTTGGTCCTTCCAACACTGCTAGGCATATTATTGGCAACCTACCCTCTTTCTTTGAATGGCATATTTTTGGCATCCTACCCTTCATTTTTAAAATTTACATGCTGGTATTTTATGCTAATGCATATGAAAATTGTTTGTTAGTGAACTGTTTGGAAAAATCACTCAACTAAGAAACATTAATTGACTATACCAGCCCAACAAACCATAACTACAATGAGAGGGTCCACTCAGGAGTACATTGTATCAGTGTTCGTAACTGTTTCATGTCAATACATCTTAACCAAATAATTTGTAAAATACTACAGCAGAGAACGCAAAATACATCAGCTAACTTAGGTGAAATATTACACCTTAGACATGTTGGAAATTTCAAATCCATGCAAATTGGCACTCAAAAGGCCATGAGAAATTTGATTTTCAAAGACTATTTTTAGACATTATGTGTATTGTTATCACCTAAACTATAGTTACCCCTATGGATGTATCCACTCATGGATGGCAATAGGGAAGGGAAACTCAAAAGGTGCAACCACGATCACCTCGACCTCCAATATATGGTTGTCACGCCAGTCGAGGCAACCTTCACTTTATGTTATCTAGCCCAGACAACAAAGGGGGAGACTCGATCTACTCCCGACAGGAGAGATCAAAACCAAGACACCAAATCAAGTTAATTCTAAGTGAAGTAAGGTGTATGGTTTATCCTAGACCTTAAGATGAAGTCACAAGACAAGTGAGGGGTTCAATAAGTATAGCTTTGGTTCATTATTTATGTGAAAGTGACTTATGATTTGTGAAATCCAAGATTGATGTACTAGTTCAATGTGACAAAATCCACTGCCTTGGGAACCGTGTCCACTGTAGGGTAGTTTAGGGGTTGAATTGGGGCTAACTAGTACAAGTGACAAGCTTGATCATGATACATGATGACATCCAAGGGTTTAGTTCACCACACAAGGATCAAACCACAAGTTAATCCAACAATCTAGGAAAGTCAAATTGACTTGGAGAGAGACCAGTGCCTTGGGAATTGGGATAATGGAGTCAAAGTGTAGTTAACTTGTGATTGATAGCTCCTATTGTATGAGACAAGTGGGCAATTAAAGTCTTGATGGATGAATAGGTCTAGATCTAGGTTTGACCTAAGTGGACCACAATCCCTTAAAACAAGGAATGTTATCCCCGAGGAAAGATTTTATGAAGTGACACACTAGACCTAGGTTTTGAATTATGCTCATTCCAAATCCACTAAAATCTCAAGTACCCACATCCTAGAAGTGGGCCAACTCACTTCTCCAAGGTGGTGCGACTTTACCCAAGGAGGCTAAAAAGTGGGATAAATCAATCAAGACAAGTCCAATGGCATCCAAAATTTAGATCCAAGTAGGTTGATTAGGTGAGGGTGTGGATCTATAATTTCAAGGCAATCCGATGGCTAGATCTTACTAGATCTGAGTTTAAAGATACCAAGTGGTCCAAAATGGGGATTAAATCCCTTAAAATGTGGAGTAGGGCCCACAAGGTAGAAATCAGAAAAGTGACCATCTGGGGGTAGCTTATTGGATGTGTAGATCACGAATCAAGTGGAATCTCAACTACCCACGTACTAAATCTAGGTCAACCCACCCAAACTAGGAAGTGTGCCCTTGCTTGGAGAAGACTAAATGCCTTGGGAAGAGGATCAAATTGAGGCCAATCCTCACCAAACTATAGATCCGGGATGTCGTGGATACTATAGAGGTGGGTTTTAAATATCTTACCCAAGAAGCCACTAGATCTTAGTAGATCTGAAAAAATGTAAAAATGGGGGTTTTGATTAATTAGGGTTTTAAATGTTTTAGACAAGTGGATAGATCATGGAGATAGAACTTACCTTGAGATCATACCTGAGTGATGAAGAGAGATGCTTTGATGTTGAAGAAGATTCCCGCAGAGATCAAATGAGAGATTGTTGATTTTGCTTGCCAAATTGATGCCCTAGCCGACAAGTGCGCCCTCCTCTACCTGTCAACCCAAGGAAAATCGATTTCAATCAAAGAGGTCAAGTATGAAGGAAATACAAGTAAAATGCAATGATAACATAGAATAGAAGGTCCTGGGACAGTAATACTCCATGTTACCAACGAAGAGATCCAAAGAAGAAGTAGGGAGAGTCTTCCCCTACCAATACTTCCTCCTCAAAGCAAATCGACCTCCACTTGTAGATGCAAAAACGTGGTACAAAAGATATGGCAAACAAGATCTCCAATAACTCAGTGCAAAGGAAGAACCAACGAACGAACACCAAAAACATTCACCACAACACTTGAGATAGATACAATAATAATTTTCTATTCCAATAATCCAGAGCCACCAGTCCCTTTAAAAATGAGAAGTTCTCTTCTTTAAATAGGAAGGAGAGGCATCAAAATCCTAACCACTTTTTGAATGAGTGGCTAAGATTAAAAGATACAAATGTCTAATCAATGGTTGAGATGAGCTCAACAATAAAATACATGGATCACTAATAAAATATAACATAAGTGGACAAAATCGCCCTAGGAGAGGGGAATCCCACCAAATCATGATGACAAAATATAATAAGAAGCTCATGGTGGGTTCAAGGGGTAATTTTAGCCACCCTTGATCAATCCCCATGGCACAATAATAATAGAATAGTCATCAATATACCAAATCGTGCCTCTATGGACAAATCGTAGGCCTCAAAAGACCTCAGAAATCATCAGAAAGTGCCATAAGTGATGGATGCGGGTCCCGATGAAGCTGAAACTGCTGGAGGAGGTGTGGAAGACATCAATCCATCATCAATGATCATCCCATGCCAAGAAATTTTCTTAGTAGCCAAAATCGAATTCCTCAATAGCCATTTCTACCAATCCTGAAATGCCTCGGGAAGCGTGAAACTGCCCCAAACTGCCTCCTGGAGTGCTTGCACTGTCAAGGTGAGGGCACCAATGTGTCCGGGACAAGGGTAATATGGTAAAAACAAGTGGCTGGACCACCCCCTCCAAGCACAGCGCCCTAGGTCAACCAGATAAAAATCACCTCTACTCTGACAGGGTCTCCGACAGACCAAAACTGCACTGGGATAGCCTACTGAGGCTCAATCATCACTGTAAATGCCCGAAACTGAAAACAGACTGTCTCATTGGACTCAAAAGGTCCAAATCTTTCCAAAATGTGTACTCATACACCATATGAATCTTTGCATGATCATATAATATATCCAATATACCGGAACAGGTCAAATAATAATAATCTATAAATGATCAAATAATGCTGTAAACCATGAATCATAGTCATAAACCTGTATCTGATGCATAGAACCATCATGTACATGTACATAGACCATATATCATCTATCCATATCATCACAAGGTCCAATCATCTCATGTCCTATGGTTGACCTTGGTCAAACTAAGTTTGACCAAGTCAACATGACCAAATATAACTCGAACCATCATCAGAATCTGCTGCAAAGTGTCAAAGGTTAATCCATGCTCTACAACTTATTCAAATAACAATTATAACATACAGTAATCATTACTAGCAATCTAAATCCAAATATATAATGTCATTAATTATTATTATTACTCAGACTAGACTTTCAAGACCATACTCACTTCATAACTGTGATCAATTTGCTACTGAATGGTGAAGGCTAAAATAACTGGCTAGGCTAAGGGATGACTTGACTGACTTATCATTGTGACACTTTGGCAAAGGGAAAGGGAATACACACCATAGTATATACTGAATGAGCAACAACACAGGGAATGGCGATGTCTCACAAATGGATGAGTTGTTCAAAGAGGGTTTATTCACCTTTAACAGATGCGCACAATCCATAATACAAATGAGGCCAGAAATAATTTAGATATAGCATTTAAGTTCCATTGCTTTTTGGGCCTGAAGTTTCCATATCCTTGATCTATGTGTGTTTATAAACACATTGCATAGATTTACATTTATTTTAGGCTTTCTACTGCAGGTGTGTTTTTAAGGCACTTGTTTACCTGAGCACTTCTAGGTGTGTCACAAACAGCTTGTTTACCTAGGTATTTACATTTCCAAAATATATTTTCATGGCCATTTTCATTTGGCATGCCTTTCATTCATGTGTGTTGAAAAACACATTGCATGAATAGGCTTTTCATACAAGATATAACATTTCATTTTCCAGATTTTGTATTCATGGCAGCACTAAAAGTTTTAGGTTTATCCTCCACAAATTTAGTGACTGGGGGGAGTTCACAAGGAACTCCAACTCACCATAGGTAATTTTTGTCACCAACTCAGAGCCGAGACACAATAAACAGGGAAGCTCATCCAATACATAGGCTATAGTGGAGAAAAGATCCTCCATGTCACTAGTCAAGTAGTAAGTCAAGGTGATAAACTGAAAGGTAGGCAATGGATGGATGAAGACAATGAATAATGGAGCCAACACTAGCAAGCCAAGGTATGGTGGAATGATCACCTCTATTCTCCTTAAGGAGGGTAAAACCAATGAGTATGAATAATGAACTTCTAAGTCTGAGTAGGGACAATATAATATATATGATAAGATCAACTAGGTCCACATATCTATATGATTGCCAGATCATGACATTAAGTGCTAAGACATGCTATAAGAATAAATATAAAAGCAATATAACCATAACACAATGATATACCTGCTGATTTATATACCTGAATGCTCATCATCTGAACCATCATCTGTCCTCTGAAACTGCTACTGCAACTCTGGGCACTACTGACTGCTCTGTACAAATGGTATAATGGCTACATCGGTCATCTCTCTGAGTGTCCTGAGACTCAGTCATGGCATGGGGAATATATACTGTTGTCCAAAATCTGATAGTGATCCAATATAGATGCTCATCTCAGCATCTCAATGTAAGGGAACTGGCTGAATAGTGTACTGGAATCAGAAAAATAATGTATGATAGCCCGGCTACTATATATGTGATAACATGTATATTGATTTTCCGACTATATTGGTTTTTTTTTTTTAAATAATAAATTTCAATCAAGAATGAGCGTATCCATCAACCAATCAGGAGGACCAAACCAGAAAAATGTCAACCTGAGAGCAGTCCCTAGTCGGTCACTATGTTGAAGAAAATTCAACACTACCAGTTAGGTCAATGTTCTAATACAATTTTCAGTGACATGTAATGTAAGATAAACACATTAATCACAAAAAGGGGGTAACACACAATATCAAGAGAACTAGGCCAAATGTAGACAAGGAAAAAATATTGGTTTTAAGAAGCTTTCGAACATTGGGTTTTTACTCTATAAGCCTTGAAGTACTCACTATATCCAGCAAAAACACACTTCGAAATGGAGGATTTCAATTCAGTCCTTTTCTCCTCGATAATATGAATATATACAAAGCAACCAAAAAAACAGTACTGTGACACCTAGGGTTTATCACTAATGAAATCTTCTTATACTGTTTTGTTCTTCAATACACTATCAAGATACCTATTCATATATGCTCCCATGGTCAATTTCCACAAATTTCTCTCTTAACTATTTATGGTAAATTCACTTGCTCCTAAATCTATAAAACAAGTTGTCAGTGGGTTTTCTAATAAAAAATAGTTTCCTGTAATAGCTACCAGAATGTACTTTCAGATTCAATTCACGAGTCTAACGTGTGATTTTTCATTTTTATTAGTTGTAAAATGAATTTTGGGCATCCCATGCCAACTGTGGACAATGGAAGTCAATGAACATGATTTATACCTCACATCTAGGTAGTTCTGGGCCCTATAATGACAAGCTACAACAGTAATTAAACATATATGGGTAATGTTTTGAACATTAGTAGACACGTTTCACCTTCTACCTCATCATTTAGTTCTGGGCCATTTTTGTGGATGTGAGGTAGTTTTGAGTGCAAATTAAGACTATCCATTTCTTCTTACAACATGAGACGCTTGCAAAATTTGAGGTATGGAAAGGCTAAGAGAAGAAATAATGGGTGTGTTGAGTGGAGTTTGGACCTCATAGCAATAGTAAACCTCCAATGTTTCATGCTATAGAATTGGATAACATCAACTATTGAGGACTTTGAATTGATTGTACCAAGGCTGATTTCCTCCCGAATGTTGTTATTTATTTCTTTATCCTAATGGTATCAATGACCTTTTTAATAGACTGTTATTAAGGTTTCTATGCCTCCAGATAACTACAATATATGCCAAATAAGGGGATCACTCTAGTCTCCCAGGCAAGCAAACAACCAAAGCATGCCACCTCAACACCTGATAGTCAAAATCATAGAGGTCATTGACATTACCATTAGGATAAATAATTAAATAACAACATTCGGGACCAATGTGTTAGTTGCAATTAAATGTGTGGGGAATGTTATGTAAGACCCTCAAACAACCCTTACACACCACACATTCAAATCCTTGACAATTTAAGCCTTAAGTTAAGTGAAATCAACAAGAGATATAAGTGTTGGAAACAACCAAACCATGACTAACCATTATGGAAAACATCTTAAAGTTATTATGACTTTCAATAGTAAGATCTAAAATTTTTTATGACTTTCTTTACAATCTTCATGACAATCTGAATGGACAGGCCCCACTCATAGCCAAATACTTTTGAGATATTTAGAAATCATCGGAGTATGGTGGACCAAAAATTTCTCGATAGGCGTTGTCTTCATTGCACCATGCCTTTGAGTAAATAGACCTCTGAACCACGCGTCTATTATGATGCATGTAGACATCTATGCGGGTTTTGACAAGCCATTTTTTATTGTGTTTAATGTATTACCCAAGGATTTGATCCTCAGTAATCTTTGTCTACAAAATATCTTTGACCTATTCGAGAGACTCTCCAACTCCTTGTTTCAGATTATAAATAGCAGCTGGTGATAATGTTGCTAGGTTGATGTCAAATGACTGCCACCAGTGTCTTGTCCAATCAGAGATGTAGAATGTAGGATCCTCATAGATTTGTGGAATTTGAAGTCCAAACTTTAGCATGGTATAATATGTTCTATCTGTATTTTCTTTTCTCAAGAATTTCCACCATAATTTTTCATATTTTTCATAAGTGTGTGTAGTACTTGGAAACTGGAGACTAACATCTTTATGTGGCCATGCTTCCAAAGAACGTATCCGGTTAATACAGTAGTATTATTGGTCTATTCGTATCTCGGGGTGACGTGTAGAGCCCTCTGTTGAGATTAAGGTAAGATCATGGTATAGTTTTGTTAACGAATTGCTTGCATCGGCTGCTTTTCTTAGGGAGTTATTGTAAATCATCTCTGGTACAATACTGGGTCCCATAGGCATTCTTCTGAGTTCTGGCACTAGTCTCATAAAAGCGTCATCCCTGTAAGTTAGCATCTAACACTTCAGTATGTCTCAACTCCCACCTAGGTTTCCAGTCTTGCATATAATCCAACCACATCATATTATCATCAATAGTATAGTTCTGATGTTTTCCATTGGTCCAAGCAAAGGTTTCCATGTTTACTTGTGGGTTATGGGCCTCGAGCTCACTTGCACCAGGCTAGCTTGTTTCAGGCCCGCTTGTTAAAAATTAACAGCATTCTTCTGTGTCAAATATTCTCTTATTAGTAACCATTGTGAATCAAATATTCTCTTATTATTCATTGACACATTAAAACACCTTAGATCTAAGCCCGAGGTGAATCAAGATTCAGAGTCAAATCACTGTGGATAGTACCTTGTAGTTGCAATCAAATGTGTGAGGAATACTATAGACTCAGGGAGCATCGCCTAAATACTATGTGCAGATGGTTGTGAAAGACAAGCCATGATTGATGCTTAGGAGGCCTGTTATGTGCTATAAATATGCACATTGTATCAATTTTTATTTCAACCAAGTAATATGAAATGAGTCTCCCAGGAAAGCAAACAACCGAAGGGTAAAAGGAGATAATCTGAGCAAAGTTTGGCATTGTCAAGATGTCTCAGCAGATGCAAGGGGGTCATTTGAATAGGCGAATGAAGAGGTGAGAGTGAACAGGAAGCAGGGTAGGCAGGATTGGGAATTACCAAACCGTCACTATGGTGAATTAATGAGAGACCTAGAGTAGGTGATGCCCTAACGAGGTGAGCACCAAGGAGGGGATTGCTGAAGACAATGATGAGGATTGCGGAAGAAGGTGACAAAGTAGTCTATGTGACAAAATAGTCTTAATTCCAAGCAAAATTTTCGAAGCATTAGACTACTCTGTGAACAATCTAACATAGAGGTAATTTATAGCAGGTGAAACTGATGTGAGTCTGTTTTTAATAACATTTCTCGTCATAATCTATAGAGGGAAAAGAACACAAGTGCATATTTTCTATCAAAAGGAATACAATTTACATCTTACTCAAGTTGTCTTATGGAATCTATTGATGGTGTTCAAAGGAGTGATATCCAGAGCACTTTCAGGGCTAAAAGTTGAAATTCAAGACCTCATTTGAAGCAATCACATTAATATCGCCAATTAAAATAGCTATCATATCCAAAATCTATGTATAAATCCAGATGAGCTTAACAAACCAAATGAGAATTCACATCCTGAGCATTGATACCCAGAAACATAGTGTTTTATTTTAAAAATTATTAAAATTTTCCATACAACTTGGAAAGCAATGTGGTTCAAATTCCAAAACCAAAATCTAAAATCTAGGTACAATATCATTGAGACAATCATTCTTCTATGGCCATGAAGGTTAAACTATGCCTTCGAATCATGGGTAAACAACCCAAGAAATGCTTGTAGGATAACAGAAAAGTCTCAAACTCTCACTAGCTCAAATCAAGAGAATGTGGCAAATGGAAGAGATACAAAACTGCTTAAACCAAAATTAGGATTACAGCAAAGCTCCAAACTCACATCATCTCAAACCAAGGAGAATGTTGCTACCGGCAGAGAGATTTAAAACTACTTAAAATCAAAATTAAATTGCAAGCATAAACACCCTCAAAATGTGATAATGAGCACATATCTAATTCATATTCCTAGAATCCACTTGCACAAAAATATCCAAATAAAATTGTTTGCAACTGTTTTCAAAAACCATATCAATGAACTTTGAATCACTATTTCTGTGTTAAATAGAACTACATCCTTTACATCAATCAACAACAAGCATTCCATGTCTGTTGGTTTCGTTATAAAATCAAAACCACCCAATTAACAAATGAAATCAACAACACCTAATTCGCACCCAAAAATGCAGAAATTCGACTCAATAGAGGAGGGTTTCAAAATCCCAAAGGAACACACACAGTGAAGGAGGTCACGGACCAAGAGCCGATTGCAGGGGGTGGAATATCTATGAGGGAATGCTTGCGCAAAACCCTCCCAGCTCAACCCCAAAATTTACCTCCCTACTTGCAAATAAGTTTATCAAAAAGGGTTCCACATACTCACATTCCAATGCATAATTGTTATAGCACCTCCCTAATAACATAGCAGAAACCCTACCAAAGCATAATAAGTAACAAAGAACCACACATAACCTATAAAAATACTCATTTCCATATCTAATTTACCACAACATTCATAATCAATTCATGATTGGACATATCTCCAACACAGATATCAATAGTTGGTAGAGGATGGAAAACCATATCTCAGCAATCAACACAAGCAACCATTTAGGGTCTACCAATAATAGCTCTATCTCCAGCATTGTTTTCTAGACAAATTTTAGTTCCATTACTGCAAGTCTGGTGAATTAGAATCCAGTTACGGTTGCCATTGAGGGTCTGCGGGGATTTGCATAAACGACCGGATCACACTTTGACCCACTTATGGTTGCCAACTTCAACCTCCCTCGTAGAAATTGCACGGTGAGAATTGCAAGATGAAATGGAATTGTTGCTAGCTGCAAGCACTAGCTGGTGCGGTCGAACGAGAGCAACAGAGCGTTTTTGTTAAGCTCGACAAAGACTGTTAGCAAATAACCAAAAGTAATCACATCAAACCTAACATAACATATATTTTTGTTTTTGTTTTTAACCCACCAAGGTAAACAATGTTAAAGGTTCTCATGACATTTTATATAACAATTTTTGTTTTATATAACAATTTTATATCACAATATTTGTATTATATAACAATTTTATCAATAACAATACTAATTAAAAATTAAAAATTAGCATACCAATAGCAATTTCAATATATGGATAGAGAGCAAGGATGCACTCGATCATAACGGTTGGGATGTTTAGACCACTGAGATGTAGATATTGAAGAATGATATAGTACTAGATGAACTAAAAGTGTACAATTTGATTCCGATGAAGTGGATCCAAGTGTTGACATATTTGCATGAAAAGACATCATCAGACGATGCAAGATCTAGTTCTCACGAAACGAAAGTGGTTGATTGATTAAGGGGACTTACAAATAGTGATGAATGATCAACAAGATTAAAACTAGCTTAGAAAGACCAACAAGGATAGAACCCCTTTCAAAATAATTTTTTTATGTTTCCAATGAAAGACTCAAAATAAGTTTCTTATGTTTCCAATGAGTCTAGTAGAGTTCTAATATGAAATAACACATAAATCTTATAACACAATTTTGTATCTTGCTCAATCGACACATGTTCGATTCAAACCATTAACACTACAACCTCCAGGAACACCCATGCTACTACACATGTAGAACATAATTAGATTAGAAAAATAATTTTCAAATATAACCAAGTTAATCAACAAAATGAACATATGGTGAGTGCATTTAATTTAACCTAAAAACATTGTGTACCTCTACTTTTCAACAATTAAATATCATTCAACTTCTTCTTCATCCAACTCAACATCTGTATCAGGATCTGGTTCTGAATAGATATTGATGAAAGGATCATTCACATCGTCATCAGCATCAAAGGCATCTTTGCTAATACAGTCATCCATATCGTCAATGAGATCATCATTTGATACATTTGAATGATCATCCTATTCAACCTATTCATCTAACACATCGACTGCAACCTAATCTGAATCATCATAATCCTCTTCTTCTTCATGATTATCTTCATCATCTAGTACATGATTATACTTTACTGGTCTTCCTCTTGGATCGTATCAAACAACGTATGACCAACCTGCTTTACCTGGTACCTCAGAGTAGTAGACTTGCTCACATTGACTTGGAAGAACATAAGGCTCTATACCTAGTTCAAATGCACTTGTATTAACCATGGTAAATCCATTATCATGCTCAATAACAGTTCTTTCAGGATCACGTTCATGCATCTGTAGCCTATACCACTTCACCTCAAACAAAACTATTTTAAAGGAATTAAAATCACACTCAACAATCTCCTCCAAATTCCAATAGTACCTATTCTAGGTTTCTTCTGGATGTCTATCACTTCTAGAGGAAACATTGGTGACCTTAAAGACTACAGTTATCCCACAATCCGAGGTTTTCCTGTTATCATCCAACTTTTTGATATGAATTTTACGACCATTACACAACATAGCCTTGTGATGTTTGAGCTGAAACATTGACAACAGGTTAAAAATACATTGTGAATTAATAAACGTCATATAGGAGTTACTAAATATAATTTAAAACTTAAACAAACGAAATGTAATAATTGGAAAAATGTATCGAAGTAATTAGAAAAAATGTGGGTAAAAAAATTACTTGCCTTTTTATCTTTTAAACCATTGGCTAAATCAACTTCCCTTTGCGACGTAAGGTTAGGAATTTGATGTCGAAGACGATGAGTTGTTTTAATCATGTTACTGACCCCTTCCCATGATAACCTACCAAAGAATTCTTCACAATATTTTATCCAATGCTCCATCCAATCAAGGTTGTTTGCAATGTATAAATGTAAAGCATCCCACACTCGACCAACTATATGATAAAAAAGCAATTCAATTTCATAATTAATTAGATCATCATTAAAGGAACATAGTTTAATATAGTTGAAAATGCATAATTATTAAAAAGAGTTAAAAAACAGTATGATAATACAAAATTGGAAAAAATAAATGTGTAACATATTAATTCAACAACGTATAATAATAATTACCTTTCACAGTCCTCAATGTACCTCTCCCCAGTAGGACTTCCCCCTTCAAATTTGTTGATGGAGTCGAGATGCCAAATGCGAGGCACATTCATATTTTCTGCTAATTTAGGTAGATATTCACTAATGTACACCATGCATTGATATACCATATATCCTTCAACCATAGAACCCTTGGGACACGCTCTTTGTCTAACAAAATCCTTCAATGACTTCAATTGCCTCTCCACCATCCACATCGACATTGTGTGTACTGGTCCACATAATTTAATCTCCTCAACTTGGTGTATGAGGTAGTGTTCTTGTGCATTGAAAAATGTTGGAGGTAGATACTGTTGGATTTCACACATTAGTCAAGGAATTTCTCTCTTCCAATGCCTTATATCTTCTTTATGGATTTCTTTTGATGAAATCCACCTACAAATGATGCAATAAAACAATATGTCAAGGCATATATAATATTTGCGGGAAAAAAATATTATATGTCAATAAGTTCTGCTACAAACCACAGACCAAGTACATTTTCCAAGTAAAACATTACTTACCTCATGTATTTTCCAAGAACATAAATAATATGTTCTATGTTGTTGTCAAAGTCATCTGGGAGAGATAAAGGTAGAACATAGTGTATCAAAAAACACATAATTATTAATATTTATTTCTAGGTAAGAGAATAAAATTAATAAAATAGTGCATATCGATAACGAAATATATTATAGACTAATGATTACCTTAATGAATGTATGCCAATCATGTGTTTTAACCCCTGCAAAATCACCTTTTTTTGTCAAGATATTCTTTATGTTTGACGAAAAACCCGTCGGAAACCTGATATTTATTATGGCCTCTCTTACAATATTGCACTATTGCTCCGTCAAGCACAAGGAAGACTAATATTCTGTTGACGACCATCGCCATTAGAATTAATGATCACACTTTGCAATGTGTGATTAGATTCTTGGATGTCACTACAAATCTTTCCAATTCTTTCTTTGTCAGTCCTTCCATCTAATATTCGCCATAACATTTCTGTTATGTTCTTCCCGATATGCATTGTGTCAAACAAATGAACTATTTGCATGTGCTCGTAGTATGGCAACCTACTGAATTGAATCGGGTAAATTTTGATTCCTCGTGTGCCTTAACAACATTCATGAAACATCAACAAAATCAAATTAAAACCAATTAATCAATAATGGTATAACATATCGTGTTGAACATAATTCAATACAAAAAAGAAATTGGCATACCTTGACGGTTTCTATTATATTCCACCTTCCATAGGTGAGGTGTCATTCTTCGTGGTTTTTTTCCTTTCTCTTCTTTACCGTTAAATTTTTCTTTTTCTATAGTTCGATAACTATGGTTCTTAGGCAGAAAGTTCCTATACTCATCAAACACTTCCTTTGCTAAACTCCTTGAACGACGAGATTTTATCCTAGGACCGCAAAATGGACATGCAAATTTATCCTTGGTTTGAAGACCTACAAGATATATGAATTGGTGTAGCAAATTAGCATTACAATTTAATATAATGCATGATATTATCAACGGATATATAAAATATTAAGGAACAAAAGAAAGTAACAACATACCACAAAAATATGTTAACCTGGGAGCATCATGAATTGTAAATGCAAGTATTCCATGGAATTGAAATCGTCTTTGCCCGATTGGTCTAGAAATATCATACATAGTGACTCCATCCCATAACTTCAACAACTCATCTATAAGAGGCTCAAGATATACGTTCATATCTTTAACCTGGTACTTTCCTAATTGGTCATACATACATGATTAATTATATTTAGCGCCTATATGTCGTTATATATAAAAGACATAATTATCATGCACGAAACAAATCAATGAAATATTTACTGATCAGACTTTCAATTAAAAAAATACCTATTAATTAGATACCTAGAACAATCATTGCCAACATTGTGTGCTCTCTCTTGATCGACATCCAAGAAGGAAGGTTATTGTTTATAACAAAAACAGGCCACACTAAGTAGGTAGAACGAAGCTCTCCAAATGGATTGACACCATCAACTACGAAAGAAAGTTTAACATTACGAGGATCTTCTTTAAAAATTGGCCACTTTTCTTCGATGTAACTCAATGCAAAACCATCTGCAGGCATTCGAAGAACATCGTCGTGACTTCTGTTCTTTGCATGGAAATCCATAAACTGTGCTATACTTTGACACCTGAACAACCGCTGGAAACATGGGATTATCGGAATATAATGAAGAACTTTTTGAGGCACCTTTTTTGTCACTTTATCGGTTCGATACCTACTTGTTTGACATTGTGGGCATTCATTTTCTAATGAATATTGTCCATAGTATATGATATGATCATTAGGAAATGCATCAATATCTTGATACTCCATACCAAATGCTTTCATAATGACATATATCCCTCGATATGTGCGTGGTAAAATATTTGAAGTTGGTAATAGAAATTCACCTAACAATCTACAAAATTCAAAAGATTAAATCAATGAAAACAATATTAATCATCAATATCGCATCTAAAATTTACACATTAGATAACAATAGCAACAATATAGGAAAAAAGTCAGCCCTTTCTATATATAGATATTGTGAACATGCAGACAAAAATAAAAAAACAAATTACATACCTTAGTATCTGTGTCATACAAGTGTTTGATAATCCATTCAAAACCTTCAAGTTCAATAACAACAATATAGTAGATAAAAGCTTTGTTTTTTAGCCTTCATAAAGAGGTTGACGTGACTTCTCAAGTAGAGGATCAACATCATCACTATCATCCTGGTTGTCCTCATCCATTGGAGCCAATGTGTCTTGGATCAATCTATGTATCTCATCTTCCTGATTTGTGTCACTAATGTTATGTACATCCATTATATCATCAGAAATAACTACTTGATCATCTTCAATATTCTGATGTAGAAGTTCGTCGGGCCATGAATGAGTATTTCTGCTAGTACTTGGCAAATAACTCTCTGGAACGCGACATTTTGGGGGCATTGTCTATAAATTTACAAACAACATAGAAAAATTAGTTTGTATAGAACATATAGTAAAAAAATAAGACATTTTACTAAAATTCATGCAGACATGATGAATATTACAGTGAATATATTAAAAATTGAACCCCAAAAATAGTCTTACCAGGGGACGATATTCATAACCCGCTTCGGCGTGTCCCTTCTTCCTACAATGTCTTTCAGTTGTTTCTATTAAAAGTCTTCTTTTTTGCAATCCCCTACAATCAAAGCAAGGACAATAACATTTTCCATCTCCTCTCGCCTCTAATGCTGCTCTAAACTGAGCAAGCTTCCTTGCATTTTCATTCATAGTGACAAATCCTTGTAGTGGTACAAGTAATTGTCTTACCTACACCATACAAAACAATAACTTGTCAATTACATTAGATATTATAAGTACATTTATGAATATAGTATATTATAATCCAATATTTTCTATATTTATAAAGAAAAACATGAAGACTAAAGTTAATATGAATGGAAAGATGGTTATAAGTTGGTTGTGAGAAAGTGAATTGAGAATGTGAGATCTAACGTTTAATGTGAGCACTTGAGGGAGATTGTACCCATGCAGTGGTTGGAATTTTAAATAAATATTCTTTCCATATTTTTAGGAATGCATTGTATCAAAAGCACTAAAATTAGAAGTGGTTCTGGTTGGTTACTAAAAAAAATGGTAAATGTCAAATGTTAAGGAACCAAAAATATTGGAAAATTGATAACTACGTGTATAGTTTGAAGACCTAATCATATAGTTTGACCACCAAAGAGGGTAGGCTCTTAACCAATATTGTAGATGTATTTCACCCACATGACATGGGATATCACCTTGGGAAGCTCCAATTTGGTTGGAAACATTAACTAGCTTATTGACAAATATTGCAAAGTATCCATTAGGTAGTGAAGGGTGTGAGTCCATAATCATACTTTATAGGTTCGATGTAATAATATTGGTTCGAGGTACGATAGAGAAAATCAATGATGTTGAGAAGTGCACACAAGAGCTAACAAATGAGTTGGTTAAAGGTCAACTATTGAAAATCCTCTACTTAATCGATCCATTGCAATAGTTGAAGACTAGTAATTAGGTAAGTAGCAAATCTTGATGAGGTCAAGCCATAGAAAAATTGGATCCATATAGACATTGAATATGCAAAGCAAAAAGAAGAAAGGATTGTAATAGATCCCAAGCATTATGTATGTCAAATGTTATATAGGACCGCAAATACACCAGAGATAGTTCCAATTGCAAGAGAAAACATTTTCAAAGATGCCATTTTCAAAAAGCAAGTTAACATGACCTAAGCCCAAAAAACAAGTTCTTGAAAAAAATATAGCAAGTTAAATGAAAATGATAGCAAGTTCTTGAAAAAAATACTAGAAAGGAAAAATAGCAAGTTAACATGACCTAAGCCAGCTCATTACTAAACAATATTAAAATCTAACCCTTATAAAAATATAGACAAAAAATTACACATTACTAACCTTGCAAGTTCAAAATCAAAGCTATGCAGAATATCCAAGCTCATACAATCACCCCGCAAGTCCAAAATCTGTGCTCAATATGCCGCAAGAAAAGAAAATGTGAAAATCATGGTGAGAGTGTGTAGTTTATATATCTCAATATTCGTCCCTATTGCCACAAAAATTGAAACCTAGATTTTTCGCCCCTATATCGATGAATGTTCGTGGAACTTTCAAAAACGTGGATATTGCCACGATTTTTCCACCGTGAGAAAAAAAAAGTTAAAAAATCATTTTTTTAACCCACGAATGTTGAAAACATGGAAAATTTTCATGGAACAATCCACAAATTTGTAGTAGTGTCCATATCCCCTTCCCATATAATGTTTTCTTCTTTTCATGCGTCGCCTTCCATACAAGATGATCACATTTCATCTCGAAGCTTTAAATCCTTCCCTTTCTCTTCATCAATTTGATATGATCAAAAAAATGGTGCCGTATCTGTTTTTTCATAAATATTGCGATAAGATAAAATGACAATCCCTGGTGATGGTTAAAAATATAGTTGTAATCCCATTTGAACAGTTTCTAGCATCTTTACTGGAATTATCTTATCCTTGATCATTGTAAAATATTATTCAATTAAGCGTATAACGCTCACTACACAATTAATTATTCTATGTAATGCTCACTTATGTGGGTTGAAATGCCTCACAACAGGCATAAGCTCATTTAGGAAGAAAATAATCGCATGGCATCCTCCTTCTTCACCTACAGTTATGGATTTTATTTCTTCTACTCTTTTGTCACCGCCACATATCATCTCTGCCACCTCCCAAAGCACTCATACCAAACACCGAGGTCTGAGAGAGGTGTTGTGAATTCATGGGGAAGCATTATGGATTGTATGTGTTCTCTGAAGTGGCCTCTATCTTCTATATTGTCAAGCTGAAGTAAAAGAGCACACAAATGAATTGTGGTTTATTTATTTTATAGACCTTGCACTCAAAATTATTATGGTTGGAGAGGACAGGGATTTTATGAAATTACCAGGTTCCATTTTGTTTTATGCACAAGTATAATTGTCTTTCAGTTACTTTCTTTGTATTTTTAATTTTTGCTTGAATGAGAGTATATGGGGACTACTTACCCTAATATCTAGGGCTCTAATCGTTAACCGTTCACTCAAGTTTAAAAAAAATTATAAAGTTCACAATCTCTGCATAACACGGATTATTTAGACAAAACGCCCACGTCATACCGTTGGGACTGTTTATAAATGTTTGGATTATTGGAAACAACGGCCTCTAAACTGAGCACCCATGCATTTCTGTTAGAGTTTGGTAACACCAGCCTCTAAATAGGATGCCAATGCCTTGACATTTGGAATGTTGTAGATATGTGGTATGTAAATTACATTGGCGACCTCTAGACATAGAGCCAACGCCATAAGTAAAAGTTGTTGTTATATATATATCTGTCTTGCAATTGTAGCAATTGGTCATAGACTCAAAGCCCCTAATTATTTGGTACTGTCATATAAATGTTTGGGATACAATTTACCTCAAAGGGTAGCCTCTCAAGAGAGTTGTCCCATTAAGTTTGGTATTTATGATTGGATTTCTCCCCGAGGAACCAAATATCTTGTGCACTTAATTTATATACCTTAAATTTACTCGTGATAAAAGAATAGAGGGCGGATCTCACACAAGAAGACCAGATCTTAACATATATGTACCTTAAATAAAAAAAGGAAGGAAAGATCCTCTCTTTGTAATAGAATCGATTTACCACTAATATTATTTGAAAGCTAAAATTCTCTTTTGTAGTTTAAGAGAAACTATATTTAACATTGAGAAGCTACTATGTTAAGTACACCACTACAGTTTAAGATTAATATGATCAAGTTTGGGCATCATTTACTTGTAGTGAAAACAAATACAGGGAATGTAAAATTGAATGTGGGATGGAAGGCCCTACTTTTCACAAAAACTGCAGTGGTGAAAACTATCTGCCCAAGTTAGTAGGAAACATATATTGGTAAACACAAGGAAATGGATATATACCAGTCAAGCACCCTTTCATCTGAAACATACATGATCAAATACTCGCAAACATGCAACTAGCGTAAATGCCAGACAAATTACATTCGTAATTGGACATCGACTACCATACAATATTTTTAAACAAAACCAACAATGCATCTACGATTGTCAAAGGTAAGGTGAATTCATATATCAAATCAAATAAAACTTTCTTGAATTAATACTAGTCCAATGTGAATATTTTGCATGGGTCGGCCCTAATATTTGTTGGGATAGGTCATCCCTGGTGTTTTGTATATTTTAGGTTGGCCTCATGTTACCTAACCCCAACCCGAATAATAATAAAGGAGTCCATCAATTTGAGACTGCCAACATGCCTGCTTATTCCATTTCCCAAATTCCTTGCAATGACATACCTTTACGATGAGGGAGGGTAGTGGAACCCAACATCGTTGAGTATGTTCCATCCTCAATGATTGAAACTAGAGTGGATCAACACTTTAGGAATTCAGTCCATACAGCAATCCCCATCATTGAGGATGTTGACATTCCTACTGAAACAGTAGTTGAAACACAGGGAAAAACACATGACGAAACACAACCTACACAACTTATAAGAGAACCACCATATCCTGAACGACTGGCCCTACAGAAAACAATGGAACAACCACGATTCAATATCCTAGGAGAATTGAGGAATTTATATGTCAAAATTCCACTGCTGTAAGTCATCCATGACGTGCCTATCTATGCCAACATTGTTAGATATCTATGTGTAAAAAAACAAGGATGAAAGCCTAGGGATCCTCCCACTGTCCAGGTATTGGGAAAACTTTTGGAGTTGATAATGGGTAAGACTCCCGTGGCTAAATATGATGATCATGTAAACCCTACTGTTACAGTACACATAGGACACACTTAGATACCGAATGTCTTGGTAGATTTAGGCGTAGCTATCAATGTTATGACCATAGAAATTGTGAAAAAATTGGGACTCACTAATATTCGGCCAACCCCTACCATTTTAGAACTTGCTGACAGATCAACAATCAAGCCTGAGGGAATCCTGCATGACTTGGTCGTCTCTGTTTATTCGTGGGAATACCCTACAGACTTCTTGGTTTTACAACCGAAGTTGCATATGAGGGGACACCCGCTGATCCTGGGAAGACCTTGGTTAGCAACAACAAATCCCTATATCAGCTGTCGGTTTGGGTCCATGACTATCTCAGATGGGACTGATATTAAAAGCCTAACTTTATACACTCCATACCAACCAAGCCTAGAAGCTGAAACACCACTTTGGGTGGATCTGGAAGAAGAAGAAGGAGTTCAACCATTATTAATGATAGGGAGAGACTTAACCTTTAAAGATGAAATAGAGGATGACACTATTAATAGTTTCATCATTGAGCCCATGTCTATCAATAAACATGTTTATCATATTTTGAACAGTACTTTAGATGAGAAAGAACAAGAAAATATAACGGAAGAGACTCTAGTCAGTGATGCCAACGTAATTCCAGTACTTAAAAATTCAAAAAGTGTCCCAGTAGAAATTGAGCTAGTAAAAACATTGAATATTAACCTGAATATTGCACCCAATGAGCTGGAACAGCTTATCACTTTGCTAAAAAACACAAGGGAGCTTTCGCATGGGAGTACACAGATATGAAGGGTACTCCTTCTAATCTGTGTACCCACCAAATTTACATCAAAAGCGACTCCATACTAGTGTGCCAACCAAAACGAAGGATGAACCCGAACTTAAGAGACATAGTGAATGAAGAAATCCAAAAACCTTTGGAAGCAGGGTTTATATGCAGGTAGTTGTGGTCGTAGTGGTGCATTCATAGGTGCGGCGTTGTCTTGGAATTGCAACTGTGGCTACTGATACTGTTGGTGATGATACTTTTGACAGGGAGTCTGGTGATGAGGAAAATTATTTCCTGGGTAAGAATTTCTCCAATTGGGAGACCAGGGAGCTTGCTAATTCGATTGTTGTGACCATGGTGTCCAATAGTTAAAATTTTGCATTGGGTTCTGAGATGGATGCCATTGGTTATTTGAATAATGTGAAGGGAATTGTGTATTCAAGTTATTCATATTATTCATACCATTCATATTATTCAAGAAAAATGATGGATCTTGATTCATGCCTTGATTGCGAGGCTGCCAAGGTTTCTTTTGTGCAATAAAGTAAGCTTGTTCCACATCTGAAGTAGATGCCTGTAGGACTGCTTTAACTTTGGGTAATGAAGGACATTCCTTGGTATCATGCTCCAATTCACATATCCTACATACCTCCACTTTGTCAAGCGAACATTCTTTCAGTGGGTGTTTTTTTCTGCATTTGGGATAGAATACACCAAGTGTAAGGTCTTCTACTGCTTGCCTCTGTTTTTCTCTCAAGACATCTAACTCTGAGGAAATGGAGCTCATCATATTTGTTTTGAAATTCTCCAATAAGTTTCCTACTTCTTATTGAGTGGCTCCTCCACTAGATGACTTATGTGTCCTATTGAATACATCCTGATCTTGATATTTATCTCGTTTGTTGGTTCTAGAGGATCCCCTTGAATAACTTCGACATAATTCAACAATATTCTCAAAAGGTTCATCTAAGATATCCCCCTTCCCCAACAAATTCAACATATCAAGGCAATCTTCTCTAATTCCTCATAGCAAGATAATCTTGAGTACATCTTTTCCAATCTCAGTATGGCCAGACCTCTGTAAATTATACAACAACCTTTCAACAAAATATTCCAAGCTCTCTTCTTCCTTTTGAACCATCTTAAACCATTTGTCCTTCCTATCTCTGGTTCTACATTATTCTTGATATTTGGAAAGGAAGGTACATTTCATTTGGTCCCAAGTAGTAATGGTCTCATGACCTAGACTCATGAACCAGTGCAGAGCATTTCCTTTCAGAGTGGTTGGAAATAATTTCAGTTTCTACACAATGGAGGTGTAATCATAACTGCGGCAAAGGATGTCGAACTCGAAAATAAACTCATCAGGATCTTCAGAGGACTTACCATGGAAGTTCGGGAGAACTGATGGTGAAATATTTTTCATAGGAGTCGCCCCTGGTGTCTAGAGGATAGGAAATTCAAGTGTGACAATAGTGTCACCTTGCTGATTACCTTCCACCTCCTCTTGATGGTTATCTTGGCATTCATTGTCTCCTTCATGTTCCCCGTTAACTATGCTAGCCCAATATCTTAATGCTTCCTTTGCTCTTTCCTCCTCTGCTCTTGCTTCTTCTGCTTTCCTCCTTTCTTCTTCTCGCCTTCTCTCTTCTTCTTGTTCCTGGTGATGATCTAACCATTCCTATTTAGTAACTCTATGCCCGTTGATATAATAAATCTCTTCTCTATCCGGTGCACCCACAGCGCTTCCCTTCTCTTTAGGAGGTTTCTTCTCTGGAGCGGGATTTGAAGGTCCTGTTACGTTTTCCACAGTTGATGTCGATGTTTCAAGATTGGGAGGAACAGAGTTTCCTCTTCCTGTAGATGTCTGCGGTAATCTGGTATAAGAATCAACTCTATCAATTATATCATCAATAAATGTCTGTCTTCCCAGACTTGTATTGTGGCCACAACCTCTTCCACCTACAATGTTAGTATTCAAAGGGGGTTCCCGATTTGTTTTTCTTATATTCATGCATGCTGTAAATAATCAAAACTAAAATGAAATCAATAAATCAACCACTATCTATGCCTATAAATTACCATCCCCAGCAACGACGCCAAAATGTTGGTCACCCTATATGCCAATTAATTACAACTAACACACAGGATCCTCTATATGAATTGTCAACCCAAATAGGTCTTTTATTTCAATGGCAATAAGCACAACCTATGCATAAAAAATTTCAAGTAGCTGATTAAATGAATGGAGATAAATGTTCCTACGCATCTAATCAGCCAAACTCATCTCATAGATAAAACTAATCTATCTTATCCATCTAGAAATTCAAAATACAATTATCTTCCTACAAATATGAATCTAGTAGTTATTGATCTAGAATAAAATAAACTAGACTTACTTTTGCAAGAAATTAAATCCTACAATTATCAAACTACAGTATTCAATCTCTATTGATCTAGCTCATCTAGCAGCTACTGTACCTCAATCATAATCTGTCTAATCTAATGAATTCAAGAAAGATAAAACAACAATCAGAACTAGAAGTAAGCTTGAACTCTAATTTGATTAATATTGGAAATCCTAGAAAGAATAAATGACTAAAAAGAATTAGAGATGAGATTGGTTGTAATAGTTGATCTAACACACCATGCATCAAATAAACTAACCTACACAGTCGACTGTCACACCACACAGTTGCAGCTATTCATGATGCAATCATAAACTACGAAAGAAGAATGCAATTATCATTTCATTGTTGCAGCTTGCAAATATAATTCCACACCACACAACAAGAAAGAAATTAAACTACCTACTTAACTCAGCGATCTCTGTGAGAAGGCGGGCCCTGTCCTTCTAATAGAGATGACGTATACTAACACAAATTAAAACACCAAGATATAAGAAACTCTGCTCCTTGTATTAAGAATGACTAAATTATAGTCACAACTCTCTGTTTCAGCTTATGAAATTACAAATTCTCCAATCTCGAGCTTAGAACGACTCTTTACATTTATACCATAATGACATGAATTCATTTCACAAAATGTCGTGCATCCATGAAGATCTACGATCTTCAAGTTGCCGATTTACAATGGAACTGTTACAGCCATAAGTGATCTTGAATGAAATCATTGCATTCAAGCCTGAGTTGTTGCATGCTGTCACAGCCCATAATAAATTCAAGCCGATTGGACTGGTTGGTACTTGGATGATCTATTGTGACTCAGTCGCAACTGGCCATGTGGAGGAATGCTCGAACTATTGCAGTGAATTGTGGAAGTGAATTCAAGAGGGACAGCTGGCGCCACGTATGCATCTTCTCCAAAGGTTAGCAAGCTGCTACACCTGCAGTATTGTAAAGGCTTCTAGGCTATCTTTATCAAATCAGTCAATATTAGCAGAACCTTAAAAGATAGAGTACAAAACTATAAACAAATCAGGGATTAATGGAATAAAACAATAATAGATTATACCTGTTGCAATCCATGCTTTGCTTGGGAAAATATCTTCTTAGGGCAAGGAATAGTGAGGAAAAATAGGGAAAAAGGTGTAGATAGGGGTATGTGAAAAGGGGCTATTTTGGGGCCCAACAGTATGTATCCTCAAATGATCTCACCGAAAATATTCTGAAATCTATATTTAAAGTAGCTAGATACAAGTAAGAAGGCATCTTTTTTAGCAGGTTCGATAAGTGTGGTTAATTTTCATCTGATCAAATTCCTTACTGTATCATGAAAACTTGGATAATAGAATGCTTTAATGTGTCATCAATTTTATATTAAGAAACCATCATGATTCTGATAAGGTCAACCTTGCATAAAGGTACAATTTAGGTGATTGATCACTGTCTTACGCATGCTACAATATAAAATTTAATGAGTAGTGTGTTGTTGAGATGTTGATGGTAAAATCTACAAATTTCCTAGTGTAAAGGGTGGCTAGATGTAGTTGCATGAACAACAGATATCTTGGTTAGAATGCATTCAAAGGAAATTCACTTTGAATTGAGCTAGAACTAAAATAGTATCTTATATTTTCATTTCACATTGATATTTTAGTAGTTAACATGATTGTAGTGTTATGCTTGCAGTGAAATTCACTTTGAATTGGACTAATGCTAAAATAGTATCTTACATTTTCATTTCACATTGCTCTTGTAGCAGTCAACATGATTGTAGTGTCATGCCTGCAGTTCCACTGGTAATAATCTTAATTGTGGTTCAAGTTTACAACACCCATGTGCCTCTATTCTATCTTCAAAATCAGGTTTGTACATTTTTTCACTATGCAATGTCTTACTTGTAGTTTGTGATTCTATTTAGAAACCTACTTTTATGGCCTGTCCCATAATATAACCTTTTTTAATTTCTAGGTTACTCCAAGTCAAAGATTGGATTTCTGATTGGTGGCCTTGGAGCGACTATTTTCCTCTTGACATTCTTTCTCTTCCTTCTATAAAAGGGCTAGTGGTGGCACTATGGGAGATATTTTTTTGTTGATGTTTCTAGTCTCTTTCTTTCTCTATGACTATATCTTTCTCTAACTTTCTTTCCCTCTCTGTGCATTATGCAACCAATTTTCTATTTTTTCCTTTAGCGTAAACTGGACTATCATGTATTGCATGTATTCAATGGATAAAATAGCACAAGAAATATGATCAAAACATTCAAATGCAAAAAAGTAAAACAAGGAAAATATATTGGAAAAAAAGAAAAGAAAAAAGGAAAAAACATAGGATGAAACAATTTATAAATAAAGGTTTCATATGATATATATTTAACAGTTCATAAGAGTATGTTGGAGCTATAATATGATACTGAGACATCATGGAACGAATAGAGCAGCATAGGACATGCGTTTATATTAACTCAAGTTCATCCATCTCTCTAATATTATCAGTAATCAAACTTTGATTTTTTAAATCATTGGCATTTTGACCACAATAAGAATATTTTCTTCAATTAAAAAAAAACAAAGTCTCAAGGATTATAACAAAACACGATGACTTGGTCTCATGCATATTTCTCTTCCCTTTTATGCAATTTTATTTTTCTAAGTGTTGTAGATGTACATACATGTATGCAGGTGAAGATGATAGAAAGATTTCTTTTGGACAATTGAAGAGGATTTCCTAGCGTGAAATGCAAATAAAAACTGATAATTTTAGTGAGAAGAATGTGCTCGAGAAGGGAGGTTTTGGTAAGTTGTACAAGGGAGTACTTGGAGATAACATAAAGGTTGCAATGAAACGGTTGACTAACTATAACACTACTCATAAATAACATGATTTTTTTCTACTCCTCCTGGAGCACCATGTGGCTATGAATATCCAATGCAAGTAGAGCTTGAGCTTGGGGTGGCACTTTATGCTTTTTACCCATTGGTTTCAGTGTTGGCTACATAGATAGTAGCAAGAAATTTCTTGAAACAAAGCCAAGTAAGGACAATGGGAGCAAACAAAGATGCCCAAGATTAGGAAAAGACAATTGTGATTCTTGATTTGGTACCACTTGGAGAAAAAATTTACAACACAACTGCATTCTTGATTTTTGAGAGATTTTGGAAAAAGAAGGTTATCATTAACATGACCCTATTTGGTGACTATTGGGTAATCTTTGTTTCTTACCTAGTTATGTGACCCTTTTCTAGAATTTGGCAAGATGGTGTTCACTGTTGGAAATTTTATTCTCATATCAATCCATAAGGAATTCTATTTAAGGGTGCTAGCTCAATGGTAGAGCACCTACCTTATAGGAAGGAGGTTGGTGGTTCGATTCCTCTATGCCCTATATATATCCTGAAACCACTAAAAAAAGATAAATGACTAAAAAAATTACCAAAATTTGCATATAAACGACCACCAGTACAACATGAGAGATAAGTGACCAAAAAAATGACCAAACTATGCATATAAATGACCACTTTTGAGTTGGTGATCGATGGTACCAAATTAGTGGTCATTTATCATGTGGCAAAAAATGTGGTCATTAATTGTGACAATTAATGACCAATGAATGACCAAATATACGACCAAATATATGACCACAAGATAAGTTATAAATTACCAAGCTAAATATGAACATTTTTTGTCGTGTGATAAATGACCACTAAGTTTCTACCAGTGGTTACCAACTCAAAAGTGGTCATTTATATGCGAATTTTGGTCATTTATATCTCATGTTCTACTAGTGAATCCAAATTTACATTATGGTCTTTGCAGAAGTGTCAAGTGATGGTTTTGATTTTGAAAAATTTTATAGGGTTTGTGTGAGATCCCCAATCCCCTTAGTGCCCTTTGAGTGATGGGGGAACAAGCCTGATAATTTATTTTCCAAAAATTATCCGCTACACTACTCTTTTTACACAGCCACAATTGTCTTTGGTCTGCAATTCCGGAATCCACAATCCACAGTTCGAAAGTTGGAAGGGTGGAATGCTCAAATCATAGCGTCGAACAAAATACGACTCCAACTTTCGCATTCTGCAGTGCGGGATTCAGAAATTCGGAATGCCAAAATACCTAGAATCAAACAAAATACAACTCTGACTTCTGCATTCCGCAGTGCAGGAGTCAGAAAGTCAGAATGCCTATTTACACCAACTCGACAATTTACACCTCTGACTTCCACACTCCACATCCGTGATGCAGGATTTGGAAAGTTAGAACACCATATTCATTATCTCGATGAAAATGCGCCTCCGACTTCTGCACTCTTCATCTGCAATGCAGGTATAGGAAAGTTAGGATACCAATCACACAATTTCGATGAAAATACGCCTCTAACTTCCTCACTCTGCATCTGTGATGTGGGAGTTGGAAATTCAAAACGCCAAATCCACCATTTCGATGAAAATCCACCTCCAACTTCTGCACTCCTCATCCGTGATGCGGGATTCATAAATTCGGGAAGCCAAACACACTGCGTCGAGAAAATGCGCTCCCGACTTCTGCATTTTCCAGTGCGAGATTCAGGAGGTCAAAACACCAAAATGCCTGACATTGAAGAAAATGTGCCCCCAACTTTGGCATTCCACACTATGGATTCAGAAATTCTAGATTTGGCCATGCTCCTGTTACAACCAACTTCTCAGGGCAATAACTTACTCATATGGAATCCATTCTAGGAAAAATCGGTACCATTGGAAGCTCTCAATGAGCTCTATGAAATTGTGTGGACCCCTACCACACCTGAGGACACTAACCTTGCCTCTTTTCCATACAAAAGGTAGACCTGATGTCCATCAAAACCTCTTTACCCCATGGTCCAAAGCCCTGGAATCACCCTTCCAAGGCCCCTCCCTTCATTTGTTCACAGAGGGGGCATGAACACATTTGGGGGGTGTCTATTTCATTCCCTAATCTCATTTGATGAAGTGAAAACCTACTAAAGATGTGTCAATGCATAGTATAGATACATAGTGGACTAAACGTAATGAATGCATCTACAACATACAGGGTTAACAACATAACAACATACTTATCATAAGAAAAATTATGAAATAAACAACCAATGCACCAACCTCATAGTTAGTCTCATAGATAGAATTCCTATTGGCTAATTACATATGCTCATTTCATTCAATTAACTTGAACTAACAAAGGAACACAACATAGGAATTAATATCTTTGAGAACCATAGAAAACAGTTATCTTATAATATGAACAGTCCAAACAACTGGCTATGTGAGAGCAACGTTCCATGCAACCATAGGTCTCTGTCCAGCCTATATTCTTTCATTTGGGAGACCACCCCTGAACTGGGATGTGTATCGACTAAGGAGGGCTAAATAGGATCACTCACAACCATGGCTTCACACAAGAAGCATGCTAAGCCAACATACAATTGGGTTTATCAAGCATTTAAGGAACAGTGGAGGAAGATGCTAATCTAGTGAGCTCAACCTTATAGTTGGAGGCCTCTCAATTCACACTCAGATAGTATTGGAACCCATAATACCTACCACACCCAACACAAGGAAGTATTCCCTTCACTGCTACACAGTCCCTCAGGCCATACCTTCCCTCGAGTTCTCTTCAAGGTGGGAATAGAAAGGTCGAAGTTTTTGGTTCCTTCAGACTCTAGCCTTCATTGGGTTTATCAAGCAACCATACCTTTTGTCCTATTCTTCTCTGTCATTTCCACTTGGACTATCTCCACTTCTATGGCCAAAACAAATCTATCCCATAACGGTCTTCTCGGCTATCAACACAGGGTTTTCTCACGGTTTTCTGAGCATCTCACACGCTGGAAATAATCCTAGGGTTTAGGCCATTGGATCCCCTACTAGATGGAGCTTCCCACACTAATTTATGGACAAATTTGACACTCTAAATCCAGGCTTTAACAGAATCGCGATTTTCTTCTTTTTCACTGCTCGATTCTTTATTCTATTGAAAAATTCTTTGAGCTCATGCCCAATGGAATGGGGATCAGGGAAAGTGAACTCCTAGGAGTATAGTGACTTGTGGGTAAGGGAAAACAAAGCCCCATACCCTTCCATCCGAAAATTCAAGGTTTTCCCACACTCCATCGATTTCATGAACAGTTTCTTCAACCAACTTCTGCAGCAGAATTAAATGTCAGCAAAGAAGGTCAAAGGGGTTCTAAAGATGACATTTGGTAGTCTATGGTTCCATCCCACAACCCCCTTACCTCTACCTAGCTGATACACATGGACCCCTCTTATTAGTTGCCTCCATATCCATTTTTCTTGGTATTTTTATTGCAATGTTAATATTTACATCATTTACAATGTTGCATGGCTTAATAGCACATGGATAACATAATATAACTAATTTCATTTACATAAAAACCTAGCATCCACTAGCGGGGCCTTGGCATTGAGATCCACGCTAGGAAAACATACATCGCATGTATAAATTATTTACATTGAAATCCAAATATGTCTTAAGGGTCAAAATGGGGACATTACATTCCCCACCCTCTTAGAACAACACCGTCCTCGGTGTTCTCAAAACTGAACAAAAATGGGAATTCCTGTCTCATGGCATCCTCCACCTCCCATGTAGCCTCATCGGGACTAACGTGCTTCAATTGCAGCTTCAGTTGTCTGATAGCTTGTTTCCAGATCAATGTGGCCTTCTTGTCGAGGATGCACATAGGATCCACTTGGAACTCTGCCTCGGGTTCCACCTATATCAGATTCCAATAAATTATGTGATTAGGATCATGTACATATTTCTTAAGCAAAGAAACATGGAAAACATTATGAGCTCTCATGTTAGCAGGAAATGCAATCCTATATGTGACTGGTCCTATCCTATCAAGGACTTCAAATGGCCCACAATATCTTGGTTCCAACTTGGCACAACTCCCCAAATTTAGGGAAATATTCCTTGGTTTCACTCTCAAATAGACATGATCCCCAATCTTAAATTCCTTATGCACTCTTTTCAAATCTGCATAACTCGTTTGCCTGTCCTGAGCTGCCTTTAAATTCTGCCCATTTTCACAATTTCCTATTCCATTTCATTGATCATCTCTGGCCCAAGTACTACCCTGTTCACTAGATTATCCCAATTCACTATAGTTCTACATCCTTTTCCATACAATATCTCAAAAGGACTCATCCCCATTGATTCTTGATGTCAGTTATTGTATGCAAATTCACCCAAGTGTAGGTAGTCCTCCCACTTTGATGGTTTTTCTATTAAATACATTCTCAACATGTCTTCAAGAATCTAATTCACCCTCTCAGTTTGACCATTTTTTTGAGGATCATATGTTGCACTAAAGTTCAGTTGAGTTCCCAATTCTTGAAAGAGTCCCTTCCAAAAATTGGATGTGAACTTTACATCTCGGTCTGAAATTATTCCTTTGGGCAATCCATGCAATCTGAATATCTCTTTCATCAAAATGTTGGTTATGTCACTTGTCCTATGAGTAGACTTGACTGGAATAAAGTGAGATACCTTTGATATCTTTCCCACCACTACCATAATTGAATCATGCTTCCTTACTATCATTGGAAAACTTGTTATAAAATCCATAGAAATTACTTCCCACTTCCATTCCGGAATGGGAAAAGGATGAAATAATCCTGCTGGATGTTGATGTTATGCCTTGACTTGTTGGCATTTTTGACACCTAGAAATGTATTCTGATATGTCCTTTTACATCCCATGCCAAAAGTAGTGCTTTCTTGATGTTGTTATTGTCTTTTGATATCCTGGATGTCCAGAGTATGGAATTTGATGTATTTCATCTATCACTAGCTTCTTTAAATATGCACAATTTGAAATATACAATCTATTACCTTGAGAAAAGAGAACATCATCCTCACGAAGCTGATATCCTTCACATTTTTCATCCATATTTCCCTGTTTCAATTTCTCTTTAATCTGAAGGTAAGTTCCATCACTGGCTTAGGCTTCAATAACTCTTGACTTCAAATCTAATTTGCACATACTTAATGCTGCAACATGAAACTTTCTGCTAAGAGCATCTGCAACATTATTCTCTTTCCCTTTTACATGCTTAATTTCAAAATCAAATTCACAGAGAAATTCCATCCATCTAGATTTCCTAGCATTCAAGTTTGGTTGGTCAAACAAATAATTCAAGCTCATGTGGTTTGTTTGAAGCTCAAAACTTCTTGCTAACAAATAATGTCTCCACATCTTGAGAGCATGTACTATGGCTGCTAGTTCTAAATCATGTGTGGCATAATTCTTTTCATGCTCTTTTAATTTCCTTCACTCATAGCAAATCACAAATCCTTCTTGCATGAGCACTCCACCTAGCCCTTCAATGCAAGCATCTGCGCACACTACAAAATCCTTCCTTGGATATGCAATCTTTAAAACAAGAGTGCTGGTAAGAAACTTCTTCAATTGCTGAAATCTTTTCTCACATTTGTCAGACCATACAAATTTAACATTCTTCCTCTGCAATGATGTAATTGGATGATCTATCTTGGAAAATCCTTCAATGAACCTTCTATAATATCCTTCAAGACCCATAAAATATCTAACATCTAAAACATTCTTTGGAGTAGGCCAATCCATTATGGCTTCAATATTATTTGGATCCACTACAATTCCCTCTTCTGAGATGACATTACCCAAATACTGTACCTTCCTTTGATATAAATCACACTTGATCAACTTTGCATACAATTGGTTTTCTCTAAGAACTTGCAACACCATTTTTATATGTTAATCATGCTCTTCTTCATTCCTTGAATAAACAAGAATGTCATTCAAGAACACTATCACAAAATTATCCAAATACTTGTTGAAGACACTATTCATGAGACACATGAATGTAGCAGGTGCATTGGTAATACCAAATGGCACCACTATGAACTCACAATGACCATATCTTGTCTGGAAATTTGTCTTGTGAATGTCTTCTTCTTTTATACTCACTTGATGATAGCCAGACCTTAAGTCAATCTTTGAAAACACTTTAGATTCCTTCATTTGATCAAACAAATCATCAAATCTTGGCAATGGATACTTATTCTTGATTGTTAATTTATTGAGCTTCATGTAATCAATACACAACCTTAATGTCCCATCATTTTTCTTGACAAATAACATCGGTGCTCCCCAAGGAGATACACTAGGTCTGATATACATCTTGTCCATTAATTCCTATAGATGCATCTTTAACTCTAACAATTCTAGTATGCTCATTCTATAAGGAGCTTTGGAAATTGGTGCTGCTCCTGGAACAAGATCAATGAGAAAATAAATATCTCTCTTTAGTGGCAACCCTAGCACTTCATCCGGAAACACATCTTTGAATTCCTTCAACAACTGGAAGTATTCTATCATTGGTCCTCTAATGAATCTAATATGTGAACTGCATATAATTGGAAACCCTTCTTATAAAAAAAATTCAATTGTAAGGTTGAAATATGTCTTACTAAGACTTGCTTAGGAATTTCTCTTACCAATCATGGTCTACCCTCTTCATCAATGCATTCAAGTACCTTTTCATAGAAATCTATCTTGGATATATGCATTTCCAAACAATCCATACCACTTAGAGCATAATAAGATCCTAATGGAAGGACATTCAAATTTACATTTGTGAGTAATCCATTCAACTCCATGGGGCACTCCATCACTACTTCACTCACTTTTATCTTGGTTCCTGTGGCTAACTGAACTAGCAAAGACTCATTGTGCTTCATTTTTCTAATAGAATAGCCTTCAACCACTTTTGGGGAAACATAACTATGATTAGATCCTAGTTCAATAAAAAAAATGGATTGCTTAGAAATCTTACCTTCAACTTCCACCACTGTTGACTGATGGCCTGCTTGAAGATTATCCAATGCCACATAGATTCAAGGCACTTCCCTTTCCATATATTCCACTGTAGATGATCCTTTTAAGTGGTGCAAAATTCTAGGATTCTCCCTCCGATGTGGATATTCTCTAAGCACATGGTTTCCTCCAGAACCCCAAGATTGAAGTGGTCCTCTTGGTGATTTTTCTTCTACAACTGCTAGCTTGTTCCTAGTTCTTGCTTGCTGGCCCTGTGGAAAATTTCTTGGATGAATTTTGAATGGTGTCTTGAATCCACTTTTCTTTTGATCAAACCTCCCATTTGGATTTCCTTTCCATGCTCGGTGGACCTCCGTTTTTCCTTTGCTCTACTCATAGGAATGTACCTCCATCCTAGTGGCTTCATCAAGACTTGGTGGATTAAGAAATCAATCTAATCTATGAAATTCTGAGGTAGGATTCCAAGGAAACACTGGACCTTAACCCTCTCATCCTTGATATACTCCACATACCTCAGCAATTCTAGAAATATGTAGACATGCTCTTCCATAGATTTGTGTCCCAACCTGAGTTCATTGAACTCTTTCCTCTTCTTGTCATAATACCTAGTGATAGGTATTTTTCCTTGAAATACCTGTTAAATCTATTCCATTTGATCCTCCTTTCACTCATCCCTTTCACTTGCATGAGGTGCTCCCACCAAATTGAAGCTCTGGCATTTAGATTGTAAATGACAATTCTGGCCTTTTCATTTCCTGAGTAGTCATGGATCCTGAAGTGTTTCTTCATCCCAAGAATCCATGACCTTGCCTCTTGGTCAGTATTAATTTCTCCATAAAATGTGGGAGGCCTTGCCTTCATAAATTTTCCTTGTGGCATCCCTTTGCATCTATTTGTTCCTTCAAACCTGCTAGAAGTATACTGTAGGCTTCTTCAAGGGCCTTGGTATTCACACAACCTACTGGAAGAAGATCTTGAGGAGGGCGTGTTGTGATTTTTTCTCACATAAATATTTACCCGGCTTGGATTCCTATTCCTAGAATGACCTCTAGAGATAATCTCTGCACCCCTTCGTTCCTTACCTACGTTGCTTGGGTTAGACCCAAGGTTTACCGTCTACTGCATATCAGTGAGGCTCTACAAAATAACAACATTGAGTTGATTATGTTCTTCCTGAGCCTTCGTAAACCTCTCATTAAATCTTATCATGGTTTCAACCAAATTATGAGGAGTTATTTGCTCCCTTCTCCCATTGAATTCAATCTCCGCATGATCTTGTGGTACATTTTATCCTAGAACATCTTCCTCATGCTTGAAAGGATAGTGGGCGTCATTTATGGTCACCATTTTCCTTTGGGGATTCCTTTCCCCTGCCTGCTGCTCTTTGCTACACTGTTCTAATGATATCAACTACAACACTGTGCATGATAGAGATGTTTATTAGACATCTTAAGAACACATAAAAAACATAAAACATCCATATTTAATAGAAATAAACTCATGGAACAATTCATAGAGTTATTATGCCTTATACTTTGGCCCAAGCAGTCCCAATGTTGCAACCTTGGGATCTGATACCATTCTATCACATCCATGATCCCCTCAGTGCCCTTTGAGGGATGGGGGAACAAGACTGATATTTTTTTTTTCCAAAACTTATCCGCAAGACTACTCTTTTTACACAGCTGCAATTGTCTTTGGTCTGCAATTCCCTAATCCACGATCCACAGGTCAAAAGTTGGAAGGGTGGAATGCTTAAATCACATCGTCGAACAAAATATGACTCCAAATTCTACATTCTGCAATGTGGGAGTCGGAAAGTTGGAACGCCAAAACACCCGACGTTGAACGAAATATAACTCTAAATTTTGCATTTCGAAGTGCCAGACTCAAAAATTCAGAATTCCCAATTACACCAGCTCGACGATTTACTCCTCTGAATTCCGCACTTCGCATCCGTTATGTGGGAGTAAGAAAGTCAGAACACCAGATTCATTATATCGACGAAAATGTGCCTTCGAATTTTGCACTCCACATCCACGGTACAAGGGTTGGAAATTTGGGATACCAATCACACCATTTCGATGAAAATGTGCCTCCAAATTCCACACTCTACATCCGTGATGCAGGAGTCAGAAATTTGGAACGCCAAATCCACCATTTCGACGAAAATGTTCCTCTGACTTCTGCACTACGCATTCGCGATGCGAGATTCGGAAAGTCGGGACGCCAAACACACTGCGTCGAGAAAATGCGCTCCTGACTTCGGCATTCTGCAGTGCGAGAGTCGGGAGGTCGGAACACCAAAATGCCTAGCATTGAAGAAAATGCACCCCCAACTACCACATTCCGCACTGCGGATTCAAAAATTCGAGAGTTGGCCATGTTGCTATTACATCCAACTTCTCAGGCTGAAAACTTACTCATCCAGAGTCCATTATGGGAAAAATCGGTACCATTGGAAATATATCAGCGAGATCCATGCAATGGTGTGGACCCCTACCACACCTAAGGACTTTGAACTTGCCTCTTTTCCAACCAAAAGGATTCCCTGAAGTCCATCAAAACCTCTTTACCCCACTGTCCAAAGCCCCATAATCACCCTGCCAGTGCCCCTCCCTCCATTTGATCACAGAGGGTGAATGAACACATCACGAGGCTATCTAATTCATTCCCCAAGCTCAATTGATTAAGTGCAAACTTGCTAAGGATGTGTGCAATGCATAGTAGACATACATAGTGGACTAAACCTAATGAATGCATCTACAACATACAGGGTTAACAACATAAAAACATATTGATCATAAGCGAAATTATGAAACAAACAATCAATGCACCAAAAGAAGAAATTACTAGCTTTGACAATATTCCTTTTGAGTTTCAATTTGAAAAATCACTCTTGAGAACAAAATTTGAAACAGAACTAGCTAAAATTGTTCTTGATGAGGAAAAATTTCATACCTATTTGTTAGCATCCCTTTGGGAAAATTTACAAAGTTCAAAAGAAAAAAAAATCATGTTAATGTGTTTAGATAAAGTCAAATTGATAACGATAACAAGGAAGTTCAAGGTTCACAAGTTAAAATTCTCCCAAGATGCCTACTATTACTCCACAAGTTCAAAACCTTCTTCATGTACCGACTAGAGTGATGGTAGCTAGGTTTCCTCCCCTTTCCTTACCTGTTTTTTTACCTGACCTTCCTCAAAATTATGCTCAGAGAATTGTATTGTATGATGGGAGGGAAATATTACTGCACAACAGCATTTGGATAGGTTCAATGTCTTCATAGATTTAGAAGAAGTTGATCATGATGATGTTAAGATGAGATTGTTAGCACAAAGTTTTTCTGAGGTGGTTAAGAAATTGTTCAAAGGATTTGTAGCAGGGAGTATACACAATTATGATGACTTTGAGACAGCTTTCCTTGGAAGGTGGGAAGACAAGAAAATCCCTTTGTAGATTTTAACCCAATACAACAGTCTGAAAAAGAGTAATGTAGAGTTGGTCCAATATTTTTCCACTAGATTCATGAAGGTTTATAACTCAATTCCAGTTGATATCAAACCCCATGTTGGAGCCTCCAAATTGCATTATGTTGATTCCTTTGATATTGATTTTGAATTGTTGTTAAGGGAAAGGAAGTATGCAACCCTTCCTGACATGTTGAAAGATGTTGTGTAGGTAGAATAAAATCTTATGGCATCAGGAAAAATGAAACAAAAAGTGGAAACTAATAAGAATAAATTTAAATAAGAAGGTCACCCTTCTACTTCCCAATCTGTGGATGTTAATTTTGATATGATGATGAGAACAATGGAAAGATTGGTAGATAGACTCTCCCTAGAAATGGGACTTTTATTAGAGAACAACCAGAGCCTCAAATTATAAATCCCAATTTTAGGAGGCCTCATATTCCTCAAATAAGACAGAGAGACCAAAGAAATCCAACAGACCAGAGAAACCAATATGACCAACACATCAGACTTCCTTTTCCTAAAATTATGTTGCTGAAGAAGATGTAGAATTGCCTTATGATCAGATCCATCTGTTTAATCACTGTGAACCTCACTTTTATTTGAAAAATGAAGCGTCTGATAAGTCTGTTCAAGAACCATATTTTGATATTTTGTCCATGGAGTAAGAATCAGAGCGGTACTAGAGGGGATATAAGAATGAAGTTATTGGTTTTCAAAGGAGATATAATCTCAAAAACACGAATAATGGTGTAAATGCAAATAAGTCCCCTGCTGATCATCCTTCTATAAGAACTAGTACATTTGGACCAAATTTTGATGGTCATTTTGTCTCACGTTGACATCACACTATCAGTATTTCCACAAACCGTGGTTGGTCCAAATGTCATTTCACATGCCATCGCAATTCTGACATCTCAAATGTCGTCTCATGACTCACATTTTGACGTCGCAATTGTGACTGAAGGAATTCCCTATTGTGACGGATTAACGTCGCTTGTGCGACGATAGGAAGTCAGATATCAACAAAAAAATGCATCGGGTCGTCGCAGTGGCGATGGACGTAAGTCACATTTGCAACAGGATTCCATTGTATTTACGATGGAATAAAATTGCTACTACAATGTTTGGGTGCCACAAAAGCGACATCATTAAGTAAAAATTATGATGGTGTTGCTATACGATCGACGGTTGAGTTCGTCACAATTGTGATGGATTAACATCGCAGGTTCGATGATAGGAAGTCACCTCTCAACAAAAAATATGCATCTGGTCATCGCATTTGGGATGAGATTCCATCATAGTTACGACTAAAGAAATTCTCTATTGCAATGCTTGGGCGTCGCAACGGCGACGACATTAAGAAACAATTCTGACAGTGTTTCTATACCACCAATGGTTGATTTCGCCGCAGTTGTCGCGTTGTGAATTTGAAAATATATATATATAAATCTAATGTTTTAAAAAACTGATCTTTTGACTTTCCTAACATTCCTCTAAATGAAATATCACTACTGATATTGCTTGGATTTATATCTTGAATAGTTACATTCTCAACACTAGTAACAATGTGATTGTTTTCATGATTATCTTGGGAATTGTATCCCATATCTAGTATGGGAAGTTCATCATTATTGCAAAAGTTAAAAGGCATAATTCTAGACATTCCTGCAACGTTATTGAATATGTCACGCAAATTTAGGAGGGAAGTTTCTTTCTTTTAATCAATAAATTATTGTGGCATTAGTGATGCACCCTTACTATTTTTTACTTATTCATACCGAAGGGGCATAAGAATTCAAAATACATTTACAAAAGGAAATTGTACCTATGATGTTGTTCATGGAAAGAGGAAAATGTGTCAAAGAAATAAGAGTTCCCTATTCTTCACTATCCAATTCCATGGGAGTGTATGTGTGAATGGGAGAAGGACATGCTTCAATTCCAATTGAAACCACATTTATGTTACCTATAATAGTTGTAGCACTTTATTCATTTTCTGTAGTAGGTGTAGCTCCTAGATAGATAGGTTCTTTCATGTATTGAGGAAAATACCAACTCTCATCTTTGGGAATGAAAGGGGAATCAAATGGGATTTATAACTCTAAATGTATCATATACTAACTACAATGTAAGGGGTTATGCTTTTTATGACAAAAAAAATACAAACTAGGTTCTGAAGCAAAGGATTCATATGTGCATACTAAATCATTTCACAAGTAGTGGAGGTATACCTTGAATCTATCAAATCCAAATGTCTTTTTTAATAATGACAACTTTCTGGATCATATTTGTCCTAACAAAAAAAACAAATATTCTATAGGTGAAGGAAACTTTCTTGGTTCATCAAATGATGAGAGAGAATCATTACTATCATAGTAATCGCTTCCATTTATATTTTATAGCTATTCATGCATTACCTTAAGAAGGTTGAGCATAAGTGATATCCCTATGTTTACTATGGTTATCCTCCCTAAAATTTCCAAACTCATGGAATTTTATGTGTGAGGATATTTTCTCCTTACCATGTCCATATTGTTCCCTGAAGAGTGTTTCTAAAGATTTCCCAATTTTTTTTGGAGAACGGTTGAATGGTACAAAACCGTTGAGAAGCTTCTCCCAGTAATGTTCTAACAAAATTCCCAACATATACATCCCCATGAAGTATATGTATGATAAGAGAAATAGTAAAGAAGCACTGGATGCGATACTTAGCATCAACATGTACTATTTAAATGAGGCATCAAAACATGGTAAACCCTACGTAAATTATGAAAATAGTCCCATAAACATAGGGGTGAACAGTATTGGCATGGATTCAAAACATCACGTGATCCAAAATAGGAAAAATGTCACCACTTTGTGAGTTACATCACTAACTAAGTTCTCAACTTTATGGATTGCAAACTACTTATACCAAAGGAAGATGTTATTAAATTGAAGTGTAAAGATACAAGAAAAGAATACGGTAGTGAAATAAATCCGAATGAACATTATGAATCCCTTGGAATTTATGACTCCCTAATCCATTGGAAATTAAACAGGGAATTATACTATATTAATACCTACCAAAATAATTTAGTGAATAGATCCATTAGGCTTGTCTTATATTTGCGTGTCAAAAAATGGAGGAAACGACTAGGGTTAGTAGCTTAAAGACTGCAAATTAGAGGTTGTGATTTTGATCCTCATTATAAGTTTGGGATACATTCAAGACAAATATGTCTAAAAGTGTCCCCAATGGAGTCACTAGAAAATGAGCATGTTATAAGGAAAACAATCTCTTGAGATGGATCCTACCTATTTGACGATTAAGCCAGTCAAAATAGAATAGGGGATACCAATGGCTTGAAATTTATTATGTTCAAGGTAATGAAAGGGGAAGGAGTATAAGTCTAAGACTCATGTGCATGTCCCCTTAGGACCTCTTGGTTTGGGTATTGTCCTTCCTTAGATCTCTTGTGGGTGGGGGAGAAAAGGTCAGGAAGTGTGAATCAAGGTGTTATATATTAAATATTAACTCACTTATTTTATGTACTGACAAGCTAATAACAATGAACAATAAGCGATTTGCTCATTTTTAAGCTTAGAAATTGTACTAGATTGGTTCTTTAGGTCCACCGAAACCTATGAAAACTTAGTTCAAGTCTTGGTTACATAGATTCCTTATGAAATTTGAGTTATAAGGGTAATTAACAACTACAAACACATTTTTAATGCGGCTATAAAATATGGAAAATAGCTACCCTCCCAATTGAACTTGAAGTTAACCTCAATAGATATGATTGGAAAACTAACAATCACCAATATCTGAGTTATGTTCCTTTATCCTTTAACTCATGTTTCACAACACTTATAAAATAAAAGAAATAAAATAACTTGAAACTAAACTATACACAAGTGTTGATGTATATGTAACTTCGGAATGTATTTCATATATGTATATTGTACTCCTATAGAGATGGTATTATTCCTCTATACGAAAGTGTTTGTATTCCTATAGAGATGTTATTATTCCTCTATACGGAAGTGTCATCATTTATATTATAAGTGTCGTAACTTATACTTGATGGGTTATTAGACCACCTTGTTGGGGTCGGCCCTGTATAAGTCATGTGGGTCGAAGGGTTATTAGACCACCCTATTGGGGGTCGGCCATGTGGGTCAAAGGTTTATTAGACCACCCTATTGGGTGTCGTCCCAGTCAGCATTATGTTATGTGGTTAAGTTAAGGCCAACCTAGTAAAGGTTTTTAGGCAAGTCAAGTCAAGTATAAATAGAGTGCGGGAGGAACTCTATTTCATCATTCTATTCTCTCCCACACTCTCAGGAGAGTGCTGCACTTACGGAGGAGGAGAAGCTACTTATAGGAGATGTCTATCTCTTATGCTTGGGTTGTATCATTGCTCTATCTATCTCTACGGAATTTATTGGGGTTTTTCACCTTTATGGTTTTCCCCAAGTAAACTCTGTGTCTCTTGTGTGCTAGCATTATTGTGTCCATGATTAATATGCTGTAGATATGTTGTACATGTTGTTCTCTCAGTTAAGATCATATATCATATTGAATTAAATTCTGAAAAATTAACATGGTATCAGAGCTAGCCTAAAAGAAGGCATGGTATGGCATGTATGACACTTGTTGCACTTGCGATGCTAGGGCTTGATATAGAAAAAACCATTCATCATATAAATTTCACTATAAATCCCTTTTGGCGAAGTTTTCGGATCTGAAAATCGTACAGGGCAAAGCTAAGATCCCCATGTACCTTGTGTCCAAAGGAAAACCTATAATTAGTTGTGCTTTGTGATTTATGATCTGTACAATATAGGGTTTCTGCCTCTTCCAGATCTCAGTCATAAACAGGTGAACATGGAAAAAAGGTCATAACTTGGGCTAGGAAGCTCCAAATGAAATTTCATAAAAAGTGATAGGTAATGCACAGACTGTACTTTCACAGGTAATGTTTTTAGAGGCTGAAACTGAACCAGTGACATGTGGCATGCCGTACAAGTTCGCTCTCTGGTTTTATTCCATAAACAGGTCACGTTGTGACACTTGGAATAACTCTCTCTCAGAGAATCCATTTGAGGTCATACCTATGGGGTTGGAAATATGATAGGTCAGGATATCACAAGAAAAATTTTCAAACCCTGTGGATCGAAAAGTTCGGAGTTACACCAAAAACAATCAGGTATATATTTCTATCAAAACAGAATTAGTTTTTAGCACCTTCATTCATGGATTCCGGAATTTAGGGTTTCGGAGAAAGTTGGAATTTTTGTAATCAAAGACTATGGCTGAATGATACTCATCAAAATCAAAATTTAGAGACCAAGATCAGAATTTTTGGTTGGGTAGAAGGTCGGGCTTGATCAGACCCTAGTTCGGGACTTTGATCGAAAAAGTGGAAAATTAGGGCTTCTGCAAAAATGAGAATTTTTGAAATCTGTGACCACAACTAGAAGCTCCTCAGAAAAATAAAAGCTTAGAGATTTGGATCGAACCTTTTGATTGGGCAGAAGGGTGGGCTTTATCAAACCCTAGTTCGGGGTCATGTCCAGTGATTCTGAAAGTTTCAAAGGCAAATTTGAGGGGTGAAAATTTACAGCTTTCAAATTCTGAGTATACTAGGTTTATCAGCTCATCAAGGTGCATCGTTTTATCCTTTGAGAAGTTTGAAATTCAAAGTTTGAATTTTTAGGGTTTCCCTGACAAACCCTAATCCAGCTCCAGATCTAGTTACTGCAAATCAAGTGGATTGGGTTAATCCTAGAAGAGAAAGGATTGGTCACCTGCATAAGTGAAGAAGTGCTTGTTTCAGAGGGAGATGAGGCTAAGGCCTTACATAAGAAGATTACAATCAATCTCGACAGGTATGACTTATCCAGGTATGCTTCAAGATTTGTTCATGATTAAGTTTATGGTATGTTTGTCTTCATGTTATTATGGTTAGTACAATCTTGATTAAATTTAGACTTGTAGTATCACCTCGATAAAATTATGAATGCATGATAGAAGATATTCATTAATTAGGGTGTTGACACTTATGATTGTACTAATGCATTATGGTGTTATATGAGGTTTATGTTGTCCGCTAACATGAAAGGTACACCAAGAAATACAAATCATGTTCTAGTTCAAGAACATATGATCATGATGACATGAGGACAAAGATTCATCCATTGTCATGGATCACTTAGAAGATCTATTTGCGAGGTATGTATAACTTGGTTCTATAATGGTCAACCTATGAGATATGCAGGTTACTAGCACAAGTCACTGAAGAGAACAAGAAGACATCATGTGGGTATGTTAGACATAACTAGCTAACATACAAATCCAGGTATGTTTTTCCTATATCAAGCTAGAATCCTACCTTGTGTTAGGATCCCTTATATAAGTATACTTGGTATGATTGGTTAAGTTTATTCATAAAGTTAGAAATGTAAGTACTCAAGGGTTTATGCATTTTATGTCTCTTATCTTGATTGATGATTTAACTAACCAGAAGAGTCATGAATGTATAGGTTTGAATAATCATGGGTCTAGGCATATTATGTTTCTTACTTTAATTTATGATATGACTAACCATAAGAGTCCTTGAATACTAATGCTTATTATGATCATGACTATACATGCTTAAGATTATTGTGTTTTGATAGTATTGAGAATATATTGGTAGGCATGCATAGTGATAGAGGATGGATATAAGTTCAAGGACACGCAATCCAGGAAGAAAAGATCAAGAGGGAGCACACTCCAGTAGTTTCTGCAAGGATGCAGATATTCAGAGGGAGTCGACCACTTCTCATAGTCCACATCATAATGGAATTGCAGAAAGGTTGCAAAGATTCAAAGGGAGTCCACCCAACAACCAAACAAAGATAAGTATTTGAATTATCATTTCTTGCATAGTTGATTGTTTAAATAATACTGTTCAATGATGTATATACTGATGTTCCTAGAATTAGGCTGTGTATTATGGCATATTAGAATAATTGCATTAATGAACAACATACTACTAATATGCATATAATGGGTAAGTGGCCTATGGCACTGTACAACATTCCATTGGTACTTATCTAGAATGAAACCTCTTTGTTGACATGTTGGGAGTTGTGCACACTCTTAACAATGTTTTGGTAGAGATTGGAAGGCATCTAGAAAGTTACGGGATATGGATAAATGTTGGCTAAGATAATTGCATGACTGTATGACATATTTCTTTATGTGTAAGAATTTGTTCTGAAAACTATGAGATGTTTTCTAATCATGCAATTTAACTTATTGTGTAGGAAATATCATATACCATCACCTACAAAAGAAGGACTACAACATTTGTTCAACAACAAAGTTATCTATTGAAAATATTGAAGATATTGAAGTTCCCAGGATCTCGGAAGAATGTCATGATCAAGGAGTACCAGTCGATCATGAAGATGCTTGGGATTCAGTCCCAAGACCTGAAGGGGAGTCTGTAGTGACTTCCAAGAGGATATACAAGATCAAGCATGCTGCAGGTGGTAGCATAGAGACTTTTTCTCCTATAGCCAGATACACTTCCCTTAGATCCGTACTTACTCTGGCTGTAGTGATGAAATGGAAGATACACCAGATGGATTTCAAGACATCTTTCTTGAATGGTGTAATTGAAGAAGAAGTGTATGTGGAGCAGCCACTTGGTTCTGAGACACATGACAGGGAGTCATATATGTGCAGAACATGGTATGGTAGGATAGACAACTTTCTATCCAGTTTGGGCTTTACCAAGAGTAAAGTGGATTCCAACCTTTACTACAAGGTTGAGGAAGGAAATCCAGTGATACTACTTTTGTATATGGATGACCTGTTTAATTACAGGTGAACATAGATTGATTGCCGACACGTATCGGAAGCTTGCTGCCGAGTTCAAGATGAGGAACTTATGGATGATGCACTATTTTCTAGGTATGGAGGTGTGGCAGAGTGCAGATGGAATCTTCCTTGGACAAGGGAAGTATGCAGTAGAGATCCTGAAGAGGTTCAGGATGATGGACTGCAAGGCCATGGCCACACCTATGGCATCAAACCTGAAGCTTCTGTGTGATGTTTCATCTGAGCCAATTGATATCACTATGTATCGTCAGATGATTGGGTTCTTGATATACCTGACGAACACGAGACCAGATATTTGCTTTGCGGTGAACACATTGAGCCAGCTCCTGACAGATCCGAGGAGTGTTCACCTGGTTGCTATAAAGCATATTCTGAGGTACCTGAAAGGTACAGTTGACTATGGGCTCAAGTATGATGCGAATCAAAAGTTTAGCCTACAGGGTTATGTTGATTCAGATTGGGCAGGAAGTGCTGCAGATAGGAAGAGCACTTCTGGGTGTTGCTTCTATATGGGATCAAGTGTGATCTCTTGGCTTAGCAGGAAGTAGTCCTATGTGGCACTGAGTACAATTGAAACAGAGTATGTTAGTTGTGAGGCAATATGGCTTACAAAGCTACTGTCTGATTTGTTTGATCTCTAGTTGAGTGCTACTTGTATATATTGCGAAAACCAGAGTTGCGTGAAGTTGTTAGAGAACCTAGTGTTCCATGACAAGTTGAAGCACATTGAGATGAAGTTCCACTATATTAGGGATATGGTGCAGAGAGGAGCAGTGAAGCTCCTGTATGTTGCAATAGACGAGCAGATAGTCGATGTGTTGACCAAGCCGCTTTCCAGAGTGAAGTATGAATACTTCAGAGGGAGACTTGGTGTAATTTAGATCGAGATGCCTTCCAAGGGGAATTAATGAGTCTAGAGACACAGATGCACACGAATCATTCCAACATGGTGGCAGGTTAGTCCTCCCATGGTCGTTGATGTAAGTGCTGGGGTCGTTTCGACATGGTGGCAGGTTAGTCCTCCCATGGTCGTTGATGTAAGTGTTGGGGCCGTTCCAACATGGTGGCAGGTTAGTCCTCCCATGGTCGTTGCTGTAAGTGTTGGGGCCGTTCCGACATGGTGGTAGGTTGGTCCTCCCATGGTCATTGATGAAAGTGTTGTGAGCCTTTCACATGGTGGTAGGTTAGTCCTCCCATGGTGAGTGTAAGTGCTATGTGTGTGCTTCTGGGTTATGCTCCGTGGACTATATGGTGATCTGAAGACATTGATGTGACACTTCAGTACACAAGTTTTGCAGAGGCGTATAATCAGTCCTGATATTCTCTTGTAGGTTTTGCAGTAGAAGTGTAATCAGTCCTAAGAGATCTTGCAGGTTTTGCAGAGGCAGTGTAATCAGTCCTAAGGTGTACCTACTTGTTGGATAGCTCGTAGAGATGATGATGATCAGGATGATCATGTGATGATATACATCAGGCAGATGTATGGTGAGTATCAGGTTGATACTCTGTGGTTGTGGACAGGTTGTGCAGTGGCATGTAAAAGATCCTGGGAGATTCAATAGGTTGAACTGTGTGCTCGTAAAAGGCATGGGATGCTCTTGCGAGGTTTTTCTGATGCACATGATGAGTCCTGAGGATTCCACAGTATGACCACTGATGATGAAGATCTACAGGTGGTGGGCCTACATCTAGTATGAAAAAGTATCGGCTCTGTAGAACTTCCTATGACGAGTAGATTCAGAGATTGATTGAGATAGTAGCAGTAGTGACGATGACGATGACTCAATGACGATTATCCAGTGACGATGATCTAGAGAAGAAGACTTGTGCTAGAAGACCTGTGTCGAGAAATACCTTCCTAGTTAAGAGGGAGTGTTGATGTATATGTAACTTCAGAATGTATTTCATATATGTATATTGTACTCCTATAGAGATGGTATTATTCCTCTATATGGAAGTGTTTGTATTCCTATAGATATGTTATTATTCGTCTATACGGAAGTGTCGTCATTTATATTATAAGTGTCGTAACTTATACTTGATGGGTTATTAGACCACCTTGTTGGGGTCGGCCTTGTATAAGTCATGTGGGTCGAAGGGTTATTAGACCACCCTATTGGGGGTCGACCATGTGGGTCAAAGGGTTATTAGACCACCCTATTGGGTGTCCGCCCAGTCAGCATTATGTTATGTGGTTAAGTTAAGGCCAACCTAGTAAAGGTTTTTAGGAAAGTCAAGTCAAGTATAAATAGAGTGCGGGAGGCACTCTATTTCATCATTATATTCTCTCCCACACTCTCAGGAGAGTGGTGCACTTGTGGAGGAGGAGAAGCTGTTGCTAGGAGATGTCTATCTCTTATGCTTGGGTTGTATCATTGCTCTATCTATCTCTGAGGAAGTTATTAAGGTTTTTCACCTTTATGGTTTTCCCCAAGTAAACTTTGTGTCTCTTGTGTGCTTGCATTATTGTGTCCATGATTAATATGCTGTAGATATGCTGTACATTTTGTTCTCTCAGTTAAGATCCTATATCAGATTGAAGTAAATTCTGAAAAATTAACAACAAGAGCCCACAGAATGGGGTGGAAGTCCTTTGCAATATGACATAACAAACATTGCATAAGGAGATTTCAATTGATTAATATATTAGTGGAATAGAAATTTAACATATTTGCATAGGAAGAGAAATGAAACCTAAATTATGTTGCACAATGAAAATAATCCTAAACCATTGATTTGAATTGAAAGCGTAAAACAAGTTTTGTAATTTTGCATTTAAAAACTAAAATTACTGTGAAATGTGTTGACTTCCCTATAATGAAATACATAACATGAACATAATATGGAATGAAATACATAAAATGAACATAATATGTCATGAAATACATAATATGAACATAATCTGTTATGAAATTGGAAACAACATACCTCTCCTCATCAGAGCTCATCCATCATTATGTTTGTTTAGTACCTACAGATCCAAATCATTCAACCTCCATAAATATATACAAAAGCAATACAAGTCATATTTGTACCATTATTTACTAGTCTAAGATGCATATTTATGATAATGTCAACATACCTTTACAATGCTTCCCATCACCTTTTGAGCCTTCTTTTTGGACTAGCCCCTCATCATCCTAGATTCAAACATGGATTTACTCAATGATAACAAACTAAAAAAATGATAGATAAGTAACTAACTAACACTCGTGAATAAGCTTCTCTTGGTTTCGAGAATTATTTATTGGAGTCGTCTAATATTGGAGAAAACATCCCTCGATTTGGAGTAGCAATGAAGTCAACATTGACTTTGATGCTACTCCATTTGATCGAGGGTGGTTTGCTCCAAGATTAAACGGCTCCAACAAATTATTCTATATTGAACAAGGCTAGCCACGAGAAGGAGGAAGCTCATATGCCCCACCCCTCAAATCTCTCTCCATTCCCCAATACCCAATCTATATTTTACTGGGAAATATGCATTAAATAGATACAAAATTGATAAAATTTAATTGTAAAGCTAAGCAAGAACGTTGAGATAAAATAAGGTACAAAGTTGTTTGATTTCTTTTAACATAATTAAGTACCAACCATCTATATTTCATATTTTACCTTAATCAGTACAAAAAAGTATGCAATAACTCATTCAAAGGGAATGCAACAAAAAGTATGCACGAATTCATTCAAAGGAAAATGTAAAAAAGAACTAGTTTTCATAAATGAGGTATATCATCCAAAATATGTTCAAGTACAGTAAATATGTCTATCTAACTATAATAATATCATACTCCATCAAACATTCGTAGTCTTCTTCCTATACTTCTTAAGTAATTCATCATCTTCATTGTCGTCTTGATTTTTTGGGTGCTCTTCATAAGTTGTTTTTTGCTTGCGGCCTTTAACGCAATGTATGCCTGGTATGATACTCGCAGCGTTGAAGCCGTTGTGACAGGGCATCGCCTAGAAAAACAAAAATGTTAAATTTATAAGGCCAGTTAGTAAATATCAATGAAGTAGTTATGTAATGTTAAAAAAACCTCTACGATGTAATTATTTACTCGATGCACTGGTCGGCATCATTGCAATTGCTTCCTGGTCGGCATCATTGCAATCGCTTCCCTATGCTCCTCTTCAGTTGTACGACTCTCGATTACAAAATTCTCTACCATTGAAACCACAAAATTTTAAGGACACATTGCTAGATGTAAAAGTTAAAAGAAAAAGTACAAAATCAATAACTACAAATTATGAAGTATATGATTAAGTTCCATCCATATTACTGTCATGGAGCTCAGTCAACATAGCACCATTGTTAGGTTTCACGGGAGAAGCATATTCTCAAGGCACTCCACTATCAGCACACTTCTCTCCACTACTGACAGGATCATTCATAGTGCTTCTCCCATGATTAAAACCAATATGCAATACTTAAATTGTATATGGATAATGTCAAACATGAATGTTTTTTTATAAGTGATGAAAGGTTAATGTGGATTGATTTTTATTTACCTTATCTTTCACATTGGATATTGGGATATGCCCCAAGCTTTTCCATCATTCAACAACTGATTTATAGCTGAAACTGTAACCAAGCTTGAGGTCTTCCTCTGTGGTTTCAGTTTCGAAGTTGTCTCCCTGCATTGCATAAGAGTATGTATTTTTTATGTTATTGGTTGCAATTACCCAAAAGTTGCAAGGTGATACAAATGATATTGTAAAGGAATTTGGGTAATTACAATTCATCATTGTAACTTCAAGTAGCCGCCCTGTCCTAGCTTGCGTTGTCCATGTTTGGCAATCCTTGATTTTGTTTCCTTCGAAGTGTCAGGAAACCTATTATCAAAAGTTTCAAGTATTTTATGCACCATATCAATTTTTAGATCTAAATAAAATTCAAGGTAATGAATTCAAGATGTAATTTACTATGAAATTTAGTTCACATCAATATCTGATCAAGAAATTTTCGAATCTCACAAGTTATCTCACACAACTAGTCAAGAACATTGAAAAACAGTCAATTATGATGAAAACAGAATTACTCTCGTGAATAATAATACATCATCCAACCTTGGGAAAATAATAGGATGAAAATATATAATATTACATGATATATTCGAAAACAAAAGGTTTCCACTCGAATCCTCACAAAAGCAGGCTTACCAATAATATGCAAACCCCCCCTAGGTGGTACGTGTGCTTTCCAAGTCACCTCTAAGGCTCACAAATTTCTGAATTAGTGATCAGATGGTAATGTATGATGGAAAAAAATTCTAAATCCATAATTTGGAAGGAATAAAAATCATGGAGGATGAGTTGGCCAAAAAAAGGTTAAGACTAGTCAACTAGCTTTCACCTTTCACCAAAAAGTGGTAAAAAGCAGTAAAAAGCAGTAAGGCGCCTTTCTATTCCAATATTGGATAAGATCAGCCATAATCCTAGGAAATCTTATCCATAATATTCAGAAATGCACCCAAGTCAGTCTAGGATGCTTGTGGTCCACACAATGTATAATTTAGCCAACTAAATAGTCTAAGACCTAGGAATTAATAAAAAAATGATCAATAATGCTATCCTAAGGTATTAAATGACATGGATGGGTTTAAATATTCAACCCCCCCCATAATCCTAACTTTATGTGCTAAAAATCAGAAATAAAATAGGGCCCAACAACTAGGCATGGTCACCATGTAACATACTGCCTTGTCCATGAAACAAGGAAAGAACGAAAACCTCATGGGAAAAACCTCCCCTCTAAAATGGACATAATCAAAATTGAAATATTGTTGATCAATAATTTACTCCACCACATGTCCAACCATCCCAAGTAGTGATCTCAAATAGCTGAAATTCTTCTCAATAAAAGATTTGGTGAAGATGTCTGCAGTTTGCTTACCTGTTGGGCAATATTGTAGATCAATGATTTGATCATGCACTAAAATCTTGATGTAGTGCATATATATCTCTATATGCTTAGTCCTTTGTCTCTATACTGTATCACTTGAGACCCTTATAGCACTTTGATTGCCACAAAATATGAATGTGGGAGTGCTAAAGGAAAGCTCAAACTTTGAAATAATACCCTGCAACCACACACACTGAGTAGAAGCATTCACTGCTCCTTTGTACTCGGCCTTTGCTAAAGATAGTGAAATTGCACTTTGTTTCTTACTGGACCAGAAAACATGACCTCCTCCAAGCATGGAAACAAATCCAGAAGTGGATTTTCTATCAAGGCTATCACCATCCCAATATGAGTCAGTAAAGCCAAGAAGATCTATGCTAGAATTTGCAACATAGTGAATCCCATCAAACTTGGTGCCTTACACATAATGCAAGATTCTTTTGGCAGCCCCCCAATGAAGCTCATGTGGATTCTCCATGTATCTTGAGGCCACACTCACTACATATGCAATCTAAGGTCGAGTATGCGTCAAGTACAGCAAATTGCCAACTAGCTGCCTATACAATGTGTTGTCCACCAATGGTGTAGAATCTGCTTCTTTAAGTCTGACTCCTTAAAGGAATGGATTATTTGAAGGCTTCAAATCAGCCATATTGAAATTCTTTAGCAGGTCAGATGCATATTTGGACTAAGACACCTTAGTTCCATTCTCAGTTTGAGAAATCTCAAGCCCCATAAATTGATTAAGAATTCCCAAGTCAATCATGGAAAAATCTTGATGCAAAGCAGTCTTTAATGAAGCTATTTGATCAATAGAGCTACCTGTGATTATTAGGTCATAAAAATATAACACAATAATCATAATTGATCCATCAATCATCTTCATGTAAACATTTGGATCAGATTTGCATCTAGCAAAAGATTGTGACAAGAGAAAGTTGTCCATTTTGGCATACCAAGCCTTGGGGGATTGCTTAATCCCATATAAGGACTTCTTCAACCTGCAAACATAGTTAGAATCATATGTATAGAATTTTTTATTCTGCACATAAATATCCTCCTCAAGATCTCCATGGAGGAAGGAACTTTTGACATCCATGTGATGTACTTCCCAACGCTTGGCTGCAAAAATTGCCAAAACTAGCCTTATCGAATCCTTCTTTGAAACTGGTGCAAATTTCTCATTGTAATCAAGGACATGGACTTGGAATAATCCTTTTGAAACCATCCTAGCCTTATATTTCACTGATGCACTATCAACTTCAAATTTGGTTTTGAAGATCCACTTACACTTTACCAAGTTTCTGCTTGAGGGGACCTTAACTAGCTCCCATGTCTCATTCTTTTAGAGTGAATGAAACTCCTCATCCATGGAATCCTGCCATATTGGGTCATGTGAGGCTTCCTCATATGTCGGAGGATCAAAATACACCATCAAAAAAAATCTCTCATATATGTAAGGATCATTCACATTGAGAGCATTCTCAAATTGTGATCTAGTACTCCTAGTATCCTGAGGATTTCCCACTAGTTCACTAGCTGCTTGAAGAGTCTTAGCAGCCCACTTTGGCCTTGCTGATGAATTAGGATCTGTACTAAAATGGTATTCATCATCATAAATATAAGAATCAGAAAATTCAAAAGGAACTTCACTTACATCTTCAGGGGGTGGTGTGGAGGGTTCTCCAATGTCAACACTTTGTGAGGGCTCTTCTTCGAATTGAACACTTCTCTCAATGAAGGATTTTTTAGAGGGAATGCTCAGAAACTTGTATCCCTTGGATTCTTCTGAATAACCAACAAAAATGCATGGTTGGATTTGGGGCTGCATAGCCCTCCTGTTCTCAAGTGGAATTCTAGCCCAAGCCTTGGAGCCAAAACCTTGAAATGAGAAACACGAGGTTTGTGCCCAGTCAAAGATTCAAAGGAGTGATTCCTTTTAATGCTTTGTGAGGCACTCTATTTTGTATGTAATATGCACAATTTATTTCCTCATCCCAAATTCTTGTAGATAAATACTTGGCCTTAAGCATGCATGTGGCCATCTCCTTCAAACATCTGTTCTTCCTCTCAACAACACCATTCTACTGAGGTGTGTAGGGAACAGTGTGTTACATTTGTATGTGTGAAGAGGCATAAAATTTCTGAAACTCATATTTGATGTATTCCCCACCATTATCAGATCTAAGGATCTTGATATGTCTACCAGATTGGTTATCAACTAAGGCTTTGAAAATCTTGAACATACCAAACACTTCTGACTTTAGCTTGAGGAAATAGATCCAACAGTACCTGGTAAAGTTATGTATGAAGTTGAGGATGTATTTGGCATGGTTAAAAGACTAATGGGGGAATGGAACTAATATGTCACTGTGAATAGGATCCAAGGGTGTTGAGCTTCGCTCAGTTTTGGCTCTTTCAAAGTTTTTCTCTAGGTGATTTCCTAGGATGCAGCTTTGACAGACACATTTATAAAACTTGATATTGGGCATCCCTATGACCATTTATTTCTCATGAAGTTGGGAAATATATTTGTAGTTTAGGTTACCAAATCTGTCATGCCATAATTTACTTGACTCATTGGCATGGGTAAGTAGAGTATAAGGTGAGGGGAATGGCACAAAATGAGAGAATCTATAGATTTTGAGTCATGGTTAGCACAACCTAAGGCAAAAATTTGGCTTGTTGACATTTCACAAATTTCAACATCATTAGGTGTGAAGATCACCTTTTTAGGAGATCCTATCTGAGTCATCTTGTATACTGACAAAAGGTTGGCAGCAACTCCTGCAACATACATCACATTAGTGAATGAGCCAAAATCTAGATCAATGTTGCCTTTACCTTTTCTTGAAGTTTCAGAATCATCACCCAACACAATGGTTGTGTTAGGATATCTCATCATTTTGTATATACTTTGCATGCACTTTGCATGCATCCTAGTCACCAATTTGATGCCTCCAGCACCTAGTCCCTATTTTTCCAGCACTCGGGAGCTTCCTTCCACTCAGTTTTAGCCCTCCTAGTACTTAGTGCACCCATCATGCATCTACCGCTTGAGAGGGGCACCTTTTCTCACCTACCACTCCAGTTCACTTCAGTTAGCTAGTTGTCTTTCCTTGATTTGAGGCTAAACTAACTCCTAACTATTGTTATCACTCCGATGGACCTCTGATGAGACTTGACTACCTATTCTAACTACAGTTATCTCCTCATGCACCCTCCACTAAGCCTTCTTCCCTACATTAGTGCCATTACCATTAGTTACACTTATTACACTCAGTTAGACTCAGTTTGACACCTGGATGATAGTTACTTGTGCATTAATGACCACCCCTGATTGAGGATGAGGACTCCTAGTTGGAGCCAAGCTATGCCATGTAATATATTCAAATGACTCCTTGGCTAATTTGAATTGCTCACTCATTGTGATAATATTGTATTGTAATTCTACTATTATGGATTATAGCGCACTGATGCATCTCCTTGCACAGTTTTTACTCCAATTTGTTTTACATCATTGTGATTAATTTACTTGTTCAATAAATCTATTGGGACTAATTTTAAATGGTGTTAGATCCATGGCAGTGACAATATTTCTCTTATGCAGGTATTCTACATGAATAATTGAGTGAATTTGCTCAAAATACTACACAGCGGCATGCAAAATCTCATGTGCATTCGTCCATGTGCATGCAAAGCTGAAAAATACTCTCCAATCCACTCTAGAAGCCTTGAGTTTTCCACAGAATTCCTGGATTTGATACATTGGATCTTCAAGCTTGCTTGATCTCCAATCCCAGGTGTGATGCAACTCTAAAAGGGTGGATTGTTCAACCTTACTGTTCTTGTTTTTCTTGTGATTTGCAGGTTTTATAACTCCTCCACTAACATTCGCTATCATTGAGATGGATTCTTCTTCTTCAAAGCTACTCACTCCCTTCAATTATTTTGAATGGAAGAATGACATGGAGATTATGTTGCACTCAAAAGGGTACTACAGAGTCACCATGGGCCCTCGAAGTTGAGCCCAATACTCTCATTGAAAAATCCAAGCACTTCAACAAATTGGATGAAGCATATGGTCTTCTTTGCCTCAATATTTCCAAGGATATTCACTTTCACCTCAGTGGATTGACTACTCCAAAGGCAGTATGGGAGCAACTCGAAAAAAATTTTGGAAAGCAAGATGACATGCAGTCTTTTCAATTGGAAAATGAATTGATTTCCTTGAATCCTGAGAATTTTGAGACCATCAATGATTTTTTCACAAGATTCAAGCATTTGGCTTTGCAATTGAAGAACAATGGAGTTGTCAAAGAGGATAAACAATTGATCCTCTCCATTCTTTCAAATATTTGTACATATTTCTCGGTATTTGTCTCTACTTTGAATTTCGGTCGGCTAACTACCCCAAATTAGAAGACGCCTACCTTGAATGCCTTCATTGAGTCCGTTACCAAAGAGCATGATAAGCTAATTCAAATCGGGTGCATAAGCTGCAAAGATTCAGACCTCTTTGTTGGAGGATCCAAGAATTTGAATGGAAAAGGGAAGCAAAAGAAAGAGAAGCCCAAATTCAAACCTTCCAAGCAAAGAGAGAAAAGCAAACCATCGGATGCACCATCCGGTTCAAGGAACAAGCAAAAGGGTAAAGAGGATAAAGAAAAATCTAAATGTTCTTATTGCAACCGTGGCTTTCATCCTGAAAGTTCGTGCATGAAGAAAACAATAGATCAAATGGCACTCATTTTGGAAAAGAATAACATAACTCTTCCGGACGGTGCACGGAAGAAGGATAGAAATGATGATAATGAAAGAGGTCAAGTACTCATGGAAATTGTTGCGAAACCCACCACTCTACTGATAGATTCCAGTGCCTCGAATCATATGGCTACAAATATTGACTCATTTTCTTCATTTGATCCAAACAGCTCCATCCCCATCCATTTGGGAGATGACTCAAAAATTTCATCAAGCGTAAAGGTACCATCCATTTAAAGCATGGAAGTTTTTAGAATGATCTTGATGTGCCTTCCTTGGATTCGAATCTTCTTCCTGTGTATCAAATGACACACATTGGTTCACCGAAGCAATTTAAATTCATCCCTAACAAATTTGAAATTTCTGATATTGAAAGTGGAAGACTTATTGCAGTCGGACAGGGAAATCATACTGCAAAATACTATGAGTTTTCACACTTTGTGCCGCTTGAAAATCCCACTACTCTTCTCACTCATGGAAATGATGTTAGTAGTATTTGGCATGAAAGGTTTGGACACCTTAATTACAAGTATTTTCTTCTATTTCAAAACAAATCCATGGTTGATGGTCTTTTGCACCTCCGTTCCTCAAAGAGAATTTGCCCAGGTTGTATCATTGGGAAGCACCCCGAGCACAAGTTCGACCGCAGCAAAGCTAGCCGAGCTTCTACTATTTTGGGTCTCATACATTCTAATATCATTGGTCCACTGCCAAATATGTCGATGAATGGTTCAAGGTATTTTTTGACATTCATCGATGACTTATCCCGCTTTACTTAGGTCTTCTTTCTGAAAAAACAAGTCAGAAGTGCTTGGAAAATTCAAGGATTTTAAGGCTTCTGTTGAGACTGCCATGGAGAGAAAGATCAAAGATCTTAGATATGATAATGGTGGAGAATATATCAAGACTAATTTTCTGCAACTTTGTGCCGAAAGCGAAATTTAGATCCAACATACAGTTCCCTACACACCCCAGCAGAATGGTGTAGCAGAAAGGAAGAATCGGTCACTGAAAGAGATGGCTACCTGTATGCTTGAGTCAAAAGGTTTGGCTGCAAATATTTGGGCCGAAGCTATGAATGTTGCTGCATACATTCAGAACTGAGTTCCACATTCATTCGTGAAAGGTAAAACTCCTTTCAAATCATTCACTGGTCACAAACCGGATGTGTCCAATTTGAGGGTTTTTGGCTCCACTGCATGGGCTAGAATTCCTTCTGAAAAGAGAAAAGCTTTGGATCCACAAAGTACTTAATGCATACTAATAGGATATGGAGAAGAATCAAAGGAATATAAACTCATGAATATCAGATCCAAAAAGATATGCATAGAGAAAAGTGTGAAGTTTGAAGAACCGCTTCAAGATTTGAAACTAGTCGAGGAAAACAATGTCGATCCGTAGTGTCTAGAGGAAGAAGTTTCAAGAGAAGATGAATAAAGCATTGGATCTGATATTTCTGATATTTTATTAGACTTTGATGGCCATGACATATTAGGTTCATAATTTGACCATAATTATCCTCCTCAGTTACCAAAGTGGGCCCAAAACACTCTACAATCTGTTGCTCCAAACATTGGAAATCCTGCTTATCCAAGGAGAAAAAGAGAAGACTTTCAAAGAGCAAGTATGGCTTTTTCATTTTCTGATCCATTATTATCTAAGAAATGTTATTTGATGACTGTTTCATATACCAAATCATACTATCATTCCCACTGAGATCCAAGATGGCAAACCACCATGGATGAAGAGTACAGTTCTCTTCAAAAGAACAATACATGGGAGCTAGTTTCTCTTCCACCTGGAAGAAAATTGATCCAATGTAAGTGGGTCTACCGCACAAAGGTTGCTTCTGATGGCTCTATCAGCAAATACAAAGCTAGGTTGGTGGAAAAATTTTTCTCCCAAGTCCAAGGAGTGGACTACACTGAGACTTTTGCACCGGTTGCAAAGATGGATTCCATCTGCCTAGTTTTGGCTATTTCTGCATCCAAGCACTAGGAAATGCACCATATGGATGTGAAGAGTTCTTTTATACATGGATATCTCAATGAAGAAGTATATATGAAGCATCTAGAAGGATACATATCAGATCCATCATTAGTTTGTAGATTGAAGAAATCTTTGTATGGATTGAAACAGGCCCCAAGAGCTTGGTACGCAAAGATGGACTCCTTCCTTCTTTCTCAGAATTTCAAAAGATGCAAATATTATACGAATGTGTATCTACAAAAATTTAAAGGTAATTTGCTGATTTTTGTTCTTTATGTTGATGATCTTCTCATTACTGGTAGCACTCTCCTTACAATCAACAAGCTAAAAACTGCCTTAAATATAGCTTTTGACATGAGCAATTTGGGCTTACTAAAGCAATTTTTGGGCTTGGAGATAGATCAAAAATTTGATGGGATCACATTATCTCAGCAAAAGTATGCTTCTGACCTGCTATTAAAGTTGAATATGGCAGAATGTAAGGCTGCTCTGTTTCCATTCCTCTCGGTAATCAGTCTTGAGGAGGGAAATTCTACACCGCTTGCAGATTGCACTATGTATCGATAGTTGATTGGTTCACTACTCTATTTGACACACTCAAGGCATGATATTTATTATGCCATGAGTGTTGTATCAAGGTATATGCATCAGCCCCATGAGCTTCATTTTTGGGTGGCTAAAAGGATCTTGCAATATATGCAAGGTACGAGACATTTTGGCATACACTATGCTGCCGATTCTGAGCTAGATTTCATTGGTTTTACTGATTCAGATTGGGCGGGTGATAGCATTGATTGGAAGTCCACTTCCAGTTATGTTTTCATGATTGGACATGGCCCTATTTGATGGTCAAGCAAAAAGCAGGCAGCCATTGCACTTTCTTCAGCAGAGGCAGAGTATCGAGGGGCAGTCAATGCCTGCATTCAGGCAGTTTGGTTGCAGGGTATTTTTTTGAGTTTGATTTTGGTAGCACTACATCGACTGTCATATTTTGTGACAATCAAAGTGTTATTAATATCTCCACAAATCTAATTTAGTAGCAGAGGATTAAGCACATTGAGATTCATATGCACTACATCCGAGAGTTGGTGCATGATCGTACCACCATTCTGTAATATTACCCTACTAATGAGCAAATTGCAGACATGTTCACCAAGAGCTTCACTGAGAAGAATTTCTCTTACCTCCATTCACTACTGGGGGTGAGTTCCATCATGGTGGAGACAAATTAGATCCATTTTATTTTTAGCTTGAGGGGGGGATTTCTTCCCATTGGGTTTTCCCTCTTTCCTCACTTAGCTTATTTTCAGCATTTTTGGATTATTGTATTGGGGTGACCTTTGGTCTCAATAACCAGGGCCCTACATTTTATTTTTTACATAATAGTATAGCTTGAGGGGGGGTGTTAGGATATCTCATCATTCAGTATGTACTTTGCATCCAATTTGCATGCATGCATGCATCCACATGCAGCTCAATCACCACTTTGATGCCTCTGGCACCTAGTCCCTAGTCTGCCACCACCCGGGAGCTTCCTTCCACTCAGTTTTAGCCTTCCTAGTGCTTAGTGCACCCAACATGCACCTACCACTTGAGAGGGGTGCCTTTTCTCACCTACCACTCCAATTCACTTCAGTTAGCTAGTTGTCTTTCCTTGATTTGAGGCTAGACTGACTCCTAACTACTGTTATCACTCCGATGGACCTCCGATGAGACTTGAATACCTATTCTGACTCCATTTATCTCCTCATGTTCCCTCCACTAAGCTTCCTTCTCTACATTAGTTCCATTACCATCAGTTACACTTATTACACTCAATTAGACTCGGTTAGACTCAGTTTGACACCTGGCTGACAATTACTTATGCATTGATGACCACCATTGGTTGATAATGAGGACTCCTAGTTGGAGCCAAGCTATGCCATGTAGTATATTTGAATGACCTCCTTGGCTAATTCAAATTGCTCACTCATTGTGACAGTATTGTATTGTAATTCTACAAATCTGGATTATAGAGCACTAATGCATCTCTCTTGCACAGTTTTTACTCCAAATTGTTTTACATCATTGTGATTGATTTACTTTTTCAATAGATCTGTTGTGACTAATTTTACATGGTATCAGAGCCATGGAAGGGACAATATTTCTCTTCTGCAGGTGTTCTACATGAAGAATTGAGTGAATTTGCTCAAAATACTACACAGCGGCATGCAAAATCTCAAGTGCATTCATCCATGTGCATGCAAAGCTGAAAAATACTCTCAAATCCACTCTAAAAGCCTTGAGCTTTCCACATAAATCTTGGATTTGATACATTGGATCTTCAAGCTTGCTTGATCTCCAATCCCAGGTGTGATGGAACTCTAAAAGGGTGGATTGTTCGACCTTACTATTCTTGTTTTTCTTGTGATTTGAAGGTTTTATAACTCCTCCATTAGCATTCTCTATCGTTGAGATGGATTCTTCTTCTTCAAAGCTACTCACTCCCTTCAATTATTTTGAATGGAAGAATGACATGGAGATTATGTTGCACTCAAAAGGGTACTACAGAGTCACCATGGGCCTCGAAGTTGAGCCCAATACTCTCATTGAAAAATCCAAGCACTTCAACAAATTGGATGAGGCATATAGTCTTCTTTGCCTCAATATTTCCAAGGATCTTCACTTTCACCTCAGTGGATTGAATACTCCAAAGGCAATATGGGAGCAACTCAAAAAACATTTTGGAAAGCAAGATGACATGTGGTCTTTTCAATTGGAAAATGAATTGATTGCCTTGAATCCTGAGAATTTCGAGACCATCAATGATTTTTTCACAAGATTCAAGCATTTGGCTTTGAAATTGAAGAACAGTGGAGTTGTCAAAGAGGATAAACAATTGATCCTCTCCATTCTTTCAAATCTTTGTACATATTTCTCAGTATTTGTCTCTACTTTGAATTCCGGTCGGCTAACTACCCTGAATTGGAAGATTCCTACCTTGAATGCCTTCATTGAGTCCGTTACCAAAGAGCATGATAAGCTAATTCAAATCGGGTACATAAGCTGCAAAGATTCAGCCCTCTTTGTTGGAGGATCCAAGAATTTGAATGGAAAAGGGAAGCAAAAGAAAGAGAATCCCAAATTCAAACCTTCCAAGCAAAGAGAGAAAATAAAACATCGGATGCACCATCCAGTTCAAGGAACAAGCAAAAGGTTAAAGAAGGTAAAGAAAAATATAAATGTTCTTATTGCAACCGTGGCTTTCATCCTGAAAGTTCGTGCATGAAGAAAACAATAGATCAAATGGCCCTCCTTTTGGAAAAGAATAACATAACTCTTCCTGACGATGCACAGAAGAAGGATAGAGATAATGATAATGAAAGAGGTCAAGCACTCATGGAAACTGTTTCGAAACCCACCACTCTACTGATAGATCCTGGTGCCTCGAATCATATGGATGCAAATATTGACTCCTTTTCTTCATTTGATCCAAACAACTCCATCCCCGTCCATTTGGGAGATGACTCAAAAATTTCATCAAAGGGTAAAGGTACCATCCATTTAGAGCATGGAAGTTTTCAAAATGTTCTTTATCAACTCCACACTGATTCAATTGTAGAACAAGTGACTTGAACTTTGAGAAAAATTCTTGAAGGTTCTCGAAATTCTGTGGACTCAATGAAACAAGTTCATTATCCAGTTGGTGGCCTCTTAATTCATCTCTCTTGCCAACAAGTATTGGAGCTTCACCTAGACTTCATTTGGAGTGGTAAGACCATCTAGATGGAATAAAAGATATCTGGATGTGGTGAGACACAGGATACCATAGGCTTCATCTCTTCTATTGTGCTACTTCGTTTTCTCAATTGCTGAGGTAGGCTCAGTTTCAGTTGCCATGGTCACTCTGTAGAGGCCTTTTCTCATCAACATGATCTCCATATCCTCTTTCCAATCAAAATAATTGAATGGAGTGAGGATTATATTATCTGACTAATCCATGGAATCTTTGAAATAGATTTTGGAGTGGTTTAGGTGCTCCCCAAGATGCTCAGTTGCACCCTCTAGTTGATTGAATGTGCCCTGTAGGTGACTGAATGCACCCTTCTTGAGACTGATTGGATCCTGCAAGACAATAAAAAGAGAAATGAATATCTTGATAGCTCTGATACCATGTGAAATTTATTTCACACCAATATCTGATCAAGAAAATTTCCACTCTCACAAGTTATCTCACACAAATAGTCAAGAACATTGAAAATCAATCAAGTATGATGCAAACAGAATTACTACCATGAATAATAATACATCATCCAAATTTGGGTAACTAATAGGATACAAATATATAATATTACATCAGAGATTTGAAAACAAAAGATTTCCATTCGAATCCTTGCAAAAGCAAGGTTACTAAAAATATGCAAAACCCCCCTAGGTGGATAGTGTGCTTTCCATGTCACCTCTAAGGATCACAAATTTCTGAATTAGTGATTAGATGGTGATGTATGATGGAAAAAAAATGCTAAATCTAGAATTTAGAAGGAAGAAACATCATGGAGGATGAGTTGGACAAAAAACAGTTAAGACTAGTCAACTAGCTTTCACCTTTCACCAAAAAGTGGTAAAAATTAGTAAAAAGCAGTAAGGCACCTTTCTATTCCATGATCGGATAAGATCAGCTAGAATCCTAGGAAATCTTATCCAGAATCTTCAGAAATGAGCCTAGGTGAGTCTAGGATGCTTGTGGTCCACACAATGAAGACTTGTGGTCTACACAATGTATAATTGATCCAACTACATAGTATAACACCTAGGAATTAATAAAAAATTATCAATAATGCTATCCTAAGGTATTAAATGACATGGATGGGTCTAAATAATCCAACATTTACCTTGTGGGGCCCATGGAAAATGTTAGGGGCTAATCTTATCCCATGGGATAAATTTAGGGGTTTTAAATTTTTATTGGGCTAATTTTTTATTAAACACCCTTTAGATATGATTAGCCCACATTTTATTTATTTAATTTTAATGAATAGGAGGTTAGCCCCATCGAATTTAAAAAGGGAATCCAAGATGAAATAATTTCGCCTCTTTAAAATTGGATTTAATCCTATATTCACCCTTGAAAATCACTAGGAATCTTCCATTTTCCCTCGATTTCCAGAAATGGCAGTTGCTAGCCGGGTTGTTTCGCCTTCTATCAAAAATGAAAATCAAAGTTGGAGTTATATTCATCCATAGTTTATGGGTTGAATCTCATTTTTAAAGTTGCTTAATTTCCATATTAGAAGGGCATTTGATATTTAGTATTAGGTCTTATAGTGACCCATTTTCATTTAGGATAGTTCTAAATCCCATCGCCTCATATCCAAATTTTCTCAAAAAATGGGGATTGTGAAGCTTGTGATCGACGATGGGTCAATAATTTTTTGTGTGTTTGTGTGTATTTGGGGCCTCATGATTGAGGGTTGAGACTTCATTCATAGCCATGTATTTGGGCAGGCAAGGACGCATGAGGCTGCTTATAACCATTGTCATTCTGTTTCTACTTGTGTTTGTGTTCTCCTTTCTTGGACAGGCCATGGATGTACAAACCTAGAATCCAACTATCTTTGTTTATTCTTTTGATTTGGGTGTTGTCAGGTATTTTGACACGTTTCTTTTTTTTTTTATTGAATTTTATGGTTCTCAAATTAAGGATTTTGTAGGGTTGACTTTGTATTTTGTGATTGGTTAGGCTATTGTTGTGGCATGAATGTTTCTCTTTTAGATTTATCTCCTATTTAGTAGTTTTTGTATATGGTTTCATATTACCATATATGATTTTGAGCTTTATCAAAAAATTCACCAAGAATTCACAAGATTTAATAATTTAGTAAAAAAATTTGCCAAGACTTTACAAGGTTTTATAATATAGTGAAAGATTCGCCAAGATTTTATAAGGTTTTATAATTTAGTAAAAGATTTGCTAAGTTTTTACAATATTATATAATTCAATGAAATATTCGCCAAAAAATTATATAAACATAATATAACTTTGATAAAATAGCCTTTATATTTTCCTATATATCACGGGGATTCACCCATTTATTATAGATAGAAATTTAGAGGGGGTCCTTAAAATTTTCCCTGGTGGGACCGGGTGGTGTCTTTCCTTCTTTTCTTAATTTCTTCTCTTTTGCATCCTCAATCAGTGCCTTCCACTCCCTCTCTAGAATCATGAGAGGTCACTCGTACCTAGGTTTCTTCTCCAAGTGAACCCTATAAGTGTCGTCGATATATTTTAAATGTTGGCCAACTACAGAGCTGACCGCATCTCTATTAAATGTGTCCACCCCAAAGAGACCTTCCAGATAATCCAAAAGTTATTTTTTGAGTTTGGAATTCTATGAATTCCACCTTGTGCGTATGGTGGGCCCAAAAATCAACAACGCCTTGGTATCCAAGTGCCTGTAAAAATCATTGTTTCATACAAACAAGAAATATATCATCATTAATTTAAAAATAATAATCTAGATGATTTATTTTTGAGATGGAAAGCATGAAACAGGTAAACTATTAAAAATTACATGGCAATTTTACTTGATTTGATGGAAGTCCTTCATCATTAACCATAAATGTCCCCGAAAGGGTCCCCATGGAGGTAACATGTCTCTCTCCAAGAAATGAAACCATATAATCGACCAAATCATCAACCTCATCTTTGTTAGCACCTCTAGTCCTTGGTTGTGTTCCTCTATGGGTGTCTGTGTGATGGCTACACAGGTTTCAAAAATATCTGTATAAGAAAGGAAAATGTTTCTTCGTTTAGATAACGTAAAATTAAAAAAAATCTATCATAATTGTTATGCGAAATAAAAATATCACTTTAAATTATGGTTTATCACCTTATATGTGTTAAGCTGTGTCATAAGTTGAAATATCCTTTCCTCGATTTCAGGAGTTTGTTCTACAATGTCTAACAAGCGATCAAGTTCCATGTTGGCTTTATTAATCTTTTTATATATTAGTACCTTTGGTCGGGGGATGAGTACAAATCCGCTTCGCCAAGCGAATCATGGGAATCATGGACCGTAGATTACATATTTCAACAAAAGAATTGTTATTTCAGGTTTCCAAAAAATTAAAATAACTGATTGGCATAGAAATAAGATTATATATCCAAATAATATAATTCACGATAATTGTAGGTCGAAATTGTCACTAGTTTACATGTTCTATGGTTGTTCCTTTTCCACGGTCATCCTACCACATTATAATATAATTAGAACCACAAAATATTTAAAAAATTGTTGAAGATAAGAAAACTTATTGCCAAACAAGTAAAATTATACATACTAATAATAAATTTCATAGTAAATGTAAATTAAAATTCTTGATTGTTTACCGGTTCTGAGGATTTTTCTTTTCCTTGATCATCCTACCACATTATAACATAATTACAACCGCATAATTACAACTGTGAAATATATAAAAAATTAGTAAGGATAACAAAAAAATTGATCGCCACAAATATAAAATTATATAGACAAATAGTAAAATCCATGTTAAATGAAAAACAAAATTGTTAATTGTTTACTTGTTCCGAGGCAATTCCTTTCCCATGATTAGCCTGCCAAAATACAATGAAATTAGAACCATAAAAATTTCATAGTAAATGTAAATTAAAATTCTTGATTGTTTACCGGTTCTGAGGATTTTTATTTTCCTCGATCATCCTACCACATTATAACAAAATTACAACCGCATAATTACAACTGTGAAATATATAAAAAAATAGTAAAGATAACAAAAAAATTGATCGCCACAAATATAAAATTATATAGACAAATAGTAAAATCCATGTTAAATGAAAAACAAAATTGTTAATTGTTTACTTGTTTACTTGTTCCAAGGCAATTCCTTTCCCATGATTAGCCTGTCAGAATACAATGAAATTAGAACCATAAAATATTTAATACATTATTTATGAAAAAAATATAAAGAAATAAGTATATTTTTCTTAAATAGTTGTTCCATAAGTACCTGCACAATATTATTTGATGTATCTACTCGATTCAAATGGTAATCCACTAGTAACTCTTCCCTGGGATCTATCTTTTTTATTGTGCACACAACTACCCGATTTCCTTCGCCTACCTCAAATAGGAAATTCGATTGCTTGTTTGTTCTTCTGGGCCGTGTGCTATTTATAAACCCTGTAATATTGTCAAACGCTTTAGGACTTCCATCAATATAGATAGTATCTTGCTTATTTTTATGGTTGTCTTTTACATGTATATAATTTGCGTCGAGTTCATATCTTTTCATACTTCGCATGTACCATACCAACACAATCCAATCTTTGTAGTCATAACATGGTCCGACATAGTCCATCAATTCAATCCTTGTATTATATTTTACAATTATTCCATCCATGTAAAATAGCCCCAGGCCATGTAGTGAGGATGGTGCAATGTTATACATTCGATTATCGACATTGAAGTTAGTGTTCAACGGAGGCAATTCCTTAGGTACCCATTGTTTCACCAAATGTTGATACCTGAGTGGCACCTTGATGTCTCCAATGCTCTCATCATCGTAGGATCATGATCCTCCTTCAACAAGAAAAACTTTCATACATCTACGTAATTTTCTTTTGACCTTTTCACCTTTGGTCGTTCTTCGCCTATCAGATCTACTAGATGCATATGCATTTCCTTATGTTTGACTCGAGCTTCCCTCACTCAACGAAGAAATATCTGACAGGTACCTATTTTTTTCTACCTTCAGTCGATCAAATAAGATATATAGTTAGCTAAAATTCAAATAAGGGCTAATCAATGACATATAACTCAACATCAAGAAATGTAATATTGTGTCTATCCTTTGACTTTTCAACTTCAGTACTCTACGTCTTATTAAACCCATGCACCTTTAACAAATGCAATTCATCTTTGATGTTGATTTAATTAGTCTTTGAAATTGATGAATAATTGGATCCATTCCCTCTCAAGGAATATTTTCCAGGAATATGGGGGTGCAACATTTAGTGTCCCAAGAAGGAATAAGGGTTAACCTCAATATGTTCATCTCTATGGATTCCAAAAAATTCTTGGGTGGTCACCTTCAAACCATGTCGTCACATGAAACCATTTTTTGTCTGCTTGTAGTTTTTGGAAACACTTAAATTGATATTATTCCAATGATGGTTAATTTCTTAATTATTCCTACAATTATTCAACCATGATTAATGTATTAATGTCTCAATTATCCTTGCAATTATTCTAGTGCTATCAATATGCACCCCACAACATAGCTATTATGTTGTATAAGCTATTATCTCGTGTATCCAATGACAAACCCAAATACTTTGTTTTTTAATTCCAATATTTCTACTTGGAAAACATAATTGATGTTTGTAATTTTGTGGTAGGGTCAGTGCCCAATTTATGTCCTTCTTAGGTACACATATGTCAACTTACAAGTGGGACATATAGTCTTGTTCATGTGACCCTAGAAAAGTAGGGATATAAGTGTCATGTTGATATCTATGCATAATGGAAGATACCCCACCATAGTGTTATAGAAGTTGTTGGAGGTGTTCCATCTCTACTTGAAGCTTCCTTTCCTACAACTTGATCCACAAGAACATGATGGAACCCATTTGAGTGTTGATAAATCGGGTTAAGAGGAACATCAATGTGTATCTTCCAAATACAAAAAAAGATCAACTCTAACAAGCATCTAAGTAGAGTGGACTAAACAAATTAAGAGGATTGGTTGTGTAACAAGGTGAGCTTCTAGGTAAGGGAGGAAAGGATGTATCATTGACATAACGACTTAGCCCAATGAGACTTGGCAAAAGGGAAAAACAAAGCATATTCTTAAAGGTTTCGACTCAAACACACTATGGGTAGCATAGATTCTACACACTTAATGATGAGTATCTCTTATCCACTAGGATACCTCCCATGACTAAACACCATACAAATATTGTTTTCTTCGGTTCTAACATTGGGATTCTAGATGATTTGAAGATAGAATAAAAGGTATTTTTTTTAGAGTTCAAGCACCACAATTTGTTCAGTTAATGTTCAAGTAATGACTTACATTAACAAAGTAATTTATCACCCATAGTCATTGTGTATCGTGAAAAGTTTCATTGTGTTTGTTTCCCACTAATAGTATCACACCATGATCGAAGCATAGGGAGGCCAAGCTTAAGAATGATCTCTTATCATATGTAACCTTGGATACATTCCATAATAATAAAAAATTCATTGGGAAATGTTAACTCTTGCTTTAAGTTTGAAAGATATATTAGCCCAATGTTGTCAATGACATCCAATTTCTTGGCCAGAAGCTTGTCTTTAAATTTAATGAAAATTATCAAATGCACTGGTTCTTGAAGTCCATAGAGAAATATCCTTTGAAGATAGGAAATGATTAAAATTCTCAATGGGATTCCATTTAATTTGTAAAAAAATGTGCCAACAACTTTAACATGAGATGGTATGAGAAAATGCTTTGAAATGAGACTCCTTCTGAAGATTGTTTCCCTAGCGAAAGACCTTATTTGATCTTATGTTTAAGAAATAACTTTAAAGGTTCTTTACCACCAATAAACCAAATCAAATATTTGGCACATAAGTCTTGAGATTGCATGTGGTTTTTAAAGATACCAAACCCTCCAAATTCTAATGGGGTGCAACATATCTCCCAATTATATTTGTGAAAACCCATTTTCCTGTAAGTTTTTCCACATTAAAGTTTTTGGAGAGCCTTCTTCAACATAGAATACACCACTTCAGAGGGAACCAACAAAGATAATAGTAAATGTGAATCATAGTGAGAACTTTACTACAAATCTAAAATTTCAATGCCAAGGCTAAATGCTTGGCATTCTACATATCATTTTCCACCCTTACTCTACAAACTCCCACAATTATCATGGTGACCCCTAGAAGAAAAATTAAATATTTAGCTCTGTTGGATCCAAGACCTATTTTGCAACGATACCTAGTCATGCATAAATCATGGGTTTCCTTTGTAGCATTGTAGTTTGTCCCATTGAATATTTCAACCAGGAGATCACACAAAAGGTGTCCACACACTCCATTGTGTTAACCTACAAGATTTGGTCTTGAAAAATTGCTAGAAAGGAATCATCAACTAAGTTCCCATTAAATAATGGTCTTCAAGTTTAGGGAGAGGAATAATTTGTATTAGACCCAAGTTGACTTTAAAGTACAACAAAACACTAAGGGATTCAATGGCCAAGATGTATAATGTGAAAGATAGGTGGTATCCTTCTCTAATCAATTGAAAATTCCCCACTTAAAATTACCAATATTGATGAAGTGGCATGCCATTACATCATCGAAATGCAGTGAATGAATGGAGCAGGTTGGGAATCCCAAATCAGATGGTCATCAAAGCTCCATTTCTGATTATTGAAAATTTGAAAGGTTTAAAAATTTCGAAGTAACAATATTACAAAATCAATTAATGTATGAATCACAAAACAAAAGCATGAAATGAGTTGCAGTAGATGATTTTCTGCTATGAAGTCCATTTGAAATGGATTTATTGCATGTTGACTAGTTTTATGGTTACCCATCTCTAGGGTAATGTGAAAGCTTTCATTTTACATGAATTTTGTGCTAGATGGATCAGTGATCAGGACATGGAAGGGAACTAAAAGAAGTATTTATTCCATGTATAGAGAGTGCTTTTCTTATTCCAAAACCTAAATGAAAAAATGGGGTTTTTGCCTCACTCACTCGGTCCCATCATACTTTCTTCCCATGTTTGGTGGGTATGACATGTGAATGACTCGGGTTTGCATTGAAGTGTCCTACTAAGATGAATGCATTGGGTCTAGGTCTAAGGAAAATCTATTCTGTGTAGTAGGTTCTTGTAATTGATTCAGAGTATAATCGTATTGGCTCATACAAACAAATAGGGATAGATACGTGGTAACCAGAATATGAGATGTGGTGCCCGGAAGAATTAATAAGGCACAAAAGTAAAAGTGTTAGATGGATCCGTGATGGAAACATTGCAGGGAACTAGCAGAAGTATTTATTCCATGTATAGAGAGTGCTTTTCTTATTCCAAACCCTAAATGAAAAAATGGGGTTTTGGGGAAAAAATGTTACCATTGAGACTTACCGAAGACATTTTCCCCCTTTTTTGTGTCTATCAATCTCTTTTGTTCCTCGCAATATTCTCTTGAAATTCATTAGGTTCTTTTCTCCTCTAACTATGCTCTCCACGACCACTATACTCCTTGCAGCACCGTGCGTCTACTCCATGGTATTTTCTCCTCGCACTATGCTCTCTATGACAATTCTACTCCTCGCAGAACCATGCATCTAATCCTCGCATATCACATCTACTTATTGTGTCTACTCCTCGCGTCCTTGATTTACTTGACCAAGGACCTAAACTCTTCACTTTTGTCTTTGAATTCAATGAAGGGAACACTATAAGGGTTTCTTTCATAATCTTGAAAATCTATCTTTCTTTATATTGACAATATTTCACTAGACCCTCAACCCATTCTTCTTCCTCATAGCTAGGGTAAAGTTGTTTGTGAAATTCTTGAAACATACCTACAAAATATTTATATATTTTCTACCAAGGTTTTCAAACCAATTCATTTATTCATAATTAAAGGTAGCCACAAAAATATCCATCATGTTATCCTCGTGGAAAACATCAATATCCAATGTAAGTTCCATGAAGCACATGGAATGTTGTGTGGTTGAATCAATGTGTCAATGAAAAATTATGTCAATCTCATCCAAATTTACATAAGTGATCTCATTTGGATATCTCGGGACACCAAAAAAATCCAATGGAGCATATGAATATTTATCTAGGGATTATGCCATATTTCTTGACTTCAATATTTGAAATGAGAAATTAATATGGAATTTCAAAAACACATAACCCTCATACCTCATTTCAAACTTGCGGAGTTGCCAAGGTGAATATTTCTAACATTTCTTCAGTTGTGCTATGTGTTCTCACATCTAACAAAATCTTCAATAATGGATTTTCTAGATAATTATATGATGTTCAAGGACAGAACCTCATCAATCAATGTAGCAGATAGAATGAATAATAGGAACTGGACATGATCTCCAACAACATTGCCAACATTTTACCACCCAAATCTACACGTTTAGTAACAAATCCATAAACCACAAGTGCAACCTTAGGGGAACTAAGAGGGGTTGTCCGTTGTCGCCGCAACAATTTCCTCTCTCACTTTAGGCCAACTCTCCTCCAACGTATGGGGATTATCCCTAGAAAAGGATCACAAAAGCTATGCATGGAGGCTTGAGGTGATGTGAATATGAGGAGGATGGGTGTTGAGTACCGAAAGAAAATTGTAGAGGTCCATATGCTTTTGTGTGCATATCCTCAAAGAAATTCACCATACTCATGCTTGCTCTAAACTATGGAGTTGCAAAGGAAACACAGTTTTGGTGGAGTGAACTAGCAATTTGATCAATAATGGGAGGAATAACCACAAATTTCATAAAAATAGGGGATACAAGATGATCCTATGAAGAACCTATATGATGTATAGGTGGAACTTACAAAACCACAACATTTTTTCCTTTGTCTACAATATTTGGTTCAAGAGTTGGGGCTTCTACATCCTTTGAAATATGAGGTGAATAAATTAGAAATAGACTTGAGGGATGCAAATTCAAAGGAATTAGGAATGAAAAAACCCAATTTTGGGTTACCCCATCCACTATTACCTATGAAAGGTGGAGTGATATCTAGATTACAACATCCATCATTAGCAAGTGATATATATGGGTTAGTTTCATATATATTTGGGTGAATCTAATAACTACATGGAAAAGGGAGCCTTCATCACTTTCATGCATTTATTCTATAAGTTTTTCATTTGATTATCGAATATTTGTTTGTGTAAGTCATGTTTGATTCTCAAACCCCTCCCATACCATTAACACATGTGTCTACTCTAACCATGTCAAATTCCAATCCATACAAGCACAAATTGAAAAAATATCAATGTTGGCCCCATTCGCACATCATTAGTGATATATAGTACTATTGATTGGGTGAGTCATATTTGAGTTCGGAAATCCTCACATATTGTGAAGGCATGCAAACAGTCTTCACGGGTAAATTTCCAGTGTATACTGAAACAATTTGTGGACATTTCAATGTTGGCCTTGTTCAAAGGTCATTGACGCTGGCCATATTATAAGGGTTAATGTTCTATCTACAATCCTTAGGACATTGTTCCACCTTTTCAATCTCCTTGGATGAATATAGTCTTCTTTATGTCTACACATACACAATCAGGCATAAATCCACTACCACTTATAGACTTGGGAGAAAATTGTGTTCCAACTCAAGCTAAGTGGATGTCCTAGACATCATTTGAGAAATAATTTTCACATATATAAGATAATTAAGGACAGATTCCTCTAAGCAAGGAGGATTGATGGGACTTATTCCATGTGATTAAAATAATTGTTGAATTTTATTATATAGTTTTATGTATTTCACATATTCTTTATCATTTACAACTTTAAAAATATTGTCTCTATCACTTGCATAATTGCACTCTTATGTTCTCTAGTGTGTTAGTATCGTTTGATCACATTTATTAGGGTTTTGATATAGTTGAAATATGTAAGGTGAATAATTTGGTATTCATTGAACATAAGGTGTATGATGTGATTCATATGAGTCAAATCATATTCAAGTTCTAACATAGACAAATCATCCTATTATGAAATATATGGTGTAAAATTTACAAAATAGTAGTGAAGGTTCAAGATTACTTTAAATTAGTAATTAAATCTCAAAACATGCATGGCCTTCGATCACTATTCTTATCTCCAGATGAAACAAATTCATGATCCCTTTTCCACACTTACCATGACCCCCACCATCATAACCCATATAATGAAATAATTTTTGGGCAAACCCTTTAGTATGCTTCTCAAAATCAAGAAATTCACATAAGAAGTTCCAAAACCCATTACTTAAATATGTTGTAGAAAAGGTATCGAAGGAACCTAAATATTTCCCAAATTTCAATTAAAATGGTTGAAATAGTGGCGATCAACCCTATATCTATGCCAATAGAAATATTCCTAGAGATCCCGTGAAAATGATCTCCAATAATGGAGTTTCTAGATAAATATATGATGTTCAAGTACAAACCCTCATCAATCAATGTAGCAGATACAATGAATAATAGGAAGTAGACATTGTCTCCAAAAACATTGCCAAAATGTTAAACCTTAGGGGAACTAAGAGGGGTTTTCCATTGTCACCTCAACAATTCCCTCTCTCACTTTAGGCCAACTCTCCTCCACCACATGGGGATTATCCCCAGAATAGGATCACTAAATCTATGCAATGGAGTCTCGAGATGATATGAATATGAGGAGGATGGATGTTGAGTATCAAAATCATATTGTATAGAAGAATATGCTTTTGGGTGCATATCCTCAAATAAAATCACCATACCCTATATCTATGCCAATAGAAATATTCCTAGATATCCCGTGAAAATTATCTCTAATAATGGTGTTTCTAGATAAATATATGATGTTCAAGTACAAACCCTCATCAATCAATATAGCAGATACAATGAATAATAGGAACTAGACATTGTCTCCAACAACATTGCCAAAATGTTAACACCCAAATCTACACATTAAGTAAAAAATCCTTAAACCACAAGTGAAACCTTAGGGGAACTAAGAGGGGTTTTCCATTGTCACCTCAACAATTCCCTCTCTCACTTTAGGCCAACTCTCCTCCACCACATGGGGATTATACCCAGAATAGGATCACTAAATCTATGCAATGGAGTCTCGACCCGATATGAATATGAGGAGGATGGATGTTGAGTATCGAAATCATATTGTATAGAAGAATATGCTTTTGGGTGCATATCCTCAAATAAAATCACCATACTCATGCTTGATCTAAACTATGGAGTTACAAAGGAAACACGGTTGTGGTGGAGTGAACTAGCAATTTGATCAATAATGGGAGGAATAACCACAAATTTCATAACAATAGGGGATACAAGATGATCCTATGAAGAACCTATATTATGTATAGATGGAACTTACACAACCACACTATTTTTTCCTTTGTCTACAATATTTGGTTCAAGAGTTGGGGATTCTGCATCCTTGGAAAGATGAGGTGAATAAATTAGAAATAGACTCGAGGGATGCAACTTCAAAGGAATTAGGAGTGACAAAACCTATTTTTGGGTTACCCCATCCACTATTACCAATGATTGAAGGTGGAGTTATATCTATATTACAACATCCATCATTAGCAAGTGGTATATATGGGTTAATTTCATATATATTTGCGTGAATCTAATAACTAGGTGGAAAAGGGAGCTTTCATCACTTTCACGCATTTATTCTATAATTTTGTCATTTAATTGTTGAATATTTGTGTGTGTGAGTCATGTTTGAGTCTCAAACCGCTCCCGTACCATCAACACATGTGTCTACTCTAACCATGTCAAATTTCCGTCCATACAAGCACAAATTGAAAAAATGTCAACATTTGCCCCATTCAAATGTCATCAGTGATATATAGTAATATTGGTTGGGTGAGTCATCAATATCTGGTACTGAATCGTCTCCTACGCCTAGTTCATCTTTTCCATCTTCTTCGTATGTCGACACATCATCATGCTGTAGTTGATCTCTATCATATTGATCTTCTTCCTCTACAGTGTACTTTATCGGCCTTCCTCTTGGATCATATCTATCAACAAACAACCAATCCCTCTTAACTGGAACCTTTGAGTAAAATACCTATTCAAACTGGCTTGGAAAAACGTAGTGATCGTTTTTATTTTCAAACACTTTTTTTTTAATCATCAGAAATCCATCCGCATGCTGAATAATGGTTCTCTCCTCATCTACTCCATGCAATAGTAATCTATACCCATAGTATTGATTTTCAGTTTCTTAGGGATGTCTGTCTCTACTAGAGGAAGCATTTCTAACCTGGAATAATGCACTTGTCCCACTTTCATAACTTTTCCTAGTTTCATCCAACATTTTGATACGAAATTTACGGACATTGCACCACACATCCTTGTGGTGTTTCAACTGCAATATGCGAGACATGTAAAACATGGATTGGCAATTAATAAACATATTTATATAACTTGGAAAGTATCTGGAAAAAAAAACACAACTACAAACACATTAATATAATATAAAATAACTATATAAAATGGGTGATTTTGCTTTCCTTTCCATCCTTCAGACCATATGATAAATATTTTTTCCTTTGTGTAACATCAACATCTCCATGACGACCATCTTCTCTAACCATTTCATACAATTGTTGACATGATAACCTACCACCATGATGTTCTTTACATCTGTCAATCCATACCTTCATCGAGTCGAGATTGTTTGCAATGTATAAATGTAGTGCCTCCCAATATAGATGACCCGACTAAAAAAAACATAAATCAACAATATTAGAAATTACTTATAACCATGGTAAATATTAATAAATGATGAAAGAATACATATTAAATAAGTATGAACATATATTAAAAAATAAGTTGCCATGTATCATAAATCTACACAATTTAATTACCTCTCAGTCTCTTCATTCTTCCGTTCCCCAACAACTGCTCCCCTTCTAAAATTTTGATGGATTTTACATCCCAAATACAATCCACTGTATGCATAGATTTCTCTGCTAACTTAGGAAGATAGTTGTTGGGTAAAATATGCATTATCTAATTCAACACTTAATTGTCAACCCGGGAAGGTGGCTTATGAGATACAAACACTATATGTGCAGGATTGAAGGCTTGAACTAACCTAAGATAACTAAAGATGCAAATGCGCTAACATGCAACTATATGATTTTAAACTACATGCATGACTTTGCAAGAATTTAATCTATCTATGAAAATAGGAAACTAACTAAGAACTTGAAAAACAACTATAAATTCAAATCTAATATAATGTTATACTAATCTATTCTATAAAGGCAGGGAAACTAATTAATAACTGGAATTCAAACTAGTCTAATGCTATGTTGATCTATTCTATGGAAGGGAATTGTAGATACTACTCTAGAAAACAGTCACTTGGTCCGAAAGCGATTTAATCTAGTGAAAGCAAATTAACTATTCAAAACTTGCAGCAAATTAACTAATCTATGCTATGAATTCAAAACTATTTATCTATGCAGAAGTAAATGCTTATCTAAGAATGCAAGTGTAGCTAATTATTGGAAAGCGAGGAACTACTTAATTTATGAAATTTAACCCAACTATTTAACTGCGGATTCATAGAAAGCAAAGCAAATATTATTCTAAAGACCAGGCGTAAATAAATGTGTTGCGAAACGAAAACTAATCAAAGCAAACTAAACTTGGGGTTCAAGCAGACCTAAGTAAACCTAAGCATATTCAAATGGCTAGAAATGAACTTGGTTTGTAAACAAAACAAAAAACAAGATATTTGCTCATCTACTTCTAAAGTAAATCAAACTAAGTCATTCTAAGCAATCATAAGAAAGTGATGTGGCTAATCTATATTTCGAAAAGCAAGTCTGTACTAGGCACGAGGGGTTCACTTAGTGAACTTGTTACATAGCACGATCATTCATAGGATATTAAAGAATATCCCTAATTTCACTAAATATTGGAAAATTACTCCTAAAATTGTATTGTTGAACCCCCCTCCCAATACACCTTTCCAATTAGGAAATCCCCTAGTTTCACCATATATTGTAGGTATCTTTTTTTATCAACCCATTTTTAATACCCTCTTTATATCATATTATCAAGTTGTAACAAACACAAGCCCTAGTGAATCTTAGTATAAGCAAACATGACGTAAAATAATAGTATAATGCTAATAATGATCCCACTAGGATTGTAGCGATGACTGATTAATTTGTAGCATTGGATAGTGGAATACCCAATGAAATATTAATGGGGAAGTAAAACTGTGTAAAAGGAAACCAAGGCCAGAGATCAATGTAACAAAGAATGTAAAAGACCGATATTCTAATAGTGAGTGAAATTCTTACAAAATATTAGAATTTCAAATGTTTGACACCACAACCTGCCAATCTACCAATTGTATATCATGTAAATACAAGTATAAACATATAGAGCTCATGTTTTCTATAAGCTTAATAAATTGGAGGTATGAATTGAGCCCATGATTTGGAGGTATGAATTCATCCCACGATTTGGAGGTTACGCCTTAGCCCACCCAAATAAAATAACCCGCAATATTTATATTACTATGTCAAATTAAAAACCCCCTTCACCCCTTAATACAAGGCAATATATTTTTTTGGATTTTAGGAGTTTTCAAACCCCCAATATGAATGGACGTGATATGATATTGCCTCGCTAGTGAATCCCCCATGATACTAGGTTAAGGATGGAATCAACAAGTTCTAGGACAATAGCAAGCTATAAAAACAGAGATAAAAGAAACATAATTTTGAAAAGCAACTAAAGCAAAGTTAAGGAGAATGAAATGGAGATTAAGGATGAGGATGAAACTTAATTAAAACTCTATGTAGTGTGAAACAAGATCTTAATTATAGTTAAGAATGCTAGAATTAAAGGAAAGAAATATTACAGTTCAAAAACCTAAGAAACTGGATTCTAAATAAGCATAAAAACAATGCTGAAAGTATTAAAGTCCGTATGACAATCCGGATGACAGTCTGAAAGACGGTCTGAATGACAGTTTGGATGAAGAAAAATGATTTAAACTAACGAAACAAGCAGACTAAATGATCTTAATGCCAGTTGGTAAATGCATATGAACCTACAGTGCAAGAAAAGGAGTAAGTAGACTGTTTAAAAGCTGAAATAACAAGAAGCCATTTATACTAATCATTATTTAAGGAAATAAACTATTTCCATTGCATAATAAAGCAAGGCTGAAACGTAAGTGAAGCTAATCTACAGCTACAGGAAAATTACATAACTGAATCTAATTATGAATTAAACTTGAAACATTAACTAGTTAAATTTATTTAGTTGCAAAAAGAAAGACTGAAAACAAACTAAGAAGAGCTATGCATGACCGGTCGTTCTAGATTATGGAAATGCAATATTACATGAGAACAAAAGAAAATTGCATTTAACTTAAAAAATAATTCCTATTGCAAATTAACCAAGTGAAATAGACAATGCAATCCTTTCTACTTGATGAAAGTTACAGCAGTGAAGATTAGTTCTTGGATCCAAGGTGCATGAAATAGAAATGACTTCAAATGCATAAACCATAAACTAAACTTCAAATCCTAACCTATCTGAAGATCAATAACACCACTACACAAAAAAATGAACGAAAACACTACCTACGAATTACACTAAACATAGATCTCCAAATGAAATTTGAAATGTAACTAATTCTTTGAATGAAAACTACAGAATTGAGAAACTATTCTTGAGTTCAATACGCATCAATATAAAACAAATTCAAATGCTTGGAAAGCAAATACTATTCAAACCCTATCTAAACTAGAAGTATGAATGTAATGATAGAAATCAAATGATGGAGTGAGATCTCATTGTATGCACACAGTGAGCTCATATGAACACAAAATACACAAAATAGAAGCAAGGGCATTTACATGCTATATAGAGAAACAAAGGAAAATTATTTTAGTCACACAATTTAATATATAGAACGTTTACACATCAATAAAGAAAAGAATGGAAATACAGTAAATTATCTAGAATATGGGAACAAAAACTAAATACACAACACAACACAACCCACTGGCGTTGAGGGGCCCTCCTAGGTAGCAGTGGCTACAGGCGCACGAACTACTCAGTCACCAAAAGCATAAAACGGATTTGAACCAGGAACAGAGAAAAAATTCCATTATAAAAATGCAGAGCAAAATTACATCCCTTTCTCATCCCAATGGGATCTATTTATACAGAAAAATGTAAGTGGGGAAGGATAGAACCGAATCCCCAAGCTCTTGAGCTGTTAAAACAAATTTCTAAATTTAGAAAACGGCCAACTGCGTTTTCTAGGCAAATCCATTTCAAGGAACCATGAACTGCTCCCAAATGGATTTGAATTTCCAAAAAATTCCCCATGGTGACCTAAATGGGCCTATTCTGCACAAAACACACGTGCCAGAATTTTCAGTTTCACCTCCGTTTGCCCGCAAATCTATCCCGAAATTTTACTGTTAGTTGAAAACACGTTTTTGACAGAAATTATGATTTGCAAGATGCTCACATCTAAACGGTTTTGAGTCAGATCCAATAGATTCCCCACCATCTAGAAGCATCTAGATAAATCCTCCAAGTGGCGGAATTTGGATTGGTGAAGTGGAAGTATGATAATGGATGATCTTTAGTGCAAATGGTAGTCTGAATGGGCGTCCGAATGACCTGTAACAGAATTAGTTCATAAATCCGGTTTCTGAGCGGATTTGATGCTGGGTTGTTGCATGAGTTAATTGTTGGGTGCTGAGTGGCTGATTGGTTGGGCTCTATTTGTTGTAGAATCATGATCTTCCTTCTTTACATGTGAGCTTGCCTTTTAAACTTCTTGTGTTGGTTTGTTTAAGCTTGAACGCATTCTCCTTATATCCTGGGTACAAAAATATGTTATGTTAAAAGTCATAAACTCATGGCATATAATTAATAAAACAAACCATGGCATAAAAACATATCACATGAGGAATTATGGAAGAAGTCAACGCATTTTTCCACCATGGCTTAATAATTATGTAAGTGGCTTGTATGATGTGAATGTTAAAATTTTACAATGATTATAATGTTTTGTTTCAAGCGGAAACTTTAAACCACTACACTTTTCCATATGACCTTAATTAATATATGATTTTAATAATTTAAAAAATATAATGAATATACTAATCATTTATTTGAGATTTAAAATTTTCAAAGCTCATCATCATGGTTTTTTATTTGCACTTGCATGATCAATAGAACTTGAAAGAATTGAATGATGAATGTGTCACGAGATCAACAAGAGCCAAAAGACAAAGGAAAGCCAAACTTAATGAACGAATAAGAAACATGTTATTAAACCTAGTGTGGAACTTCGAACCGGAAGAAGGGTTGAATGAAAGGTCATATAAAGTACCGAACGTCTATCATTTGCACAATATTGCATTTAATGCATTTAAAAATAGCATATTAGGCTCACTTTTTAGTTACGAGATTTAATAAATAAAATAAAGTAAAAGATAGCCTTATTGAACATAGATGTATTAAATCATGGTAGATAAGATGATAAATTAATGTAAATAACATCATTATAAAAGACAGTTCTAAATCCCAACACTCCCCCAAACCAAAGGTATGTCACATCTGCGTGCCATGAATGAATTGGAAGTGGTCTTCATTTATTCAAAAAAACTATGTTTGATCATCAATAGTTTATAGGCAATCTTTCAGTAAAACTAAGCCAACTTTATTACTGCATGAAAAACTAGAAGTTAAGAAAAAAAAATTATTAACGTTATGTTATGAGAAGACCAAAACATCTTCATATTATTTAAGATTTCCTAATACATACAATTCAGCCAACTAGTAATAATTCATGCTTATGAATACCATATAAATTGAGACTCTCTCCCCCAGACCGAAGGTCTGGCACGTCGTCGTGCCATGAATGAATTAAGACTGGGTTGTGTTCTCTTATGTTAACATTCATGATCAACAACACTCAGCAGGTAATATCATACTAAGGCAGATTCTTTAATACATGCAAATTCATCAGTTTATGTTCATGAAGACCACATATAAGCTATGATAGGGGATTTTCCTCATGTCTCTCAAAATAGAAAACATGAGGGTATAGATAGTCTGTAAATCCTATAGGAAACCAGCCATCCCTGCTACTTCTCAAAGGTTTATCATTATTCAAGTAATGATAGACATAGTTTGCATTTCAAATTCATTAGATGCCTAAGTTTATGGTTCCCACTTCTAGGATAGTGACACCCTAGGTATATTATGAATTAGACGACAGGGTCTTAAGTGCAACTTACAAACATTCTCAAATGAAAAATATATGAGGTTCATTTAACCGATTGTTCAACCATGTATGGTTTTTCTTAAGAATTTACATAAGTATATTGTTCATACACACAAATATAGATTAGGCATAGTGAAAGACATCAAAGTTAGAACCCATTGCCAGGAAGCTTGTTCAGTACCCAATGGGGTAGCTTTGATACCTAAGAAACGGCCTCCCCAGACAGAATGCCCCATTGCCAACGAGCTTGTTCAGTACCCCGATGGGTTTGTCTAGTCATACCACAGACCGGTACCCACTACCAGCAGACCTTTTCAATATCCTGGCGGGTTAGCCTCTTGAACCCTTTTTGCATCAGAGGCTCGTGTCCCAACGTTTCCACCCTCTATAGATACTTGGCCATAAACTGCCTATGAGTGAGTGGATGGGGGAGCAAATCTGAAAACCATTTACAGATTGCGGTGGTATATGGGTTGGAGGAATTTTTATAAAATTCCCTTTTAAGGTTGTGTGCATGAAAAATAGACTACGCATTTAGTTTAGTCCAAAGATATGACATGACCAAACTTAATTAATGTATAGTGGATGAGGTCATAAGAGAATGATTGAAAGTTGTCTCTAGTCCCAAAACTCACCTTTTTCATATAGAGTTATAATAGTGTTCCCCACAACTAGGAATTTCATTCACCCTTATGCTACTATGTAATAGAGATGCTTAAGTAACAGACTCTGATAATGAAGCTAGCATGTACGAGTGACCTCTAGGTTTTGGATAGACCTTAAACTTATGGTAAATCCCTGTGGTATTTAAAATTGGTCTTGAGCGATTGTTATAGTCTGAAATATGCATGTATGAAAAGAAATAATGATGGAAAATTGTTTCAGTTTTAGTCATTGACATTATCTTCTTATTAGTTCTTTTATTTGAAAAGGAAAACAAAAAATGAAGTTCCATTATTCCCTATACTAAGAGTGCAACATTTTATTTATATATATATATATATTTCCCTACCCTGAGAAGAAGGAAAACATTTTTATTCAAGTATATGAGCTTTTCCAATGAAGCCAAGTGTGAAGCAAGATGAAAATTATACCTTTGTCCGCATATGAAAAGGTGTTAGGAACCTATGTCAACCCTTCTTTTTACTATGTTAGTATATTGTTGTTGGACGCATATGCTTTGTAAGTCGTCCCGTAGTATTTGTTGATCCATAGTTTATATTAGCCCATAGTATTGACCCATAGTATTGGACGCATATGCTTTGTAAATCGTCCCGTAGTATTATATGTCCCATGGTTTTGACTCATAGTATTGGGCATAGACTTAGTATATAAGTGTGTGTTGAGGTCATTGAAGGCACCGTGAAGTTAATTGTATTGAGCTTGCTCAAAGGAGGTTGCCCCCTCGAAGTGGCCCGTGATCAATATAAAAGCGATTCTGTTCTATTATTTCTGATATCTCTTGTATTTGCATTGATTAATTATTGCAGGTACATCACATCTGGTATCAGAGCACTTTCCTTGGCACAAGTGGGAAAGTTTTTTTTCTTTTTTTGGGCGGCGACTTTCAGATCAATTTCTGAAACTTTCTGCACAAAATTAGAAGAAAATGATTGCATATCTGAATTTCTCTTTCAAAAATACGCAGTTTCAAAAAAAAAATCATCTCATTTGGAGTTCTAAAAGTGGAGATATCGTGGATTTAAAATCAGCAATTTTTCAGAATTTCGGTGACGGCCGCGGAAATTGTGGCAAGAAAATATTTTGACTGAGTGCCCAGATTTCTATTCCGCTTTCATAAGTAGAAGCAGAGTGGTTGTTCCAGTTCCGGAAACATGCTATAATAGCGATTCTGAGTAATATAGATCCGGTTTTGGAACATTGGGTGGAATTTCTGCCCAAATTTTTTTTCTGTTGCAGGTTCGGATCTGGGAATAATCCCTATCCGCTTAATTGTGGGAAGTACTTGGGCATAAGCCCTAAAACTCATTGTGAGGAGTACCACAGGAACCCCGAAGTAGCTGGCCATTGAGAGGACCTACCAAGCGAAAAGGGCAACGACCCCTACCTGATTGACTAGTTCCCACCCGTGAGGTAAACCAAGAGCTGTCGTTTGTGGCAAAGCGGTTATCAGTTTTACCTGAGCCGTGGAGTGAGGGGTACTGCCCCAATACGCAAGCCGTCAGACAGCATTGGTGGCCGAGTGAAAACCCTGAACTGTTAGGAAGCCGCACATACCTGGGGTCCATATCTACTTTCAGCTGAACTATTGTCGATCACTGCTGCACCATTTCAGATCCATTTTGCAAGCCATTCCAGATCCAGCCATTCGGCGTTGTTCCAGATTCCTTCTGCGCCGTAGCCGCTCTAGTCTGAACTGAGAAAAAAAAAAAAAAAAAAAAAAAAAAAAAAAAAAAAAAAAAAAAAAAAAAAAAAAAAAAAAAAAAAAAAAAAAAAAAAACTGGTTATGGTTGTCACCTGTGCAGGAGCACACACCATGGAGGAAGCACTTGCAGCCATCCAAACAAAACTCCAAGATCTGGATGAAAAATTTCTCAGCCTCCATCTTTAGCATTCAGCCATGAACAATACCAGACAGCCAGAATCTTTTGCAGCCACCGGGTTCTCTTCTTCCAACAATTTTCGTGGGCCGAAGCTTGATTTTCCTCGCTTCAATGGTACTGATCCGACTGGATGGATATACCGAGCAGAACAATATTTCAGTCTGCATAATACTTTTGATGTTCAGAAAGTTCCACTTGCATCCTTTCATTTGGAACAGGAAGCCCTTCAATGGTACCGTTGGTACATCAAAGCTCATCCCGAGCCAAACTAGACAGATTTTTTCCAACTCATTTTGCCACGATTTGGTCCTAGTGCTTTTGACAACTTCACAGGAGCACTCACTAAACTTCACCAAACTGGCACAGTGAGAGAGTATCAGATGGAATTTGAGAAACTAGCCAATCACACAGAAGGATTGTCTGATGAATTCTACAGGAGTTGTTTTATCAGTGGTCTCAAGGATGAAATCCGCTCAGAGGTCAAAATGTTTTGTCCCAACACAATGATGGAAGTCCTAGGGTTGGCTAAGTTGGCCGAGGACAAGATCGCAGCTCAACAACGCTCCAAACCCACCTTCGTTCCCTTCAGAAACATGGGTTCCCAACGACCTCCCATCACGCCTGCTCCTCAACCAACTCCTATCAAGCATTTGTCTGAAATAGAAATGCAGGCACGCCGAGAAAAAGGGCTTTGCTATAATTGTGATGAGAAATTCACTCGGGGACATAGATGTGTTCAACAAAAGCTCTATATCTTGGATGTGGATTCTCCGCCTGCCTTAGAACTTGGTGAAGAAGCTACAGATACAGTAGATGATCCGGTCGACATGCAACACCCACCTGTTGACACCCCATCTCAAGACGACCCACCCGAGATCTCTCTCCATGCTGTAACCGGCGTCACCACCCCACAAACAATGCGGGTCAGGGGATACTTCAAGAAGCTCCCTCTTACCATACTCATTGATTCTGGTAGCACTCATAACTTCATTGACCCTCGGATTGCCAAACAGGCTGATTGTTTTGTCCATCCTTGCTCCAACTTTGAAGTCATGGTTGCCAATGGGGGCACCTTACCTTGCAAGGGGAAGTGTCACAATGTATGTATCTCTATGGAAGATTATAACCTATGCTCTGACATGTTTGCCTTGTCCTTAGGCGGATGTGATGTGGTTTTGGGCATTCAATGGTTACGCACACTTGGCCCCATCTTATGGGATTTTGCTGAACTTTGGATGCAGTTTAAAATCAATGGGGCACAACACAAATTTATGGACTTACAACCAGGGTCTCTCTGCATCATCAGTTCACATCACCTGGAAAAAATCCTTAAGAAGAATTCCCATGGTGTCATCGCTCAGCTCCATTCCATTCAGATGCAACCATCAACAGTCTCCACTACTTCCTTGGATAGATATGCAGGTATCTTTGCTGAACCAATGTGCTTGCTGCCTTCAAGAGACCTTTCCGGTAAGAATGTAGCCCCATCTACCTCTCAGCAGGCAATGATGGCTATTTTGCATGCAGTACAGAAGTGGCAGCCATCCCTATTAGGAAATTATTTCTGCATCAAGACGGATTTCCCGAGTCTGGCAAATTTTCTGGAACAATGGGTCTCCTCCCCAACACACCTGCAATGGGTTATCCAACTCATGAGTTATCCCTATGTGATCACTGACAAGAAGGGTAAGGACAATATGGTGGAAGATGCTCCTTCTCGCACAATTGATGACCCAGTTTCTCTTACAGCTCTTTCTCTGCTTGTTCCAAATTGGTTCCAATATGTTCAACAGGGCTATCTCTTCTATGAACTCCATGCTTCTCCATCAACAGGACACTCTGGGTTCTGCAAAATGTATGACCGGGAACAATGTAACTTCTTTTGGCCGGGACTAAAAATGACAATTCAACAGATGGTGGCTAGCGATGATACTTTCCCAGTCAACGAGGGGGAAACGACACTCCTTTCGGGATTGCTCCAACCCTTGCCCATCCCTACACAGCTTTGGCAAACTATTTCTATGGATTTCCTAGCAGTGCTCTAGTGGTACAATACCACATCTCAAAGGACACCATATGAAGCAATCTATGGAAAAACACCGCCAGTTCTTCTTCCATACACCCTTAGCAGCTCCCCAGTTCAAGAAATTGACTCGGTTCTTCGAAACCGCGATCAGATTCTTCTCATTTTGCAGGACAATCTTCACATGTCCAGAATTCGCCTGAAACAACAAGCTGATCAGCACCGTTCCGAGCACATCTTCCACACAGCTGACAGGGTTCTTCTTCATCTACATCCTTCCAAGCAATCCTCCTTGACACTCCAAAGGCATCAGTGGCCCGAAATGCAAACCGAGGATGCTACCGGGGAACCACTCCTTCAGATTCTGCAGCAATTTCTCCAACCAAAGCTTTGAGGACAAAGCTTTTTCTAAGGGAGAGGGGATGTTAGGAACCTATGTCAACCCTTCTCTTTACTATGTTAGTATATTGTTGTTGGACGCATATGCTTTGTAAGTCATCCCGTAGTATTTGTTGATCCATAGTTTATATTAGCCCATAGTATTGGACGCATATGCTTTGTAAGTCGTCCCGTAGTATTATATGTCCCATGGTTTTGACTCATAGTATTGGGCATAGACTTAGTATATAAGTGTGTGTTGAGGTCATTGAAGGCACCGTGAAGTTAATTGTATTGAGCTTGCTCAAAGGAGGTTGCCCCCTCGAAGTGGCCCGTGATCAATATAAAAGCGATTCTGTTCTATTATTTCTGATATCTCTTGTATTTGCATTGATTAATTATTGCAGGTACATCACAAAAGGTTGCAGTGATTACCTGAATGTGGAAGTTCAACCAACTTACTTGTATTTGCATCCAAAGGTGTCAACTGAAGGAATGGTATTGTGGCTAGGTTACCTCTTGGAACCAGCTTTCGATGTAGTCCTCATATTCACCTTCCTTCATTATGTCATGCAGATCCCCTTCTCGTAGATTATCAATTTCTTGAGCACAAGATGGATATGTCAGCTTGCATGTAGAGAAATCTTTAATTTCTGACCACTCTCCTTCAGATGTAATCCCCAATACATCAGCTTCTTCTGCAGTCTCACAAAGAAAATTCTTTTGTAGTTCTTGGGACTTTGGTTCGTATGTCATTTCGGGAGAGGTTGAGAAGATCTCAACTTCTGTCAAGATCTACTCTTCTTGAGAGGTAGAGATCGTGACTCCCACTTTTTCTAGGATTTAAGAGAGTTCTCTCATGCTAATGTTCACCCTTGAATCCATGTATTTTGGTCGGCAGGTCCTACTTCACACAAGGATTAGTCTCTGGGGTTCTTACAGTACCCAAAAAAATTTATTTATTTATTTTATGTGTTTTTGACAAACTAAAAACTACTAAAACAAATTTGCAAATTAAACACACCAAACTTTTATGAAATAAAACACCTACATGAAATTAACTTGCAAAAAATAACACACTCAAATGTACAGAAAGGAAATCACACTTGCGCGGAAAGGAACAAAAAGGATTTGGGGCACTCCACTGTAGTGGATGCTTAGGTTCTTACCTCTCGTCTTACCATTCTCCCCTCCCCCTTATTGTGTAATGTAAAAGCAACCTATCTACCTAGACTCCAACCCCTTTAGCACCTCCCCGGCAATGGCGCCAAAATGTTGGGTAAAATATGCACTATCTAATTCAACACTTAATTGTCAACCTGGGAAGGTGGCTTATGAGATGCAAACACTATATGTGCAATATTGAAGGCTTGAACTAACCTAAGCTAACTAAAGATGCAAATGCGCTAAAATGCAACTATATGATTTTAAACTACATGCATGACTTTGCAAGAATTTAATCTATCTATGAAAACAGGAAACTAACTAAGAACTTGAAAAGCAACTATAAATTCAAATATAATCTAATGTTATACTAATATATTCTATAAAGGCAGGGAAACTAATTAATAACTAGAATTCAAACTAGTCTAATGCTATGCTGATCTATTCTATGGAAGGGAATTGTAGATACTAATCTAGAAAGCAGTCACTTGGTCCAAAAGCGATCTAATCTAATGAAATCAAATTAACTATTCAAAACTTGCAGCAAATTAACTAATCTATGCTATGAATTGGAAACTATTTATGTATGCAGAAGTAAATGCCTATCTAAGAATGCAAGTGCAACTAATTATTGGAAAGCGAGGAACTACTTAATTTATGAAATTTAATCTAACTATTTAACTGCGGATTCATAGAAAGCAAAGTAAATATTATTCTAAAGACCAAGCGTAAATAAATGCGTTGCAAAACGATAACTAATCAAAGCAAACTAAACTTGGGGTTCAAGCATACCTAAGTAAAGCTAAGCATGTTCAAATGGCTAGAAATGAACTTGGTTTGTAAACAAAACAAAAAACAAGATATTTGCTCATCTACTTCTAAAGTAAATCAAACTAAGTCATTCTAAGCAATCATAAGAAAGTGATGTGACTAATCTATATTTCGAAAAGCAAGTCTATACTAGGTTAAGAATGGAATAAACAAGTTCTACGATAGTAGCAAGCTATAAAAACAAAGATAAAATAAACATAATTTTTAAAAGCAACTAAAGGAAAGTTAAGGAGAATGAGATGGAGATTAAGGATAAGGATGAAACCTAATTAAAACTCTATGTAGTGTGAAACAATATCTTAATTACAGTTAAGAATGCTAATTAAAGGCAAGAAATATTACAGTTCAAAAACCTAAGAATCTGGATTCTAAATAAGCATAAAAACAATGCAAAAAGTATTAAAGTCCGTATGACGATCTGGATGACAGTCTGAAAGACGGTCCAAATGACAGTCCAGATGAAGAAAAACGTTTTAAACTAAGGAAACGAGCAGACTAAATGATCTTGACGTCAGTTGGTAAATGCATATGAACCTACAGTGCAAGAAAAGCAGTAAATAAATTGTTTAAAAGCTGAAATAACAAGAAACCATTTATGCTAATCACTATCTAAGGAAATAAACTATTTCCATTGCATAATAAAGCAAGGTTGAAATGTAAGTGAAGCTAATCTACAGCTGCAGGAAAACTACATAACTGAATCTAAACATGAATTAAACTTGAAACATTAACTAGTTAACTTTATCTAGTTGCAAAAAGAAAGACTAAAAACAAACTAAGAAGAGCTATGCATGACCGGTCGTTCTAGATTATGGAAATGAAATATTACATGAGAACAAAAGAAAATTGCATTTAACTTAAAAAATAATTCCTATTGCAAATTAACCAAGTGAAATAGACAATGCAATCCTTTCTACTTGATGAAAGTTACAGCAGTGAAGATTAGTTTTTGGATACAAGGTGCATGAAATAGAAATGACTTCAAATGCATAAACCATAAACTAAACTTCAAATCCTAACCTATGTGAAGAGAAATAACACCGCTGTACAAAAAATGAACTAAAATACTACCTACGAATTACACTAAACAGAGATCTCCAATTGAAATTTGAAATGTAACTAATTCTTTGAATGAAAACTACAGAATTGAGAAACTATTCTTGAGTTCAATACACATCAATATAAAACAAATTCAAATGCTTAGAAAACAAATACTACTTCGAACCCTATCTAAACTAGAAGTATGAACGTAATGATAGAAATCAAATGATGGACTGAGATCTCATTATATGCACACAATCAGCTCATTTGAACACAAAATACACAAAATAGAAGCAAGGGTGTTTACATGCTATATAGAGAAACAAAGGAAAAATATTTCAGTCACACAATTTAATATATAGAACATTTACACAACAATAAAGAAAAGAATGGAAATACAGTAACTTATCTGGATGATGGGAACAAAAACAAAATACACAATACAACACAACACAATCCACTGGCACTGAGGGGCCCTCTCAGGTAGCAGTGGCTACAGGTGCACGCACTACTCAGTCACCAAAAGCATAAAAATGGATTTGAACCAGGAACAGAGCAAAACTTCCATTATAAAAACGCAGAGCAAAATTACATCCCTTTCTTAGCCCAATGGGCTCTATTTATACATAAAAATGTGAGTGGGGAAGGATAGAACCGAATCCTGAAGCTCTTGAGCTGTTAAAACAAAATTGTAAATTTAGAAAATGGCCAACCGCGTTTTCTGGGCAAATCCATTTCAAGGAACCACGAACTGTTCCCAAATGGCTTCGAATTTCCTAGGAATTTCAAACGGTGACCTAAATGGGCCTATTCCACACAAAACCCATGTGCCGAAATTTTCAATTTTGCCTCCATTTGCCCACAAATCCAGCTCGAAATTTTTTTTTTAGTTGAAAACATGTTTTTGATAGAAATTATGATTTGTAAGCTACTCACATCTGAATGATTCTGAGTCAGATCCGATAGATTCGCCACCATATAGAAGCATCTAGATAACTCCTCCAAGTGGCGGAATTTGGATTGGTGAAGTGGAAGTATGATAATGGATGATCTTTAGTGTGAATGGCAGTCAAAATGGGCGTCCGAATGACTTGTAACGGAAATTAGTTCATAAATCTGGTTTCTGAGCGGAATTGATGCTGGGTTGTTGCATGAGTTAATTGTTGGGTGCTGAGTTGCTGATTGGTTGGGCTCTATTTGTTGTAGAATCATGATCTTCCTTCTTTACATGTGAGCTTGCCTTTTAAACTTCTTGTGTTGGTTTGTTTAAGCTTGAACGCATTCTCCTTATATCCTGGGTACACAAATACATTATGTTATAAGTCATAAAATCATGGCATATAATTAATAAAACAAACCATGGCATAAAAACATATCACGTGAGGATTTATGGAAGAAGTCAACGCATTTTTCCACCATGGCTTAATAATTATGTAAGTGGCTTGTATGATGTGAATGTTAAAATTTTACAATGATTCTAACATTTTGTTTCAAGCAGAAACTTTAAACCACTACACTTTTCCATATGACCTTAATTAATATATGATTTTAATAATTTAAAAAAGATAATGAATATACTAATCATTTATTTGAGATTTAAAATATTCCAAAGCTCATCATCATGGTTTTTGATTTGAACGTGCAGGATCAACAAGACTTGAAAGAATCGAACGATGAATGTATCATGAGATCAACAAGAGCCAAAAGACAAAGGAAATTCAAACTTAATGAACGAATAAGAAACATTTTATTAAACCCACTGCGAAACTTCGTACCGAAAGAAGGGTTGAATGAAAGGCGATATGAAGTACCGAATGTCTATCATTTGCACAATATTGCATTTAATGCATTTAAAAATAAAATATTAGGCTCAGTTTTTAGTTATGAGATTTAATAAATAAAATAAAGTAAAAGATATCCTTATTGAACATAGATGTATTAAATCACGGTTGTTAAGATGATAAATTAATGTAAATAACATCATTATAAAAGACAATTTCGGAGCCCAACAATAGTGACTAATATACACTATGGATTGATATACCATATATCCCCTCACCATAGAACCCTCGGGACGTGCTCTATGTCTAACTAAATCCTTCAATGATTTCAAGTGCCTCTCCACCATCCACATTGACCTTGTATGTACAGGTACACACATTTCAATCTCCTCAACTAGGTGTATGAGGTAGTCTTCTTGTGCATTGAAAAATGTTGGAGGTGTAAAATTTTTCATTACACACATTAGCCAAGGTATTTCTCTCTTCCAATAGTTGATATCAACTTGATGGATTTCTTTCAATGACAACCATCTACAGATTATGATGCAAGAAAATAACACGTTTCAACAAAACATAAATTGTAAAACACATGTCATTCAATACAAGAACAAATTGAAAAAAAAAATTCATATATATTAGTCACCTATATATTTTACCTCATGTATTTTGAAAGATCATATATAACTTGTTTGACGTTGTTGTCAAAGTCGTCTCGAAGAGATAGAGGTAGAACATATTGTAACAATAAAAAAAAAACATTATTTGTTTCAAAATAGACAAAAATAAAACAAAAATCCAAAAAGGTAACTTACTCCAAATATATAAATATGAATAAAAAAATTATTACCTTAATGAATGTATGCTAGTCATGGGTTCTAACCCCACCAAATTCACCTTTCTTGGTTAAGATATTATTTATGTTTGAAGAAAAGCCTGTGGGAAATTTAATACTTTGAATGACCTCTTTTACATCATTTATTTTCTTCTCTATGAATAACCATGGAAGGTTATTTCGGTCTCCATCGCTATTTGATCGAATCACACTTCGCATTCCATGATTGGATTCCCCAATGTCAGTACAAATTTTGAAATTTTTTTCTTTATCCCTCCATCCATCTATGATTCTCCATAATGTTTCTGTCACATTCTTCCCAATATGCATCATATCAAACATATGAGCAATTTTTAGTTTCTCATAGTAGGGAAACCTCGTGAATTGAGTGGGATAACATTTCATTCCTCGTGGAAGCCCATTATTTCTACCTTCACGACATCGACAATGATGAAGCATAAATCAAATGACAACAATAATTATCAAACACAATAAATAAATTTAATACTTAAAATATAATTTCAAAATCAAAACAATATTACATATACAATACATAAATAAATTACGTGCCTTAATGATTTCTGTTATACTCCAACCTCCATCAGCAAGGTGTCATTCTTCATGGTTTTAATCCAGTCTCTTCTTTCCCATTGAAAATATGTTTTTCAGTAGTACTAAACCCATGGGACTTCGACAAGAAGTGATTATACTCATCAAACACAATCTTTCCTAAAGATTTTGAATAACAATACTTCATCTTAGGACAACAAATTGGACATGCAAATTTACCCTTTGTTTGAAGACCTGCAACATATGGATTAATGTCAATTATACGATGGATTATTAAAAAACATGCATGATATCTTCAAAATAACTAAGAAGTAATAAAGTGTAAGGAAATGTTAATACATACAACAAATATGTGTTAGTCTGGGGGCATCATGAATTGCCCATACAATCATTCCACGAAATTGAAATCTCTTTTTCCCAATTGGTTTACAAATGTCATACATAGTTATACCATTCCATGACTGTATTAGCACATTGATGCAAGGCTCAATATATACATTCATATATTTTACTTGGTACTTTCCTAAATGTTTGAAATTACACATAATTACTACCATGATATGTATATATAAGTAAATAAAAAAATAAACTACAGTATGCAAAAAATCAAACAAATGAAAATGGCACATTTGAAAAATTAATATAGACAAATACCTAGAACAACCATTGTCAACATTGTGTGCTCCCTCTTTATTGACATACAAGGAGGAATGTTATTGTTAATAAAAAAAATAGGCCACACTGAGTAATAGATCTAAGCTCTTTGAATGGATTAACACTGTCGGCTGCCAATGAAAGCCTAATATTATGAGGTTCATCTTTAAAATCTGGCCATTTTCCCTTAAGTTCCCTAAATGCATACCCATCTGCAGGAATTCGAAGAACACCATCTCCACTTGTATTCCGTGGATGGTAATCCATAAACTATTCTATGCTTTTGCAACTGAATAGTCATTGCAAACATGGAATTATGGGAATATGACGAAGAACCTTTCGAGCAACCATTTTTGTTACTTGACCGGTTCGATATCTACTAATATGACATTCCGAGCATTCATTTTTCGACACATGTTTTCCATAATATATAATATGGTCATTAAGACATGCATCTATACTTTGATACTCCATTCTATACTTTGATACTCCATTCCAATGTCTTTCATAATGGCAAGTAAATCTTGATATGCACAAGGTAAAATATTTGACGATGGTAACAAAAATTCACCTAACAACTTACATCATGAAAATTAACTAGTTAATTAAAACAATATTAATCGTAAATATTACATTATTTTTTAAGACATTAATTAACGTTAAAAAGGGAGAAAAGGTCAACCTTTATGTATATCTGATGAAACATATTACATACCTTAGGATCTGTATCATACAAGTGTTTGACAAATGATTCATAACCTTTAAGTTCATCAAAATCAATGTAGAGGAGATAATATTTTCTCTTGACCCTTTATAAAGTTGTTTATTTGCATTTTCCATCAAAGGTTCATCATAAATACCATCATTGTCCCCATCATCATCTATCTGACCAAACAAGTCTTAGATCATTTGATTTGTCCCTATTGATGTATATGTAACTTCGGAATGTATTTCGCATATATGTATATTCTATTCCTATAGAGATGTTATTATTCCTCTATACGGAAGTAGTTGTATTCCTATAGAGATGATATTATTCCTCTATACGGAAGTGTCGTCATTTATATTGTAAGTGCCGTAACTTATACTTGATGGGTTATTAGACCACCTTGTTGGGGTCAACCCTGTATAAGTCATGTGGGTCAAAGGGTTATTAGACTACCCTATTGGGGGTCGTCCATGTGGGTCAAAGGGTTATTAGACCACCCTAGTGGGGGTCGGCCCAGTCAGCATTATGTTAAGTGGTTAAGTTGAGGCCGACCTAGTTGAGTAAAGGTCAAGTCAAGTTAGTGTATAAATAGAGTGTGTCTCTCTCATTTTACACATTCTATTCTCTCACTCACACTTGGGAGAGTGGCGCACTTGTGGAAGAGGAGGCTCTACTGCTAGGAGAAGACTATCTCTTGTATTCTGGTTGTATCATTGCACTATCTATCTCTGAGGAAGTTATTGGGGTTTTTCACCTTTATGGTTTTCCCCAAGTAAACTCTGTGTCTCTTGTGTGCTTGCATTATTGTGTCCATGATTGATATGCTGTAGATTTGATGTACATGTTGTTCTCTCAGTTAAGATCCTAGATCAAATTGAAGTAAACTCTAAAAATTTAACATGGTATTAGAGCTAGCTTGAAAGAAGGCATGATATGGCATGTATGACACTTGTTGCACTTACGATGCTAGGGTTTGATATAGCAAAAACCAGTCATCGTATAACTTTCACTATAAATACATTTGGGAAAAGTTTTCAGATCTGAAACTTTTACAAGTCGACGATCAGATCCCCATGTACCTTGTGTCCAAAGGACAACCTCTAATTCGTTGTACTTTGTGATTTATGATCTGTACAATATAGAGTTTCTGCCTCTTCTAGATCTGAGTCAAAATCAGGTAACCTTGAGAAAACGGTCATAACTTGGGCTAGGAAGCTCCAAATGAAATTTCATAAAAAGTGACAGGTAGTACACAGACTGTACTATCTCAGGAAAAAAATTTAGAGGCTGAAATTGAAGCAGTGACACGTGGCACACCGTACAAGTTCGCTCTCTTGTATTATCCCATAAATAGGTCATGTTGCGACACTTGGCATAACTCTCTCTCTTAGAGAATCTAATTGAGGTCAGACCTATCAGGATGGAAAGATAACAGGTTGGGATATCTCAAGAAAAATTTTCAGAGGCCGAAGTTGAACCAGTGACATGTGGCATGCCATACAAGTTCGCTCTCCTGTATTATCCCATAAATAGGTTACGTTGCGACACTTGGCATAACTCTCTCTCAGAGAATCCAATTGAGGTCAGACCTATCGGGATGGAAATATAATAGGTCAGGCTATCTCAGGAAACGTTTTCAGACCCTATGGATCGAAAATTTTGGAGTTACACCAGAAACAATCAGGTACATATTTCTGTCAAAACAGAATTCTTTTTTAGCACCTTCATTCATGGCTTCCGGAATTTAGGGCTTTGGAGAAAGTTGGAATTTTTGTAATCGGAGACCACGACTAGATGATACTCATCAAAATTGAAATTTAGAGACCAATATCAGATTTTTTGGTTGGGCAGAAGGCCAGGCTTGCTAAAACCCTAGTTCGGGACTTTGATCGGAAAGATGGAAAATTAGGGCTTCTGCAAAAATTGGAATTTTGGAAATCTGTGACCACGACTGGAAGCTCCTCAGAAAAATCGAATCTTAGAGCTTTGAATCAAATATTTTGGTTGGGTGAATCTCTGGGAAACTCAAACCCTAATTCAGGGTCCTCCCTAGTGAATTCATAAATCTAAAAGGCAATTTCGAGGGGTGAAATTTTTCAGTTTTCAAATTCTGAATATACCAACTTGATCAGTTCATCAAGGCGCATATTTCTATCCTTTCAGAAGTTTGAAATTCAAAGTTTGAATTTTTGGGGTTTCTTTGACAAACCCTAATCCATCTGCAGGTCCAGTTCTTGCAAATCAAGTGGATTGGGTTAATCCTAGAAGAAGATGGATTGGTCACCTGCATAAGTGAAGAAGTTCCTATCCCAGAGGGAAATGAGGCTAAGGCCTTCCATAAGAAGATTACAAGCAATCTTGACAGGTATGGCTTACAGGTATGTTTCATGGTTAAATTTATCATATGTTTGTCTTCATAACATTACAGTACAATCTTGATTAATTACTAGACTTGTGGTATCACCTTAATAGAAGATATTCATTGATTAAGGTTTTGACACTTATGAATGTACTAATGCATTGTGTTGTATGAGGTTTATGTTGTTCACTAACATAAAAGGTACACCGAGAAAGACAAATCATGTTCTACTTCAAGAACATATGATCATGGTGACATGAAGACAAAGATTCATCCATTGTCATGGATCCCATAGAAGATCTACTTTCGAGGTATGTCTAACTTGGTCCTACAATGGTTAACCTATGAGACATGCAAGTTACTAGCACAAGTCACTGAAGAGAACCAGGAGACATTATGCGGGTATGTTAGACATAACTAGCTAGCATGCTAATCCAGGTATGTTTTTCCTATATCAAGCTAGAATCCTACCTTGTGTTAGGATCTTATACTGTTGTGTTGTTGATAATGATTATTCATGAAGTCATAGGTTTGAATAGTCATGGTTGTATGGATATTATGTTTCTTACCATAATTGATGATATGACTAACCAGAAGAATCATGAAGGTATAGGTTTGAGTAATCACGGGTTTATGCATTGATGATTTAACTAATAAGAAGAGTCCTATGATCAAATAAGAATATGCATGAGTAAAAGAAGACTTCCCTGAAACCTTGAATACTAATGTTTATTATCTGTGAATGATCATGACTATACATGTTTAAGATTATGTATGAGACCTCAAGGATAACACAATGATGATACTAATAAGTATGCATAGTGATTAAGGATGGATATAAGTTCAAGGACAGGTAATCCAGGAAGCAAATATCAAGAAGGAGCACACTTCAGTAGTTTCTACAAGGATGCAGATATTCAGAGGGAGTTGACCACTTCTCACAATCCACATCAGAATGGAGTTGCAAAGATTCAGAGGGAGTCCACCCAACAACCAAAAAAGATAAGTATTTGAATTGTCATTTCTTACATAATGTTATTCAATGATGCTTATGTTCCTAGAATTAGGTTGTGTATTATGCATATTAGAATAGTTGCATTGATGAACAGTATACTACTAATATACATGGGTAAGTGGCCTATGGCACTATACAACATTCCATTGCTACTTATCTAGAATGAAACCTATTTGCTGACATGTTAGGAGTTGTGCACAATCCTAACAATGTTCTGGTAGGGATTGGAAGGCATCTAGAAAGTTATGGAATATGGGTAAATGTTGTATTGAAGCATTGGCTAAGATAATTGCATGACTGTATGACATATTTCTTTATGTGAAAGAATTTGTTCTGAAAACTATGAGATGTTTTCTAATCATGCAATTTAACTTGTTGCGTAGGAAAGATCGTATACCATCACCTACAAAAGAAGGACTACAACATTTGTTCAGCAACAAAGTTATCTATTGAAAATATTGAATATATTGAAGTTCCCAGGATTTGGGAAGAATGCCATGATCGAGGAGTACCAGTCAATCATGAAGATGTTTGGGATGTAGTCCTAAGACCTGAATGGGAGTCTGTAGTGACTTCCAAGAGGATCTACAAGATCAAGCATGCTACAGTGATGAAGAGGAAGATACACTTTCTTGAATGGTGTAGTTGAAGAAGAAGTGTATGTGGTGAAGCCACTTGGTCTTGAGACAAATGACAGGGATTCATATATGTGCAGAACTTGGTATGGTAGGATAGACAGCTTTCTATCCAGTTTGGGCTTTACCAAGAGTAAAGCGGATTCCAACCTTTACTACAAGGTTGAGGAAGGCAATCCAGTGATACTACTATTGTATGTGGATGACTTGTTTGTAACAAGTGAGGATAGATTGATTGCTGACACACAGTGGAAGCTTGCTGCCGAGTTCGAGATGAAGAACTTGGGTATGATGCACTACTTTCTTAGTATGGAGGTGTGGCAGAGTGCAGATGGAATCTTCCTTGGACAAGGGAAGTATGCAGTAGAGATCCTAAAGAGGTTCGGGATGATGGACTGCAAGGCCATGGCCACACCTATGGCATCGAACCTGAAGCTTCTATGTGATGCTTCATCTAAGCCGATTGATGTCACTGTGTTTCGTCAGATGATTGGGTCCTTGATGTACCTGATGAACACAAGACCAGATATTTGCTTTGCGGTGAACACATTGAGCTAGTTCCTGATGGATCCAAGGAGTGTTCACGTGGTTGCTATAAAGCATATTCTGAGGTACCTAAAGGGTACAGTTGATTATGGGCTTAAATATGATGCGAATCAAAAGTTTAACCTGTAGGGTTATGTTGATTCAGATTGGGCAGGCAGTGTTGCAGATACGAAGAGCACTTCTGGGTGTTGCCTCAGTATGGGATCAGGTGTAATCTCTTGGTTTAGCAGGAAGCAGTCCTGCATAGCACTGAGTACAACCAAAGCTCCTTTATGTTGCAACGGATGAGTAGATTGCAGATGTATTGACCAAGTCGTTGGCCAGAGTGCAGTTTGAGTACTTCAGAGAGAGGCTTGGTGCACTTCAGATCGAGGTTCCTTCCAAAAGGAAGTGAAGAGTCCGGAAGATGTAGATGCACATGATATTTTCTGACATGGTTGATGTGTTCTCCCTTGGTCATGATGTAATTGCTGAGCCATTTTTCACATGGTGGTAGATGTGTTCTCCCATGGTGAAAAAGGAAGGGTTGGAGCCTTCCCCGAATGGGGGTAGATGTGTTCTCCCATGTCGGTGGTGTAAGTGTTGGATGATGTGAATATGGGCTGTGCTTCGTGGATGATGAGATGATCTGAAGAGAACGATGCTATGATGATCAGGAGGATCATGGATGATGAGCATCAGGACGATGCTCCAATTACTGCTCTGTATATATATGCATCATTTTGGATGCTTGTTATGATTAGTTGGATCATTTTTATATATATATGCATCATGTTGGATGCTGTATATGATCATTTGAATCATTTATGTATGTATGCATCATGTTGGATGTTGGATATGATCAGTTGGATCATTTGTATGTATTTTGTATATGCATCATGTTGGATGCTTGGACCATGTATCTGTATATGTATCAGGTGGATACATTGTGTGGATCATGTATCTGTGTATGTATCAGGCGGATACATTGTATGATCAGGTAGATCATGTATGATGATATGTATCAGGTAGATACTTGGTATGCATCAGGTGGATGCATTGTATGATCAGGATGATCGTGGATGACGAGATTCTCCAGATGACATGCATCAGGACGATGCAGTGATGATGATCAGGATGATCATGTGTACATCAGGATGATGTATGGTGAGTATCAGGATGATACTTTGTGGTCATGGATCAGGTTGTGCAGTTGAGCATGTCTAGGCGATCCTATAGGTCGGAGTTGTGTACCCGTAACAGCCTAGGATGCTCTTTCGAGACATTACTCTAGGAGGACATGTAATTTGTGCCTTGGGAGATCTTCAGGTCATAGTTGTGTACCCGTAACATCCTGAGATGCTCTTGCGAGGTTTTGTCCTATGGCATGTAATTTGCTCCTAGGAGATCTGGACAAGATGAAAAAGGCATCAGATGCTTCAGCCAGGTTTTTCCATGACCACATGTAATTTGCTCCTAGGAGACATGGACAAGATGAAAAAGGCCTCAGATGCTTCAACCAGGTTTTGTGGTGGACCACATGTAATGTGCTCCTTGGAGATCCGACAAGTAGAGTTGTGTGCTCGTAACAGCCTGGGATGCTTCAACTAGGTTTTGTGGTGAGATCACATGTAATGTGCTCCTGGGAGATCCGACAGGTAGAGCTGTCTGCTCGTAATAGCCTAGGATGCTTCAGCCAGGTTTTGTGATGGGTCACATGTAATGTGCTCCTAGGAGATCTGACAAGTAGAGCTGTGTGCTCATAATAGCTTGGGATGCTGCAGCCAGGTTTTGTGACACACGTAATAAGTCCTAAGGATTCCACAGTATGGCCAGTGATGATGAAGACCTGTAAGTGGTAGGCCTACATCCAGTATGAAAAAGGACTGGCTCTGCAGAACTTCCTATGATGAGTAGATTCAGAGATTGATTGAGATAGCAGCAATAGTGACGATGATGATGACTCGATGATGATTATCCAGTAAAGATGATCCAGAGAAGATGACTTGTGCTAGAAGACCTGTGTCGAGAAATACCTTCCTAGTTAAGAGGGAGTGTTGATGTATATGTAACTTTGAAATGTATTTCGCATATATGTATATTGTATTCCTATAGAGATGTTATTATTCATCTATATGGAAGTGGTTGTATTCCTATAGAGATGTTATTATTCCTCTATACGGAAGTGTCGTCATTTATATTGTAAGTGTCGTAACTTATACTTGATGGGTTATTAGACCACCTTGTTGGGGTCGGCCTTGTATAATTCATGTGGGTCAAAGGGTTATTAGAATACCCTATTGGGGTTCGGCCATGTGGGTCAAAGGGTTATTAGACCACCCTAGTGGGGGTTGACCCAGTCAGCATTATGTTAAGTGGTTAAGTTGAGGCCGACCTAGTTGAGTAAAGGTCAAGTCAAGTTAGTGTATAAATAGAGAGTGTGTCTCTCTCATTTTACACATTCTATTCTCTCACTCACACTTGGCAGAGTGGCGCACTTGTGGAGGAGGAGGCTCTACTGCTAGGAGAAGACTATCTCTTGTATTCTAGTTGTATCATTGCTCTATCTATCTCTGAGGAAGTTATTGGGGTTTTTCACCTTTATGGTTTTCCCCAAGTAAACTCTGTGTCTCTTGTGTGCTTGCATTATTGTGTTCATGATTGATATGTTGTAGATTTGCTGTACATGTTGTTCTCTTAGTTAAGATCCTAGATCAGATTGAAGTAAATTCTGAAAATTTAACAGTCCCATCATCTTCAAGTATGTTACGGTTGTCATCTACTTCCATGGGATCATTAACTTGATATTCATTATTCACTTCATGGTCCTCAGCTTGTACATCATCATTTCTACTACTACTTGGGGAATTCTGCAAAACATTAGAGGGAAACTCTAACTTTATAATGACAAGCAATCATGCAAAATTAGTGCATGTATAACAGATACTAAAACAATATACAATTTTACAAATACAATAAATATTAAGAAATATAATTAATATGTATGTAGAGTTGTTACCATGGGATGGCATTCCTTCAATCCCCCATCCATGTGACCATATTTCCTACAATGTTTTCTAGCTGTTGTTATTAAAAGTCTCATGGGACATCTCATAAAACAACTATTGCAAGGGAAAAAACGTCTACCATCACCCTTTTCACCTTCTTCATTTCTTTCCCTACCTCGAATATTTTATGGAATTCTTCCCACAAAAAAGTATAGTGATTATTATTAAAAAAAAACACTTTTTGCTTGAGAATAAGATCTTATATCCTTTCCAAACCGTCATTCATATAGAAAAATTATCACAACCACCATAACTGGAAATGTATTTATAGATTTTAAACCATCGGTATTCCGACGAACATTAACCAAGTCAACGTTGACTTCCTTAAACTGGGGAAACCATTTGGAAATTGAATGACTACTTTAGTGTTCACGTCATCGGTCTTGCGACGTGAGGAAATTAAACGTCGCAATGCCAACAAATGTAGGATAATATGTTGCAATACTGATGATATCGAGGAGGTAAAAAAACAAAAATGTGTATGTTTTCTCTTGAAATTTTCGACATTCGTCTGAACCCTATAGTCAAAATTTGGTCCAAATGTACTAGTGAGGTGAGCAAAATCAAGAATCCCCTAAAAAAAATGATCCAAAGAGTGATACCCTCAAGAAATCTCCAAAAGGGAAGAAAGATACCAATATTAAAATCTCAATTCCCTTCAATGAACTCTTAAAAAACACCGAGCACAAGATTCAAATCTTCAAAATGGTAAAAGGAGAAGATGAGCAACAACTTGATACTTTTTAACTTCATGATGATTCTGCCACTATATTTTTGGCCCAAAAATTGAATATACCAGTGAAGATGCACCTCCATTCTATGTTAGCTTTATATTCATGACATGATCCTTCACAATTCTATGTTCGATTTAGGAGCATCCCATAATCTTATGCCAAAGGATGTTGTGGAAATTCTGGGATTGGACATTACTAGGCCTTATAAAGATTTGTTCTCTTTTGATTCAAGGAAAGTAAGGTGTTTAGGGATGATTAAAGACTTGGTGTTAGCAATGACTCAAATTCCTGCTACGAATATGGTATGGATGTGGTAGTTGTAGGCATACCACCCAAATTTGGGATGTTATTGTCTAGGTAATGGGAATCTAAATTGAAGGGAACTTTACAAATGGATATGTCATATGCTACTATCCTTGTGTTTGGTGATCAAAGGAGGTTATATAGTTAAAAACAATTAGCATATGTGGTCAGCAATCAAAATAAGCCAAAAAATCATCCTATATGTGCTCTTGATATAGATATTGTCTCTTCTATTTTTTATTATGATGTCTGTCCTGAAAAAATAGACTTAGACAATCCTAAAAAAATACACTTAGACAATCCTATTTTTTTTTAACAAAACAGTCATTTAAGGTCTAAAAAAGAGCAGAATTTAAAAAAGAAACTTGATGTTAAAGGTTTGTGGAATATGGAGTTTGAGTGAGCTGTTAGCAAGGGAGGGTCTAGTGTTGGTATATCGATAATGTCTCCAAGTAATGATTCTACACTTCACTCCTTTAAATTGGATTTTGAATGTATGAACAATTATGCTGAATATGAAGCCTTAATCCCCGGAGTGAACATTTTGAAAGACTTGAAAGCCAAAATAATTGTTGTACATGGAGACTCTGAGGTAGTGGTTAATCAAGTTAATGGCACCTACCAAACTAAACATCCGAGAATGAGGGCATACAAGAATGTGGTGTGGGATTTATTTGGGAATTTCTTCACAAAACATCAAATTCTTTGATCCCAAGGGAACAAAACAATATTGTTGATACTTTAGCTACTTCTGCTAGTACTTTTAAAATCCCAATTTATCCAAAAAAAAAGTATGAAATTAAAGTCATGCATATGCCCTAGATACTAGATAATGTTAAGTATTGGCAATTTTTTGAGGATGATAAACAAATTAATAGGTTTTTGGAAATGACAAATGAGTTTGGTAATATCATAATTGATGAAGAAAACCAAGATGAAGGAAAAGATAAAAAGAAGGATGGTATTGAATATTGTAATCCTGATCCCCAACAGTTGCTGAATACTATTGGAGGTAAGGAGATTATTCAATTAAATAACAATTGTATTCCCAAAGGATTAGTCCCCTTAGAAAAATCGTTTGATGGCAATGATGTGGCCAAGAACCCCAAAGTTACCCTAGATAGCAAGGAGGTCCAAGATTGCAATATTGGAATAGAACAGAAACCAAAGATGGTGAAATTGTCCAATCCATATCCCAAGAAGAGAGAGATAAGTGTGTTGAATTAATGAAAGAATTTTCAGATGTATTTGCATGGAGTTATGAGGATCTGAAAGAGTATGATACAACCATTATTCAGCATATTATTCCCATAAAACCTAATGAAAATCCATTCAAACAAAAACTAAGGAGGATAAATCCTAAATTGATGCCTCTCATAGAGAAAGAAGTAAAGAGACTTTTTGATGCAAAGATCATTGTTTCTCTCATATTGTCTAGATGGGTAGCTAATTTAGTTCCTGTAAGGAATAAAAATGGGGAAATAAGGTTGTGTGTGGATTTTAGAAATTTGAATAAAGTATCTTTGAAGGACAATAATCCCATCGCAAAAACGGACCACATTTTGTAGAAAGTTGTTGGGGCTGAAAGAATATCAATGCTAGATGGTTTTTCAGGTTACAACCAAATTAAAGTTCACCCAGAAGATCATGGAAAATCAACTTTTACTACACCTCGAGGAAACTTTATGTATGAAAACATGCCTTTTGGGTTGATGAATGCAGGGGATACATTCTAGAGGGAAATGGACATAGCATTTGCATAGGAAAAAGACAGTTTTTATGTTGTCTATATGGATGATATAATGGTGTTCTCTAAATCTGATAAGGATCATTTCAAGCATTTGAAACAAGTTTTTCTAAAATGTGGAAAATTTGGTATCTCTCTTAACCCAAAGAAATCTAACTTTTCCATGTGTGAAGGAAAACTATTTGGACATATAATATCAAAAGATGGTATCTAAATAGATCCTGATAGGGTGGCTTCAATTCAAAATATTGGTATCCCAAGAAATAAAAAGGATATTCAGTCATTTATTAGTAGGGTTAATTTTTTGAGGAGGTTGTTCCAAGCTTCACGGATATTTTAAGATTTATTACTAACATGCTAAGGAAAGAAAGTGAAATCAAATGGAAAAATAAGAAAAGCATTCTTTCAATGGTATTAAAACGACATTGACAGAAGCACCAATCTTAATCGGTCCATATTTTACAAAAGATTTCATGGTTTTCTCTTTTGCTTTAGAGCATACCATTGCTGGAGTAATACTTGCAGGAAAATCAAGATAATATAGAACAACCTATTTCCTTTTTTCAGCAAGATTTTAAGAGACACAATTAAAATGTAATCTTGTGGAGAAACAACCATATACTTTAGTCAAGTCATTAAAGGATTCCAGAGTTTATATTCTACATTCTCATGTGGTGGCCTTTGTTCCTAATACCATGGTGAAAGACATTTTGACCCAACTAGATCCAGAAGGGAAAAGAGAAAAGTGGATTGTTTCTTTATTGGAATACGACAAGGAAATCAAACCAACAAAATTAATTAAAGGACAGGGGATAGCAAAGCTGATGACTGATTCCAATTGTCATTCTTTGGGGATTAATTTTATTTGTAGCATGACAAGTCAATCACCTCCAAAAGTACAGGTATGACAAGATTTGTATTTATCTCCTTGGTACATTAATATTGTTTGTGTTTTGCAAAATCTGCAAGCACCCCCAGAACTAAGCAAAACTAGAGCAAGAACAATGAAATTATAGGCATCAAAATTTTGGATCATGAATGGCTATCTATATTGGAAAGATCTAGGAGGGTTCCTATTAAATTTTTTTCTAGAAAATGAAGCTACACAAACCATGAAAGAGTTCCATCAAGGTGTCTATGGGGGTCATCACAACTTCCAAGTCCTTTAAAATACAAATCTCACATTAATTAAGATGATAGTAGAGTAATTTTGAAATAATAAATACATTTATATAATTAATCTCTTATAAATTAATTAAAAAAGTATCATAAATAAATAAATAAATAGGAGAGTAGATTTAGATAGAAGGATTTCCCCTAGAGAAGTAGAATTAGCATCTATTAAAAGGCCTACTGTAGTGGTTGATCCTTTTTGTTGTGGTTCGAACCCTGTTACTCCTGTTTTTGAAAACTCCATAGTAGGGTTTACTGGAAAAATTCATGCTTTTCAGACTCTTGTATCTGTTGGCAAGACTTTTTTGGGTGCAGATTTGAAGCAAGCTAGTTGTTCCCCTTTATTAGTTGTCCCGGGTGAGGGTTTTATTGAAAAATATTTTGTTCCTCAACCACATGAGAAAATTTGTAAGATTGGCTTGATTGGGGAGCAAGGCTTTCTTACTGAGAACCCTCTTCCTTCTTCTTCCACTATAAATGTTCCTTCTACCCTTTCTGTTATTCCCCCCCCACAGGATCCCATCCAGGATACACTCATCCTTAAAGAATGTGGGTATTTGTCACCGGAGGCTCAAAATTTTACCTCTCCCCTACAAATTTACTCAAAAAATCCTTCTTCCAACCCTCTGGTAAACTCAATTCACTTTCAAAATGTGACTTTCTGAAGAAAAAAAAAAAAAAAAAGGAGGGAGTCATCTCTTGTGTATGTGCCTATCTCTGCTAGGATGGAGGGTGTTGATGCAGGTTTTATTGGTCCTTTGGCATGTCCTTCTTCTAGGGTTCTTAGATCACAACATCCCATTGACTCTTTGACTTAATGTATGTCTTGTCCTTAAACATCCGTGGGTTGGGTAAATCTACGCGAGTTAGGGCTTTATCAAAACTCCTAAAGGATACTAACCTTGAGATTATGCTTCTTCGGGAAACTATGTGTGTTGATATGGATGCAATTGAGACAATTTCAAAAATACTCCCTAATTGGGAAATATTTTCCATTACTACCAAAGGCCTATCGGGTGGCTTGGTTTCTTGCTGGAACCCAAAAGCTAAGCTATGACTTTCAAGACTTTTAAGACTCCTTAGGGGATCCTAATGATTGGTAGAATTCATAATCTGGACCTTGATGTCTCTATCTTAAATATTTATGGGTCGTATAAGGAAAGAGAGGTTTTATGGGACTCCTTGTCACATTCAGGTCTGTTGAACTTGAAGAATATTCTTCTTGCAGGTGACCTAAATTTTACTATATCTTCTGCAGAAATTTGGGGTTCACCTGCTAAATTGGATGGTCTAGATGGTTACTTTTCGAACTTTCTTAACAAGTTCAAGTTGGTTGATATCGCTCCCACCATTCTGGAGACAACGTGTTAAGATTCAATATGCTAAGATAGAAAATAGCAGCATTATATTCCATTTCACAATAATAGCATATACAGGATCACTAAAAGAACAACAAGCACAGCATAAACACAAGAGACATAGATTTATCCTGGGAAACCCTCATGGGGAAGAAAACCCAGCAAAGATTCCTCAATATAGATGACCAGCAAATACAAAGATGTAATCCACAACCATGAGCTCCTTCTCCTCCACAGCAGATCTCTCTCTCACTTATGTGCTATTCACAAGTGAGTGAAATGTCTGTTAAATGAGGAACACACCTCCTCTATTTATACAGAACTCCGACTTGTATTTTATATTAACTAGATCGGCCCCAACTTAACCACTGGGTTAAACACCCCATTACAACTGACTGGGCCGAACCCTCTAAGGTGGTCTAATAACCCTTTGACCCACATAACACATACAGGGCCGACCCCCACTAGGGAAGTCTAATAACTCTAGTTACCACATTCCGACGGAGGAATAAACATCTCCGGATATACAATAAGATCTTCATGGAGGAATGAAACATCTCCAGAATAATAAAGTACAAATATAATATTCTTTGAAGTTACAATATTTCAACACTCCCCCTTAACGAGAAGGATATTATAACAACATCTGCACAAGCAAGGAGTCATCAACTACATCATACATGATACATCTATAAATCATTGGAATCTTTCTCAACATCATCAGTAACTCAAGCAGTTACTGGAACATCTTCAATACTGGAACATCAACATCTTCAGTACTGAGTCTTCATATTCTGCAGCACTCAAACAGTTACAACAACATCAACATCTAGACCCTCACGATCATCAACATTGTCATCACACGATCATCAACATTATCATCTAGACCATCACGACCACAGCATCGTCATCTAGATCATCATGATCAATAGCATCGTCATCACGATCAACAGCATCGTCATCTAGACCATCACGATCACAGCATCGTCATCTAAACCATCACGATCAGCATCATCATCACATGATCTGCATCATCATCATCACACGATCTACATCATCATCATCACACGATCTGCATCATCATCATCACACGATCTACATCATCGTCATCAACTGGATCCTCTCGATCAACAGCACAATAGCAGCACACCCTGCAACAGACATGTTCTATTTAAGACACCATATCATGTCTAGGGATGATGCAGTCCACTTGTCAACTTAGACAAAGTCTAAGGACCACTTCTCGGAGACATATCTACGGATCAATTTAGGGACCTAAGTCCGGGGACGATACAATCCCCTCACTCTTGGAGACATCTGTTTGCGGATCAATTTAGGACTGAGGTCTATGGATGATACAATTCTCTCACTCTCGGAGACATCTATCTGCGGATCAATTTAGGACTGAGGTCCAGGGATGATACAATCGTCTCACTCTCGGAGACATCTATCTGTGGCTCACTTTAGGACTGAAGTCCAAGGATGATACAATCCTCTCACTCTCGGAGACATCTTTCTGCGGATCAGTTTAGGACTAAAGTCCAGGGATGATACAATCCTCTCTCGTCCACTAGGGACCATTCATCGACCTCATCGTCAGAACAGGTAGCCTCACCATTGACCTTGTCGTCGAAACAGGTAACCTCATTATTGATACAAGTATCCACATCAATACAGTATCCATATTAACGATACAGTATCTTCATCAATACAGTATCCACATCAACAATACAGTATCCTCATCAATATAGTATCCACATCATCGACACAAGTATCCTTGTCATCGATACAGTATCCTCATCATCAATACAATTATCCTCGTCATCAATACAAGTATCCTCGTCAACAATACAAGTATCCTCGTCATCGATACAAGTATCCAAATATCATCATCGACCATATCACTCCCCATTTCGAGGAGGGTCCTTCTGAACTACACCAATCTTGTCTCAGAAATGTTCAAACTTTACTCGAGATAGAGGTTTGGTCAATACATCCGCAACTTGTTCGTCAGTGCTCACATACTTGAGCTTGATAGCTCCTTTCTGCACCATATCCCGTATATAAAAATATCGGATCTCTATGTTCTTTGACTTATCATGGAATACTGGATTCTCTGTCATCTTGATACAACTCTGGTTGTCACATAATATCATAGTGGAGTCCATCTCTAAGTCAAACAATCCCGATAACAACTTTCGAAGCCATAGCGCTTCACAATTAGCAGAGCAAGCAGCTATATATTCTACTTTAGCTGTATTGAGAGCCACACTAGACTGCTTCCTACTAATCCACGAGATCATGGAAGATCCAAGACAATAACATCTTCCCAATGTACACTTCCTGCCCAATCAGCATCTATGTAGCCATACAATCTGAAGTCATGAGCTCCAAGATAAGATAGACCAAAGTCTATCGTACCCTTTAGGTACCTCATCACATGCTTTGCAGCTATCATGTGAACACACCTAGGTTCCACTAGATACTGACTCAAGGTGTTCACAACAAAGCATATATCTAGCCTTGTATTCATCAGATAAATCAATGACCCAATAATCTGTCTACACAAAGTCACATCTACCAACTCTGATGAGTCATCAGCTAACAGCTTCAAGTCGAAACCCATGAGAGTGGCCATGGTTGTACATTCCAACATATCAAATCTTATCAAGATTTCCACAGCATACTTTCCCTGGTTGAGAAAGATTCCTTCTGAGCCTTGCCATACTTCCAGACTTAGGAAGTAATGTATCAATCCAAGATCTTTCATCTCAAATTCTGTAGCTAGCTTCTTCTTGCTTTCCATGATCTATTTCTCATTCCTTGTCAGAAATAGATCATCCACATAAAATAATAGTATCATCCACAACCTTAAGTTAAAGGTTAGGATCAACTTTACTTCTGGTAAATCCCAAGCTTGTCAAGAAACTGTCAATTCTCCCTCTGTGAACATCATTCACACTCTGTTTTGAGTGATCTTCTGCATATCTATCTGTTCCATCTCCTGTCAAATGGGTCTACTGATATGAGCCTCAAGATCATTTCGAACTCTGTGGTGAGCTCCTTCTTGCATCCATGTCATCTGTATATAGAAACCATCTTCAACCTTGTAGCAAAGGTTGAAATCCGCATCACCCATGGTGATCATTAAGCTCATCAAATGACTGTCGATCCTGGGTACCCGTACAGGGATTTCTTCAATTGAATCCTGGGAGTTTTCTTGATTCGCACTTCTTCTTTAATTACACCATTAATAGAATGGTCTTATTTAACAACTTGGAGCAAACATCTCGTCATGATCCTCTTTCTCTTTCTAAGAGAATCTTCTAGCCACGATCCTTCTATATTATGTTTGATTTGTAAATCTTCTTGTTGAACATCCATCACTTGTTCAGTGTTCATCATTCTTCATGATCTTTCCTACAAATCAAAATTAAGTATATGATTAGTAATACTTCATAATCATCAAATTATGTTGACATGATAACCTACTATGCATACAGATATGATTTTCATAGTTATGCTACTTTCTTGACCAATACTTTGGCACAACACTTTTCCATATCCTGTATGCATATAGTGGCTATCTAGATGCCTTCCATCTCTACCAGAACATACTATCGAGAGTGTGCACAGCTCTCAGTATGTCAGCAAAGAGGTTTCATTCTAGACAATCAACAATGGAATGTTTGTCCAACTTACCAATCATATGCATATTAGTAGTATACTATTCAATGTTATATGAATGCTTACACTTAGCATGATATATTTTAGGAATACAAATATGCATACAACTATTACGAGCAATATCATAGACTATTCAGTAATTCAAATAACAATTCAAATACTTATCTTTTTATGTCTTGTGAGGTTGCATCCTTCTTGGTCTCGACTTCCCTTCCATGTCATGAGCTTCTATCCATCCTTGACCACTATGCATGCTTAAGTGTGCACTAGTGTCGTCATCATGATCTCATACATAATCATACATTCATTAGTATAAACTCAATATTATCACAACATTATGATTCTAAGTAATCTTGAATATGTATGGTCATGATCATTCAATACATGGGTATACTAAGATCCTAGCACAAAGTAGGATTCTAACTTGACATAGGAAAACATACCTGGATTAGATACATGCTTAGTTATGTCTAACATACCCAAACAATATCTTTATTCTCTTCAATTATTTAGAGACCTTGTGCTAGTAACCTGCATACCTCATAAGTTAAGCATAGTAGAAATAAATCATACATACCTTGTAAGTAGAGCTTCTAAAGACTATGGATAAGTCTTTTTTCTTTATGTCATCATGGTCATAGAACTTGATTTGTCTTTCTTGATGTACCTGTCTTTTGTTAGCAGACAACATCATCCTCATACAACACCATAGGTGCATTAGTACAATCATATAACTTTGATCAAAGAATGTCTTCTATCATTCACATGCATTCATACTTTTACTAGGGTGATAAGACAATTCTAAGATTAATAAAGATTGTACTAACCTCAATATGAAGACAAGCATATTATAAACTTAATCATGAACAGATTTCAACACATACCTATATCTCCTCAAGTCATACCTGCCAGGATTGCCTTTAACCCAATCCACTTTGATTTGCTGAAACTAGATCTGGAGTTGCATTAGGGTTTGTCAGAGAAACCTTAAAAATTCAAACTTTAATGAATTTCAAACTTCTAAATGGATGGAAAGATGCGCCTTGCTGAGCTGATCAAGCTAGCATACTTCAATTTTGAAATCTCCAAAATTTGACCCCTCAAAATTGCCTTTGAAACTTCTGGATCTTCTAGACAGGATCCCGAACTAGGGTTTGATGAACCCACCCGTCTTCCCAATCAAAAGGTTCGATCCAAATCTCTAAAATTCGATTTTTCTAAGGAGCTTCTAGCCGTGGTCACAGACTTCAAAAATTCCAACTTTTGCAGAAGCCCTAATTTTCCACCTTTTCGATCAAAATCCCAAACTAGGGTTTGATCAATCCCACCCTTCTGACCAACCAAAATTTCAATCTTGGTCTCTAAATTTTGATTTTGATGAGAATCATTCAGCCGTGGACTCTGATTCCAAAAATTACAACTTTCTCCGAAGCCCTAAATTCCCGTAGCCAAGAATGAAGGTGCTCAGAAAACAATTCTGTTTTGATAGCAATATGCACCTATTGTTTTTGGTGTAAATCCGAAATTATGAATCTACAGGTTCTGAAAATTATTCTTGTGGTAGCCTGACCTTTCCTCTTTCCAACCCCATAGTTCTGACCTCAATTGGATTCTCTGAGAGAGAGTTATGCCAAGTGTCGCAATGTGACCTGTTTATGGGATAAAATAGGAGAGCGAACTTGTACAGCATGCCACGCGTCACTGGTTCAACTTCGGCCTCTGAAAACCTTGCCTGAGAAACTACATTATGTTCTCTACCTGTCACTTTTTACTAAATTTCATTTGGAGATTCCTAGCCCAAGTTGTGACCTTTTTTCCTAGGTCACCTATTTATGACTGAGATCTGGAAGAGGTAGAAACCCTAACTTGTACTGATCATAAATCACAAAGTACAACGAATTAGAGGTTTTCCTTTGGACACAAGGTATAGGGGGATGTTGCCTACGACCTGTAAAGGTTTCCGATCCTGAAACTTTTCCAAAATGGATTTATAGCGAAATTTCCACGATGACTGGTTTTTGCTATACAAAACCCTAACCTTCAAATTGTCGCAAGTGAAGCAAGTGTCGTAAGTGCCATACATTGCCTTCCTTCAGGTTAGATCTGATACCATGTTAAGATTCAATATTCTAAGATAGAAAATATCAGCATTATATTCCATTTCACAATAATAGCATATACAGGATCACTGAAAGAACAACAAGCACAGCATAAACACAAGAGACACAGATTTATCCTGGGAAACCCTCATGGGGAAGAAAACCCAGCAAAGATTCCTCAATATAGATGACCAGCAAATACAAAGATGTAATCCACAACCATGAGCTCCTTCTCCTCCATAGCCGATCTCTCTCTCACTTATGCACTATTCACAAGTGAGTGCAATGTGTGTTAAATGAGGAACACACCTCATCTATTTATACACAACTCCGACTTGTATTTTATATTAACTAGGTCGACCCTAATTTAACCACTGGGTTAAACACCCCATTACAACTGACTGGGCTGGCCCCTCTAGGGTGGTCTAATAACCCTTTGACCCACATAACACATATAGGGCCGACCCCCACTAGGGAAGTCTAATAACCCTAGTTACCACATTCCGACGGAGGAATAAACATCTCCGGATATACAATAAGATCTTCACGGAGGAAGGAAACATCTCCGGAATAATAAAGTACAAATATAATATTCTTTGAAGTTACAATATTTCAAGACGACGTGGACAAATGGGCGCAGTGGGGTTGACGGAATTCATAAGAGACTGGACAGATTTCTTACAAAGGCAGACTTGTTACAAACATTTCAAAGATTTAGAACTTGGGTTGTTAATACAAAGATCTCAGACCACTGGCCAATTCTATTTCAATTTGATGGAAACGTTCCAAATCTAAATTATCCTTTCAAATTTAATTCCTCTTGGCTTTCAAACCAAGTTTTTTGTGTCTTTGTCAGAAGTTCTTGGTTAAGCTGGACAGATTCTGAAGGTTTAAATCCGATGGATACTTTGGTTACAAAACTGAAAATGCTAAAAGGTTTGGTTTCACAATGGATCAAGGAGAAAAAAGATAAAGATGAGGCTGATTTTTTGTTGTTAGATGGTCACATTAAAATGATCAAAATTAGAAATGCAGACTGGTCCCTCTCAGAAGATGATATAAGGGTGATAAAAGATTACGAAGATAAAAATGATCAATTGTTAAAACAAAAAGAAATGGAATGGAGATTGAAAAGCAGAGCGCTCTAGATTAACCTTGGTGATAATAAAACTCGTTTTTTCACTCATTTGCTTCTAACAGAAGGAACGTAAATTCAATTTGGGAGCTTATGAATGAGGATGGATTTGTATTTAAAGGTCAAAGTGATCTTCAAAAGATGGCCAAACAGTATTTATTTGATGTCTATAAATATCCAAGACAGAGTTCCTTGCTTGATCAACTTGCTACTATAAAATACTTTCCAAAGTTTTTTAATGAAGAGGAAGGTAATAACATTAGCTCTCCGGTCACTTTGGAGGAGGTTGAGAAAAATTTAAAATCCTTTTCAAGAGAGAAAAGTCTTGGCCCTGGCGGTTGGAATGTGGAACTATTTACTCATTTCTTTGATATTATGGGTATTGATCTGTTAAATATGGTGGAATTCTCTAGAATTGAAGGTTATGTATCGGGTGCAATTAACTCTATCTTCCTAGCTCTAATCCCGAAATGTAATATGCCAAGCAATTTCTCAGAGTTTAGGCCAATTGCTCTATGCAATTTGGTTTATAAATTGATCTCCAAGATTATTGCTAATCGGATCAAACCCTCCTTATCCAAACTTATGTCTCCTATGCAATTTGGGTTTCTTATTGACAGACAAATCCTGGACGCCATTGGGATAACTCAAGAATCCATACATTCCATAAAGTAGAAAAACCAAAGTGATTTGCTCCTAAAGATGGACTTGGAAAAGGATTTTGACATAGTAGACTGGAACTTCTTAAGACTAATTCTTATTCAGATTGGCCTTCCTCTTCTTGTCATCAACTGGATCCTTGCTTGTGTCTCTTCGGCTCATTTTGCAGTCCTAGTTAATGGGGCTCCTTCCAGTTTTTTTAGAAGCTTCAGGGGTATTATGCAAGGTTTTCCTTTATCACCCCTCCTCTTTCTATTAATTATTGAAGGCTTAAGCAGATTGATTATACAAGCAAAATCTGAAAGTAAAATACAAGGGGTAAAAATTTATTCGAAAATTTATATTACTCATTTTTTATTTGTAGACGATATTTTGATCTTTAGTTAAAATTTGAAGGAAGAATGGGAAAATTTTATGGAAATTATCAATGTTTTTTGTAATGCTTCAAGTATGAAAGTGAGCTTAAATAAATCTTGTCTTTTTCAACACAAATTGGAGGAGGGCAGATTGAATAACATCACTTCCTTTTTCCCATATAAAGTCTACTCCTTGGTGGATGGGATCCAATATTCAGGCTACTTTTTAAATCCTAACAACTATAGAACTCAAGACTAGAGGTGGTTGGTTGAAAGATTGGAAAGGAAATTTATTCATTGGACACACAGAATGCTTTCTATTGGCGGCAGACTTACATTGGTCAAGGCATACTTTGTGGCATTCCAGTGTATTGGTTTTATCTACTTCAGGTTCCTAACTCTATCATTAATTCCTTGAGGAAAATTATTTTTAATTTTCTTTGCACTTGAGGTAAGGAAAAAGGAAAACTGATTATGGCAAGTTGGAAGAAATTGTCCTTACCTAAGGAGTGGGGAGGTTGGGGGATAAAAAATATTTTATGGTTCAATTCTGCTCTAAGGCTCAATAGTTTCTGGAGGAGTATCTTTGGAAAAAATATTTGGACATCTGTAATAAGGTGTAAATATATAAAACAGAATCTCATCTTGTGGATTCGGGACCCAAAGAAATTTTATAATAATGCTTCATCTATTTGGAAAGGCTTCCTCAAATTATATCAGAGATTTGTGAAAGATTTTATCATGGAAGGTTGGTAACGGGAAAGAGGTGATGGTGGGCATCGATCCCATCCTCGGATTAGAAGGATATTTCCATCTCTCCTTAGACATTGTTGAATACCTGGATGATATTGGATATAATACCCTCAGCAAGATCAGAAAACCTAAAGGCATTAATTCAGCTACCTATTATTGGTACAATGCAAAGGATTTAAGTATAAGTGGGGACCTAGCAATTGAATGGGAGAACTATATCACCAGATTAAATTAATCGGGATGCAGATTGAATGAGGAATAGGATACTGTTATTTGGCTATCAAATTCTGCTTCTGGTGCTATTACAGCAAAGTCTGCCTACCTTTCTCTTGTCTGAGAAAATTGCATTGTTGTGGAAAACTGGTGGTTTAATGGGTTATGGAAATGGAAGATTCCGGTGAAAGTTAAATGTTTCATGTGGTTCGCTTTACGAAATTGTTTAAAAACCTGGTACAATTTGGTCAGAAGGGGATGGCATGGTCCCAGTTTTTGTCACTTGTGCAAAATGGATTTGGAGACCAGCGACCACATCTTGGTCAACTGCAGCTACACTTCTGTTAGTTGGGGGAAATTTCTCTCAGCATTAGATATTGATCAAAAATAGTACAATATTACTTTCGATCGAAATTGCTATTAGTGGCACAAAAAATGCAAGAGACAAATTCATATTCCAGCTATCATCTCCTGGAAAATTTGGTATGTTCAGAATTTGTGTATTTTTCAAACTCAGCGACTAGATCATGATACTGTTTGTCATAGTATCATAAAGTTGATCAAAGAGCTCATTTCATATAAGATTTCTGAAAAATCTCAAAGAATTCCCAAGTTAATTCATCAATTCTGTGGAGCCATAGGTTTTTGTGATGGAGCGGCCAAAGATGGTTTTTATGAAGTTGGTGCAGTTCTATACTTGAATTTTTCTCACAGGTTTACTTTTAAACTAAACTGTGGTGGAGGAACCATTATGAAAGCAGAGGTTCTTGCACTTTGGTTGTTATGTAATATGGCATCCAGGTTTGGCATTGGGAATCTTCTATGCTTTGGAGATTCCAGGGTAACTATTAAATGGGCTCAAGGATTATACAACCTAAATGTTATTAAGCTTGCTCCCTGGTGTGACAGATTAAGGAATCTCTTCAAGACCTTTCATTTGATCGAGTTCAAACATATATATAGAGAACAAAATTTTGTATCCGACGAACTCTCAAAAATTTCTCTAGCGGGGAAAGAAGGGCTCCTCTTCTGGGAGGAATGTCAAAGATAATCTTCTTCTTGATGCTAGAAGATATTTGATTTTTGAAGATCTTTTTTAACTATAGTTTTCCATACCTGTACTTAAGGCCCTATTTCGACTATATTTGAAGCTATCTCTAGTTTAAGATATGTTGTTTTTTGTATAGCTCAGTCATGTTTGACATGAACTGATTATATTTTTTTGATGTTTTGGATAGTTTTCAAGACTGTCGTGCAAACTCGACATGTACTTTTGTATTCTCCTTTTGAATAACAAGTTACAAAAGTTCGGTTTTTTCCTCTGAAGAAAAAAAATAGGAGAGATAAAATAAACTTTCGCTATTTTTGTGATAACTTTCTCTTCTAAGCTCAGAATTTAACGCTTTTAGTACCGTTGGAAAGGCTTCGATGAGATATACAACTTTTTTATTTTGAGTTTTTTAATATTCCGTACCTATTTTTCGAGGATGGCATTTTAATACCCTAGTACTAAAATGTCCGCCCCGAAAAATTGGTGCGGAATCTCAAAAAACTCAAAACACGAAAGTTGTAGCTCTCGCCAAGACCTTTCCAACATTACAAAATACATCAAATTAAAAGCTTGGAGGATAAATTTATCACAAAAATAGTGAAATCTTATTGCACGAAGTGAAACGAGGTGCTCTACAGCCCAGTATGGGGGAGATGTTGTAACGTTTGTGATGTAACGTTTGAGACCAGGATGGGGGAGATGTTGTAACGTTTGTGATGTAACAAAATAATTAAAAAAATTCAGGTCGGCTCATAAAATAAAAAATTATGAAAAATATTTAAAAAATTCATGTTGGCTCATAAAATAAAAAATTATGGAAAATATTTAAAAAAATTCATGTCGGCTCATAAAATAAAAAAATTATGGGAAGTATTTAAAAAAAAATCATATGTTAGTTCATAAAATAAAATATTATGAAAAGTAATTAAAAAATAGATGTTCGTTTATAAAATAAAAACTTAAAACTTAAACCCGGATCTATCAATCAAGAGAGATCAAATTTCTTGAGTTTAAATTTAAAAAATGAAATACACCTCAAGAAATTGGATCCCTCTCGGTGCTTGATAGATACGGGTTTAAGATGGATCTATGTTGGTTTTATCTCTCTCCTACTTTTTTATTTATGATACTTTTAAAAAAGTTCTTTATTTTTATTTTTAAGAGATTAATTATATAAATGTTTTTATTATTTCAAAATTACACCACTATCATCTTAATTAATATGATATCTATATTTTAAAGAACTTAGAACTAGTGACTATAAAATACTCTATATTTGTTATTTCAAGTATATTTATTATTTCAAAATTACTCCACTATCATCTTAATTAATGTGAGATTTATATTTTAAAGAACTTAGAAGCAATGATAATATAAAGTAATCTATATTTATTATTTCAGGTATATTTATCATATTTCAAGATGAATGTTTCAAAACCTTAAGCAAGGTGAAGTTTATATGAAGTTAGCTATTGTCAAATACAATTATGACACATAAGCATCTTTGACTTCTATATGTCCAACTCAACCATAATGGTTGACCAAAGTTATTGAAATTCCATTGGTTTGAGAAATCCAACTCATCCACGACACATTTTTTTATAAGGCCCATTTTAGACCTCAAATTTCCTCTAATGGTTAATCTGTAACATTGTTGTAACCGTCATGTTATTCCTTTTTAATAATAATGCTCTTTTGATCCTCTAAGTTTGTAAGTGTGTGTGTGTCTTCCAGCCCCCCCCTTTGCTAGCCAGAAGCTGTTGTTATGGTTTGTTGTTTCTTAGTTTGATTTACATTGTGTTATTGATTAATTAATGGTGTGTTTATTTATGTTGTTACTCGATCTGAATGTGTGTTGTTTATTATATCTAGAAAGGAATTAATTGCAATTGTTCTTACTTGAATGGATTCATAAGTGATCAACTCATATTTAGTTCTTGGCACCAATAGATCTACTTATCTGTGTTAATTTAAAGAATTCTCGATTTGATTTACTTTGTTGTTACTCTTTCACATTAGTTGATTACTAGTAGATTAGGAAGTTGTATTTGTTTAGCACATCGTAGTTCGTTCCAGAATTGAAAGATTAATGTAGGATTCTTGAACAGAGTAGTGTGGATGAAATTGGAATTTTTAAGGTACATTTTACCCAACGGAATTCTTTCCTAGATTTGTCAAAGTAGAGATTGGTGTGTTGTTATTCATTTTAGTAGAGCAAGAGGCTTGTGTTTGATCATTAGAAACTTAGAATTATTCCTTAGTTACAGTTGCTGCTACTTCATCTCATTAGTTGCATTGCAATTAAGATTTATTCCATGGCATTAGAAGAGAATTGTGCCTTGATATATTTTGCAGTAGTCTTGAAAATCATACACTCCTGTCACATCCCCATCTTGACCCTATTGCATTAAAATTATAAATGATGTAATATTGTTATAACATCATGGTGAGGAGCTCAAGGCCAAGGCCCCGCCATCAATTTATTGATACATATGATTTATGTGTTAGCCAGGCACAATGAAAATTCGAATATCATGTAAATATGCATTTTAATAAAATACCCACAACTAGCTATGCAATGCAACAAGAGATGGGGACATGATTTTACAAGGAATTGGGAGGGAAAACATTCAAGCCCTTGGAACCAATCAAGTCAAGCCAAGTGTCAATGAAAGAACTCATCAAACCCTCAACTACCCATGTTGACTTTTGTACCCAATCATTGATTTATCCCAAGAGTTGGTTGAGGTAGTTAATGCCTTGGGGAATGGGAGGTATGGCTGTCCAAATTCGAGTATGGGCAAGCCACCCTTCCTAGAATATCGCATTTTGCTTCTTGGGAAAGAAAATAGCCATGAATTGCTCCCCAAGCCATTATCCATCAACCAGCCTTCCTCCCTAGCGAGTTTGGAGCCACCTGGGTGTTTTCCTCCATGATTTTGTTGTGTCTGCCTTCATTCTCCTAGCTGGGAAGGGCGTTTTTGTGTTACATACCAGTGGGGAAGAAGGGCAATGGAATTGGGGTTCCATTGAGACCGTTTTGGCTATTGAATGCTTATGAACTTGCAAGGGAAATCGTTTTCCTCCCTGTGGCCGAATTTCCCTCTCCCAATCCATTGTTTTGGCTTGAGCTTGAGTGCAAGCATCCAGGGTTCAGATTTAGCCTGAGAAACCCAGCTGTGGACTGGCTTAGCTTAGATGAAATGTTTATTTGGCTGTGCATGAGCTTGAATGTCCCCTTTCCTTGTAAGAATCATGCCCAGCTCGGGGGTGGCAGTTGTGTTGAGAGAATTGATGAACACAACTGGCCTATGGTTGGGTGGAATGTTGCAGCGACATAGCTAGTTGCTTGGGACAATTGCACAACAAAGATAAGTGTTTTTCAATCTATGTGTTTTGCCTCTACAATGTTTAAATTAATGACTGTTATTGATATATCGAATGCATATGAAAATGTGTGTGGATGAGTTTATTTCCGCTGTGCATGTTTGCTTAATTTGCATCTGCACACATTTTTTTTTACTATATGAATCTAAATAATTTGGCTGAGTTTTATGAAAATCCCCATAGATTGGCATCGTGTTCCCTTCCTCGAATTGGGTCCGCGGGAGGGTACGTGACAGCTCCTAGATTGATAGTTAATGTACTTGTTGGTTGGGTTTTAATTAAAATGCCTTATTCAGCATCAACACCCACCAGGTTAAAGCATGACCCTCCAATTTCAGTTGGAAAAATAAAATTTTATGCTCCTCATATATTTGATGGATACTAAAATAGACCTCTAATTGATGCAACCAATTATTCAAATTTAAAGCATCGATCTCACCTTGGTACAACTTGATATGGACTTTCACTTTCATCTTAAATAAAGACTAGGAAGAGGTACTAGCACTAGAACTTGGTTGCTCCTTTTCGGGTTATTTCCTCGGCTCCTTTTTGGGTCGTCTTTATTTTTCGATATCCCTTCTGAACCAATCTCTAAGTTAGAGCCTCCAAAATAATTGAAAGGTCCAAACTTGCTCTCCAAAGGCACCATGAGGATTGACATGGTGCATAATATATTAGCAAATTGTATTTCCAACTTTGTAAATCGTTTGTTCATAATCTCCCACTACTTCACTAGACTCATCTACCATGGGAGGGCTTGAAGACTTATTTTCACCAACTATTGGATCATGTGATTTCCCACAAAACCCCAAAGAAAACTATTATAATACCAATACGATATGTAAGTTGTTGTAGATATTCCACTGAAACAGTTTGTCAGAACGGATCTTGCAACTTAGATATTTTTTATTAGTTTATTGAATCCATTGAATTCCAAGTAAACTGGAACTAAAAGGAAAATAACTAGAGCAAAGAAATATACAATAACACAAGATATACCCTAGGAAAACCCACTATGGGGAAAAACCCAAACATAAATGAGGAATATGCCTTTCTCTTTTATATAGAACGCAAATACAAAGGAAATGGTACCCTCTATGGAGTTACCTATGACTCTGTAGCCATAATGGCTACTATAGGAACTCCTACCTCCTATGTTCTGCTCTAATATACACTCGTGTTGTTGCTCAAATATGGAACAATACATTAACATCAAAATAATGGAACAGCTTGTTCTCCTAATGGCCCAGTATTTAACATAGCCCGATAATTGTCTAGGGTTAATTCTAGGGTTTTTGCATGCCCTAGCTCTCAATTAGGATTAGGGTTTTGGGACCTTCTAAAATATTTTTGAAAGTCCATACATGACTAGCTCTGCATGTGTGACTCAACAAGAGCTTATGTGGAATCTACTCAGTACCATGGTGGTCAACTAGATAGGTCAACTTGCGGGAAGCAAGACTTCTTCATACGAAATCCATTTGAGGCATTTCTTGGACTAATTGAAAGGTCTTGGAGTGTAGTTGCATGAAGTTTCATGGAAAGATGATGGGATTTTTTACCCCAAAAAACATCATTCAGACCCTCAAACAAGCCCTAGAAGGTTCTAGACCCAAAATCTACAAAGTGAGACCTACCCCTAGAATGGGCCTTACAAGTCAAGTAATCTAATCATTTGGCCTCAAAAGCACCAAAATAGATAACAAATTATATATTGATCCATTTCAGATCAATATCTTATATTAGGGTTAGGGAAGAGGATAGAAGGTTTTTTTCACATCTTTTTCCATATATGGAGGTAAATTTGCAAAGTGGTATCAAATATTTAGGATTTGATCTGAAAGCCTAATTACTATACCAAAAAGGACCAGGGTTGGATGCTTTCAAAGGTTGAAAAGAGGTTATCCTAGTGGTACCTTAGATGGTTGTCTAGGTAGGGAATATTGGTTCTAATCAAATCTATACTTGAAGCTATCTTGGTATATTATCTTTAACCTTCATTCCTAAAGGTATTTTGGACAAAGCGAGAAAAATGAGCTTTAAGTTTTATGCGTTGGTGAAAAGAAGAGAAAACACTTTCCTTGGGTTTGTCATAAGAGAATAGAAGTGCCCAAGGAAATGGAATGATAGGGGATTAGGAACATACATCACTTTGTCATAGCATTGGCAGCTAAGGGGGTATGGATACTATTAGCAAGTAAAGGCCTATGGTACAAAATTGTGGTCCAAAATATATATTGATCCCTTATGTGTGGAAGAATTGATAAGAACCACCAATAAGTCTTTCCAAAATGCCTTAGTAATATGAAAGGATGTGATGTTGGCCTTTCCATTGGTGGGGAATGGTTGATTTGGAAAGTAGGGGATGGAGTTAGATACAACCCTGGGTGGGATGCAATGGAAATTACAAGCTCCCTAGGCACATGATTGAGGAGTTAAGGGAAAGAGGGTTTGTCTTCCTATACCAAATAGAAAACCTAGTGAGATCATCCGTGATGAATCAATAATGGTTGAGAGCTAAAGGGATGGGATTCTATGAAGATGATGGCATTTTATGGGGAAAATATTGCCAAACTCTCAGGTATAGTCATGTAAGGATTAGAGAAAAAAAAAGTAGATTCTTTAATATGGGCAAAAAATCATGTGGGTAGAAGATACTTGGTGTCTTGTATGCAAGGTAAAAATATGAGGATATATATCACATGTTACTTGCTCTTATTCTGGTGAGGTATGGAAGGGAGTGGATGAGGCTGTTGATTTCAGAACCAATTGGCAGGACAGAATGTGGAGGAAACTTTAAGAGCTTAGAATGAAAATAAAAAGACAAAGAGGATAAGAGCATTGCCACCAATAGTGGCATGGGGTATTAGATTTCAAGGAATGCAAAGTTATTTGAATGCAAGTTTGATCCTTCTCAATTATGTGTCTCAAAGTTTGGCTATCCTTAATCACTTCAAGCAAGAGTATAGTACAAAACCCCTTAGGGTAATTCATCCTAAGATCATCAACAAGAAAAGGGCATGGGAATACTTTGATGGGGTTGCCCAGGGTCACTTTTTTATTGGGGTGTAAGAGGGATCTTCTTCCTTTCAGATTAGCATTGGATCAAATTCAAAGCTGGCCTGGGATGTCCTTCAAACAATGGAGCTGAACTTGTGGCATTAAAGCTGATTTTGAGGTTGGTTGTTTCAAATGGAGTGCAGAGGTTGAAGGTTATGGGAAATTTTCTTTTAGTAGTAAAATGGATAAATGGTCAAAGATGTTTAGAAAACACAAGGCTCAGGGTAATATATGAAGATATTATGGCAATTAAAATTTCCATCGTTGATGCTACTTTCATGCATGTCTACAAGGAGGGGAATGGCATGGTAGATGGCCTATACAAAGAGGTTTATCTATGGAAATTATGGACAGTGAGGGTGACAAGCCTCGGGATGGTCGGTATGGTCTTTTTATGATAGATTGTTATGGTGTCTTTGATGATAATATGTTAAAGGAAATTTTATGATAGATTGTTATGGTGACTTTGATGATATGATGCTGAAGGAAATTGTATGATAGATTGTTATGGTGACTTTGATGATATTATGCTGAAGGAAATTGTATCATGTTTTTAGGAGCAAATCTGGAATTATTGTTCTTTTTGGTCTCGTTTTTTGGATGCATGTAGGCATTTACATTGACAGTGATAGTGACCTCTTTAGGGTGACGTGATGCAGTTTGGTTCATTGTTTTATTTTGACAGGTTGTATATGGGACATGTTAATATGGCATTCTGTATATGGCTCAGGATTGCACATATACTACAGTTTGAGATTGATACCTGTATATACATAGGCAGTGATAGTGACCTCTTTAGAGTGACATGCTATAATCTGATCCAATGTTTCTTTGACAGAATGTATATGGGACAAGATGGTTATATGACATCTTATATGTGGCTTAGGATTTGGTTTTGACAATGAATCATTTTTGGCCGAGGAAATGTTAATGCTTTCAGTATGAGAGGCTATGCTATGGATATTTGTTTTTTTATCAATTTGGAATGCATATGGCGATGCTTCTTTATTGGATAAATGCTTAGTTTTGTGCTACAGGTTGGGAGTTTGATGGTGACTCTTTGATTCCTGTAGGATTCTCTGTACTATGTAGTATTGCTACAGGATTTCTATTGGATCACTACACATTTACTGTAGCTTGCGAGGCTGGTAACTCCACTTATTCCTGCGAGGCTTGTTCTATTTGCTAGATTGTTGGATCTTTGTAGAAGTTTTTTCTTTGTACAGCTCTATAGTATGGGAAGATGGTGTCTCTTTTAAGTTTTCTCCAGTAGGTGTCTTGTGCTACAGTAGGGGAGGCTGGTTTTCCCACTTTTTTTTCTATTAGTGCAATTGATGACAAATTTTTGGATCTTTGCGATTTAGGTATAGATGTTACAATTTCCTCTTTAATATTGAGCCAACATATGGGTATGGGTACAGATGTTACAATCTCTTAAATATTGGGTGCAAAATTTGCCAACTTGTGTTACAAAATTGACATCTCACCCACCTGGTCTGAGCTTTTTACAGTTTCTTATTTCTTTAATATTCTACTCCAGAAGCTGAAACACCTAACCTCACACAAACAAGGGCAATACACTTGTCGAGGTTTGAACTTGGATTGTTTGCATGGCAGCACCCCATCCCGATTCCCAACCACTAAACTAGGGCCCAAGGGGGGCAATCACCATGATGAGGAGAACATCCTGGAGGCTACATTATAACATTTAAAGAAAAAAATTACCAGCCTAGATCCAAATCCTAGGTTCTATCAAGCGCCGTGAGGGATCAAATCTCCCGAAGTGGCAGACATAATATTTATTACTTTTTACTTTGTATTATTCTTTTTTGTTTATGGCCGACATGTTAGGAACAAACGTTACCTTTACTTTGTATTATTTTTTTGTTTACATTGCTGACATAATATTTATTACTTTTTACTTTGTGTTATTTTTTTTTGTTTATGGCTAACAATATGGACAAACACGGACAAACGTTACAAGATCTCTCTCATATTTACTTTTTACTTTGTATTATTTTTTTTTGTTTATGGCCGACAATAAGGACAAACATGGACAAACGTTACAAGATCTCCTCATACTGCACTGTAGAGCGCCTCTCGACGCAATAAATACGTCACATATCACCTCATTCATATACTCAATTAACTAGCATAGATTCATCTAAACTCGAGATCTAATAAATACAAACCTATCAGTACTTAAAAGTTCAAGGTTTAAGATGGAGCTATACCAGCGTAGATCCACCTCAAACCCGGATCTATCAAGCATCGAGAGGTATCCAATTTCTTGATTTTTTATAAGTTATGAGCCAACATGGAAACGTAACGTGACAAATGTGACAAACTTTACAAATGCGACAAACGTTACAACATCTCCCCCATACTGGGTTGTAACGTAACATGACAAAAGTGACAAATGTGACAAATGGGGCAAACGTTACAACATCTCCCCCATACTGGGTTGTAACGTAACGTGACAAACGTGACATGTGACATGTGACATCCGTTACAGGATCTCTCCCATACTATTACTTTTTACATTTTATTACTTTTGAAAACGTTACATGTGACATCCGTTACAGGATCTCCCCCATACTGGGTTGTAAGCACCTCATTTACACTCGGTGCAACTAGTTTATTATTATCATTCTTTCTTTTTGGTCAAACGTCAATGCTTTTCCATTTTATTTTATTAGAACACATCCCTTATCTCTATTAGTAAATGGAATGTCAGTTAGATTTTAAGCATTATTTATTGTACACAAAGTAGAGATACATAGGAGGTCCATTTTTAGGATCCTTTGTGGTTGATTATAAGAAACAATTTGTAACATCGTTGTTGTTGATTATAAGAAACGATTTGGTTGATACATAGTATACTCGTTCCATCAAGAAATCCAATATAGCACATCTACAACATCAGTAAAATAAGGGAGATGAGACATTGTTCACCAGTTCATAATAATACATTTCCTTTCCTATTCATTGTATAAAGAATCACAACAGATCAATATTCATTCTTAAAAGCCAAAACCAAAATAGCCACTGAGCCATCCTTTTCTTGACAAGGATTTGAAATTTCTTGTGTACTCCTTTGAGATCTCAAACTGGAGAAGGATATACACCCATTGACTCTGCGGTATTTCTTGCATTCAGAGTATGCCTATAATTCAGAATGTAGTAATGTACCCTGAATGCCTTACAGATGCATACTGTTAGTTCTGCTCTTTTCCTCAGTTTCAAAGCTGAAGGGTAATTGTGCACAGATTTATCATGTGACCTGAAATAGGCTTTTAGATAGAGAATAGTCTAAAATTTTGAATTTTAGACTTTCAAGTTCAGTTGATTATGCTGTTATGGTCGCTCCAATGACTCATATGTATGAAGATAGGCATCAACATAGATATCGCCACAGATTATTGTCACCTATGGTATAGCATGCCAAATATTCTGCCTCCGGATGATATTGTTAACCAGCATCAAATCATGCAAATCTCAAAATTGCATGCTCCAACCTTTACGTTCCTGCCCAAGAGTTAGTGCTATAGTCTGCACAGCCAATGGCGTTAAACTATGGCAAACCTTTTAAGATATAGCTGTTCTTCTCAATTGAAATCCCGTTCTTTGAATCCTGAAATAGAATTAGGCCTATCCCTCCTTACTGGTGTTGATCTTTAACAAAGTTTCTTTGTAAGAAATCACCATAAGCTGTTAAATAGCCTGGACAACCACATAAATGTGGAAAAAGAGATCTAAAAGTATGCCTGTTTAAAAATGAAATAGCAACTTCCTTCCTGAGATTTGAGACTAAAAATGGCTTGCTTTGCAGAGCACAGATCATTCCAAGGACTTTGTACAGAAAGAACTCCCTTGAAATTATCACTCGTGGCATCCTCATGCAAGACTATTAATAATATGGGATGATGTTGCAACTTTAAAATATTATCATCTCAGAAGCAGCATTGCTACTTGCTGGACAAAACTGAACTTGTTCAATACCAACAATGTCCAAGAACACAAAGCGCTGCCAGTCATTCCTAAAAACTGGATGTGTCACCATCCCTGCTATGGCATGCTATTACGATCACCTGTTAGACCACTGAAATTCTATTTCAAGTGTTCGAGAAGTACCATCTCGGTTAGCATCAGGAACAAGAGTATACTGGCCACTGATTATTCCAAGCATTACCACTTTGTCAATCTGAATGGTTACTTTCCCCAAAGAACCCTGTCAGTAGAAAATATAACAATGAGTGCCATACTAGCTCTAAATTTCTGGATAAACCCAGGTTATCATTGAATTTTATATAATAAAATTAAGCAACGTACCTTTCCAAAGGTATTCTTGCTCTTGCAAGATATGTGCAGTTTCTGACCCTTAGGAGGCATGTCAAAGGCCCATGCAAACCCCTGTTTCCATTCTGGAGATGTGCTTCGACTTACCACCTGTGCACATTCACAAACCTGATTAATACAATCCAATAAATAAAATTGCAAACTTATTCACCAGTATAAACGTAATCCAAACTATGTGACTTTCCACTCAACCAAATGTTTGACAAGGATTTGCAGATGTATATTTTGTATTGGCAGACAAGTAAAAGAGATAATATTTTGATCATTTGCACTTCTCCAAAACTGAATAAATCTATTCATATCTCAAAATCAACAATCTTCAATGATAAATATCTACGTGTATTCACATCAAAAAGTGCTAACATACAGGCCAATAAGATCAAAAATAAAATAGGATTCTGCAACTCACTTTCGTTAGCCTTGGAGGACCATTACCAAGTGTCAATTTACAGAATGCATTGGTGCTTCCCATAGACTGCTTCAGGTTATTGCCGCGTTTTATTGTTACTGTCAAGCTTCCAGGTAAACATTGTAACAAACTGTCAGCGTTCTCCTGGAAATGAGGTGGACCAGTACGTATTAGTAGCTGTAATACAGGAATAGCTTCTGCTGCAACCATGGCTTGTTCTTTGCCGGATTCAGCAGGAATAGATGGCCACGAATTCTTTAACAAGCATAATGCATCAAGAGCTGCCTCCTGTGCTGGTTCTGTTCCAGCCTTTAGTGCACCAACTAGGTGTGGGATACAAAGAGTAGCTGCTTCAGTGCCCCGAAGCTTTGAAAAGTTACTGAAAAGTATGTTGATAGCTTTCACAACCTCCTCGTTGATAGTAGCAGTAGCCCATAATTCCTTGTCCAGAGCAGCTACAATAGCAAACCATAATTAATTTTGTTGACGGGATGAATTTTTCCAGACAGGCAGATTGGCACCAGCACATTGTGAATACTAATACTATACTTATTCTAAGGTCAAATAAATTGTTAAAAACACTACATAAATTTTATTGAACCAGCATAGATCCATCTTAAATCTGGATCTATCAAGCACCCAGAAGGATCAAATTTCTTGAAATTTTGATCCCTCTAGGTGCTTGATAGATTCAGGTTTAAGCTGGATCTATGCTGGTTTTAATTTTTTTAACAATTGTGTAAAATTTAAATTGAGCCAATAAATGCAATAGCTTTATTTATATTTTTTTTGGCACATACATACGTATGTGACAACATCTCCCCCATACTGGACTGTAGAGCACCTCGCTAATCTTGGTGCAAAAATTGCTTTAAAATAGTCCATAAAACAAAAAATAGTACTCTAAGAGATTAGTGTTCGCTGTCTTGCATACAGAAATCCACATGTGTGCAGTGAGCAAATAAAGGAGTTGAACAAATAAAATCCATCTTGATTTCAGAACGGGGTATTCACTATCTTAAGATGCTTTTATATCTCCCCTCTTTGAGAGGCAATATTCCATAACAGAATCTAGTGCTAGGTTTAGCCTCTAATGTCAATCAAAACATGATTATCAAATGCAATCTTTGACAAGTTGTAGACAATTGTTTGCTACGCAAAGGGTTGTGAAAAACTTAGAAATTGGAAATTCAAAACTTTTTGTATGATAAGTGCCTACTTAAAGGTCCATCAAAATACAGGAAAAATGCCCCATAAAAATTAGTAGACTTTACAGCCGTTCTCAATTAGTAGTACAAATGCCATGGAAATTTCAGAACACATGAAATCAGTGCTTGAAGATTGCAAAGCAGCAAACCAAATAAATGAATCAAATGTCAGGATATTTCATAGTATAGCATAAAATGTAATAGAATGAATGAAATGTCTGGCATAAGAGCTGGCCCCAAATAGGAGATACATTACAGTATTTTCCATGATTGTCACTATAGTAGGCGGGAATACAAAAATTATTTTCTATCCACTCTTCAGGAATTTGCTAGAATTCAAGAATGCTCAAAAATGAGAAGTTTTGCAATGTATCAAAAGAGTAGTGTTACTGAAACATCAAATAGAATACCTTGAATGCCAAGTTCCTAACCAAAAAGGAAACACTCCAACTATAGAAAGGTAACATTTGACTCCAATAGCATATGACTGCAAAGTAAAAGACTGGAATAAATCTTGATGATGCATTATCAAATATGCAAAATTTACTACAGGGAAATAACAACACATTGTTAATATCTACATTATTTTAACTATATGCACTACAGGGCCAACACAAGCGATAAACATGGAAATTGCAAAACAGATTGAAATCATCACAGTACCAATAACTCGTAAATGTTTGAAAGCTATATATACATAAAAGATCAAAAAGTACAGAAGAGCCAGAAATTAAATTATTCATTTGTGTTAATATAGGTATCTTACCTGTCAAACACCTTACAAGCTCAGTGGATACATATTCTTGAAGAGTATGATTGGAGAATAGAAATTTGATGAGCAATGCTGCTTGTGTAATCATCTCTGAATTGTTTGAACTAAGAAGTTCTTGCACAACTAGTACACCACCTGCTTCTGCAACAGCTCGCCTGTTTGTTCTACTGTGCATGACTAGGTTCTGCAATGAACATACGGCCACCATTGTCATTTCTTCAGTTGGCTGATCCTCAAGCAAGCTAACCAATGCACGGCAAGCTGACACTGCATCAGTTGTTCTTGCAAGCCCATCATGCTGGAAAAGATCACCAAGTGCAAGAGTAGCCAATAATCTGGCAGGCTGAACTCGGGTCTGTGGATCAAGAAGATACTGTGACAAAGGAGAAATAGCAAACTTTGATACTTTCATGTCTCGTACTTTGATATTATTAAATAGAGCTTCAAGTAGCCGGGCTGCTGCTTCTTCACATTGATGAGACCTTAAAAGATCCAAAAGCACTTCCACGGCACCAGCCTCTGCCATTAGTTCAGCACTTGATGCATCGTCTTTCTCTAAAACAATCAGTGCATTAAGAGATACTACAACTGTCTGCTCACTGCCTGATCGTAACAGCTTCACAAGAACTGCAAGAGGCACTTTTAAATAGTACTGAGAACTATAGCACAAAACATTTGAAAGCACCAAGGCAGCTGATTCCCATAAAGCATGTGATGGCTGTGGATCAACTTGTAAAATGACCTTAGAGAGCTCGATAATGCCACCAGCATCTGCGACTGCATTTGGCCAGCTGACAGAAGCACTTTCAAGTGCTTTTATTGCTTTCTGCTGTAAGTTTGGAATCCCAACTCCTGCAAGGTGTACAAGTGGAATGACAGCCTGCTGTGTTGTAATATCTCGCTGAAAATACTCTTGAAAAAGAAGATGTGAGAGTAATTCAGCCCCAAGTTGCTGTACTAAATGGGATGGTGATTCAAGAAATATAATCAGTGGCTCAATAGCCTGGCTAGGGGTGAGTTGCAGGTTATCAAGAGCTTGAGGTTTCTCCAAGATATTAATAAGTGCTTGCAATGCACTATGCTGTCCCCATGTACTTAATTCTGGATGGGTCAAACATAGAAAAAGAGGCTCTACCACTGCAGCAGCAGATGCACTTTTTGCAATGCTACTATTGTTTGTTAAGATGCGTAGTAATTCTGCAATTAAAGCACACAAAGAATCTGGTGCAACATGAAGAATTTCAAGAACACTGTCAATCACCCCAGCTTTGACCATGTCAAGCTTGCAAAGGGGACGATCCTTTCCCAACTTTACAAGAGCACTGACTACAGCCTCGAGCAATGGATAATTCGTTCCACTAACAAGTCCAACAAGAAGAACCACAGCACCATATGTTGCAACAAGCTCTGCCTGTTGTTCATCATCCAACAGATTATCAAGGGCACGGACACAAGCCTCCTGAACTGGAGAAGAATCTATACTAACAAGTTCCACAAGGGGTTGAATACAATCAGAAGCTGCAGGTGTTGCCCGTACTCTGGAGTTTGCAAATAACACAGAGCAAAGCAATGCTGCATCTTCCTTTAACTCCAAGGAAAGAGACGATGCCAAAATTTTGTATAAGCTTTCTACAGGATTTACTTCTGCATCTGCAATAGCTAATGCCTTTGGAGGATTTTTAGATGACAATTTGATTAGTGCACCAATTGCAGCCTGTTGCTCTTTCTCAGACCCTACACTGAGCATTTCTACTAATGGTTGAATAGCTTGCCTTGCAACATCACTATATTTAATGTTTTCAGCCTCAAAGAGGCCTTGGAGAGCCTGAGCTGCATTGTATCTGGCACCCCTTGAACCCATTCGAAGAACTGCTATAAGCTGGTTTACAGCCCCCATTACAGCCTCATGGCGCCTAAGATCAGTACTGCTAAAGAGGATTCTCAATAAATCTGCTGCAGCCTCTTCTATCACATCCAGAGGACCTAAAGATAGATATTTAGTTAAGGCTTCCAAAGCTCCCGCCTCAGCCATGGCTACTTTATTGGCATTATTGCCTTTTGCAATCTGAGTCAGAAGTCCCAAAGCAAGTGGAGGTGCCCCTGGTCGGTCTGGCATAGGTTTAAGCAGCTCCACTAAAGCAGGGATAGATTTCCGAGCAGTTGCACCCACCCTTATGTCATCCACTCTAAAAAGGCGTTCAAGAACAACCTGGTCAGGATTGCAGATCAAAGAAAATTCTTCAGTTAATTTGACAAGATTTGATATGTCTGACTCCCCACTACCAAGTAGTGGTAATAGACCTCCAGCTGCTCCTGAATTTGCAACTGCAAGAAGTGTTCCCCTGTTTCCATTGCAGACAAGACTAGCCAATGCTTGAGCAGCAAAATACCTATCAATCACTTCATCAGACCTCAGTAATAAGGCAAGGGATGGTATGGCACGCATTGTAGCACCAGCTCGAATAACATCTCTGTCTTGGAATAGAATAGCTAATAGCAATGCACTGACCCATGTACCTCCACCATCCTCCATCTCTATCTGTCAACAAAAAGAATCAAACCTTTAATTTCAGAAGGTTAAACTATTTCCTCTTCAATGTACAAAGAAGATTTCGAGGATGGGGGAATCCATGAAGTTGAGAAAATGAATACAGGGATGAAAATGAGAGGCAACATCCTGATACCCTCAAGTTAATGAAATGAAACTGAGATTATCTACATACACTATACCTTCACATCATTTAGCTTCTTACAAAGTTCTAATGAAATTCAGATTAAAGGAATAAAGAAGATCTAGAAATGAGCAGATCCATCTTAACCCTGGATCTAATAAGCACGGAGAGGGATCAAAAGAGATATAATGCTCTTGGTTCTTAAAAGATGGGTTAAGATGAATCTATGCTGGTTTATTTTTATTATAGATATTTATCATTACTGTGGTCCCTTTCTTGTCTTTTGTAATTATGGTCGGCTATTCTTTTAACTTTCATTTTTATGGACTTCAATTTTTTTTCAAATTAGTTTATTAACATTAGAGATGTGACACATCTACCTGGGCTGTAGATGCACCTCACTACTCTTGGTGCAGTAAGAGGTAGGCATGGAAGTGAGCATATGAAGGCTTTGAACATTTACAGAAAAGACATGTCAAGTTCCCACAAGAAAAGAGTTCAGAGCAAGAATATTGACAAAACAAATGAACATGTAAATACAAAAAGTAATAAGCACACATTCACAGGTGTATATATAGCAGAACTATAAAACAACTGTAAGAATTAGCCAGGAATAACAAGCAGTAGATAATAAAGGAACAGAAGTTCACAGTTCAACAGAAGGCAAAAAGGTCATACTTGATGTGCGCTAGGAGAAAAATTTGCCAGTTTTTTAATTAACACCTCGATTGCACCTTTTTCCATGATGGCCACTTTACTTTCACTACTATAAGAAGCAATTATTGATAGCAACCACAGTGCAACTGTTCCTCCCAACACTGATGCAGGATCATGCACTGGGAATGCTTCTCTTCCCTGAACATGCCCTCCCTGAAATGTGCGACCTTGAACTTCTTCAAATCTATCAACTATCAAATCATTCATTTCCATAGCATACTTCATCATGTGAACAAGAGAGTGAATAAGCTGTGAAAAGAGCCCAGATTCATTGAGAGCATCCAGTGCTATTTGCTTGTGTTCCTTGGCAGCACAAATAAGAAGAGCAGTTCCTCCAACTTTCACTTCTAAGCTAGAAGAATATATGACTCGGTTTGTCAAAGCATCAATGCATCTTGGTGTTTCTACCACTAAATCTCCAAGAACTACAGACTGGTCTCTACACAGTCTCGAAAGAACCTCAATTGCCTTTTCTTGAACTGGTGGAAGTCCGATGGCCAAGCACTTCACCAATGGTTCCAAGCTGTTCGGCAATTCAGCAAGGACTGCCCATGTTGGAATGCCAGGACCTCCACCTTGTTTCACTCTAGCCAATATGGCAAGGGATTCTAAAGCATCTGACGATGTTACATTGTCCAGATCAGTGGAAGCCAGAAAGGTTACCAAGGCAAGAACTGTACCACAATGATGTATACGTTCAACGAGCACATCATCAACAGGCATATGACTCAGCAATCGAGCAAGCGCATTTGCTGCATGCCCCTTTCCCCCTTTCGTGCCATCCCTCAGGACTCTTGTCAATGATGGGATGATATCCTCTGCTAAAGCCTGCTCAGCAATTTGGGCATCTGAAAGAAGATTAGCCAATGCATTGATTGCCATTTCTGCAGCAGAAACGCTTGAAGACTTCCCAAGTTCAATTAATGGTTTGACTGCACCAATAGCAATATATACCACATCTTTGGTTGTTTCAGTTGAGGAGAAAAGTGCTCCAAGTGCTCGAGCTGACTGCATAGCAACACGCTCAGTTCCAATATCTAATAACTTGATAAAAGGGTTGATGATTTCTAGCCTTCTAAGATTTTCACAAATATCTTTTCTTACACCAAAAACATCAGCAAGAATTGATGCAGCGTTTTCCTGAGTTTCTTCTCTGGAAGACCCAAGAATCTGAACTAGAGATTGGAGACCTTTATTTGCAGCACCTCCGTTTTGTACGAGCTCTTCATGAGATGCCACTGAAAGTAAGCAACCCAACACCGTTATCACATGGACTTTTGAGTTTGGTTTATTCCCTGAAAGTAAAGCCACCAACTGGTTGACAGTGGCAGCATCTGCATCTCTAATAAGATGCTTAAGCGCCTTGGCAGCAACTTCTTGTCCTTTTGGATCAGCATTTCTCAAGAGCCACAGGAGGGCTGGAACAGCATCTGCACTTTCAACACAAGCACGAATTTCTTCACTATGAGAACATAAATTTCCTAGCAAAAGTGCAGCATCCTCTTTTGCTTTCCAGGATCCAGTTTCCAGCAGCTGGACAAGTGGAGGTATCCCACCTGCTGCTGTAATTGCCCATTTACTGTCATCAACTTCTACGGACAAAATAGAAAGCAAAGCAACAGCATGCTCCTGTTGTTGCTCAGTAGATAAACCAAGAAATGAAATTAAAAGCTGAATTCCCTCTCGCCCCCTAAATGACTGCCAGAGATCTGAATTGACAGAACACAGGCTTCTTAATAAGTGCATGAGTTCTTTTTGTATCTCACAACTAGCCATAGTCACCAGTCCAACCAGCATTTTTTTTGCTTCAGCGTGTAACAACCCTATAGAAAGGTAAGCATTGCCATAGAGACTAGCCAAAGCTTCAATTGCACGTTCTTGCACCAGCTGAGAGTTATGAGGTTTGAGTTGTCTGACTAATAGTCCTTCTATTTTAACTGCATCAAGTGAGCCTGCATTATATGAGTTTTCATTAAACACCATTAATGCATAGGCCAGGGCACCAATAATGTCAGCCACTTGAATGTCAGACCGAAATGACTCAATGCTTTCTCCAAGGCTGAGCACAATAGCAGACATTCCACCTGAAATGTTCACTAAAGCACCCATTGCATGTTCCTGAAGGGCTTGAGCAGGTAGCCCTTGCATAAACTCTTTTGAAGGCGCTACGACTGAACTGATTAAAATGGGAATGCCACCTTCGTCCACTATAGCTTTCTTCGCACTAATCAGTTTAGAAGAGAGAGCCTGTAATGCACCAGCTGCTTCAGCACGGACACAGACTTCATTTTCAGGACCTAAAAGCTTCAGTAGGTGTTGAACAGCACCAGCATTCAGAACCTTAGTACAACTAGCCTCTGAAGCTAACATCAGACTAGCCAAGAGGGAGGATGCATTCGATTGAGCAACTGTACTCCCAGAAGAAATAAGTCTTACGAGGATATCTACTCCACCAGCTTCAAGGGTTGTTTGCCAGAAACCTTCAGTATTCGTACACAAATTTTTTAATGCACCAGTAAGAAGATCATCAACTAATTTTTCATGCTTGCGCTTTGGATGAAGCTGATCCCAGAGACTGGGCACAACACCCTCTGTCACAAATATCTTCATTCCAACGTGATCTGACACACCACCATGTGATACTGCACATATTGCCTTTGCTGCTGCTTTCTGAGCTTCTGCAACCCCAGACCTTAGCAGTGCAAGCAAGGAAGGTATGCACCCTCCTAGCAATACTTTCACTCTTAAATCCTCTTCCTTACATAGAAACCCTAAGGTTAAAGCTGCATTGACCTTTGTAGTGTTAGTTCCAGATCTGAGAAGTGCAACAAGCAAAGGTATTGCTTGCGAATGAGAACCAATTGCAGCCCTGGCATCCTTTCTAGACTTCGCAAGATCCAAAAGATGTTTTGTTACCAGCTCCTTTTCAGCTGATGTACATATATTTGCCTGGAGTTGTTCAATAAATTCTGCAATACTTGCCCATATCCCATCTGGATCTTCCATTCCTGCTGCTCCATTCAAGTCCCTACAGAGAAAATATACAGACGTAGTCAAAATTAATGTTGACAACTCATTTATTAAGAAGCTAGGGCTGAATATAGCCATGTTTCAAATGATTGAAAAAACGCCTCTGATATAAAGTTAGTTATATAAATAAAGGAGTTAAATCTTACAACTCCCGATATGTAAATTTTCTGCAACTAAAGGACTGATTTAGGTTATATATGATAATGGTATCACAAGTCACGACTTTCTATAGCCATTTTCCTTTTGATAAAAGAATTTATTAAACGGACATTTTCCATGATAATACTGATATGACAACTTCTAAAGGGCCAAAAGAAACATTCTAAAAGGAAGAACGATGGAACCAGCTTAATCCCTGGGAAGGTGGAAAAGACCCATAGGGTCTCATTTTCCTTGGTCCATGAATACGAATTTCGATAACCATTTTTCATGGAGAAAGGTTTTACTAATTAGACATTTGACATGACATCAAGGTCTTTTCACTGTGTTTTCGTAATTAATTGTGCAATACAAGATCTTAATATAGCCAAATGATTGAAAAAAAGCATCTGATATAAAGTCAGTTATATAAATGAAGGTGTTCAATCTTATAACTCCCAGGACGTATATTTTCTGCAACTGGAAGACTGGTTTCAGTAATATATAACAATGGTATTACAACTTTCCATAACTATTTTTCTTGATTTAAAAAAAAAATACTCATTTAATATTTTCCATGATAATAAAGCTTTCTAAGAGGCCAAAAGAAACATTCTAAAAGGAAAGAAAGATGAAAACAACTTAATCCCTGGGAGGATTGAATAATGTCTCAATTTTCCTTGATCCATGAAAACAACTCCAGAAAGTCACAAATGCAGTCAAGATAGTCATCTTAGTGTTCACAAGTCGATTGCAAACAACATTTATTTTATACTCAGTTTTACAAATGTAAACACACTTATATATGGAATTATAAAGTATGCATCAGTGATTGGTAAGTTTGTTAAGCACTAAATGAAAGCAAGATCCTTTGTGAGTAAATGAATTTAAAAAGAAAAAGGAGCTCATATTAGTCAACTGATGTTGAAGAACCGCATTATGGGGACATAAATCCACATAAGCAGGATTCACAGACGTAATAGTTACTGAGAAAATGGTTACTGAGAAAAGTAAGATTTTCCTTAACAATATTTTCCATGCTTTTGTCAGCATAAGGGCATCAAAGAAGTTGTAAAATGGTAGCCATTTCGCTAAAGTTCAAAGTTACCTTGACCTAGCAACTGGCAATGACCGCGGTGGTGTTTGTGAATTGCTCTTTGGAGATTTTGAAGTCCGCATTGATGAACGCAATTTTTCTTGCTCCCCAGACAATATCTGCTGAAAGTACATTAAAGTACATAAATAATAATTTTATGAGTATGAAAAAGGTCGCAAAATACTCTACTTTTAATGTATATAATTCTTAAAGTTTGACCAGGAATTGGAAACCATTCAAACAAACATCTTACATCTAGGATACCAAACTATGTATGAATAAATTGTAATGGATCATAAACTGAAAGCGAAAATATTAGAAGAAAAACAGATTTTATCCTCTGGAGGTTCCGGTAAATGCTGCAATGAAAGAGAGAGTTCCTTCACAATCAAATCAAACAGTATGATGATCAGAGATGTGTCACCCTACTCCATGAGACTTTCACCCTCAGAAGAAAACTTTCAGAGACAAATCTTCCTACATTGCTGACTCCAGAGTCCAGGCTCATCAACTCTTACTTCTAGTCTCTAGATGGCTCTGCTCACAAGAGGCATCATGAATAAATCCCCAATACTTGGTCAGTCTGGCAGTGCACATATACCAGGATAGGCACAAACAGTGAATGGCAGGAACCTCATCACCCACTTCTTGTCCTTGGATGTTGCGAGAGCTAAGTATTAACAGCATTGGTTTAGGGCTTCTTCCTTGATGCCATCCAGACCCTGCCCGATATTGTTCTTTTGGCCTCCTATCAATTCTATTTCTTCGGGTGCTCACTTTGTATTATTTTTATTTATTTTGTGGTTCTCCCAGAGATGCTTTAGCGTTTCCAACATTCATTCATCTTATTTTTATAGTCCTATATTTAGCTAATTATGGACACCATGGGAATTAATATTTAATTTAAAAATTAAATTAAATGGTTTTTATAAGAATAAATAAAATAAACAAACCATCCATGTATTTATAGTAAGAACAGAAAGTGAACAGCCTGATCAAGAGTTTCCATAATTTTGTACCTACCAGCAACCATGCAGATTACTGCAGAAGCTTTCTAGTCAAGGGTGATGCAACTCACTGGGATCTAGGATCTTTCTTACTACCATGGTGCAGAAAATTGAGGTTAAAACTTTAGACATAGTAGGTTAGGCAAGATAGTAAGCATGGTTGGCATTTGTTTTTTGTCAAATGTGGAGAGAGGAGGTAGGCATGCAGCATTTGGCAAAAGGTTTTTTTGCTTATCAAGGATGCCAAATTATTAGAGCCTGCTACCTATTTGTTTTTTTATTGTGTTCTTGTAGCATTAAGGAAAAGGATGTAAATACCACTGTATATACCCTTCCCGCCTTTAAATATATTTACGTGAATATAAGAAGTATTTTTTACAACCAATAAAAAAGTATGTAGCACTAGCAGTGGAACCAACTATAAAGCACAGCTTACAATGATTATGACTCAAATATTTGACTATACTTCTCAAGGATCTCCCTTAGTAATAGGGGATACATAAGAAGAGATAATTTTGGGAAAAGGGACAAAGGGAACAACAAAATGTAAGGGCAACATACAAAACTAGTTTACAAGGTTAACATAGACAACACATTTTATATTTCATTGTTACAAATGAACCTCTCCAGTTAGCCTTTGCATCAAGAAACTCACTAACATCGTTAGTAAGAAACATATAACATGCAATAAATTTATTAAAAGGTATATAAGGCAGCAATAAAATTTAAGACCAACATACAAATAGTCTGCAATGTTAAAGTTGACATATGAATGAACCTCTCGAGTTAATCTCTGCAATATAAGGAAAGAATGCATCATAAATCAACCCCTGCAGCCAAACTATTGTTTTTCGGCAGTACTTGTCAACAAAAGGTTCCATGTTCTCCCAAAGAAGTCATCATGAGCATGCAGAATTCAACTCTGCCGTCAAACTATTGTTCTTTGGCAATGCTTTGACATTCAACATTCCTTCTTTGAAGGGATCCCTACGGTCACCAGGACCACTATTTGAAAAATAATAAGCTGGTGAACTGCGATGATCGAAAATTTATAAACAGTCGGTGCAGAACTCCCAAGCCAGAGTGAGAAGCTCCTATTAACCACAGAGAATTATGTTTAAGCCCTGAGATTAGCCAGCTCAAAATTAAATAGGGCATATATTTATCTTAAATGAAAGGGGTGTGAGTTACAACAAGTCATTCCCTGCATAGAGAATCTCATATGGTAAAAGGGCAAAATGAGGAAGCAGCTATTTGCAAAATCATAAGCAGGTGAACTGCAATGATCGAAAATTTAGATCTCCCAAGCCAGCCACATTGAGAACATGGGTTCCTAATAACCATGGAATTATGTTTGAGCCCTGAGCTTCACTAGCTCAAAATCAAAGCATATATTCATCTTAAATTAAAGGCTGCAAGTTGCAACAAGCCATTGCCAAACAAAACATTGCCTGTACATAAAAACTCATGGAAAAAGGGCAAAATGATGAAGCAGCTATTTGCAAAATCATAAGTAAGTGAACTATAGTGCTAAGCTCCCAAGCCCCAATGAGAACATGGGCTCCTAATAACCACGGATCATGTTTGAGCCCTAAACTTTGGCAGCTCAAAATCACATAAGGAATATATTCATCTTAAATGAAGGGCTGTAAGGTGCAACAAGTTATTGCCAAACAAAGCATTGCATGAAAGACAAACTTATATGGCAAAAGAGCAAAATGATGAAGCAAAAACTCCTGGAAAAGACAGACGCAAAGCAGTTGTGCACACTTTGACCGTTCCCATTTATATTTACTTCCTTACTTTAAATACCATGAGAATGTTTCTTCTCAAATGTCATTTTTCTATATTCTATTCTTATCTTATAACATAAATACCCTATTATGTTATTTACTATTCCCAGCTCTATCATTTGGCAAAAAGCCTGAAACCATCAAATTTGAGTTCGGAGTCCTTAGAAGCCTATTTTACATATAATCAAAGGGCTGTCAACCATTTGCAGCTCACTGCATATCTCCCAAATGATTGAAGAGAACCATGGACCTTGATATGCAATTAAACAGTAAGAATCCAAATAATCCCATAACCTGTTATGCTTGAGCAACACAAACTCCTCTGTATCAAATAGTACAAAAAGAGTCAACTCGCCATGACCAGCTGCAAGAAACAAATATCTCGCCTAACCTCTATTGCCGATAGATGAAAGTACTTGCAGACAGAGCTTCTGATATGAAATCTAACATTAACAGCAACAACAGCGGACCTCCTCACAAATTTAGAGACGATTAAACGTACCTTCGAATTCGTCAGGGATGCGTCGCTACCCATGCTGGAGACTGTGAAATCATCCTGCTCTCGTCTAATATGAATTCAAGGCGAAGCGAAGCGGGATTCGAACTGTTGACCTCGTTGGTTGCTAACAAACAAACGGATATGCATGTCTCCGGTCCTCCCAAAAGCAATTGAGGGTTAGCAGAGCTGTGCTACCTCTCATCGGTCGGTAGAGAGAAAAATCAAATGTATTGTATGTATTCCATCGTAGACTAAATATAAAATAATAAAAAAATGATGTATTATATAATGACGGTTAGTTATTTGTTTTCATAATAAAACGATAAATTACAGTCAGCAAGCAACCGATGCTCACCGTCTTGTCCCCGTGGGCAGTTAGTTAGCTCAGTAACTCGCCACGTCAGATTTCGTTCTACGTGTGTCTCGGTGTATATGTCCACGTGTCGGTCAAGAACCCGTGCTTCACAGTCAACGTTCTCCTCGCAGTGAGTGCCGTGCACTGCGAGGAACCAGCGGGGCCAGTTGCCCTTATGGAGAAGTGAAAGTGACGTATAAAGTGAGATATAAACATCAACGTCTCTTGCGATGACAATGGCGCTGGTTTGTCGCGTAGTGGGGGCATGTGAGTGGGCCCCGGAATCCAACGAGAATGAGGAGTGGGATTTTAAAGAATCACTTTGTCTCAAAACGTGATGGCACACATGTCTAACTCCGGCCCTTAGTACGGGGGGTATATTCTTCAATCCCTATGTTTCCCTTCATCATGAATAGTGGGGGAGGAGAAATGGCATTTTTGTTGGTTTATAATGATTTCCCCACATAGAATATGGAGGGGTGCACCACCACCTTAAGTCTATTAAGTGTGTTCACATGGGTTAAGGGTACAATCCTCTCGAACGTAGGGTAGTGATGGGTACAATGTCTTATTTCTGGTAAACAAAGCAATTTGGCATTTTGTTAAAAGATTCAGTCATATAGTATTTGAATATCATCATTTCTATGCATATATAGCAAAGCAATTAATATGGTATACGATAAGATTATGTTGTATATGCTAGGATGTATATGTTGTATATAATTAAAAATATGTGTTTTTTCTTAGGAGGTTATAGTTTCAAATCTAGAGGAGGGTATGGTATGTAGACTTCTGTAGACTTTAGCAGTTATATCACTGTGCATAGGGGGTCCCTTGTCCCACAAACAAGGGGTCCCATACATCAAATTAGTGTCTGGCTTGGCTACCTTGGTTGTGACCTTAAAAATATATTATTATTATTATTATTATAACATTTGTCCTTAAATATGAGTGTTGTCAAATTTTGCTAATTTAGATACATGACTTTCAAATAGGGCATTATTATTTGATGTCATATTTTAATTTTAGTTTTTAAGTGTTAAGTGAAAATTTGTGTAAATGAAATCTGGTTAGTGGAATTTATTTTAAGATGAATAAGGAATGTGTTTAGGTTTGTGATATGTACATGTATGCCATCACCTATTAATGTTATATGTTCAACTCTTACTTTTGGGTGTCACAATGACCTTAACCCATCAATGTTTTATGTTCAACTCTTACTTTTGGGTGTCACAATGACGTGAAGGCATCGAGAAAACCTGTGAAATTAGGCCCTTAACCAAAAGTGTGAAACCCTTCACTCTCGAGTCTCCATTGTCAATGGCAAACTCGTCAAACAAAAAATTTTGGCATACATTAAGGAGAACTTGGGGTGAGCTTGGATCTATAGTATGCACATGCATGTCTGAGCTTCCAATGTCATAAGTTCAACCCCTAGTTCCATGTCACCCTAGGGCTACCTCAAAGTGTTGGGGAAATCCTCGTGGGATTGGAATATGGCCAATGGTCTCTACCTTAAGGAAAACATGGGAGTGGGCTTGGATCTATAATATGTACATAGAGGTCATCACTATGTGAGACCATAAATTTAACCCTTGTCTCTAGGGATCCACTATGCTACCATATAATATCTAAGATGAAGCTTGTGAGTTTGGAATCTTGACCAAGGGTGCGAGACTCCTTGCTCCCAACCTTTAGTGCTAAGCTTATGAGGAAAAAAGTTTTGACAGAGTAGGGAACATGAGGGTGTGCAAGGGTTTTTAATATGTATAGGTTGGTCGTAAGCTCTCAATATCATAAGTTCAACCCCTATCTATATGTTTAGCACTAATTATCTCAAGTTGCCAAATAAACCCTTTGGAATGGAATTTGGTTACTAATCTTTGCATTAAAAAGAACATGAATGTAAACTTAAACGTGTAATAGCTACGTGCAAATAATAAACTTTTGGTGTCATAAATTCAAACCTTGCATACCTTAAAGTATGTTTAAACCCTATATGATGGAAACTTTGACCAAAGATGTGAAACCTTTTACTTTCAAATACTCATCTCAATCTCATAACTCAAAACTATCTCACTGTGAATATTGTTATATAATTGTATGTATTTCATTAAGAGTATAGCTTTGACCTATTGTTTAAAAAATTGACCATAATAACTATATATGCATAACTCAAAACTATCTCAGTGTAAATATTGTTATATAATTGTATGTATTTCATTAAGACTATAGCTTTGACCTATTGTTTAATAAATTGACCATATCAGTTATATATGCATATGTGTGTATGATCTTAAATTTCACATATTTAAACATTTAATACAAATAATTTCGTAGATTATTAAATAAGGTTTATGACAATTTTCATAGTAAAATGATTTTTTGTTAAATAATATAAGATAGATTGTCAAATTTCAACATTGATATAAAACACAAGCATTCTCTAATTTATTGAAATGGTATTAATTATTTAAAATTTAATGATATAAGGTAGATTGTCAAATTTCAACATTGATGTAAAACACAAACATTCTCTAATTTATTGAAAGGATATTAATTATTTAAAATTTAATATCTTCACTACCATTTTGAAAAAATGAAATTTATAAATTATTTTTAATTAACAAAAATAAATATAAATCTTATTATATATTAATAATTTTTTTTTAAAATCCCCAAAAATATCATTATAATAAATCAACATATAACAAGAACAACAACATTATATTTATATATATATATAATTTTTATAATAATAATTAAAATTAAATTTTAATTAGAGTTACAATTAAAAACTTACCCATAAAATATCACATCAAAATCATTGGCAATGTTCATGCAACATTATAGATCTATATAAAATAATGACAACTAAAAAATTATCCATAAAAAGTGACATCAACGTATTTGACAATGTTCATATTAGCAGTGTTGAAATTTGGCCGTTATTTGCTATTTTATATGTCAAAATACTGCAACTTCATAAAATTAAACGTCATTAATGAAGTGCAAATTTTAATTTCACATGTCATTTTGAAGTGCATTTTTATTTTTACACGCCATTAATATCTATATCTCATATGATTATGATGATTAACGTCCACTGAGACCAACTTTGGTCTATATATATACTCTTTATATTTCTATTTCTAATATGGAAATTTTGATTTTTGACATGGGCTTGTTGTCTCCCCTTTTTAAGTAAACTTGATTGTCATAGCTTTTTGGACCCATGGTATTTGATGGCCCATTGTATTGCTTGCGGAGAAGTCTATTTAAAGGTTTACATGATAAACCTTCTTTGTAATCATGTGTGTGCTTGGTTTAATCATTATGTTTATTATGTTTTTAATGTTTATTATATTTTTGTAAAATTTTTATGTTTGTATTATATGAAGCAAGATTTGAGAATTCAATGTTTCATTTAGTTATTATAAATAAAAATTAAAACGTCATACAAACACAAATTTCTTGACGTGCAAACATCAAATTTCAACCTTGCATATTCGTCTAAAATGATGGTATCATATCGAAGAATCATAACTCCAGTTTTAATAATATTTTACGTTACAAACCCATAAAAATAAACAATGAAAGATAAGTATAAGTGTCACAACATTGAAAAAATTCGATACCTTATCATAAATAAATCTCAAAGTCCATAATAATTTAGGTTACATGAACTTAAAAATTAAATAGTGAAAAAAATGTATGTGGTAGAGATCAATTTGTATTTTGATACTTAAAATATATATATATATATATATATATATAATTAAGGTGATTCATAATAATTATAATTATAGTATATATTATATTTTTATTTGTATGTATGTATACATTGTGAATAGGTATAATGGTTAAAAGCATGTGTTTCTTCTTAAAGGGATCTCTTGTTTATCATAAGTGAAGTGATTGGATTTATATTGATATGGAGATTTTAGTTCAAAACTCTTTGCGGATGTAGTTTGTAAGGGGACAAACTTCCACTAGTCCTACATCTCTATGATAGTGAAATATTAACCTAATTTTTTACATTTGAGAAACAAAAACAAACTTTAATTTCAAAAAATAATATTTTAATAAAAAACTTAAACTTCATTGAAAACTATAATAATATTCTGCTACCTAACCATCAATATTTTACCTTTTTATTTGAAAAACAACACAAATTTACCTTATTAAATTGATAGAATTAAAAAACTACCAAATTTATTACCAAATAAAAAATAAAATAAGTTTACCTTTTATTGTCAGGTTATAGAGTTTGTTGCCAAGTTACTTTCTTGGAAAATGGAAACCTCAATCTTCATGTAGTGAGATATTAACCTAATTTTTTACATTTGAGAAACAAAAACAAACTTTAATTTCAAAAAATAATATTTTAATAAAATACTTAAACTTTATTGAAAATTATAATAATATTCTGCTACCTAACCATCAATATTTTACCTTTTTATTTGAAAAACAAAACAAATTTACCTTATTAAATTGATAGAATTAAAAAACTACCAAATTTATTACCAAATAAAAAATAAAACAAGTTTACCTTTTATTGTCAAGTTATAGAGTTTGTTGCCAAGTTACTTTCTTGGAAAATGGAAACCTCAATCTTCATGTGGCCCTTTGAGTTTGAATACTATGCCAACCAACCGACCTACTTAATAGATTGTGCTGATTGTTTTAATTTCAAATCAGGAATGGTGACGTTCCACCACAATTGCCAGAGTGGTACCCCATGATGTGTGTGGATATATATATCCACGTACTTATGTCATATAGCCTTTTCCATGGATCACATGGCATTATAATAATGACAATGACAGATACTATGAGTGAAGAATATGAGAGGATAGACATCGTTGAAAGTTGATCCCACCCTGATCCTCATATAATTGTGAATGTCTTCATTGGTACACCATATTCTATGGTTTCTTTTTAATGGTACACTATATTCTATGGTTTCTTTTTAACCTTATCTGAGCTAGGGAATAAAATGAGCAGTGATTAAAACATGTAATATACTTTCAACCAAGTTGGTTCAATATGCTATTTTTAAAACAGTTGGTAATGTTTAATGGGAGTTGGTTTTGGTTGTTGGAGTCATTTACCAAAATATTATTGTAAGTTAAAATTTATCATTTCATCATTTTCATGTGTTTTGAACTTGTGATTGTTTTTTTAAAGATATTTCAGTTTGGAAAACATGTGCTTTGCACTTGTAAATAGTTAAAGTTGTTAACTCAAATTGAATAGAAAATCATTTCGTATTGAGATTTGTATATGATGGAATGGACATGTTTAGTTAGACATGTGTTTTGAACCTTTAATTAGTTAAAGTTGTTAACTCATTTTGAATAGAAAATCATTTCGTATTGAGATTTGTAGATCATGGAATGGATATGTTTAGTTAGGTAGTTAAGTAATTTTATCATAAGTCAAAAGAATAATGAATAAAATAATTATAATAATGAGAATAGATGGATGGTTAGAATTATTTATCAAAATATTTTTTCTCATTATATTATGTATATGTTTTATTTAAATGATATATTAATTTATTATTAAATTTGGCAAAATAAATAGATCTCCTAATAAATTTGATTTTTTTATTGAGATAATCAACTACCATTTACCACCCCAATGTGTTTTGAACTTTTTTTTCAAGCAGAAAAAAACATACTTTTGTTATTCTTTCAAATCAAAAAGTACAAAGAGTATCCAAAACTGTCCAGAAAAGGTTATCCGACACAGTTTAGTCCAAAATTCCAAGTGCAAACTGACATAGACAAGACCAACATCAAGAGGAAAACAAATTGAGGAGACTAGTAAACAAAAAACAACTACTAGCAATCCAACTGAGACAATGGAAGAGTTCCATAAAAAAAAAAACTTGTCCCTCATTTTCCAAATGATCTTCAAGAAATTCTTCCCAGAATAATATGCCTTCATTTTGAAGCAGAGCAGCCTTAGAAAGAGTATCAGATGTATCATTTCTCTCTCTAAATATGTTTTGAATCGACCAGCAGCAAAACCTATTTAAAATTTCTTTAAAATGTGTTTTGAACTTATATTATCCTTGTAGATATGGTAGGTTTCTTATTAATAGAAAAAACATGTGTTTTTGAACATATAAATAATTAAAGTTGTCAACACAATTTCAATAGAAAAAATATATAGTCTTGAAGATTTTAGGTGATGGAACAGACTATTTAATTAAGCAGTTAATTAGTTAATTGGTCTTAACATGGTAGTTAGTCAAAATATTAGTGAGTGAAATAATTACAATAATGGGAAGTATCTATAAAAATTATTAAATAATTACATATTTATAATATTAGAATTTACTTAAAAATGAGAGGTTGTCTACAATGTGTGTTGTTTGAATTGATGTTGGTAGAGATGTGAGAATGCAACAATAATGATATGTGGTTAAGTGATACTCTACAAAAAGCATTGAATATTAAGTAGCTATGGAGAAATGCTCAAGGGAGTTGTTGGGTCTTATTGTAGAAAAGAACCACACTCTTATCCTTCTTTATGGCACATGGCACTTTGCAAAACAATTTATGTGAGGAGTAAGTCACTAGGACCATTTAGAATCATTAAAAACCTTGATGTACTCATACACAAGACCAATAATGGTCTTGACAATGCCAAATGGGTGTCAGAACCCATCAAGGATCAATTCCCCATGCTTTGTTACATAGACTTATATATGATCATTGGTCTAGTGGTCAATGATATTATAGAAGATCCATACATTCCTTTCAACCCTAGAAGATTGAATAAACCAAAGCCTATAAAGGAGGGAAGTTTGTTTGATGCCACAAAATCTTTTTTTCATTTCTAATGGAGTGGTAAACTTTGTGGACAAACATGATAGAGTTTTAACTAAATGTTTAACAAAATTATTGGTTGCAACTATTTGATGAAAAACTAAACTAGGTTGCAGTTGAACAAAGGGATTTCATATATTTGTGAGGTTGTTGAAAGGGAGGAATGTCACTTTGCGAGTGATAATCAAGACTCTATTACTATTTTAAAGTGAAAGATGTGAATCAAGCAATTTGACAATGATTTCTCACTAGTTGAGTATGGCATTGTAAAGGATTCAATCATGCATTCAGTATCGTGTCTTCATGGAGGAATTTCAAGCAAAGTCACATCCCCTTCCTTAAGTCGTTTGTTAAGGTCCTACCCTAACCCCCTTACTTTAGTAGTTAGTCAAGTAATGTATATGACCATCTCTTTTGAATAACGATGGGTAGTTACTGGTTAGCAATCAATGTAAAAAGGATCTCTCTATTAATTAAGGCCCACTAGGAAGTTGGTACTTATAAAAATTTTGACCCTATCAAGTAGTTAGGATTTTCGATCTTGGAAGCCTATTTAAAGAGTTAGAATACTATGAATTGTTTGTCAATAAATTATTGTATTGGAGTTATGCGCAAGTGAAAGAGCACCCAACCTCAAGAGGCACGTCAACACTACTTCCTTTTTTGAATATCATAATATAAGATCCATTTTTGTTGCATCTTTGTTTCTTATTCTCTCTATTGTGTTAATTTGCACTATAACATTGGAATTATTGCATTATTTATCAATGTTTATCTTGCTACCACAATAATTTGTAGGATTAAGTATACCACAAGTGGTATTAGAGCCGCTTTCTTGAGCCAACATGCCTCCAATATTTCTGTAGAATTTTTTTAGGCTAGATATGTGTTCTAGTGTCTTTAAATAACTACAAAGATTTTTCGTTCAGTGAGAAAAATTGTGGTTGGGGAATAATACATAAAGAGAATACAATTGGCACTTAGTCAAGTTGTACCCTATATTGGTACAATTGTTGGATGACATTTTAACCTCTATTGGTACACCTTCAAGTAGTATCACATTAGACAACACTTGCACATGGAATCTCACTTCATCGTACCCTCGGGTATATAGGAAGTCCCTTAGGTCACCTGAAACAAGTTGTAGATAATCCAATTAGCCATCTTGTTGTTATAGTAGCACTGAGCACATCACTCAATACTCTCACATACTTGGGTAGTTGGGTAGTATGTCTAAGGGCATGGTCGAGCCTCCTTAGCCAAATCCCTAGGAGATTGGACCAAGTAATGTTGTTGGACCCCACAAGTATTTCAAAGAGCTATAGCACCTAATAATCCCTTATCCTTAAGACCTTGGAAACCATCATCTTTGTGACCCATCAATGAAATTCCTAAATCTTTGCATCCGTAAAGAATTTGGACATTCTATTAGTGTAGTTGCCATATTCTCTATGGGAAACTAGTGAAATTCCTACATCTTTGCAGGCAAAAAGAATTTGGGCATTTTGTTAGCACAATAATACTCAACAGGGAGTAATACTCCCTCCAATGTTAAAAAAAAGGTCTAGGGTCCATCAACACCCTTGTTGGAGACTTATCTCACAAGAATCCCTACATCATGCTCATCGTTTTGGTATACATCTCTAACAACCCTTTTTGGGTGGACTGGTGACACCCTTGTTAGGGACCTCCCTCAACAAAATACTATAATCATGTTTATCATGTTGATCTACATCTCTAACAACCCTTTTTGTGTGGATCCGACACTCATACCTTTCAGCTCCAATGGTAAACACTCGCAACCATAGCAACATGGAGGCATCAAACCAAAATCATCCCCAAGACCTTAAAGTCGGCATTAAAGACTTGGCCCCATGGTTATGGCACTGACGTAGTTAGTGGATTAGCTCAAAAGTAGTAGGGATAACAACATACTAGTGACTGATGTTATATCTCAACATGTTGGATTTGCTCTAAAATAAGAGGATCCCACCTATGAAGCCTTTGGAACTAAAGAAACAAAATCTCACATTATTTTCCCATAAACACTGCCTCACTCCTTTGAGGATAAAACTTCATGGCACCTCCTTTTGAAGATTGACATGAATGAATATGATGGTTCGAATCCCTCAGGTTGGCCCTTACACAACTGGAACATTATTTTTCCCTCCATTGAATTGTAGAAGTAATTAAAAATTGGGGTTTTATATTTAGACTCTAAAAGATGGTGATGGTGGAAATTGTACCATAAATCTTATCGATGTTATTTCCCTCGAAGCCAATTTGTGAAGACCTTTCATGGGTGTTTTGACCGTGACACTCACTACTTGGGTGGGTTGACCAAGTTGCACTAGAGTGGCACTATTCTAGACTATATTACCACAACTGAGTAATTGGAAATCTACACAAAAGGCATCTCTAATCCTTTTTTCCGAGAATGTTTCATTAGTGGCATCAAGGAGGCAATTTGAGCACATGTAATTATGTTGCGACCCTCCACTTGGTTGGAAGCTTGTGATAGAGCTCAAGAAGCTGAAATGGTGATCAATGCCTAACCCAAGCACCCTTCATTTCCCACTTGCATAGTGTCTCCCATGGCTTTTAATCCTAGCAACTCTACCACCCCACCATTATGAATCCACAAGTCGACTCTGGATGCCATGGATGAGTGTCAATTCCTTGGACTTCTCTATAACTGTGATGAAAAATATTCCCATATGGCATAAACACAAATAATAGAAATTATTCCAAATCAAGGCATCACCACTTGATCCCCTCAAGGACAACACCATGGAGGCTCCATTAGAACCTAAAGTGGAGGATACTATGCCACCTTTGGAAGATACTCTCGATATGCTAGTTCGAGAGGAGTAACCCAAAATCTCACTCCATGCCTTAATCAAGTTTCTCCACACCTCAAACATTGGAGTTCATTGGCTACATCAAGCACCATAAATTCATTATATTGATTGAAAGTTGAAACATCCATAATTTCATTCATCGAAGAGTGGATGATGAAGCCCATTGCTATATCTGACCTATCTCTAATTTCCAAATTATGATAGTGAATGTAAGTATGATGAATTGTGGTGGTTGTCGTGAAAATGTGAAACTTCAAATGGGTGACTACCATCTCAAAATAAACATGTTCACTATTAACATGGGTGGTTGTGATATAGTTCTAAGGCTTGAATGGCTCAAGAATTTGGGCCCCTTCACCATGGATTTTAAGGCTCTCTCTCTTATATTTTCTCAATATGGACACACATTATATAAAAGGACTCACTTCTAGTTCTCCTAAAATTGCTCCTCCCATTGTATGGGGAAATTATTGAAGAAAGGGAACTCTGATAGTGTTGCTTAGTTAAATTCCATCCCAGTCATGGAAGCTTCAACACAAGACATTCACTTTAATTTGCAATAGGTTTCCTCCCAATATTGACAGGTTTTTGAGACACCAAAAGATTTACCACCATCCCACGAGGAACATCACCATGGTATTCCCGTAATTCCAGGTAGTCAACCTCACAATGTATGCCCTTATTTCCACCCCTTAGCCCAAAATAATAAAATCGAAAAAAGCATTCAAGAATATTTGGAGATAGGCCTCATTCGTCCCAACACCAACCCTTATTCATAACTAGTGGTTATGGTCCTTAAAAAGGAAGGTGCATGGTTCATGCGTCCAAATTTTTGGGCTCTCAATAAGTTAACTATTAAAGATAAATTTCTTATTCCTGTCATTGATGATCTCTTAAATGAGCTACACGGTGCTAATTTATTCACTAAACTCGTCCTTCACTCTAGCTACCATCAAATCCGCATGAAAAAAGCCAATATACACAAGACAACTTTCCACACTCATGAGGGTCATTATGAGTTCTTAGTTATGCCCTTTGGCCTTTACAATGCTCCATCCACTTTCCAAAGCCTAATGAGTAAGATCTTCCGCCCATTCCTTCATCATTTTGTCTTGGTTTTATTTGATGATACATTGGTCTACAACCCCACCTAGGAAATCCACCTCGAGCATGTTTCTTGTACATTACAATTACAATTATTACAGGATCACCAACTCTTTATGAAATGTTCAAAATGTGCTTTTGGGGTTACTGAGGTTGAATACTAGGGCCATATTGTGAATCAGGATGGTGTATGGGTGGACCCCAAGAAAGTGGAAGATGGGTTTCTCAAACTTACAAGCTACTATCAAAAGTTTGTGAAAATTTATGGTAAATTTTCACTCCTCTCACATCATTGCTAAAAAATAATGTCTTTTTATTGGAACGATGCAACGAAGCAATCCTTCTCTGACCTAAAGGATGCTATGTGCACTATGCTTATTTTAGCCATGCCCAATTTCACTAAGACTTTATTTGATAAAAATCCAATGCCTCTAGCTATGGTTAGGGAGCCATATTGCTACAAGATGGATTCCCATTAGCCTTCACTAGTAAGAAACTGTTGGAATATTCTCACCATTATTCATTTGTATTTTGCATGCCTGCATGCATCCAGTCATCTGAATGCATCTGCATGCGATTGCATGCATCCAGCCATCAGTATGGTAGTCTCCCAGCACCTAGTCCTCAGTATTTCAGCCCCGAGAGCCTGTTTCTGCTCAGTCTTAGCCCTCCTAGCCACTGATGCGCCCTTGTTTTCATCACTGGAGTACAAGTGCACCCTCCTCCACCTATTTAGGAGTTACTTCAATTAGTTCCATGATTATTGGATATGTTCCTTGTTTTGGGGATTGATTGCTAGTTTAACTGGCTGAACCACTTAGATAGACCTCCAGAGAGACTAGATTAGCTATTCTGACTACTAACAGCTCCTCATGCACCCACATTGGAGTCTCCTTCCCTACATGAGTTCCCATGCAATCAGTTAGACTCATTTGACTGACTATTTGACTTTTGTGACTACTGCCACTGGTTTGGATGATGTCTCCAATGCTATCCAAGCCACACATTGAGGAGAATTCGAATGACCTTAGAGGCATTCGAATCCATTTGATTGTATTAAGTTATTATTCATTTTACAAAGTGCCAGCTCACAACTGATGTATGATATAACCGTTTTTGTCATTTCTTATGTATGAGTGATTATTGAATCTCCATTTCTTCTTCTTATTTCTGCACTTCATGAGTGAATTCTAGTGAGGTCTGCTACTACTAAGTGATCCTAATCCTAAAATATCACAAGGTATCAGAGCTAACAATAGCTATTCGAATTGCAGCAACGAGAGTTGCAGCAATTCCTTGAGCACCAAAAGCCTCTGGGTTTCCACAGCAAATCCTAGTGTTATTTCCTTCAATTCACTGGAGAAATCCAGTGACGGCTAGCCAGGTGTGAAGGAACCATTCACATGTGCTCAGTTTCTTAAGGCAGTGTTCAATTTGAATTGCAGTAGATATTCTTTTCATAATTCTCATTTGTTTTGCAAGAATCTCCCTCTTTCAGTTTCAAATTCTTCAGTATCATGGATCTCAAGTTGAACTCATTCAACTACTTCAAATGGAAGGAAAAAATGGACATCTTCTTGAAGTCGAAGAGTCTTTCCAGAGTGGTGAATGGCTCTACATTTGAGCCCACTGGTGCAGTAGAGAAATCCAAGTTCTTATACAAGCTTGATGAAGCAGTAAGACTACTGCTACTTAACATTTCTGAAGATTTGCACTTTCATGTTATCGATTTGAAGACTCCAAAGGAGGTTTGGGACAAGCTCGAATCCCTCCTTGGTCAGAAAGATGATTTGAATGGATATAAACTAGAAAATGAACTCATCTCCTTGATCCCAAGCAGTTTCAAAACTATCACTGAGTTTCCCAACAAATTCAAGAACTTGATTTCACAGTTGAAGAGGTATGGGATTGAGAAGGAAGAAAAACAATTGATTCTTTCCATCCTGTCGAAGCTAGGCCCTGATTATTCAGTGTTTGTTTCAACCTTCCAATCAACAAAGTTGTCCATTCCAAAATGGAAATTCCGTTCGCTTGAAGACTTCATCCAATCTCTATCTCTTGAGGAGGAGAAGCTAGTGCACATGGGAGTGATAAAATCCAAATTGGATTTAGCTCTTGTAGCTACTGAGTCAAGGAGAGCGAATGGAAAAGGAAAACAAAAAAATTATGATAGAAAGTTGAATGACCCAAAGCAGAAGGAGGCTCCCATACGGTCAGATGGATTCTCGAATTCTAAGAAGGATAAGAACACTCAGAAGGGAAAATCCAAGTGCACATACTATAATCGAGGATATCACCCTGAGAGATCATGTATGAAGAAGACCATAGATATCATGGCTTCACTTCTTGAAAAAAAAATCTTCCAGTACCTGCATGTGCTAGAAAGAAAGAGAGTGAACCATCTGGATCTGAGAACAAAGAGAGATGCCATGCCCTCATGGTAGGTGCATCAACTCAATCCTCCTTCATCATAGATTCTGGAGCATCAAGACACAGGTCTTCCTCCAAGAATCTCTTCACTGGATTCGAAGCTACTGTTGGAACATCCATTATGTTGGGGAATGATTATGAGGTCTCCTCTGAGGGGATTGGAAGAATCAAACTAGATCATGGATACTTCTCGGATGTACTCTATGTCCCCACTCTCACTGTTAATCTACTTTCAGTATATCATATGACCCATACTGGAGAGCCCAAGAGGGTGATCTTCTCTCCAAATGAGGTTGAAATTCAAGACATGGTATCAATTTCTACCATTGCAAAAGGTGTTGCAAATCTTAAGACAAAAATCTATGATTTCTCACACTTTCTACCTCTCCCAAAGCAATCTTCTCTTCACACTCATGCAAATGAAGAGAGTAGGCTATGTCATCTCAGCTACAAACATTTGGAGAGCATGCAAACTCAAAATTTAGTTGAAGATCTATCTAATCTCAGATCTTCCCAAGGCACCTATAAAGGTTGCTTGAATGGCAAAAATCCAACAAGGAAGGTTGAGGAAATGAAGAATTAGAGAGTAGAGAGAAAGCTAGACCCAAACCCACAAGAACCTGGAGATCTAACATCTATTAGTTCGACTCCTATTGCAACATGGGCTACCACCACTGTTGCATCCACTAGTGATCTTGTTGAAGATCAACCATCATCATGTCATAGTTCATTTGGTAAAAATCTCACCCATGTTGGTTCAAAGGAGATATCAAAGAACTACATGCACATCCATGGAGTTGATCCTACCTCAGTTAGTGTGGATCATATGTTTCAAAATGATATTCACATTTTTGGATTTGTTCCCACCATGTTTGGTCAAAAGAGCAAGTTCAGGAAGTCTCCAGATTCACTTGATTCCACTGAAGGAGAAGTCAAGCACATGTTTTTAGAACATAAGATTTCAGATTCAGAGTTTGGAAGTGATGATGAGCAATAGAGAAAAGCTCCATCACATGAGATTTCAGATTCAAAGTTTGGAAGTGATGATGAGCAAGAGAGCATAGCTTCATCACGTGAGATTTCAGATTCAAAGTTTGGAAGTGTTGATGAACAAGAGAGCAAATCTTCGTCACATGACAGTTCAGATTCAGAGTATGACAATGAAGATGATGAAGACTGAATGCTAGATCTAGATCCACAACAACCTGTAGATCTAGCACATATCAGTGAAGATGAGCGAATGGAAGATCCACATCCACAAGAACCTGATGATCTTACACTTAATGATCCTCCTCTTCCTAGATGGGAAGCCACTACTCTTAGATCTGTTGAAGATCTTGTTGGAGATCCACTTGATCCGAGGAGGACCAGATCTAATTTTCAGAATGGAAGGTTTCATCCTTCTCACATTACAGATCCTTTTCTTGCCGACAGATCTTTCTTCGGTGGAGAAGTCCACTTACCATTAGGGGTGAGTGATGTACATGATTGATCATCCTACCACAACCTATTTTGGGGGAGGGCTTTCTTCCCACTAGGTTTTCCCTCTTTCCTCACTTTGTTTATTTAGATTGTTGTACGGGGTGACCTCTGGTCTTAGTTACCAAGTCCCTACCATTTTAGTTGTTCCTCATAGTTTGGCTTGCGGGGGGGTGTTTGAATATTCTCACCATCATTTTTTGTATTTTGCATGCCTACATGCATCTAGTCATCTGTATGCAATTACATGCATCCAGTCATCAGTATGGTAGTCTCTCAGCACCTAGTCCTCAGTATTTCAGCCCCAGGAGCCTATTTCTGCTCATTTTTATCCCTCCTATCCACTAATGCGCCCTTGTTTTCATCACTGGAGTACAAGTGCGCCCTCTTCCACATATTTAGGAGTTACTTCGGTTAGTTCCATGATTAGTGGATATGTTCCTTGTTTTGGGGATTGATTGCTAGTTTAACTGACTGAACCACTTAGATAGACCTCCAGAGAGACTAGATCAGCTATTCTGACTACCGACAGCTCCTCATGCGCCCACATTGGAGTCTCCTTCCCTACATCAGTGCCCATGCACTCAGTTAGACTCATTTAACTAACTATTTGACTTTTGTGACTACTGCCACTGGTTTGGATGATGTCTCCAATGCTATCCAAGCCACACATTGAGGAGAATTCGAATGACCTTAGAGGCATTCGAATCCATTTGATTGTATTCAATTATTATTCATTTTACAGAGTGCCAACTCACAACTGATGTATGATACAACAGTTTTTGTCATTTCTTGTGTATGAGTGATTATTGAATCTCCATTTCTTCTTCTTTTTTCTGCACTTCATGAGTGAATTCTAGTGAGTTATGCTACTGCTGAGTGATCCTAATCCTAAAATATCACAGAAACTATGTGAAAGGAACTTGGGAAAGTCCACATATTCAAAAGAAATGATGGCCATACTTCACGCAATGGATATTTGGCACCCATATTTAATTGAGCGACATTTTCAAATCAAGATCGATCATCATAGTCTCAAATGTTTCCTAGAACAATAGTTTTCCTCCCTAGAGTGACATAAATGGGTCACTAAGATGTTGGGGTATGATTGAGATCATCTATAAGAAGGGTTATGAAAATGTGGTGAAAGATTCTTTGTATTGACAATTTGAGGAGGAGGGTTCCCTCTTTTCATTATCCTTACCAGTTCCAAGGTGGCTTGACAAACCATACCAGGAATGGATAGCCAATGACATAGTCAAGAAACTCATTAAACGAATATAGGAAGACCCGAACCCTTTTCTCGGGTATTCGTGGCACCAAGATACCTTGAGGTACAAGGAGAAAATTTTTCTCAACTCAAATTTGGCCTTAAACAACGAATCTTATAGGAGTTACATTCAACACCCGCAGAAGGCCACTCGAGCTTTCACAAAACCTATGAATGAATTAAGTTCTCATTATTTTGGGAAGGCATGAAAAACAACATCCACAACTTTTTCACCACCTACAACACTTGTCAACCACATAGGCAAGAAACAATGGAGGCACCCGGTGCTTTGCAACCACTTCCAATTCCCCACAATATATGGACTAACATCTCCATGGATTTCATAGAGGGGTTTCCTAATTGGGAAATAAATCCATCATTATGGTGGTAACATATTTCCTAACTAAATATGCTCCCTTTTGTGCCTTATCACACCTTTTTAAGCACACGTATTCATGGATCATATTTGTAAGAAACATGGCATGCCAACTTATATTGTATCTTATTAGGATCTTACCTTCACATAAATTTTTTGGCAAGAGATGTTTAAACATCATGGTACCTAGTTGAATCTTAACGTGACATCTCATCCCCAAATAGATGGTCAAACAAAATCAGTCAATAAGTCCTTGGAAACATATTTGAGATGCTTTGCATTAAATAAGCCACACCATTGGGTACAATGGTTTCCTCTAGTAGAGTGGCAGTATAATACCACTTATCAGGACTCCACCAAGATGACACCATATGAAGCAATGTATGGTTAAAAGACTTTATCATTGATTTCTTATTTGTAGGGCACCTCCAAGGTTCAAGCCATGTACAACACACTTTTCACTAGAGAAACTATTCTCCACACCCTTAATGATAATTTGGTCATGGCTCAAAATCAAATGAAACAACAAATTGAATAGCATCGCTTCAAGCATTTATTTGAAGTAGGAGATCATGTGTTTCTTCGACTCCAACCTTATAAAAAAACATCCTTCAAAAATCAGTTCCACCAAAAGCTTGCTCCAAAGTCCTATGGACCCTACACAATCATCCAACAGATTGGATTGATGGCCTACAAACTCACTTTGACAGATCACTTCAAGATTCACCTAGTATTTCATGTCTCTTGTCTCAAAAAGTGGTGGGTTCTAATTGTAAAGTCCAGACCAAATTACCAAAATTGGATGAGGAAGGCTCCATTTGGCTCCAGCTAGAAGTAGTATCAGCTTCTGAAGAATGTCAATTGCATAGGCATACAATAAAAAATGTCTTGTCCTAGTGGAAAGATATGCAACTAGAATATGCCACATGGAACTAACAACAATTTTGACACCTTCAACCTTTAGGAAAACACTTATTTTGAAGAGGGAAGGCATGTTAGGGTCCTAGCCTAAGCCCCTTACTTTAGTAGTTAGTCAAGTAATGTATTTGACTATCTCTTTTGAATAAGTCCAAGTAGTCAATGGTTAGCAATCTATGTAAAAAGGGTTTCTCTATTAATTAAGGCCCACTATTAAGTTGGTACTTAATAATTATTTGATCATGTCAAGTAGTGAAGGTTTTGGATCTTGGAAGCTTATTTAAAGATCTAGAAGGCTATGAATTGTTTTGTCAAGAAATTGTTGTATTGGAACTCTACTCAAGTGAAAGGTCACCCAATTTTAAGAGCATGTGAACATTGCTTCCATATTTGAATATCATAATTTAAGATCCTTTTTTTTGCATTTTTGTTGCTTATTCTCTTTGTTTTGTTAATTTGCACGATAATATTGGAATTCCAGCATTATTTATCTAATTTTATCTTTCTACCACACTAATATGCAGGATTAAGTACACTGCACCCCTAGTAGTTTTTAAGAAGATATCCAAAATAATTCCTTTTCCCCTATGACTTCCAAAATTCTTCCCACGGGAGCATTCAATGTGGCGAGAATGAACATGAGCCCAATTTTATAATTGTAGGTCTGAGATTAAAGATCTCATTAATAACTACCACCTTCATAGCCTTATCAATAGATTCGATGGATTGTAGCCATAAATGTCACCATTGATTAAGTCTACATCGACCATATATTTCTCATTATATTTATATTATAAAGTTTTTTTCATCGTGTTTTAAATTTTGTTATTGTTTTTAGATTTCTCGCCATCTGAATGACTTTGGTCTTGTAATGTCCCCGACCATCCCAGTAGTACCTTTTTTGGGATAACATAGAACTTTCTCAATGACCATCTGTTAAATTTCTTCCTCTGATACCAATATATAACGCCTCTAAATACCACACCTTGCCTTTGGTCCACGGGTTGTTCAAAAATCATATCCCAATACTTGAAAACACACTCCATTCCTAGAACTAACAATATAACCATTTACAATTGAAAACAAAGCCGTAAACTCTGAACTCTAATGCAGTTATGCTCTTTGAGCTCCGTTGAATTTGAGTTTTAATTCACACATATACAAGGATTCAAAATCCCAACACATATATCCACATAGGGATAATTAAAAATAGCTAAATGGAAGTTCTTATAGATAATTACATAGAGATTAATTAAAACTATGTTATCCATTCACATAGTGGAAATAAATCACAATTATACAGTGGAATATAAGATAACTACATAACAAATTTCTTACAGACATGGTCACCCAAATTCATCTCATGAATACCAATCCAAAAATGATTTTCACAACGGAATACACACACACACATTGGATTTCCTTATCAATTTACCATACTAATTCATATAGCAAAATTACTCATACTAAAGTTCTACATGAACGCTCCAGGCAATTCTAAACAACCAAACATTTGTGGATATCATAAATTGAGAAATGGACACATTCATAAACAACATATAATCATGATATCGTAATTCAAATAACCATGAAAACCAGAGTATAATCAATGCATAAATAGGAATATGCTACTTATCTTAATAAGAAGTCCAACCAGTTGCAGGTGAAGGACGTTCCTCCCAACCATAGGTTCAATAAAGCCATATCTTTTTTTGACATAACCATCCCCGAGCTAGGGCTATCAATCCACAAGGGCTAAGTGATTCTATTAGCTATTCATCTCTCAACTTCTAATCAGTTCTACTCTTTCCCTAGTGCAAAACCCCATAGTTGTCCCATTCCTCACTTCTCCTTCCCCATCAATATTGCACAATGCCAAGAAATATATCCCCTTATCTAAGCTAATATTCCCTTGGCGACCTTCAGTTTCCTACTGGTGCTCTAGAACAAGTTAGGCGAGAAGTATATGTAGTGCGACTCTAGGTCATGGGACTCCAGGGCACACAGCTGCAAGACGAGTTCTAATGTGCACCAGTTTTCCCTAGGGATTCTCAGTGTGGACAAACTTTCAATACATCTTTGTTAACTCTAGTCATTTGATACCCCCCGAAGTATAAACTCTCTTTGGTAGAAGGTGTGCATGCCTCATTGAATTCCCTGAACAACGAACCATTCTCCTTGGAAAGTGTGCGTGCATGAATGAATTTGGCTGAACCCCTTACCCACTAAACTATTGGATTTTATATACATGTCTTAATGCTAATAGGTGGTTCGATCAACGCATGGCTTGAGGCTACCATGTCGCTTGTCGAAAACATATCCCATCATCAAGGTTTAGGAACTTAGGTTTAATGGCTAGGACTAATATTAAGGAGTTAACCCACCATGGTATTATTTCCCCTTATCCCCCCCCATCACTTCCCCTCATTGTGGAGTCATATCCCCCCATCTCATCTTTGTCCTTCATTCCCCTGTATCCATAAGAGATTTTATATTAACATTAAATATGTACATAATTATAGTGTTTTGGTCATCTTGACCCTTTGTGCTTGGCTTCCAGCCTTTACATAAAAAATATATACTTTACAATTACAGGGGTCAAATTGGGGTGGTTACATTCCCCTCTCCCTTATTTTATGCACTGTCCTTGGTGCATACCAACACTATATACATTAAAAAAATTTCAACAAAAATTCAAAATAATTGCAGATATGCCTTTTGCATTGCATCTTGTAGCTCCCATGTCACTTCTTCGGGACAATAGTGGGTCCATTGGACCTTTACATGCCTGATAGCTCTATTCCTCAACAACATGACTTTTCTATCAAGAATATGCATTGGATGCATCGAAATATCTCCTTTCAGTTCCACTTGGATCACAACCGAATCAATTATGTTGTTAGGATCATGCACATATTTCCTTAATAAATACACATGAAATACATTATGCACACGCAAACAAGCAAGCAACAGTAACGCATATGCTACAAATCCTATCTTATACAAAATTTCAAATGGCCCACAAAATTGGGCTATACGTTTTGGACAAATTATCAATTTCAAGGAACTTTTATTTGGCCTGACTTTCAAATATACATGATCCCTGACTTTGAATTCTTTTACTGTTCTTCCTTTTCTTGCATAACTCTTCTATCTGTCTTGTGCTATTTTTAGATTCTGCTTGACTTTTAGAATTCACTCTTCCATTTCCATGAGTAACTATGGCCCAATTATTACTCTGTCGATGGGCTCATCTTCAGAGAAAAAACGATACCCATTATTGTATGCAAACTCTACCAAATACATGTAGCCTTCACATTTTTATGGCTAGTCCATCACAAACATTCATAACATATCTTCAATAGCTTGATTGAATATCTCTAGTCTACCCATTTGTCTATAGATGATATGATGTTCTTAGACTCATATCTGTTTCAAACCCCTTGAATAGGCATTTCCAAAAATTGGAATTGAATTTTGGATCTCTATTTGAAACAATTTCCTTGGGTATCCCATGCAACCTGGAAATCTCTTTCATATAGATATTTTCTATATTATCCGCTTTATGAGTTCATTTTACTGGTATAAAGTGAGCAGATTTTCCCAACTTATCTACCACCACCATGATGGAATCATGTTTCTTTCTTGTCTTAGGAAACTTAGTGATAAAATCAATGCTCACTGCATCCCATTTCCACTAAGGTATTGGAAAGGGTTGAAGCAATCCTGCTAGATGTGTATGCTCAACTTTTACTCTTTAACATTCCATGCTCCTTGCTAAATATTCGGCATTACCTTTCTTCATTTTTGGCCAAAAGTATTTCCTTTTTACTGCTACAATTGTCTTTTGGTATCTAGGATGTCTTGCATATGGAGTGTTATGCATCTTCTTCATTACCAATTTCCTTAATTCCCTTGAATTAGGAACATAAACTCTACTTATGTACATAAGTATTCCGTCATCTTCCAACCTATAATCTTCATACCTTTGTTGTACAACTTCCTATTGTAATTCTTGTTTTACCTGAAGATAATGTTCATCTAAAATGACAACATCTAAAATTCCGTCTTTTAAATCTAGCTTACAGATACTAATGGTTGAAACATGCATGCCATGAATTCTTCTAATGAGTGCATCAACAACACTGTTTTCCTTGCCTTTAATATGTTTGATATCAAAATTAAAATCACATCAGAATTCCGATCATCTTGTCTTCCCAATGTTTAAATCATTTTTCTCAAATAAATACTTTAATCCACTATGATATGTCCTCATCTCAATTTATTTCCCATGAGGTAATGTCTCCACATATTCAACACATGCACAATTGGAGCAAGCTCCAAGTCATGCGTGGCATACTTCTTCTCATGATCCTTGAATATCATGGACTTATAACATAGCGCATGCCCTCACTACATCAATACTCCATCGAATCCTGCTTGACAAGCATCTGTGCATACCAAGAAATATTTATTAGGGTTGGCGATGTTGAGAATCGATGTGATGGTCACTAATTTCTTCAATCGCTATAAGATTTCCTCACACAGTGGCGTGCACTAAAACTTAATTCCTTCTTCTATAATGATGTAACTGGATCTGCCACTTTTGAAAATCCTTTAATGAATCTTATGTAGTACCCATTCAATCCCATAACGCATCTAATTTCGAATACATATCTGGGTGTAGGACATCCCACAATAGCTTCTATCTTATCGGGATCCACTGTTATTCCTTTATGCCAAAATGATATGTTCCAAGTGTTGTATTTGCCTTTGATAGAAAGAACATTTAGTCAGCTTAGCATAAAGCTAATGTTCTCTTAACGTTTTTAATACTAACCTCAAGTGTTCCTCATGATTTTCTTCTAACTTTGAATAAAAAAGAATGTCATTGACGAAAATGATGACAAACCTCTCCACATACTTCTTGAAAATTACATTCATAAGACACATAAATGTAGCTGGTGCATTTGTTAACCCAAATGGCACCACCACAAACTCATAGTGACCATACTTGGTCCTAAATGTTGTCTTGTTAATGTCTTCTTATTTTATCCTCACCTGATGGTAACTGGATCTCAAATCTATCTTTGAGAATATCTTTTCTCCTCTTAGCTGATAGAACAAGTCATCGATTCTAGGACCATGATACTTATTCCTCATAGTAACTTGTTCAGCTATCTGAAGTCAATACACAACCTCATAGCTCCAGCCTTTTTCTTTACAAACAAAACTGGTGCTCCCCAAGGAGACACACTTGGGCATATATACCCTTTCTTCAACAATTCTTCTAGTTGCACATGTAATTTTTTTAACTCAAGTGTGCTCATTTTGCATGGAAATTTAGAAACAAGAGCATCCCTAGACATCAAATCAATATCTCTTTTCGATGGTAATCTTGGTACTTCTTCAAACACATCTACAAAATCTTACAATATTTGAAAATCATCTAATTTGGGCTTATACACTTATTTGGTTCTTGAACATGCACTACATACATCTGGCATCCGTTTCTGAAGCATCTCTTCAATTGCAAGGATGATATTTCTCTTATAGAAATTGGCCTTGGAATTCCTTTCACTATCCTTTGTTTCCTTTCTTCGTCAAACAAAAAAATGTCTTGTTATGACAATATAATACTACATGATGTGCATCCATCCAATCCATTCCAATTAGTAAATTGAATGAGCCATGTGGTATTATGTTCAAGTCTACAAAAGTGTCCACTCCATCCATATCCAATGGACAATCCTTTACCAAATCACTGATCTTTCTTTTTTCTCCAGTAGCCAACTAAACCATCCATGTTCTATCATGCTTACTTTTCTTTAAATGAAATATTTCAATTAAATTAGGAGCAATATAGCTATGACTTGCTCTTGAATCAATGAGAATAGCAATAGGTTGATTGGCAATTTTACCTTCAAGCTCAATCATGTTGGATTGGTGATCAACCTGTCTATTGTCCAGCACTGCATATATTATGGGGATGTTCCTGGTTACATCCTCTACAATATCAACTTCCTGTAAATTGCGTACATTTCTCATATTGTCTCTCATGTGAGGATAGTGTTTATACATACGATTTCCTTGACATCCCCAATAATTTAGTTGTTTCCTAGTAGTTCCTTTTCCAAAATGTTATGTCATCTTGGGATAATTTTTAGTTAGATCACTTTGTTGATATGGATTTTGTTGGTTTCTGAAGAAATATGGTTTGAACCCTTTCTTCCTTTCATCCTGCTTATCATTCCTCTTATCTCTCCAAGAATTCTGAAAATTTTCCCTTTTTTTGTTTTGATCATACATGTGCTTGGAATTCCAAATTGTTTCTTCAAAGATCTTGGGTTCATCATACTAAATTTTATCCCCATAAAATGAAGGAAAACCACTTAAAAATATTTGTATCTTTACCTTCTCCTCCTTGATAAACCCAACATAACTTAGCATTTCTAATTCATACTCATCCATGCTCATGTTTTCCATCTTGAGTTCAAAGAATTATTCCATATTCTTATTATAATAATATTCTAATAAGTTTTTTTTCTCCTGAAAATACTTCTTGAATTGCCTCCAAGAAATCCTCTTTTCACCGGTATGCTTTACTTGAACCAACCAGTCCCACCAAATGGAAGCCTTGCCTTTCAAATTGTAAATCGAAATCCTAGCTCCTCGATTAGAGTAATTATGTAATTGGAAATATTTTCTCATTCCTAGCAACCAAGCTTCAACATCTTTTCCCTTCTTGTTATCACCATCAAAAGTAGGAGGTTTAATTTTTCTAAGTTCCCCTTGCAACCTATCTTTCACACACCTTCTTTTATGATGTCTAAATGAAGACATATTTGAACTGTTGTTTGTCCCTTAAGGCTTATATAAATTTCTAACTCCATGATGAGGTGAGTGGTTTTACTTATAATTCTTGGTAACATATTTAGAGCGCTCGAATAGTTTGTTTGAAACAAATTCCCAGAAATAGCATAAAAAGAACATAGAAAGACCATAAAACAGTAATCCACACCTTAATAGAGAAGAATGAAGATGGATATCCAGCCTCTTTGAGGGGGAAACCTCCTTACACAATGTGATAAATACACAAGACAAGACAAGACACAATATGATGACTAAAATGAAAATATTCCCTTCCTATATATAAGAGACAAAGTTGTACAATAACAACTAATAGACCCAAGTCGACATCAATAATATGTAATGCACCACAATATAGGGGGTAATGCGCCACTTTATAGGGGGTAATGTGCCACTTTATAGGGGGTAATGTGACAACATTTAGGACTTAACATGCCCCTCCCCTTCAAAAAGTGTTGTCCTCGACGTTGAAGTAGTTCTGGATGTTGTTGTATAAAGGACTCGTCTTCCCATGTTAAATCTTCTACGGGTAGGTTCTTCCATTTAATGAGATACTCTGGAATTGGTCGATTTTGAAGCTGTTTGATTCTTGTTTTAGTGATTTATTTAGGCTCCAAGACGATTTTTCCTTCGTCATCAAGTTCTGTTAATATCGTTTGAAGTGGTAGCTTGTCACTGATTACCTTCTTTAAACATGAAACATGGAAAACTAGGTGGACTCGTGAAGATGCAGACATTTCCAATTTGTAGTACATACTACCAATATTTTGTAGCACCTTATAGAGACCATATTATTTAGGTGATAATTTATTATCATTCTTGGTGTTCTTCAAGGACATCTGTTTGTATGGTTGCAGTCTTAAAAACACCCAATCCCCCACATCAAAGCTTCATTCACTGCAGTGTTGATCTGCTTGTTGTTTCATTCGATTTTGTGCCAAATTCAGGTTGTCCTTTAAGAGTTGAAGAACTTGTTGTTGATGCTCCATGTGGTCTTTCACTGATTGAACCTTAGATGAGTCTCTTAGTTAAGATGTGATGGATGATATCCATAAAGTTCCATAAATGGGGTCATTTTTCCTGATGTATGGAAGGAAGTTTTATACCACCATTCTGCGAAGGGTAACCACTTAGCCCATTGTGTCTGTTTATCAGCTACAAAACATCGAAGATAACCTTCCAAATATTTTTTTACTATCTCCATTTGACCATCAGATTGAGGATGATAAGATGAGCTATGAGCAAGTTGAGTACCCAAACAAGAAAATAATTCGGTCCAAAAATTGCTAGTGAAAATGGGATCCCTGTCATTTACTATAATATTTGGAGTACCATGTAGTTTTTGGACTGTCTCCATAAAAGCAGTGGCGACTGTTCTAGCTTTGAAAGGGTGATATAGTGCACAAAAGTGTGGATAGTTAGTAATTATATCAAAAACCACCATGATGACACTCTTTTCTTCAGACTTTGTTAATCCCGTGATAAAATCCATTGAGACCTCTGTCCATTGTTGGATTGGAATGGAAAGTGGTTGTAGAAGACCCGTGATCTTAATTGTTTCCACTTTATTTTGTTGGAAAACCAAACATCCTGTCACAAATTTTCGAACATTAGATTTAAGACCATCCCAAAAAAATATTTCTTGAACCTATGGTAGGTTTTTAAGAAACCTAAGTGCCCTCCTATCTGTGAGGAGTGGAATTCCAAAAGTACCTTTTGCTTGAGTTTGGAACTCTTACAAAGATATAAGCAATCCTTGTACCATAGCAAATCATCTTTTCGCATAAATGTATTAGAGGCACTGGGATCCTGCTACAACTTTTGAATGAATGTCCACATTTCGTCGTCGTTCCTCCATTCCCCCCTTACTTCAATTATCCAATTTGGTTGGATGATGGAGATAATAGAGAGCAATGCTTCAACATCCTCATTTTTTCTAGATAGTGTATCTGCCACAACATTTTGCTTCCCCTTTTTGTAGATGATTTCAAAGTCATAGCCCAACATATTTGTCACCCATTTTTGTTGTTCTTCTGAAGATATCCTTTGTTCCAAGAAATATTTAAGGCTATCATGATCGGTTTTAACCTTGAAATGTATTCCTATGAGGTAGGGGTGCCATTGCTTCGGGGCATGTAGAATTGTTGGCATTTACTTCTCATAAATTGGTTTGTGTAGATTATTCCCCTTAATTGGTCGGATTTCAAAGGCAAGGGGACTACCATATTGCATTAGAACAACACCAATGCCATTCCTTGTTGCATCAAATTCCACAATGAAGGTTTTCATGAAGTCGGGTGTAGAAAAGACTAGAGCTCTACAGATGGCCTCTTTGAGTTCTTCAAAGGCCTTAGTTGCGTCTCGAATCCATGAAAATGCATCCTTTTTCAGTAATGCGATTAAGGGTGCTTCTATTTGCCCACAATTCTGAATAAACTTGCGATATATCCTGTCAACCCATTAAATCCCCTAAGGCGTTTTAGGGTTGTTGTGATCTTCCATTCTTGGATTGCTTTAATTTTGTTAGGGTCTACCTTAACACCTTCATGAGTGTTGGCAAGCGGTTTGGTAAGGAAGAATCGCAGCATCGCCGATGCTATGACATGTCAGAAGAGGCCGCGGAAGGTAGAAGGATAGACTATTTTATTTATTTTTGAGTCGATTGTACCGCAGAATGCGGGTTTTTGGGTCATTGGACCATATGAGATGAATTTTGAGTTAATTGCACCACAGTAGGCGGGTTTTTAGGTCATTTGGACCGTGTCAGTTAGATTTTGGGTCATTTGTCCAAGAGTCGGTTAGGAAGTTGTTAGTAAGTGGACAAGCATTGTAAAGGCGGAAGCCTATTTATAGTCAAAGAGTCATATGTGTTAAAAAACTTTTGGATCTGATCAAAGCACGATCTTTGGATGTTGTTTATGCGCAACTTTGAGTTTGTATGTGAGATCGAGTGATATTGTTGAGATTTGGTTTTGCGGAGATGTTGTATCAGGGTTTTTCTGAAGTAATATGACATGATAGAACCGTTTGTTGAAATTCCCTGTGTACCTTTTATGTTAATGTAGGTTGCGATGATTTCTTACTACAGTTAATACTTTAATGTTATACTTGTCGCGATGAATGTTTTTGTTGAATAATGCTATGAATACGAATGATGTTAATCTTGAATGCATAGATCTATTTTGAATGCTTGGATAATTAAGTTAAGTAAGTAGTGCCGCAATCATCCTCCTTCATTTGGCGGAAACATGGTTCCGTCCACTCTCCCTTGATTGCCTCGGGTGAGACCTCATCTGCTCTGCAGGTGTTGCTGGACAGGGTAAAAGCTATCTGGACCAGTGCTCAAGGAGATCGCGGTGGGTTGGTGTCGACAGTGATGGGAACCCCTGTCGACTGGGTTTGAGTCAAAAAATGGTTCCGTTGCCGGGACCGTGTGCGAAGTGAAAGGAGGATATGTTGTGGCACCTGACGAAACCCGAGATCCAAGAATGGTTTGATCGGAAGCTATAGGAATTCGCTGAAGAAGAAAGATGGAACACTCAACTGATAGTAGGTCAGTGGGCAGATAGATATATTCACGATGGTCCGCATGAATGGTTCTTCTGTGAATTCCCGGTCCTGTTGTTCGAGTGGTTGGCGAAGTTGACCTTTCAGAAGAGGAACTTCTAGGGTGGTGAGCCAACGACCTGGACCCCAGAGTTGATCCAAGAACTGTAGGAGGTTGACAATAAAGCATCACGGGCTGTCGAAGTGTGGCTTGATAGCATCTTGGAAGGGTATATCACTGAATTCACGGTTGATACACAGAAATCTTATAGTGAAGCCGAAAGATACTTCTTCCGTGAACCCTAAGGAAGTTTTTTGCTGTCGCTCCAACTGTCCATTAAGATGCTTATTTGTGAAAAGGGTATATTGAAGATGCATATAGATCAGTAAGCAACCTGGTGGGCGGAGGCTGTGGGTATTGCGACAGTGGGGGGGGCGATGCATGGAATGATCAGGGGTAGATGGGTGTGGGTCACGACGAGACTATGAGTGAAGCCGAGGAAAAAAGTGGTCTTACAAGAGGAGGAGCGAGGTTTTGACAGGAAAAGAGGCAGAGGATAAGAGAAGGTCTTGCTGCGATCAAACCGTGATTTTGCGAAGGAAGACCACACGGGATGAAGCTACCTCACAGCCCGGAAAAGGACACACAGGCTATGCCCAGGATAGAGGTAGGACCTAACCCCAACAACAACGTACCCACACCTCCTCTCACTATCTATCAACCAGTGAGAAACATCACTTCGACCCCACCGGGTCAAAAAAACGTGATTGCTAGTAGTTTAGTACCTATAGGAAGGAAGCCCAGGATGGCGGGTGATGATGCTAAGCTACCACTATTCCACGGGAGTGGGACAGATAACCCGGAACAATATTGGTTTTTGTGTGAAGTGGTTTGGACCGTAAAACAGATCACTGACGATGATGCCAAGAAAGGACAACTGGCGACGACTCTGCGAGGTCGCGCCTTAGATTGGTTTATGAAATTTGTTCTAGTCCCTACAGGAACTCTGGCGAAAACACTAGATGAGATCAAGGATGGGTTGATTGCAGAATTCAAAAAGCCCAAGTCTGAAGCACAATATATCACAGAGTTGAAAGAAATTAAGCAGTATCCCAACGAGACGGTGTGGGATTTTGATCAGCGGTTCAAGACGTTGATGGTAAGGGTTAGTTTCGACATGAGCACTGTCCAACATAAAGAGTGGTTTATCGTGGCACTGCTACCACACATTTGGCTACCATTGATGCAACAAAACATCTCAATGCCCAGTGAAGCTCTGGAGATTGCAATGCGGTTGGAGGCGTCGCCAATTGGAGAAAATGTAGCTGGGATGTCGTAGATACAGACACAACTGGCCAACTTGACCATACAACTGTAAGATTTGAAGAAAGGCAAGGAGCAGCGTGAAGAGGTATGGTGTACGCGATGTCGAGGAGAAGGGCATACGAAGGACAATTTCCCTGACTTCCGCAACTATTTGGTTTCAAGAGCGCCAAACCCGTTAAATGGTGTTGGCATGCCATATTGTCGCGTTTGTCAGGTATTTGGGCACCGCCATGAAGAATGTCCATATATGCAGAAGATGGTCACCAAGCCGATGAATCTATATTGCACTTTCTGCAAATCGGTGGGACATGTTGACAAAGATTGTCGGGCATATGGGTTGCTTCATGAGAGAACGTATGACACATTCTATGTAAAGGATGACTAGCGTGCCGTACAACAACCGCCAATGCAGCCACATGTAGCCCAACCGCTACGTCAACCGTAGGTGCAGTTTGTACTGCAGCAACAGCAGCAGCAGTTTGTGCCGCAATATGCTCTGATGCAAATGGCTCCACAACAGCCATATTATGTTCAGCAACCGCAGTATGCGCAGCAAGGGGAAGTAATGCAACCAGCTCCGATGCAGCAATAGTACAATCAACAACAATACCAATAGCAGGGCAGATTCCGTGGAGGATACCGCGGTGGACGTGGTGGAGGATTTGGTCACGGAGGAGGATGAGGATGTCGCGGACCTGTGCAATGCTATCACTGTGCGGTATGGGGACACTATTAGCGCGATTGCCCACTGTTGCAGACATAGTGTACATTTTTCTTTGTTACAGACCATACAGTGGAAAACTACCCACAGTTGATTGCAAGATGGCAGGAAGGGAATGTCCCACATTTGCAGAATCAGAACCCGACACAACAACTAGTACAAAATGCGGTGCAGCAGCCAGTCCAGAACTAGAACCAGTGACCAATTCAGAATGCTAATCAAAATGTAAACCAGCTGGGGAATCCACCACTGAACCAAAATCAGGGTGCGAATGTTTCAACAATCTCAGCAGAGCCTAGGCCACATGATGCAGCCGTTGCGGTGATCACTCGGGGATGTGCAAAAATAGGAGAAGACACCTCACATCCATTGATCTAGTTGGTTGGGTAGAAGAAGGCGTCATTTGACATTAATTCAGAGAGTGATACGTTCCACCAGGCATGGTGGGCGTTGGAGAAAGGCAAGGCTATTGTCTGTGACATGCCCCCTGTCTTTGATGACACATTAGACGCTGGTCCATCGGTGTAGTCTGGAACTCTGCAGAAATTCCAGGAAAGTTGTTTGTTGCTGGCAAGGGATCCTGCTGCGCTTGCTGAGATTGAGGGGTTGTTGCAGCGATTGCCAAGGGGATGCTAGGAATCCATGGTGAATTCCTTACAACAAAGGAAGACTGGCAAGGAGATGCGGATGAATATTCAAATTGGAGATTATGATGTCGACTCAGTTATTCTGGATCTTGGTTCGGATGTCGACATCTTAACCAAGCAGGCATGGAAGAAAATGGGGAGCCCCCCCATTGAGCCGGTCTCCTGTACAGCTCCGGTTAGCTAATCATGCTAAAGTAACACCGATTGGGAGACTCCCCCAGTTGGTGGTGGACATTAAGGGCATGAAGACCTACGCTGACTTCGATGTCATCGAAGTGGTTGAAGGAGGAAGCTCTTATCCAGCGTTGTTGGGGATCGGATGGGCCAATGACAGTGGAGCGATAATCAACTTCAAGCGAAGGATGATGAATTTTGAAAATCACGATCTCAGAGTTATCGCCCCGTTGGATCTGACTGAAGGACACAGATACCTTGAACCAGTGAAAGATGAAGATCCCAGCAGATGGGACCATGCATTCAATATTTCAGAAGATTACATTCATCGAACTGACAATGGTGAGCTTGGATGGCGCAGTGACAGCTCTGCGTCTTTCGACTTTGATGACGCGCTAGAAAACTGGCAGAACCGCTTGCATGAGGTGTCGCTCCGTAAGTGTGGATTGATCACGCAGTCGCTATGTCGTATCGCGACTGAAATGGTCACACTACCAATATATGAAGGACTGCCTGGTTTGTCTGCCTTTTTGACAGAGTTCGAGGAAAGAGTTTTAGAACCATAGTGATTGCTGGCATTGGATGAAGCACTAAAGGCTGCTCCAGCACGCTGGTGGGAGACACACAAGGCATCAATTGATGGATGGTCGAAATGCAGAAGATTGATGACGGTCCACTTCAGCGATACCGAGGTCTACCACGTAGGGAAGTATGATGGTTGGAACGATCCTGGAGGCCATTTGATGGAGTGTTAGATGTTATGGGCATCGCGACCAAGAGATGAGTGGGTCCATGCATTTATCCATACTTTGGATGAAATGCCGCGGTCATGGTATACGACAGCTGAATTACGAGGAGAAATCACTACTTGGTTGGAGTTGACCATTTGTTTTACTCATACGTTCAGTTTTGCTGATCCCAACTTGGATGTCCATGACGCTCTGCAGATCATTCGTGATGTGGTTCTAAAGGTTGTTCCTGTGGCATACCCGGTGGATCCGCATACACACGGCCAGATGCAATCCATTATGGAATGTTACAATATCACTGGTGGGCCCGAAGATGGTGACAATCCGTGGAATGTCAACATTCCAAAGTCTGAAGGAAGTCACGATGTGGTACCACTTGGTGCGCCAAGTGGTCCGTTCAGTCAGCCCTTGAAGCTTCGCAAGATAAATATTGGGACGGAGGCCACTCCCAAGTTCGCGAATGTTGGAGATTATTGGGATGATGAGATGATGGGAAAGGTCACTGAGTTGTTACATGAGTTTCAAGACCTTTTCCTATGAAGTTCTCTGAAATGAAAGGTATTTTGGGTGATCTAGGAGAGATGAAGATTCCCTTGAAACCAAATGTGAAACCGATTAGGCAACGACCTTGTCGGCTCAATCCGCGACATAAGGAGAAGGTCAAGGCCAAACTTGATCGCATGTTGGATACTGGTATCATTGAACCGGTCGAAGAGTCACAATGGATCAGTCCTATGGTAGTGCAGGACAAGAATACTGGCGAGGTGCGCATCTGTGTTGATCTACAGAAGTTGAATGACGCCTGCTTGCATGACCCCTTTCTGACCCCGTTTACTGATGAAGTGCTTGAGGGGGTAGGTGGCCAGGAGATGTATTCTTTCACGGATGGGTTCTCAGGCTATCATCAGATCCATATTGCCAAGGAAGACCACCACAAGACAACTTTTGTGACCGAATGGGGATGTTTTCAGTATACTATCATGCCGTTCGGACTGAAGAATGCACCTGCGATATTTTCGCGGGTTGTTGTTGCTGCATTCAAGGATTTCATCTAGAAGTTCTTGCAAGTATACATGGACGATTGGACAGTTTATGGTTTGATCCACGATCATCTGGCCAATCTGTGGTTGATGCTGGAGCGCTGTCGACAACACCAGATATCATTGAATTTGAAGAAGTGCATTTTATGTGCTCGGTTTGGGATATTGCTAGGTCACATCGTATGCAAACAAGGGTTGTTGGTCGATCCAGCAAAGATTGAGCTCATTTTGAGCTTGACAACACCGACCACCATTAAACAACTGAGGGCGACATTGGGGGACACTGGGTATTATCGCAAGTTCATCAGGGGATATGCAGTGATCATCGGCCCCATGGAGAAGTTATTGAAGAAATATGTTGTCTTTCAATGGAGTCCTGAATGTCAGGATAGTTTTGAGAAGCTCAAGGTTAAGATGGCTTCGGCACCAATACTAGTATTCCCGGACTGGAGTAAGGAATTCCATGTCCATGTTGATGCATGGGCAATTGCACTCGATGTGGTGCTAGCGTAACCAGGAGAGGGGGATCTTGATCACCCTATTGATTTCGCCAATCGAAAGCTGTCATCTGTAGAAAGGAACTACACCACTACTGAGCGGGAAGGATTGGCGATGGTCTATGTGCTACAGAAGTTTCGACACTACTTATTTGGTGGGAATTTTAAGATGTTCACAGACCATTCTGCCTTGAAGTACCTGGTTAATAAGCCTGTGTTGGGGGGGAATATATGCCGCTGGTTACTTCTCTTTCAGGAGTTCGATTTTGAAGTAATTGTGAAACCAGGGTGGTTGAATTCCGGCCCTGATCATCTCTCGCGGATTGAAATAGGAGAGGAGCCAACTAACATTGAAGACGGGTTGCCGGATGCACAACTATTTAGGGTTGAAGTAGCTGACATCTATTTCAAAGAAATCATTCAGTTTTTGGCAACAGGTACCGCACCAGAAGAGCTCACCACTAGTTAGAAGAAGCAGTTGGTGGATAAAGCTGCCGACTTCCAGCTCATTGCAGGAGAGTTATACAAGATGGGTGCCGACGAGATATTACAACGGTGTGTCTTGCCACATGAGCAAGCACATATATTGGAAGAAGCACATGGAGGAGTAGTTGGAGGACACTACGTCAGTCAGACAACTGCCAGGAAGGTGCTTCGGGCGGGGCTCTAGTGACCCAGGCTCCATAATGATGCGACTGACTATGCGCGGTCCTGCGACGTCTATCAGAGAACTGGGAAGCCATCCAGGAGGGATGAGATGTCGTTGATGCCTCAGTTAACACTGCAGCCATTTGACAAATGGGCAGTGGATTTTGTGGGACCCATCAATCCACTGGGTAAGCGCACTGGTGCTAGATATATCATCACGATGACATATTACTTAACAAGATGGGAGAAAGCTGCACCAATCGTTGATTGTTCCGCAGCCACGGCTGCATGGTTCTTGTTTGATAACATTATCACTCGCTTCGGCTGCCCCAAGATATTGCTGAGTGATCAAGGAAACCACTTTCTCAATCACACCATCAGCACACTGACGGAGGAGCTGTAGATTCAGCATAAGAAGAGTACACCATATCATCCGTAGGAAAATGGCATGGTGGAAGCTTTCAACAAGATATTGGAACATGCGTTGACAAAGGTGTGCAATGTGAACCGCGATGACTAGGATCTCAAAATCCTCGCAGTATTGTTGGCCTATCGCACCACATGTAAAAGGTTGATGGGTCAGACGCCCTTTAAGCTGGTGTATGGATAAAAAGCAATCATGCCAATGGAGTACATTGTTCCAAGTCTACGCATAGCAGCAATAACATGACTGGATTCTATGGCAGCATTGGAGGAATGTCTAGCGCAATTAGTGTAGCTAGAGGAAGATCGCTTTATCACCGGTTTCCATCAGGGTGTGGAGAAGGATCGCCAGAATGCTTCGCACGATCGCCACATCAAGAACAAACAGTTTCAACATGGTGACTTGGTGTTGTTGTATGAAAACAAGTTTATGAAACATCTAGGAAAATTGCAAATGCATTGGCTTGGTCCGTATCGCATCAGTAGCATAACTTCAGGAGGAGCGGTACAGTTGCAACAGTTGGTTGGAGCGATGCTCCCCAAGTTGATTAATGGTAGCAAGTTGAAGCCCTATCGGTCAGGCTTGGAACAACGTGATGCCTGAGTTGCATCGGGAAAAAAAAGTGTAGATTGATCGGTGGCAGGGTGGCACACCAATAGGAATGGAATGCAGAAGCAGGGAGGCTTGTACCGCAAGTTAGGAGTGGTCCGAAACAGGTGGCAGGGTCGCGACCGGGTCAAACTAGCAATAAATGCCAAAAGTTAAAATAGTTAATTAACGACGCTTGTTCAAATGATGGGCATTAATGGTGAATCCGGTCGATCGGCTGACAGGATCGACGATGGATTTACGTCATTAATACAGTATTTCGGTTGAATCAATGTAGGATTTAGTGATGATTATGAAGGCTTCGACTAGACGCTATAAAAATGGGTAGAAGCTGGTTGAAAGGCACCGAGACTTCAGTTGTTAAGTGCCTGTGCAGAACTGAAGAGTATTGTTATAGCTTGGTGAGTGCAGTTGTGTGAGGGGCAAGGTTCAGTTGAACTTGCAAAGTTTCGTTAGGACGATGAAGCTATTAGTTGAGAGCGATGGGTAAGGTATGCCACGAGAGCTAGAAACGGTCGAGATTAGCAATGAGGTTGAGTCTCCTTTCACTGGGATTTCCATTGAGGAAGAAGTTGTGTCTGCGGGAGACATCAATCTTGAGGTAGAAGTCGCAAACATGCCAGTGGGGACGTCAGTAATCGCCAAGAAGCGTCGAGGGGGTCAGCATTCTGAGTCTTCGCAGAGCAAGATGCAACTTAGATCATCTGTCGGGGTGGTAGGAGAAGCTCTGGTGTAGGTAGGGCAGTCGAGTCGCCGCGTTGATGAATCTGCCCCATGGGAGGGACTGTCGGCTGTTGACATCCCTGGGTATATCCCTCCCAGTTGGCCGGATGTAACCCCACACAAGCTGAATCTGAAGTAGAAGTATGGCATGAAGATGCCAGCACTCCCTACCGGAATGGAGTGCTCGGTTGATATTGTGTTGGCATTGATGCGCCTACAATATGATGATCATGATTTGGTGGCCTACTCAGACATTGCATCGGCCCCATATGTGCCTGGGTCACGACTTACTGTGACGCCGATTACACAGGATTGGGCACGTGGATTGGAACAGGTCGGCTTGTTAAGGCTCATTAACATGCCGCATTTTGGGCGGATGGCGGAAGTTAATGCGTGTGTGAAGCAGCTGCTTGCGTGCTTCCATGGTGGTTCATTCTGGTTGGATGGAGAAATTCCAGACACTGTTGATTTGATTTCGTACATTACCGGACTTCCTAAAGATGGAGTTGATCCATCGCAGTACTTCCAAGGGAAGGTGAACGACAAAAAGCGGGTGGGTCAGTTGGTGAAGAAATATGGCTTAGAAACGGATGGCCGTGAGTATCGCACCGGCAGTGTCAATGATAAGGCGGTACTCACTGGCACCAAGATTTTATCCTGCAAGGTGGTCAGGGGTGGTTGTCCTAACCAGTGCAACTCAGGGATTGTCGCATGTGAAGGACAATGTGCAAAGGACGTCCAAATGAACTGGTCCTTGTTTCTATTGAATCAGTTAGCGGAGGATGCCGCGGCAGTTCAGGCCGGTAAGGGATCATTTACATATAGCTAGCTGCTGCTCTTGATTGCATTTGTGGCTTGGAAGGATCCCGATGTATATCAGGGAATGGACGTTGCGGCTGCAAAAGAGCAGCAGGGTGCGCGCTATCAGAACTTATGGTATGTATGAGAGCCAGAGCGACTCCGGGATTGCCAATTGCTATTCTGGCTCTATTGGGAGATGCTTTGCAATGCAGCGACAAAGGTACCACGGATATCCAAAGACACTACGACAAAGTTTAAGGCGATCATGGAGTTTGTGGTTCGGCCGCATGCTATTTATGTGCAGGCAAGGTGTGACCCCGATCAGCAGTGGTTGCTGACCCCTTACAAGGTAACGACGGAGGCACTGGATGCCATTGTGAATGATTGGCCACCGGAATGGCATGAACCTGTGGCGTTGGCCGAGATTAAGGCTAAAGAGACGACAAAGGGTCTAGAGGATCGCAGATCGGCGCAAGACCTACACAGTCATCATGATTTCGATCAAGAGTCCATTAAAACACCCACGGATGACGACAGTGACCGCGCCTTGGAGGAGAACAGAACAAAAGGGCACTAGGATCCGGCGACAATCAGTGGGCTGCCCCTGTCGACTAAACCAAGCTTGGGATGACTCATAAAAGCAATCGGTGATGCGTCCACCACAGCAGCTCAAAAGATGACAAGGGCGACAGATGAAGGCTTCCATGCGCTCACTGCTCGTATGGATTCATTGTGTGACATGGTTTTGCAGAGGGCACCGGAAGAGGCTGTAGCAGCACAAGTTAGCACAATTAGCACCAAGTCGTGGGTCCAGAATGTGGAGATTCCCCCAATTGCGATTGTGGTTGAAGATGAGGCTGTGAACACCTTGCTGCAGCAGTTGAAGAAGGTGTTCCTTAATGTTAATGCATTGCCAGCGGAAGAGTTGACCACTATGCAGGCAGCTACCAGTCTGGAGACGATAGATCGACTGCGGGAGATTAGTGGCATGTGCGTACGATTGCAAGCGAGCAAGGCCAACACGAAGCGCGCCATTGAAGAATTAAATGACCGAGTTGCTTTAGCACGACAGGCTATGGATGAGCTCGAGGAAGATATCCGGAAGGAACGAGCTGAGAAGGCCCGCGAGATCAAAGAACTGAAGAAAGAGCAGGACTGCCTCATCGACGAGAAGGCCAGTATGTGGGATGACAGTGTATGGGTCGATCAGGCCATCACAGAGGCCTATCAGCATGTGTCGGAGCCCACTGATGAGGTGGATGTGCTCCAACGGGTGCAACGACTGGGGGCTGCCCTTGTCTAGTTGTGGAAGGAGAATCAAGAGTTGAAGGATCAGGTGAATCCTGGTACGCCTCAAGTTGAAGTCGACGACAAAAAAAGGGCAATTAAGGAAGTTGCCACTTAGATGGAGGATCTGGAAAAGGCCGCGACGAAGCTCAGAGCTGATGCCGTACAGTTCTCGAGCCAAATTGTCCAGGACGAGCAGGTTGACCAGTTGATCAAGTATCGGCATGACGCAGAAGGACAGTTGGCGACACTCAAGGTACCCATGTGCATGATGCCACCCATGGAACAGGTCGCCAAGTCTCAGGACTTAAGGAATTGCAGCAACGAGTTACCAAGGTTGATGAGTGGCAGAAGAAGCATGTTGCGCAGTTGGAGCAGTTTCAGGATGTCAGGGGACAGTTTATGACCAAGGCGGGTGAAGCGCTTCAGGAAGTACAGAAGGGTCGTCAACAGGTAACAACGAAGCTCATTGCATATCCATCTGCAGAAGATGTGCTTGATAGTCAGATGGCGTCTACAGAAGTCAAGGAAACGGTGATGATAATCGCGCAGCAGTACGAGTATTGCAAAGTGAATACCACAGAATACACCATGTCCAGTTGACGTGGCTCGAGGGTGAGCCATAAGATTGTGTTGGGGGTCTGTTGGCAGGCGGTTTGGTAAGGAAGAATCACAGCATCGCCGATGCTGCGACACGTCAGAAGAGGTCGGAGAAGGCAAAAGGATAGACTATTTATGTATTTTTGAGTCGATTGTACCGCAGAATGCGGGTTTTTGGGTCATTGGACCATATGAGATGTAATTTTGAGTTAATTGCACTGCAGTAGGCGGGTTTTTGGGTCATTTGGACCGTGTCAGTTAGATTTTGGGTTATTTGTCCAGGAGTTAGTTAGGAAGTTGTTAGTAAGTGGACAAGCATTGTAAAGGCGGAAGCCTATTTATAGTCAAAGAGTCATATGTTTAAATTTTTTTTTGGATCTAATCAGAGCACGATCTTTGGATGTTGTTTATGTGCAACTTTGAGTCTGTATGTGAGATCGAGTGATATTGCTGAGATTTGGTTTTGCGGAGATGTTGTCTTAGGGTTTTTCTGAAGTAATATGACATGACATAATCGTTTGGTGAAATTCCTTGTGTACCTTTTATGTTAATGCAGGTTGCGATGATTTCTTACTGCAGTTAATACTTTAATGTTATACTTGTTACGATGAATGTTTCTGTTGAATAATGCTATGAATACGAATGATGTTAATCTTTAATGCATAGATATGTTTTGAATGTTGTGATAATTAAGTTAAGTAAGTAGTGCCGCAATCATCCTCCTTCATTCAGTGGAAACATGGTTCCGTCCACTCTCCCTTGATCGCCTTGGGTGAGACCTCATCTGCTCTGCAGGTGTTGCTAGACAGGGTAAAACCTGTTTGGGCTGGTGCTCAGGGAGATCACGGTGGGTTGGTGTCGACAGTGATGGGAACCCCTATCGACTGGGTTTGAGTCAACAATGAGAGACAATATGACCTAGGTATTCCACCTCTTGTACTCCAAAGAAACATTTGGAGGGTTTTGCATATAATTGTTGTTCCTCCAATAGTGTGAGAACCCTATCAGCATGTTGAACATGGGCTTCCCAAGATTTACTGTAGATCAGTATATCATCAAAGAATACTAAAACAATTTTTCAAACAAAGGGCTTGAAGATGGAATTCATCAAACCTTGAAATGTGGAAGGTGCATGTGTAAGGCCAAAAGGCATGACCAAAAAATCATAATGGCCTTCATGAGTTTGGAACGTTGTTTTTGGAGTGTCCTCTTTCGCCATTCTGATCTGATGATATTCTGAGCGAAGATCCAACTTGGTGAAGTAAATTTCCACGCGCAATTCATCAATAACCGAAATGGGGAATTTCTCTTTAATAGTGAGATTTTTGATCTCTCTATAATATAAACACATACGCCATGAACCATCCTTTTTATGCACCAATATTACTAGAGAAGAGTAAAAACTTTGGCTAGGACGAATTATTCCAACCTCTAACATTTATGTGATCATATGCTCAATTTCACTATTCTGGGCATATGGATATCTATAAGGTCTGATATTGGGAGGAACAATTCCTGGAACCGAGTGACTAACATGATCATGATCTCAATTAGGTTTGAGACATGTGGGAATATTATCAAATACATGTTGTAGATATGGAGAGATGGACAATTTAGGTGTTTGAACATCTAGTGAGCAAAATTGTTCAATTACACCCCGTTTTTCTTTCCGCAAAAGATTGGTCATGACATTAGAGTTGATTATCTTACCAGGTCATATTGTGATACCTCTTAACACAAATTATTTTCATCCCTGAAAAATTTCAAGAAAAGCTCTTGAAAATTAAAAGCTACTATTCCCAGGGATTGTAGCCATTGGACCCCCAAGACCACATCAGCCCCACCCATTGGAATGGAAATCATTGGACTATTTAGGAAATACTCTCCCATAGAGAGGTCTATCTTATGGCATTTTCCTGAGCAATTTATAGTTGCTCCATCTGCAACCATCACCTGAAAATCTGGTGCTAGATATATAAAGCAATTTAAAGCTCGTTCTATCTTACAATGAATAAAATTGTGAGTACTGCCAGGATCAATTAGTAGTATTACATTTTTCTTCTTGATATAGCATTCTATCTTGAGAGTTTGAGTGGTAATTCCGGCCAAAGCATTACAATATATGGTGGAATGAATTTATTTTTCTTCAATCCCCGATGCTGGTTCCTAGTGTGAATCGTCTTCTTTTGATGCTTCTTGTTCATTTTCTTCCTCTTCTTCACAATCTATGTAAAATAGTTTCTTCTAAGAGCACTTTTGGCCCTTACTGTATTTTCTATCACAACGGTAACAAATCCCTTTTGATATTTTTTCCTCTAGTTGATGTTGCACCAACCTAGTAGGTTGTGGATGATTCGATACCACACTTCCTTCTTTATAGTTGTAAGTGGTAGACTTCCTTGTTGCCATAATTTTGTTTTCAAATTTTCTTGCCACCATAAATGCATGCTCCAAGGACTTAGGTGTTAAAATTTAATATGCTAATACAGAAAATAGCAGCATTACATTCCATTTCACAATAATAGCATATACAGCATCATTGAAGAAACAACAAGCATAGCATAAACACAAGAGACACAGATTTATCCCGGGAAACCCTCATGGGGTAGAAAACCCAGTAAAGCTTCCTCAATATAGATGACCAGCAATATACAAAGATGCAAACCAAAGACATGACCTCCTCCTCCACCATAGCAGACCTCTCCTCCACAAGTGCGCCTCTCTCAAGTGAGTGAGTGTGTCAAATGAGAAACACACCTCCTCTATTTATACACTACTCTGACATATATTTTACACAAGTACATGTAGGCTCGTATTTAACCATTAGGTTAAGTACCCTATTATAACTGACTGGGCCGACCCCCACATGGTGGGTCTAATAACCCTAGTTACCACAACTTCTCAGAGGAATAAACATCTCCGGATACATAATAAAATCACCTCGGAGGGATGGAACATCTCCGGAATAAATAATGTATAAATATAATATTCTTAGAAGTTACAATATTCAACACTCCCCCTTAACGAGAAGGATATTATAACAACATCTACAGGAGCAAGGAGTCATTCATTACATCATCTATATATCATCGGAAGCTTTCTTCAATTCATCATCATCAGTAACTTGACTAGTTACTGGAACATCAACATCATCAGAGTTGATAGTACTCAATCATCAGCATCGTCATCATATGATCAGCAGCATCGTCATCACACGATCATCAGCATCGTCATCACACGATCATCAGCATCATAATTAGCATCATCATCATATGATCAGCAACATCGTCATCACACGATCATCAGCATCGCCAACAGCATCGTCATCATACGATCAGCAGCATCGTCATCACACGATCATCAACATCGTCATCAGCATCGTCATCATACGATCCGCAGCATCGTCATCACACGATCATCAACATCGTCATCATACGATCAGCAGCATCGTCATCACACGATCATCAGCATCGTCATCACACGATCAATCCAGTTCTCTTTACGACCTATGTCCAAGGATGATGCAATCCAGTCATGTACCTTTTGAACCGAAGTCCAGGGACGATCCAGTCCTATCATGTACCTTTTGAACCGAAGTCCAAGGACGATCCAGTCCTATCATGTACCTTTTGAACCGAAGTCCAGGGATGATCCAGTCCTATCATGTACCTTTTGAACCGAAGTCCAGGGACGATCCAGTCCTGTCATGTACCTTTTGAACCGAAGTCCAGGGACGATCCAGTCCTGTCATGTACCTTTTGAACCGAAGTCCAGGGATGATCCAGTCCTGTCATGTACCTTTTGAACTGAAGTCCAGGGACGATCCAGTCCTATCAATTCTCGGATACCTCATGTCTACGGCTCAGTTCATAGGACCAAAGTCCAAGGATGATCCAATCCTTACCGTACATTTAGAACCACATCCAAGGATGACTTAATCCTCAACCGTACATTTAGGACTACGTCCAAGGATGACTTAATCCTCCAAGGATGACTTAATCCTCCACCATACATTTAGGACTATGTCCAAGGATGACTTAATCCTCCACCGTACATTTAGGACCACGTCCAAGGATGACTTAATCCTCCACCGTACATTTAGGACCACGTCCAAGGATGACTTAATCCTCCACCGTACATTTAGGACCACGTCCAAGGATGACTTAATCCTCCACCATACATTTAGGACCACGTCCAAGGATGACTTAATCCTCCACCGTACATTTAGGACCACGTCCAAGGATGACTTAACCCTCCACCATACATTTAGGACCACGTCCAAGGATGACTTAATCCTCCACCGTACATTTAGGACGACATCCAAGGATGACTTAATCCTCAACCGTACATTTAGGACCACGTCCAAGGATGACTTAATTCTCCACCGTACATTTAGGACCACGTCCAAGGATGACTTAATCCTCCACCGTACATTTAGGACTACGTCCAAGGATGACTTAATCCTCAACTGTACATTTAGGACCACGTCCAAGGATGACTTAATCCTCCACCGTACATTTAGGACCATTTCCAAGGATGACTTAATCCTCCACCGTACATTTAGGACTACGTCCAAGGATGACTTAATCCTCAACCATACATTTAGGACTACGTCCAAGGATGACTTAATCCTCAACCGTACATTTAGGACTACGTCCAAGGATGACTTAATCCTCAACTGTCCACCAAGGACTTCATTCTTGAAGACATACGTCTATGGTTCTTCTTTCGGACTGAAGTCCAGGGATGATCCAGTCCCCTCACATGTTCACCAAGAAATTCATTCTCTAAGACATACGTCTACGGCTCTTCTTTCAGACTGAAGTCCAGGGATGATCCAATCCCCTCACATGTTCACCAAGAACTTCATTCTCGAAGACATACATCTACGGCTCTTCTTTCAGACTGAAGTCCAGGGATGATCCAATCCCCTCACATGTTCACCAAGAACTTCATCAAAACATGTGTCTATCATGTATCCTCATCATCAAAACATGTATAACAAAACATGTATCCTCATCATCAAAACATGTATCCTCATCATAACATCTATCATCAAAAGCATGTATATCTAACATCAAAAGCATGTATATCATTCATCAAAAGAAAAAATATAAGATTCCTAAATCTAAATAATTCTAAGTAACTAGGTGCAGTAAATAGGTAACCTCATCATTGATGAGACAGACTTGTTATCAGATACTATGCTACTCCCCCTTTCGAGGAGGGTCCTTTTGAACTATACCAAGCTTGTCTTGAAAGTATTCAAACTTTACTCGAGACAGAGGTTTAGTCAAGATATCAGCAATCTGATCCTCAGTGCTTATATATTTGAGCTTGATAGCTCCTCTTTGCACCATATCTCGTATATAGAAGTATCGGATCTCTATGTGTTTTGACTTATCGTGGAACACAGGATTTTCAGTCATCTTAATGCAGCTTTGATTGTCACACATAATCACAGTGGGATCCATTTCTAAGTCAAACACTCCATATAATAGCTTCTGAAGCCACACTGCTTCACAGCTGGCAGAGCAGACAGCCATATATTCTGCTTCAACAGTACTGAGAGCCACACTAGATTGTTTCTTGCTGAACCATGAGATCATGGCAGATTCAAGACTATAACATCCACCTGATGTACTCTTTCTGTCTGAGACACTTCCTGCCCAATCAGAATCTGAGTAACCATGTAAACGGAGTTCATGACCTCCAAGATAATATAGACCAAAAATATAATGTACCTTTTAGGTACCTCACTACATGCTTTGTAGCTATTAAGTGCACCTTTCTAGGTTCTACTAGATACTGACTTAGGGTATTTATAGCAAAGCATATATCTGGCCTAGTATTTGTTAAATACATCAATGACCCAATGATTTGTCTATATAGGGTTAGGTCCACTAAATACGATGAGTCATTAACTAATAACTTCAAGTTGGAGTCCATGGGAGTGGCCATGGCTTTATACTCCAACATATCAAATCTTTTTAGAAACTTCACAGCATACTTACCTTGATTTAAAAGATTCCTTTTGGATTTTACCATACTTCTAGACCTAAGAAGTAGTGCATTAATCGGAGATCTTTCATTTTCATTTCTGCAGCCATTTTCATGACCTATTTCTCATTCCTTGTCAGAAAGAGATCATCGTCATACAATAATGGTATGATAGGTTCATCATCCACAACCTTAAGGTAAAGGTTAGGAACAACTTTACTTCTAGTAAAGCCCAAGCTTTGTCATGAAGCTGTCAATTGTCCATTATTCACACTCAGCATTGAGTGATCTTCTGCATATCTATCTGTGCCATCTCTTGTCAGATGGGTCTACTAATATGAGCCTCAAAATCATTCGAACTCTGTGGTGAGTTCCTTCTTTCATCCATGTCATATGTGTATAGAATCCATATTCAACCTTGTAGCAAAGGTTGAGATCCACATCACCCATGATGATCATTAAGCTCATCAATTGACTACCGATCCTGGGTACCAATACAGAACCTGATTACATTATTAAGAGAATGGTCTTATCTAGTCCCTTGGAGCAAAACATCTCATCATGATTCTCTTCCTCTTTCTAAGAGAATCTCTTAACCACAAGCTTTCTATAGTGTGTTTGATTTGTAAATCTTTTGTTGAACATCCATCGCTTGTTCAGAGTTCATCATTCATCATGATCTTTCCTACAAATCAAAATTAAGTACATGATTAGTAATACTTCATAATCATCAAATCATATTGACATGATAACCTATTATGCATACAGATATCATTTACATAGTTATGCAACTATTTTGACCAATACTTTGGCACAACACTTTCCTATATCCTGTATGCATACAGTGGCTATCTAGATGCCTTCCATCTCTACCAGAACATACTATCGAGAGTGTGCACAGCTCTCAGCATGTCAGCAAAGAGTTTTCATTCTAGACAAGCAACAATGGAATGTTTGTCCAACTTACCAATCATATGCATATTAGTAGTATACTGTTCAATGCTTTATGAATGTTTACACTCAGCATGATATATTCTAGGAATACAAATATGCATACAAGCAATATCATTTACTATTTCTAATAACAACTCAAATACTTATCTTTTATGTTTGTGTGGTTGCCTCCCGCTTGATCTTCTGTATGTCTTCTGAACTTCTATTCATTTTGTACCATTGTGCATGCTCAAGTGTACACTAGTGTCATCCTCATGATCTCATACACAAACATACGTTCATTAGTATATTCTCAATATTATCAAAACATTCTAATTCTAAATAATCTTGAATATGTACAGTCATGATCATTAGTATTCAGGGTTTCAAGGAAGTCTTCTTTTACTCATGCATATTCTTGTTTGATCTAGTTAGTTAAATCATCAATCAAGATAAGAGACATAATATGCATAAACCCTTGATTACTAACCAATCATACCAAGTATACTTACACAAGGTAAGATTCTAACATGACATAGGAAAACATACCTGGATTAGTATACCTGCTTAGTTATGTACAACATACCTAAACAATCTCTTCAATGATTTAGAGATCCTGAGCTAGAACTTGCATGTCTCATAGGTTAAACATAATATAACAAAGTCATACATACCTCGTGAGTCTTTGTCTTCATGTTGTCATGGTCATGGAACTTGATTTGTCTTTTGTGATGTACCTGTATCTTGTTAGCAGACAACATCAACCTCACACAACACCATAATGCATAAGTACAATCATATAGCCCTAATCAATGAATGTCTTCGATCATTCACATGCATTCATATTGTTACTAGGGTGATAAGACAATTAATAACATTAATCAAGATTGTACTAATAAATAACATGAAGACAAACACATTATGAACTTAACCAAGAATCAGATTTCAAGGAATATCTGAACCTCCTTAAGTCATACCTGTCGAGACTTTTTGTAGTCTTCTTATGTAAGGCCTTAGCCTCAACTCCCCCTGAAACTTGATCTGGAGCTTGATTAGGGTTTGCTAGAGAAACCCTAAAAATTCAATCTTTGACTTTCACACTTCTGAATGGATGGAAGAATGTGTCTTGCTAAGCTGATCAAACTAGCATTCTTCAATTTTGAAATCTCAAAAATTTGACCCCTCAAAATTGCCTTCGAAACTTCTGGACAGGAACCCGAACTAGGGTTTGATGAAGCCCGATCTTCTACCCAACCAAAAGTTCGATCTTGGTCTCTAAATTTCGATTTTCTTGAGTAGCATTCAGCCGTGGACTTCGATTCCAAAAATTCTAACTTTCTCCGAAACCCTAAATTTCGGAAGCCATGAATAAAGGTGCTCCAAAAATAATTTTGTTTTGACAGAAATATGTACCTGATTGTTTCTACTGTAACTCTGAAATTTTCACTCCACAGGGTCTAAAAACGTTTTCTGCAGTATCTTGACCTGTCATCTTTCTATCCTGATAGGTCTGACCTCAATTGGATTTTCTGAGAGAGAGTTATGCCAAGTGTCGCAACGTGACCTGTTTATGGGATAATACAGGAGAGCGAACTTGTACAGCGTGCCACGTGTCACTGTTTGAACTTCGACCTCTGAAAAAGTTTCCTAAGATAGTACAGTCTGTGTACTACCTATCACTTTTTACGAAATTTCATTTGGAGCTTCCTAGTCCAAGTTATGACCTTTTTTCCTAGGTCACCTGATTTTGACTGATATCTGGAAGAGGCAGAAACCCTAACTTGTACTTATCATAACTTACAAAGTACAACGAATATGAAGGTTCCCTTTGGACACAAGATACCTGGAGATGTTTTCTACGACCTGTAAAGGTTTCAGATCCTGAACCTTCTCCAAAATGGATTTATAGCGAAAGTTCCACGATGACGGGTTTTTGCTATATAAAACCCTAACCTTCAAATTGTCGTAAGTAAAGCAAGTGTCGTAAGTGCCATATCTTGCATTCCTTCAGTTTAGCTCTGATACCATGTTAAAATTTAATATGCTAAGACAGAAAATAGCAGCATTACATTCCATTTCACAATAATAGCATATACAACATCACTGAAGAAACAATAAGCATAGCATAAACACAAGAGACACAGATTTATCCTGGGAAACCCTCATGGGGTAGAAAACCCAGTAAAGATTCCTCAATATAGATGACCAGCAATATACAAAGATGCAAACCAAAGACATGATCTCCTCCTCCACCATAGCAGACCTCTCCTCCACAAGTGCGCCTCTCTCAAGTGAGTGAGTGTGTCAAATGAGAAACACACCTCCTCTATTTATACACTACTCTGACATATATTTTACACAAGTACATGTAGGCTTGTATTTAACCATTAGGTTAAGTACCCTATTATAACTGACTGGGCCGACCCCCACATGGTGGGTCTAATAACCCTAGTTACCACAACTTCTTGGAGGAATAAACATCTCCGGATACATAATAAAATCACCTCGGAGGGATGGAACATCTCCGGAATAAATAATGTATAAATATAATATTCTTAGAAGTTACAATATTCAGCATTAGGTTCCCAAAGGTGAACCTCATGTTGGATTCCATCCTTTAAATTTCCTATGAAGACATCAGTCAAATTCTCTTCTGGAATATCTATGATCTTGATATTCAATCTTTGGAAGTTCTCAATGTGTTCCCCAACTGAACTCTTTTTTTTTAGATTTATCAGTTGGATAAAGAAAGTATTGCTCCTTGTGTCCTCATAATGTGCTATCAATTCCTCCGTAAAAATTTCCCAAGTGACAAGTGATTTACGCAAGAAAAGCCATCTATACCACACAAATTGATTAGGTTCCAAATATAAAGATGCAATGTGTACCTTTTGTGTGGATTGCACCTCATGTAGCTCAAAGAAATGATCCATTTGTAGTATCCATGTTACCGGATCCGTGCCATCAAACTTCCTCATATCAATCTTTGGGATGTAGTTGGTTTTTGACCCCACGTTAGAGTCCCTAAAGTCATGATGTATGTTCCTTTTATTTTCATCATGAATTTCATGGGGGATCTTGTCACTTCTAGGAATCCCTTCTTGTAGCAAATTTGTCAATCCTTCTTTCAAATTTTGCATGTCCCCTTTCAAACCCTTCAAATCATATATGTCCTTTTTTAAATCATCCATTTTCACTTCCAGTTAATCCTTTTTTTTCCTAGGTTTGATGCTAGTGCATCTTTTGTGACTATCTTCTCTTGTAAATTAGATATGTCCTTGTGCATTTCTTCACCTTCATCATAAATCCATGTAGAACTGTTTGAAAGCTTATTTGGTGTAGAGGTTCCCTTTTTAGGAGGAATTTATAGCAAATTTACGATGTATATTCTTCACCACACTTTTTGAATTACCCCAAGCGGATCTATGAATCAAAAGTTATTCAAATTAAAAAAATACACACATTGTAAAACCCTGATTTGGAGCTTACTTGTCTATCCAACCTTGAAACTTATATAAATATGCAATTTCAGATCCTATGATTCTGAAAATTCTTTTTGCAGTAGCCCGATATCTCCTTTATTCAATGCCACATGTCTGACCTAATTCTGAGGAGACAGTACAAATATATGGCAAATCTCCCAACACTTGTTATTTTTGGTCCTTTCAGAAGATCAAACTTGTACAGACTGCCATGTATCGAAGTCTGAAACTTATATCATAGATATTGTGGTCCATCCTCTTTCTGATGCAACTAGTATCACTCGATTTGGATCTTTTATGCCCCATATATAACTCTTTTCTCCAGAACACCTGTTTTAGTAGTTTTTGGACTAGTAAAAAACCATAGCTTCCAAGGCGAATATATATGAACCTGTAATGTATTGGGATCTAAAAATTATACCATAGATATGTCGGCCTTTTCCAAAGATGGATTTTTAATCTTGCTTTATGAATCCTTTTAGAGACAAAATTATAGCAAAACTGCCAAGATCACTCGTTTTGAAGAAACCAGTCCCGAGGAAAGTGCTCTGATACCAAATGTTATGCAACCAATTCCCAGAAATAGCATAAAAAGAAAAGAAAATGTTAATCCATTCCTTAATAGATAAGAACTAATATGAACATATAACCTCTTCGAGGAGCAAGCCTCCTTACACAATGTGTTGAATACACAAGAGAAGACAAGACACAATATGATGACTGAAATGAAAAGATATCCTTCCTATATATTAGAGACAAAGGTGTACAATAACAACTAATAGACCCAAGTCGACATCAATAATATTTAATGCACCACAATATAGGGGGTAATGTGCCACTTTATAGGGGGTAATGTGCCACCATTTAGGGCTTAATATATTTCATGTGATCTCTTCCTTAATCCACCTCTTTCTTCTTTCTCTCAAATTGAGGTTGAGCCCATTTTCATTTGCCTCTGTAATATATTTAGACTTTGCATCAGTGGAGTGTTAAATTGATTTTGTTGTTCCTAGGCCCTCAAAATATTCTCATTGTCCACCCTACAACTCTATACTTATATACTCAGACTTCTCATGGTTTCTGCAAATTCCATTGGATTTACATTTTCTCTAGGCCCATTTGTTCATGTTTCTACATTTCCCACACTGATATTTTACCTCTAACATCTTCTTCATGGTTGTGTGGAAGCAACCCATCATCCATTTTTACTCTTATGTACCTTCTTTGTGACCTAACCTATACTGTGTCTAATTCCAAATCATATCTTCAATGCTATCAGATCATTAAGAGTTTATTATATGCATTTAAAATTGACCCAAAATTCACCCAAAATGCTCATATTTTAAAATTCTAGAAAAAATAATTTAGTTGACAATTTTTGTTAAATAAGAGCCACGAGATCTTTGTTGATCAAATTAGAAAAATACAAGACCCTTATTTTAGATCTAATCATGCAACTGTATTCTTTGGATCATTAGCTTTCCATTGAATATTTATGGGTTCAAAACTGACTCGTGAGTTGAGTGTTATGCCTTTCATAAATTATTCATTATTCCTAGAAATTTCTTGTACCTATTGTTGGACTTCATTGGCATCAACTTGCCCCATTGTAAAAACTCTAGATAAAATACATCTGATACGTTATTGGAATTGGCTCATCGGTTTTCCTCTGAACACTCTCAAACTTACCTACAATAACTCTTGGAGTTCACCTCCACCTTCTTTCCACTACACTATCAACATATTTATGTCAGTTCTCCTCAAGATGGTCTCTCTATCGACCACAGATACATCACTCCGATGTATTTCCCTTTCCTTGTCATGGTTTCATCTTGCATATGTTTATTCAAATCTAATGCCTGAGCCCCGACGTTCATTTGCCGATCTCCTGACGACGCCATTCAATTGATGCCCTTTTTGGCATCCTTCCCGTCATACCTTCCCATCGGTCTTTTGTTTATGTCACATAAAAATATTGTCAACCCAAAAGTTATGATGTGTTGACACGTGTCCTTTTCGAGGCTTCCTATCGGACCTTCCCATCGACCCTTTTGTTTGTGTTACAAAAAGTATCACTAACTAAATAGTTTCAATGTGCTAACCCATGTCCTTTTTGGGGCTTCTGGTCGGACCTTTCCATTGGCCTTTTGTTTCAAATCACCTACCAATAACTCTAATTTCATCCCCCGATAGTTAATAGTGTTTTGCAACTTGTCACTGCGGCAGAGATCCACTATGCAGACTCTAATACTCCATCAGACTAAAAATATCAAAGCTTCTCTCATGTGCCTTTTATTTTAACCTAGATGCAAAACTCTATTTTCTTCCCTCTAATAGCTAATTATCTCCTACAAAATATCACTACAATAGGATCCAATTTTATGGACTTTGATACACCATCAAACTAAAATCTTCGGAATTCTCTCCCATGCGCCTTTGATTGTAATCCCAATTCGCCACTTGGCATCCCCCCGTCAACAAATGTCTTCCCACATTTCACACATAGCCTATAGAGTTATGACAGTCCCTCTGCTAACTAAGGATTCTCCATAGGGGAAATTTTGTCAAACACTTCCTGTGCAACCTACCAATCTACCTATAAGAACCAGTTTCTAGCCCAAATGGTCCTAATGTTGAAACCTTCATTCTGATACCAATTTGTATTGTCCTCGACCGGTCCAATAGTACTTTTTGGGCTGGCAAGGAACTTTCCCAATGAATCTTTGTCAAATTTATTCCTCTGATACCAATCTATAATGCCTAAGACCAGACCATGCCTTTGGGCCACAGGGTGTTCAAAAATCATATCCAATACTTGAAAACATGGCCCATTCCTGGAACTAGCAATACAACCACTTCCAATTGAAAACAAAACCCTGAAATCTGAACTCTAATGCAATTTTTCTCTTTGAACTCTATTGAATTTCAGTCATATATCACACATATAAAGGGATTAGAAATCCCAACACATCTATCCACACAAGGATAATTAAAAATATCTAAATGAAATTTCTTATAGATAATTACATAGATATTAATTATATCAGAATTAAAACTATGATATCCATTTACATAGTGAAAATACATCACAATTATACAGCATAATATAATGTAGCTACACAATAGAGTTCTTATAGGCATGGTCACCCAAATTCATATCAAGAATACCATTCCAATAATTATTTACACAGTAGAATACAATGTGTCTGTGTGTGTGCGCACGCGCGCGCGAATGCATGCACGTGTGTGTGGCCCAATTTCCTTATCAATTTACCATACTAATTCATACAACATAATTTCTCGTACTAAAATTCTACACGAATGCTATAGACAATTCTAAGCATTCGTACATTTGTGCATATCATAAACTAAGAAATGGGCACATTCGTGAACAACATATAATTATGACATCATAATTCAAACAACCATGGAAAATAGAGCATAATCCATGCATAAACAAGAATATGCTATTGATCTTAACAAGAATTCCAACAGGTGAAGGATGTTCCTCCTAGCCATAGGTTCAGTCAAACCATGTATTTCTTTGACAGAACCACCCCTAATATGGGGTTATCAAACCACAAGGGATAAGTGCTTCTATTAGCTATTCACCTCTCAACTTCAGCTTAACTTTATTATTTCCTTGGTGCAAAACCCATTCCACAGCTGTCCCAATCCCCACTTCTCCTTCCTCATCAGTATTTCATAACTCCAGTAATGAGGGCCCCTTCTATGAGCCAACAATCCCTCGACGGCCTCCAGTTCCCTATTGACGCTCCAGTATAGGTTGGACAGGAAGTATCCATAGTGGTACTCTAGGGTACGCAGTTGCAGGACAAGTTCTAATGTGCACCAATTATTTTCCCTAGGGATTCTCAGCATGGACAAACTTTCAATACAACTTTGTTAACTTTGGTCATTTGATACCCACTTGAAGTTTAAACTCTCTTCAGTGGAAGGCATGCATACCTCGGTGAATTCCCTTAATAATGAACCATTCTCCCTAGAAGGTGTGCATGCATGAATGAATTAGGTTGAACCCCTCACCCACTAAACTCTTGAATTTTATATGCATGGATTAATGCTACTAGGTGGTTTAATAAACACATGGCTTAAGGCTACCATGCATCTTGTCCAAAACATATCTCATCATCAAGGTTTAAGAACCTAGGTTTAATGGTTAGGACTATTAAGATTAAGTAGTTAACCCACCATGGTATTCTTTCCCCTTATCCCCCCACTAACACTTCCACTCTTGTGGAGTAGAGCCCCCCATCTCATATTCGTCCTTCCTTCCTCTGCAGCCGTCAGATATTTTATATTAACATTAAATATGTACATAATTACAATGTTCTGGTCATCTTGACCCTTTGTTCTTGGCTTCCAGCCTTTACATAAAAAATACACAGTTTACAATTACAAGGGTCAAACTAGGGGCATTATAGGTCTCATGTTTGAAATTTTAATAGAGGCACACATTTTATCTTAAACCTATTACTTGTGTGGAATAAAAAACACATGAAAGAAACTTTTGTAATGCCTAGTCTTTGTTATAGTTATCCAATACTAGTGAACCTAAAATAAGATAAGCTTATTACTAAGGAAATATTTTGATATGTTCTTTTTTTTTCTTTTCTAGTTTGTCCATGAGTTGTGGAACTAGCCTGTGGTCTAAGAAACCATGACCTGGGGCATCTAAGCCATCAAAATATAGGGATTGCACTCATTCTAGGACATACCAAGTCTTAACATGGATAGATTTTTAAGTGTCTCCCCTGGCTACCTTACGAGGTTTGAACTTAAGTCACCATGTTGAACAAGGCTCGCCAAAACCAACCATGCTAGCATCATTTGAAATTTTGAGATGGTATTTTTCTAAGGTATCAAATGTGATATCTATGTTCTCTTTTGTATATCTAATCATGCATTACTAGTTATTATGTTTCTACATAGGTTATTGTTGCATTGATTACCATGATAGGAGTATTTTATGATATGCATTTTTATGCTTTTTATGATGATGTCATGCATATTTATGCTATTCATGATGACATCCAGTTGATAGTATGGTTATACTATTCTCAAGTTGATGTTATATTACTTATGATGGCATGTGGCAATAGAATGAGGTTCCTTGACATTCATTTTATGATGATGATATGATCTCATGTTGGCATGCAACAATTAGCATGTGATTCTTTCATATTCATCTTATGATGATGTAATGTTCTCAAAATGGCATGTGATAGCATGTAGTTATTTTTTATTCATGATGAGATGATGATGTTATGATTATAACTAATGCTTGGTTTTGTGATGTGAGGTGCAGTCGAACATGAGAGTTGTTGCATTGGTCTGGAGGTATAGTTCATTAAAGATATTGAAGGAGTTCATAACCATGAAGGAAAGCTATTTACATAAGCAACACTTTAAGAGTTGGGAATACACTTAATCACTAATTCTATACCAACATGTATTTCACCTCCTCTTATATCAAAATTTTGAGAAGAGGGATGTAGTTATACTCGATTGTGGAGTTGTGATGATGGAATTTCGATGCTTACAATTGAATTATTGGTTTGGAGCTATAAGAGGTATTTTAGGAAATCCTTTTGAGATGTTTGGGTATGTGGGTCAATGTACCTTACCAAGTATCTGGTACCATCAAGATGAGTCCTAGGGGACATAAAGTCCAAAGTATGCCAAGGAGGATATCAATGATCCTAGTGGATAGTAGTGGGCACTCACTTGTTCCATTTATTTAGAATGTTTCCACATCTTGACAGTTTTTATACAGTTTTTTGGGTCCCGAACTCCCAATGCATATTTTAGGCCCTAAATAGTATTTTTTGTCCTCACGACAAATCAGGTTTGTTAAAGGCTTTCCTTATACTTGACTAGAATCATTATTCTCTTCGAGATCTTTCCAACATGTTATGGTTGTGCCAAATGGAGTTTGTATGTAGAAGTTGTGCCCTTGGTAAGTTGATGATTTAACTAGACTCCTTGTGGCCCGCATTGATTTTGCCATTTCATATCCTAGGCTTAGGGTTTTGTACCTTTAGGGATTTTCCTCTTAGGGTTTCGAACTTTATGTTCAAAGGAACTTTGGGCCTCTTGTAATGCTCTCTTGCAAATGAGCGTAGCCGACACATCTCTCTTCAAAGATATGCTACTGCCATTTGAGTTATTTTGTATTGATTTGCATTTATAGCATTTTTTCATTTGATTCATTAATAGAATTTGCGTTTTACTAAACTATTGTGCTCTTTGCAAAATATTTGTGTGTGTGTTTCCATTTTATATTTATGCCTCTATTTCCTTATCTAAGTTATCCAGATCAGTGGTATTAGAGGAATTTGTTCTTTTTGTTTCGTGGTTCAAGTCCCCATTGAGATGCAAATATCGAGAGTCGGGTATAGAACTAATTGAGCTTGGGAAAACCACCCTTGCTATCCAAAGAGGTCTCACATGGAGAAAGATAAGAGAGATGATAGAGCAAGATATCCTATTAATTTGTTGCTTGAGGAAACCCTTACACGATAGAGGAATGAGATGATGGATAATTTCACTCATATCCTTCGGCGACTACCAACAACAACATAAACATCTTCAATTAGCAACAATTTTGGAGGTGATACACCCTTCAAGGTACAAGTTTACTTTAACATTCCTTTATTTGAAGGCCGGATAAATGCAGATTCTTTGGAGAGATGGTTATATTTGTTTGAGGGTTATTACTATGTTCAAAATTTTTCCGACACTTAAAATATCACCTTTGCACTCCTTAAGTCCCTCCCCCATTTCAAATATCGGTGGGATGATCATTGGCAGAGACATGTTGGAGATGATTTTTCAATATACAGGACATAACCCACATGGGTGAATTTTTTTGATGTCGTCAAAGAAGAGTTCTACCCTGCCATAAACTATGATAGCTAGTACATGAGATGGACAACATTGTGCTAGTAGAGAGACCAGACGGTTCCTGAGTTCACCGACATATTTTGTACCTTGTGCTCAAAGCTAGGTATCATATATTCTGGATGACACTTGGTCCTAATGTTCTGTAGTATCCTACATAGGTACATCCAAAGAGGGATGGATTTCATGGACATCTCCTAGTATGCTGTCAATATTGAGCAAAAATTCAAGTAGAAAAATAAGCAAGAGTTTGTGTTTACAAATAAACCATAGAAAGAGCCTAGTAAATGTGGCCCTAACTCATAAAAGAAAGGGTAAATCAAAGATATCCAAAATAGCGACCACCAATATAAGCCATAGGTAAATAAGGGTGATGGGAAGTTGAAGAAGGACACTAGAAAGTGGTGTGAGTTCCACAAAATACCCTAGCACAACATTGATGAATGTCTCTTGAAAAAATCATTGTTGGTTGAGTTGAAAGCCTTAGAGCTATACTCTAACTTGTAAGAAAATAAAATAAAGTGGATCATTGACATGGAATCAAGTTCCACCATCACAATTACAAAGATCCAACCAAAAGAGCTAGAGGATTCAGAGGAATGGGAGCACCTCTTCCATTCATAGATGTGGGTGAGGGGGACTCCAATACATTTAATTGTTGATAGTGGTAGCCATAATAACATGATATTAATAAAGGTCATCAAGAGATTGAAACTGCTAACAATGTCACACCCCCAACCATACACCATCGATTGGTTGAGCCAGAGATGAGACATTTGTGTCAGATAAAAATGATGCATATTCCATGGCATCGATCCCTTGAAAGATGAGGTACCATGTGATGTTTCCCCACTTAAAGTTTGTGATGTTCTTTTAGGACAACCATATATGTGGAAACATCATGTTGTTTATGAGTCCATGCCTCGTAGTGTCATTTTTATTTTGGGAGGTCAACTCTACAAGGTACCTGAGGTAGTCCCTACTACTGTAATTTCCTTGATCTCAACAAAGTAGCGTGGAAGGTAATCTCTTAGGTTGGGAAAATTTTCCTCTTCATGGTTCATACAAAAGGTGGATGGAAGGTCACTACGACTGCCATAGAGTTAGTGCGTGGCCTCTCTACATAGAAAAACTAGGTGGACAATATTATAGAGGAACACATAGGTATATTTTCTTCACTTAAAGGGGTGCCTCTGCACTGCTAGGTCAACACTCAATTGATTTGATACTTGGTTATCCTTTACCTAATGGGCTGATATACATATACTCTCTTTTGGAGAATAAGGAAATAAAATGTTAGATTCAAGATTCCATCCAAAAGGGCCATATTTGACCAAGCTCCTCACCTTCTGGGATCCTAATTATGTTGGTGTAGAAGAAGGATGGGACATGACAACTTTGTATTGATTATTGATCCCTGAACAAAATCACTGTTAAGAATCAACACCCAATCCCTCATATTGATGATATTCTTGATCAGCTTAAGGGTGCCAAGTTCTTTAGTAAGGTTGATCTAAATTCAGGATACGACTAGGTCCCAATTGAGCAAACTGATTAATAGAAGATAACCTTCAAATATAAATAAGGCCTCTTTGAGTGGTTGGCTATGCCTTTTGGATTAATGAAATCTCCAACAACATTCATGAGGATGATGGATGATATATTGCGACCATTCACAGACTCTTTTGTGGTCGTATATCTGGATGGCATCCTCATATTTATTAGAACTTGGATGGAACATTTGCAACACATCCATATCTTGATCACCCTACGACAACACAAGTTATACACCAATTTGGAGAAATGTTCATTTGGCATGGATGGAATTCAATATCCGGGATACATAATGCATGAACATGGGGTGCATGTGGACCCAACCAAGATCCAAGTCATCCATGATTGGCTAGGTCTAATGAATCTAATAGAGTTCTGTAACTTCTTGGTTCTCACCAACTTTTACTACAGGTTTTCATAGGAGTCCTCTCATATTTCTTGTCCCTTTACATGTCTTGCTTTTTTTCAACCAAGAATGGAAATGATTATGTATTCACATTTATTGACTAGTTCTCTAGGATGGAAATTTTAACTCCCTGTAAGAATAGTATCATAACAGAGGCCACTTCTAAGCTCTTCTTCTAGCATGTTTGAGTTCATTTTGTCCTCCCATGGACCATTATTTCAAATTGAGATAGTAGTTTCTTGAGTACTTTTTGGTCCATCCTATGGTCAATGAAGAATACCAACCTAACCAAATCAACTACCTTTCACTCGCAAATAGATGGATAGATAGAGGTAGTCAGCATGATGATTGTGCATATCTTAAGAATGTACAACTCCAAACATCCACACACTTGGGGTGAGAGCCTTCCTTATGTCCAACATAGATACAAGAAATCCCTTCATGGCTTTATTTTCCACAACCCCTTTCAAGTGTTCTTGGGGTTCCATCCATTATCCCCAATCGACATAGCACTACCCATTGTATATGCATAGGAAGAATCCTCCCATGCTAAAATTAAGGTCGATTGGGCATCCAAATTTGCTGAATGGATCCAACACATCCAACAACAAGTTCATGATATTTTCATAAGTCCAATGCCAAGTACAAGCAACAGCATGATCAACACTAGGTTCCATAGAAAGTCCAGGTGGGAGATAAGGTATGGATTCATTTGCAGAAAGCGAGCCTCTCAGGACCCCATCGAAAGCTCTGCCAACTTTGATATGGGACTTACAACATCACCAAGAATGTGGGTGAGAATGATTTTGAGTTAAGTATTCCCCCTTTCCTCAGCTTGCACCCTGTATTTAATGTGGAGTTACTTTAACCATATTTTCCACCTCCCTTGGACACCTCATAGGTAACCAAGCACTTGGACCCTTCAAAACTCAATCTTGATTTCATTAAGAAGGATATAGTCAACCGAATCATGGACATTGAGAAGAAGTGAAACTTCCAGTAGAATATGCAACTATATCGAGTTGTCTAAGCATGGTAGCTTCTTCACTAGGGCAAGTGGATCACCAGGAGCCAAATTCAATAGAAGTTTCCCCATCTAATGTAGAAAATTAAATCAATGGGGACCATTTCTTCCTAAGGTCAGAGGACTAATATAGGTATACTAGGGGCCACCCACCTGTTCCATTGATGTAGAATGGTTCCGCATATTGGTAGTTTTTCTATAGATTTTTGGGTCCCAAATTTTTAGAGCATTTTTGAGGCCCTAAATAGTGTTGTCCGACCTTGTGATGGATTAGGGTTGTCTATGGAGTTCCTAATACTTGACCTTAATAATTCTTATCCTTAAGATATTTCTAACAGGCTATTATGCGCCTGAAATGGAGTTCGCATGTGGAAGTTGTGCCCCCAAAAATTGATGTATCAACTAGACTCCTTGTGACCCACATTGCTTTTTTAACTTCATATCCTATGGTTAAGGTTTTGGATGTTTATATTTTTTTATTCTTAGGGTTTCACACTGCATGTTAAAAGGTAATTTTGACCTCTTGTACTTATCTCTTGTGAATGAATGTAGCCGACACATCTCTCTTTAGAGATAAGATACCACCATCCAAGCTAGTTTGTATTGCTTTTAGTTTACAATGTTTTTCCATTCCATTTATTAATAGAATTTGGGTTTTACTTTACTATTATGCTCTCTACAAAATATTTGTGTTGTGTTTCCATTTTATATTACCACCTTCATTTTGTTCTCTAAATAATCCATAATAATAAATACTGATGTTGAAAGTCAGTGAAATGGTTGGAGTTGTACTCACAATCCCTTGGAGTTTTATGTGCAATTTGATGCCTTTTGAAATCACGCCATGATGGATGCTCATATACTAGTTGCATTAGAGTGCTTGTTCCATGGTGATCGAGACCATTTGGAGTACTAGGTGATGATTTGGAGGTGGATCTGATGGTATGATTTGGGTGGGGGTGTGTTAGGGAGGTATTAAACCCCTATGATTGACTTGATTTGATGCACGATTGTATGTGCTTGTTCCATATTCGCAATATCTTAATCAAGATCATGTAGTGATATTAATGCATTATGTTTAGTAGTGTAAGTGTGAGATTTATTGGTGGTGACCACACTAGTTGGTTCAAGATATTGTTTTCAAAAAAGTTGGTAATGTTTAATCGGAGTTGGTTTAGAGTTAATGTGGATGGATGGTGGAGTCATCTACCAAACTCTTCTTCTTGTTATACTATGCCCTATTTTTTTTGTTTGCTAGAGTCTCCCTGACTTATGGGAGCGACCTTTGGTCCAAGAAACCATGACCCAGGGGCATCTAAGTTGACAAAATCACCCAGGGATCACACTTGGCCTAGGCCACACCAACCCTCAATTGGTTGGATTTTGGGTGTCTCCTGTTAACTAGCTCACCCCTAAGGGGAATTGGACCCAGGTTTCCCTTCCGACGAGACCCACACCTTAATCAAATGAGCTAGTGGAAATTGACTATACTATGCCCTACTTAAATGATAGATTAATTTATCAATAATTTTGACAAAATAAATACATTTCTTAGTTAAATTTATTATCTCCATGTAGATAATCAACTATCATCTATTATTTCCATGTGTTTTGAACTTGTCATTATGTTGGTAAATATTTCAAATTGCCAACTTAATTTTAATAGAAAACCATGTGTTTTGAACTTGTCATTATCGTTGTAAATAGTTAAAAATTTGTCAACTCAATGTCACTAAAAAAACATATAGTATTAGATATTTCTAAACAACGGAACAAACCTTTTTAGTTGAGTAATGGAATAATGTTTTTTTTAAACCAAAACCGAGATAATTCATATAAAAAAGAGGTTGCGATCGAACCATCCAACTAAAGAACTTACAAAATATGGGCAATTATTCAATCTGCCCAAGTTCAAAATTTCCAAATTCTCTAGACTTTATCCATCTATTTCTATTATTATTTACTTTCTCTACTTACTTAATAGTATAGACCTTCATAAAGGTATTACAACAAAATTTTCATTTGTAACACATCAACTATGTACAAACATGGTAATTCGAAAAAATCGGTGGCCTAGAGACTTGGGGACTGGGTCATTGGCGTGGAGCTACAGAGTGACTAGTGCTAAGATGAGGTCGTTCATATTGAGCTATCAATTTGTTTACCGAAGGCTCTTCATTGTATATTCCTTTATAACTCTTCAAAGAACCCATAGAAGAGTTTGTCGGGTGATCAACACATCTGATTTTGGGTGTGACATCCCTTTTCAGCCTGCAGATATTTTCTTAGAGTTCTTGTATCACCTCCCCTTGTTCATGCCCATGACCACACAAAAATCTTATTTCTACTTCCATCATTTCTATTTTGGAGTTTTCCCTTTCCAATTTAACAATGTAATCTTCATTTCTCTGATTTTCCCTCCTTATATCTGCCTTTGTGTGCTGCTTGACGTCCTTCTGCCATCTATCTAAATTGCTCAGTAGAAAACCCACCTTTTCCTCAATTTCTACAATTTTCCATTCTTGTTGCATTGGACAAATCATGGAGTGAGAACTAGATCCAACCATAATAAATCCACTTTTACAGAAATCATGGATGTTGGCCCAAGGGCTCTCAATAAAATTGTCTCTACTATTAGTGTGAACCCGGTTCCTTCGCCTACGCTTATTCCCTTCTTCCTTTCTCCTAATTTTCACAATCATTATGGTAATTTCTCCAACCTTCTACATCTCCATATATTGATATTTCACACATGCTTCAATGGATGAATGAAAGGTTGTGTACTTTAAGTCCTGCAGAACATCAACTATCGTATCGCCTAGATAATCATGTGGAGGTACAACGCTCCTCCGCCACCTTGCGTCATGATAGTTAAGACAATTACCACTTGTCATTTTGAATTTCATGAGGTGTACTTTTTAGAGAACTCAACCGATATTAGAGGATATGGGTCAGATGAGTGACCCCCCCAATTTTGCAAACCCATTTTGCTAAATAACATGCATGGTTGTCTTGAGAATCTATCACCTTGTTGTGTTTTCTCTTAACATGAAAAGCTTGAATTTTGTCAATGTTTTCACACCAAATAAGGGTTCTAGAAATTACCTTGGACAGGTAAGAGTCGTTAGGTAGATATTTTGTGGTTAAACAATGTATAATCAGTGTTGAGTCCCCAATGATAGTCAGAATTTTACATCCTCTTTCAATTGCAATTTCAACACCCTTCCATAAGGCCAATGCCTCTGCTTGATTAATGTTTGGAGCTAATCCTAATCCCCAAGCATATTTCAATTCTTGATATTCTTCAGGGGAAAGAATTACCCCACTTGGATATTGCCACTCCTGGATTTCCTTTTGAGGCCCCATAAAAGAAGAGGATACTTTGCTTCCTTCTTTGGATCCATGTCTAGAATTCCGGATCTATCATTCTTATTTCCCAGTTTTTGGATACATATTTTGAAGGATGTATCTTAGATGGTTGGAATAGTATAGGGCTCAACCAATCCCTTTCATTGGTTTCCAGGTTTTCATAAGCTTGTTTGGACTTTCCCTTTTGCTGAATAGTTTTTGCCATTAATCCCCAAGATTTCATCACTTCTTTCCTTGGGATGATTACTTCATCTTGAAATACAACTGCATTTCTTGCTAACCAAATATTCCAGGATATAAAGAAAGGAAGGGTTTTCCACACCCATTTGAGAATATTTTTGTGGTCAAATCTTCTTGGATATTTTTTGTGCGAGGATAGGAACATTTATTTATAATTCGCTGGTATTATTAGGGAGTTTAACAAACCTTGTTGGGAGATCCCCCACACTTACTTAGAGAAGGAAAAATATGACATGATATGTTGACTAGATTAGTCCTTCTCTTTGCACAAATGAAATATTGATGAGCCTTGAAACCCTCTTTTCTTGGGATTATATTCTGTAAGAGTTCTGCCATGGGCACAAATCCAAGAAAAAGTTTTAAATTTTGGGATTTCCTTGCTATTCCATATTTCCTTCCATATGTCCAATCTGGGGAGATTGAAATGATATTTCACAAGGAGATTATATCCTTCTTTGACTGAGTACTTGCCTCATTTTGGTCCCCACCCTCTAGTGTCCTAGGCCACTTTTTTTATTGGGGCTTCCCCTTTGAGGTACTCTATTAACCTGTTCCACTCCTCTTCAAAATTTGCTGGAAGTTGGTCCACTTTCCATCCTTTCCAAACATCCGCCCCAGTCCAATCTAATATATCATACATTCTCTGAATCCCCTTCCTTTCCATCCACTGCTTTAGACATTCTAATTCTATGGCCTTTCCTAGCTCTTGTTGTCCTGCAACTTTGCCATAGCCAATTTTTATCCTTTTTCCATTGTCTGGGACATATGAAAGATGCTCCTGAATAAGAGCATAAGAGGCATTGCAAAAATACCAAATCGGAGAGCATGGCTTTAGTTCCAGTCCTCTATCTAAACACTAAGCATGATTCCTGAATAAATATTTTCTTGATAGGATTGACTTCCGTCACGATTTTCCACATGAAACCAGTTTGCATAGGATTTTCCCCCATAATGCTTTGTTCATTAATACTGGATCCTTGATCACTAATCCACCGTGTTCAATTGGAATTGTATCTATCCCCGACTTAATAAGGGGGAAATTGTTTTAGTTCAATTTCCCTCCTTGCCAAAGGAATTTTCACATCAAAGCACTCATCTATAGAAGAATTCCATTAGGGGGGGAAAGAGTTGAACATTAATATATGGGAAGCGAAGAGAGCACTGATTTAAGCAAAACTAGCCTTCCTACTGGGTTAAGCCATCTGGCTCCTCACTGATCCATTTTTTTTAATTTTCTATTATTGGATGTCAATCTTCTACTTCTTGTTTATTTTGGAAAATTGGGATCCCCAAGTAATTGAAAGAGTTCAATTTTGATTGACTTTTGAACTGAAGGGAGCTCATTATAACCCTTAGCCTTCTATGAGGAACATTCCACATGTATATTCTACATTTTCCTTTGTTGACAAGTCCTCCAAAATCATCTAGATATGTGTTCAAGATCTGTCTGAATTTGTCAGCTATTATAACATATGCTCCTCCAAGAAGAATTGTGTCGTCTACGAACTAAGAATGGTTTAGTTCCCTGATTCCATGAACCATTGTAATTCCTAGGATATTTCCCACAATTATTTCTTGTTCCAACTTTCTACTTAATGAATATGGCATGATCACATATAACAAAGGGGATAGGGGACATCCTTGATGCAAACCCCTAGAACTCTCGAAGAATTCAATGTGCTAACCATTGACTAGGGGGGCTATCCATGGTTTTTCTATGCAAGCCTTTATCCAGGAAATGAAACCAATTTTTTTTAGGTCATAGAATAGAAATGAGTGATGTACCTAGTCAAAGGTATTTGCCATGTCTAATTTTATTACCACTCTACTTCCCTTTCTTTGCTTGCTGGAGTGAATCACTTCCCGCACCAAAAGGATGTTCTCAATGAATTGGCACTTCTTAATGAATCATCCTTGATTTATTAAGATTATATTTGGAAGAAAGGTATTTAATCTATTGGCTATTATCTTGGACAAAATTTTGTAACAGGAGTTACACATGGATATTAGGCAAAATCTAGAGAAAGAAGTAGGGTTTTTTTCTTTGGGGATTAGGGAAAGAAAATAGGAGTTTGTACCCCCCCTGTTTAGCTCTTGTCCTTGGTCCATTGCAACATGCAAAATAAGTTTGTTTTTACCATATCCCTACAATACCTAAAGAAAACAATAGAAAATCCATATGGACTAGAAGCTTTGTCAGTTTCAAGACCCTAGATAGCCGCTTGCACTTCCGCTTATTTTATTTTCCCCAATAGCATTATATTATATTCTATATTTATTAATTGGGGAATATTCTAAAGCATCTCAGTGATGCTGTCAGGGTCTTCCACTTCTTCATTTGAAAGGAGCAACTTGAAATGGGAGAAGGCCTCTATTTTGATATCTTCAAATCCTATTAAAACTTCCCCATTTAAGCTCTTGATTTCTTTGACATTCTTCCATTGTTTTCTAGAAGTGGCTTGTTTGTGAAAAAAGGAAGTGTTTTTGTCCCCGACCTTTACCCATAAGCTTCTTGACTTGATCCTCAATCTCTCCTCTTTGTTTCTGTGGGCTTTGTAAATATTTTGGCTTATTTATTTTTCTAGGAATAAGTGCTCCTTGTTTATTTCTTTTGATTCCATGTTTTTTTGTATAGAGGATAACCTTGACATCATGATTTTCCTCTCCACTTCTGGTTCCTTATAGTTTACCCAAGCCCATTGTTTAAGGGCCTTTTTAACATCATTTAGTTTTCTCTCTAGGATATAACTTGGGGAACCCAAAAAGTGATTCAACCAAGCCTCCTTGATTCGTTCCACTACTTCTAGGGATTGTAACCAGAGGGAGTTGAACTTGAATGGAAGTGATCCATAATTTACCGAGTTAGATAAATCCAAAAGGATGGGTTTATTGTTCGAATGAGCCATAGGAATGCTGGTTGAATAGATGTCCAAATATTCTTCCAGATAGAAACTAGATATCATGAACCTATCTAGCCTGGAAGCTATGTAAATCTTCCCCGTTCTTCAATTTGACCATGTAAACTTTCCTATTTTGGAAAGAACATTAGATAGATCTCATTCATAGAGAAGATATTCCACCTTTTCTTGGAAGGGGTCTCTAACCACACAACCCCCTCTTTTCTCCCTTCGAGAAAGAATAACGTTAAGATCCACTACTATTATGCTTCCTTTAATTTCTATTGTTTGTTTCATCTCTCTCAAACTATCCTAGCAGACATGGTTTTCTACATTGAGTTGAGGGGCATAGAAATTCAAAACTTTGAAATCTTTCCTGCTTTTCCTATTTACTAGTTTTGTGCATATCCAGTGCTGGGCAATTTTTTCACTTTTTTTTTCCGAAAACTGTCATTCCAAATGGTTGCTATGCTTCCAGAGGCTCCTTTGGAGTTGACTGCTGCTAACTTACTTTTATTCAATATTCTCCTTCTTATTCTTATCATTTCCTAATCCAAATTTTTTTTCTCCTAGACAAGAAGAACCATGGGATTTTATGTAATTATTATGTCCTTTGCTACTTTCATTTTAAACTTATTGCCCAGGCCTATGCAATTCCAGGAGACCATACTCATTATTTACCACTACTAGGTTTTGCTGCTCCTATTCGCTGGATTCCCCCAATGCTTTTATATGATTGTTTCCTTGTGGAAGAAAATGACTACTTGATTGTGGCTTGCCTTCCCATCACCTTGTCTTTTTGTGTTGCTTCTTTTCTAATTTCTTTTCCTATATTCCTACTTGTTTTTTTATTTGGATTTCCTCTTCAGCTTCTTCTTCATGGTCACTTGAGAGCTGTTGTGATTGCTTTTTGGTCATGATCCGTGATACTATTGCTTGGGATCCGATGTCCTCTATCATCGAACCAACTGAGTCAAGACCGACATGTAAATACGAAAACCGCATAGGAAAAGAAGACCCTAAGGGGGTTACTGAAAGGGAAACTACTTCAACAAAGGTTGATATGGGGGATCACTCTTGGGAGAGGGGTTCTTGTTGATCCTGGATGATGTCAGGGGTTCCGTATTGGGAAAATATTTCAAATATGTTTGTTCTCAGAGATTTGACCATCTGGATAGGAGTACAAGCGGATTTTGGACGATTCTCAATTGTGACAAGAGGGACTAAAGGAGGGCTTGAAGAATTTCATGCCACTTTTGCTTGTTTAGGTTGGTTCACTTGTCTGTTCCCCATTTTCCACTTCACCTTTTCCATGTGGATTCATTGTTTGGCTCAGCTTCTGAGTGTTGAGATTTATTTTTGTAGTCTTTCATTAAATTTCCATTCGTAGTCCAGCTTTTGAATATGCTTCCAGTTATCTAACTTAAGGATGATGGATTATGGAATCCCTTTCTCCAAATCCACCTCAACACATATTCTTACACAAGCAAACATGTTTTACTTTCGTTCAAACCTGTCCAAATAGTTACCCATTTTATTTCCTATACTTGCAAGGGAGTGTCCCCCCCAACAATGAAGTGGAAGGTGGGGGAGATGAACCCAAAATAGGATAGTATAAGGTACATCCAACTCATGATTGAAGTTTGGGTTCTAGCAATTTAGATACATGCCATGATTATTGAAAAAATATGGACTTCCATGAAAAATGAGGTCCATGTCCTCTTTTGTTTCGAACAAAAAGGTATAAAACCCTTTACCACAAAAGTAATGGATCATTCTTCCTTTGATTAAAACATGCCAGTTTTTTTGTAACTAGATTTCCATGGAATGTGGGGAGGGCCACATACCTATAAATTTCTCGATAAGACTACACTTACTAAGGGAGAGAGCCATCTGACAAGAAGGGATAACTGAAAGATTGACTTCTAGAAGAGCATCGAGTTTCTTGACAAATTTGGGGGGCAGGGACTTAGAAGAAGTCGTAGAGACTGAAGCAATCAATGCATGGAAGGCCTGTCCATCCGGGACAAGAGGGGGACACTGAACCCAATCAGGAGCTTCCATGGAAAATAGAGCAAAGGTTTACTAGAAACCCTAGCATAGCATACAACTTATCCAAATCATCTAAAAAGACAGAACTAATAAAGCAATGTTATCATGGTACCTAGTAAAAGGAATAATGACTGAATCATTATGATAATGGGAATAGTTATTCTAAAAAAAGTAGTTTTTATAAAAATCATTAATTAATGAAAAGTTTATAATGTTAAAATTTATTGAAGATTGAGAGGTTGTGGGAGCTTACCTACAACTTATGTTATTTGAATTGATGTTTATATATATGTGGAAACTCAATAACATGATATGTGGGCAAGTGTTACTTTATAAAAAGCATTGAATATCAAATCACTATGGAGAAAACCTTAAGGAAGTTGTGGGGTCTCATTGTAGATAATAACCACACTCTTATCCTTCTCTGTGTCACATGACACTTTGTGACAATTTTTCTATGAGGAGTAAGTCAAGAGGACCCTTTAGAATCATTATACACCTAGATGTATTCACACACAAGGCCAACAATGGCCTTGCCAATGGCATGCAATTGTAAGAACCCATCAAGGAATAGTTTTCCATGTCATATTTCACACATAGAATTCTACTAGATACTTGTTGTATCATCCATTGATATTATTGGATGGCCATATATTCCTTTCAACCCTAGTACATTAAATAAACCAAAGCCTCCATGGGAGGGTCGTTTTTATGATGCCACAATTTTTTTTCATTTCTAATGGACTAATAAACTTTGTGGCCAAACATTACAAAGTCTTAGCTAACTATTTAGAAAAAAAAATTCTTGCAAACTATTTGATGAAAAAACCAAACTGGGTTTTATCCTTGCAAAGGGATTACAGATATTTGTGAGGTTGTGTAAAGAGGGGAATATCACTTTGCAATTGAGTACTCAAGAATCCTTACTATTTTAAGGTGAAAGATGCCATCCAAGCAATTAGAAAATGATTTATCACTATGTGAGATTAGAAAGTATTCAACCATGCATTAAGTATTGTGTCTTCATGGAGGAGTTTCAATCAAAGACACACCCTCTCCTTGAGTCATTGCTCTTTTAAAGAAACTATCTAAAATAATTCTTCTTCCCATTTGACTCCCAAAATTCCTCCCATGGGAGCATGCATTACGGTGACATTGAACATGAATCTAGTTTTATAGTTGTAGTGTTGGGTTCTAATACCTATTACAACGAGTGTGCATAATGATTCTTATAGTTAAACAAAAATTAAACAATGGAAAAAACACACAGTCACATAATACACAAAAAATTATACTGGAAAACCCTTTATAGGGAAAAACCAACAAACTAGTGAGATTTACTACTCATCTATTATCAACACTCTTAACCATTGTTTACAACATTGATTTACAAGATTGCAATATATCAAGTGTGAATTCACTTACACTTACTTTCAAATCATACAAGTTCTCTTACAAGTGCTTCTTCAGCCTTTCACATTAGATCATATTTATAGATGCAATACACACTAGCTTGTGATACTCGAGTTAGTTACAACTAACTGCTCCATTAATAGTGATCCATAAATTCCTACCAAATTTCAGTTATTCCATTACAGTCGACTTGACTAAGTCAACCACCAATCGTGCTCCTCGTCTTCCAAGTGTTCATCAAATTCTTTCCTTCTTTATGCTCATTGACTTCTTGTAAACCGATTGTGGTTATCGACCAGTTGACCAACATGCCACCATCTGTAAACTTCAATTCCAATTGACTATTCTAGTCATCCCTTGACCATAATTACACCATCTGCCGAATTTAATTCTAGATGAGTTGTTGACCAATTGACTATCGAATTCGACCGTCAATTAACATGCAAAGAATATAACATTCCCAACATTCTCCCACTTTTTTTCTTTGCATACATAGGATATTTCAGAACTTTAGTTCACTTGATCAGGCCTAAAAGGCCCATTGATTCCCTACACCAAGTAATGTTCTCGGTGCTCATATACTTGGTTAGTGAGTCTGCAATATTATTCACTATGTCTACCTTTTCAAGCAACACTTTCTGGTTCTCCACCATTTCTGTCACAAAATAGTATTGTACCTCAATATGATTTACCTTTGAATGGTATACTGAGTTCTTTGCTAGGAAGATTGCACCTTGACTATCACAGTTCAACCTAACAACTTATTGTTTAAACCCAACATCTGAACACAATCTTTGCAATCAGACTGCCTCTTTTCTTGCATGAGTAGATGTTGTGTATTCAACCTCAGTAGTCGACAATGCAACAACCAGCTGCCTCCTATTCATCCAACTAACTGCCCCATTGAATAATTTGAAAACATATCCATTGCTCAACCTTCTATGGTCGATATCTCCAGCCTAACTAGAATCGACAAAACCATTTACAATTATTATTTTATTAGTTTTAGGTTTTCCTTGATAGCAGATTGCATAATTTGGAAAAATCTTTTAACAATAGTCCAATGCTCTTTTTAAGGCGTCAACATGTACCTTCTTAATAATCCTACTGTATGGGCAATATTAGGTTGAGTACATACCATTTCATACATCAGACTACCTACAACTCTAGCATAGGGCTCATGTTCCATGTACTCTATCTCTCCCTGTGTCTTAGGACATTGTTCAATAGATAATTTAACTCCTATGGGAATAAGGACCTTAACCAGTTTACACTCGTACATGTCGAAGCATTTCAAAATTATCTCAACATATTTACTCTGATTTATCCAAATCCTTATACCTGCGTGATCTCTTTTAATTTACATTCCAATAATGAAATGAGCTGCACCAAGATCCTTCATGTCCAATTTGGAGGACGACTGTAGTTTTACCTCCTTGTTCAGATCCATGTCGTTTCCAACCAACAAGATATAGTCGACATAAAAAATTACATATATAAAATGATCTGCAACTTTCTTGCTATACACATAGTGATCAACTTGACTTCTCACAAAAACCAACTATTGGATATACAAATCAAACTTATTGTACCACATCTTGGGTAATTACTTTAGACCATAGAGGGACTTCTTGAGCTTGCAAACTAGCTCCTTCTCCCCTTTCAATGTGAATCCTTGAGGCTGCTTCATATAAATTTCTTCTTCAATATCACCATGAATAAATATTGTCTTCACATCCATCTATTTTATTTCAAGATCAAATGTTGCAGCTAAAGACATTAGTACTCTAATGGAAGTTAACTTTGCAATAGGAGAGAAGATATCACCAAATTCGACTCCCTCAACTTGGGAATATACTTTCACTACCAATTGAGCTTTGTACTTCTCGACTTGACCTATTGCATTTTAATTTTTCTTAAACACCCACTTATTTCTGATGGGTTTCCTTCCACTTGGTAACACAAATAGATCCCATGTTTCATTCTTTCGTAAAGACTCCATTTCTTCTTCCATGGCCTTTTTCTAGAGTTTACCCTCTATCGAGTTGATCACTTCCTTTATTGACCTGGGATCCTCTTCTATGGAAGTTAATGCAAAAGTAAAGTGGATATATGGTGGACTATACATTTCAAGTTGTTTCTTTGCTTTACCATACCTCTAGACAACCGGAGTTTGCAGTTCCACCTCTTCGTCGGATTCAGTCGACTCATCTGAATCATGACTTTCATAATTCCATTCAAACTTTGTATTTTCTGGTTCCTTTTCTCTTTTATCCTCTTCAATCATGGAAGTACCTCCAACTTCTCAAAATATAAAATATCTATTATAAAGTGCCTTCCCTTTGACCGGATTCCACAACTTATACCCTTTCACTCCATCTTTTTACCTTGTTGGTTGTGGAGCCTGATCTTCCTGATTCAGAGGTCATGTTTCAGCTGTGTTTGGATCCCAACACCTGATGGGGGGATGTGGGGGTCTTTCCCCTCCACTATAGTCATCGTGATCCCCCCCCTAGTGAGAGTTTGGGGGTAGCGCCCACGTCGCAAAATTTTTGGAAAAATGCCTTGTAAAATGTTGTAATTTCATATTCATGACTTGGTCAATAATGGGTGATTTACGGGCCCATGGTATTGGTTACCCCATGCAATTTTCCCATGGTAATCCCTCTTTAAAAGGAAGGATTTGTAATATGGTTGAGTATTGTAGTGTTGTAAAGATCTTCGTGGTTGTGCACAAGAGACCGTGAGAGAGTGAAAATGAAGTTGCATTGAATGTGCTGTGAGTTGTATCCATTCATTTGCTGGATAGATTAATAAAAGGACTAGCGATTTTTCCATGGACGTATCCCATATTGGGTGGACCACATATATTGGTGTCTCTCTTGTATTTTGATCTTATGTGTTTTATTTCCGCATTCTGTTTATTTTTTTTCTCTGTAATCCTATTTTTCTAACATACCTAATGAAGATGCATTTCTTAGACTTGCTATTGTGTTTGCTTATTTTTTCGTTTGGGACATGGACAAAGGAATCGCACCTAGAAACTCTGAGATGTGCAATAGAGCGAATTTCCCCATCCCATGCCTCATGTGGAGTCTTGTCGACCAAAGTCATCGACGATGACCTATTCACCAGGTAACATGCCGTGTCGACTACCTCCACCCAGAATTCTTGTGCGATACTTGCACCACTGAGCATGCTCCTTTCTTTCCCCATCAATGTTCTATGTATTCTTTCAACAACTCCGTTTTGTCGAGGCATGTATGGAGTTGTTTTTTGTTGAGCTACACCATGTTGTTTGTAGAACTTGTCGAATTACTTACTACAGAATTCTCCTATGTTACCATTTCTCAGCACCTTGATCTTTCTATCAATCTAATTTTATACAAAGCTTTGAACTCTTGGAACCTTTCAAAAACCTCAGATTTCTTCCTTAGAAAATACAACCATGTAATTCTAGAGAAATTATCTATGAAAAAGACATAGTATTGGGAACCTCCATGTGAAGGGACTAGTATTGATCCAAACACATCACTATGTATTAACTCCATTATTTATTTGGCCTCTGTGGCCCTTGTTGTCCCTCAGGTTGTACCTCAACTAGATTTAGGATTTCTTCAATAATTATGCCAATTACAGATTTGGATATCACAGAAGAGGCTCTAATTAAGATACAAATCCCAATGAGGGTTGTGTAGATAGCACCATCTCTGTGCCACTTTAGGTCAATAAGCCAATCCTCTGACTAAACGAGGGAATCTTGAAAAATAGAAGGCAATGAACCCTGGTATGTCACCCTAGGTTCCTTGAAAATATGCATTAAAACCTTTGACTGGATTTATAGCTAAAATATGAGGTGCATGGGGGAAAATTTCAGCCGCAAAACAGATTGTGAGTGTTGAATTTAAGAGGGAGGCGCAAATATTCCACAGTACATCAAACCTAGTAAGGGCAGTTGGGGTGCCTTAATCATAACCCAATTCTTGAAAAGAAGAATAACATCCTGAAATACATCTCAACGAGGAAGCATTGTCGACTATCCATTAAAACGCATTCTTGAAAATTTTAAAAATCACACTGGCATAGTAAAGTTTAGATATATGTGACTCAACAATCAAATAAAGACTTGTTTATTGCTTTGAAAGAACATTAAACATTGTATAAAAATGCTTTTGATTCAAAAACCTAGCGACATCATTGCCTCAGTCCTAGTTCCAAAATGTGCAACAATTTTATTTAATTGATATAATAGAGTACAATCAGGGGGAGTTAATTCATCTCTGCCCTTGTCTTATCATCTATTTTCAGAAAACAACAGAAGTTGTCTGATCTTGCATAATGAAGGAGAAAAGAAGGGTAGAAAGGGCTAATGTTACGGATCCTAGCAACTTCTCTCAGTGCTCAGAATTTTGCTAATGAATGAACCTCTTTCCAAATGAGAAAAATAACTCCATTTATAGATTGTTGGGAGAAATGTGAGACCCAAAAATAGGCCGGAATCTCTTTTATTCACCTCCAATGAGACTACTTTCCCTCTCTTTTGTCATATTCAACTAAAGTGGAGACATTTCTAGCCTAAAAAAATTTCCAAATTCATGAGAAAATTTGGAGCTAATTTAGAGCTATTGTAGTTTTCTCTTTTATGGTTATAGTGCATTTTTTAACCATCCCTTAGATGCTTTGATCCATTTACTACCCAAAATAATTACAAATTTAACTTCTTCTATGAGATGAAAAATAGTAGATTAAATAGTCAACCTACTGGATAAATGAGTCTATTTAATGCTCATTTGGTCCTCTCTGGCATCAAATATATGGCTGGAGTGGGTGAGAATAGAACTCGTGACTTCCTCTTCCTCTTATAAAGTCTTCTTTCACTTTATATTTTAAGAACTCACATTAGACTTACCATTTAAATCCAAATTTATAATGTTAATTTATAAAAGTGCAAAATAGAGACAAGTTTAAGAGTTTGAGAATTAATTAATAAAATATTATAAAATAATATTTTATTGCCCGATAAAGAGATCCCACTATCCACCATATGCTTAGTCCATGGGAAAAGACATTCTGAATTTCATTTTGGAGGAGGTTTATATATTATATAATATATAATAATATTAATTTAAAACCATCCTACCATAGTCATTGTCCTTTATGCACGAGGTGTATGCCTTCAACCTGTCATGCAAGTTATTACTTTATGGTTTGTATGTATGTTGACAATAACATGACTTGTTATAGATCCAAACCTTGCAATATGCACGTTGACGTTTTGCACAAAGCACGTGAGGGGGCCACCTCAGGCAACTTCCAATAATTGATCTCCTTCATCTACCATTTGCAGGAGTCAACTCCTTAATGTTACAACCGTTGATGTGGTAAGAAAGGAGGCCCAATCCACCGTTGGTGGGCGTGAACTCTGCCTTATTCAAACCCTTCACCAAGGGTGGGGATTAAACAATTTTGAAATATGATATTATAAAACTGAGCTAACGGCCCGGATTATGTGGGCTTGATTTGAAGTTTGAAAGTGATTCAAAGGATGTGGGGCAATTAGACTGGGCACTCTGCTTCTAGAATGTCATAAACTTGCTAGTGGGACCTTCCTCCCAGTAAAATTCTCCTTGTGAAATCTAAAATCAATATTTTTATGCACTCTGTAGCTTTGTGGAAAAAAAAAGAGATGATTGTAGATTTTAGTTGGCAATTACGGGAGCTTTGGTCCACCTTAAGAGATGAAATTTTTGTCACAACTCATCATCATGGATATCAACATATTCCCTAAATGCTTTGATCAATTGCTAATTATGTTGGGATAATTCCGCAGTTGAAAAATCAACATGAATTTCCTTTGCAAAAACATGTTCATAAATACTTTGTCATTCCCGTGTGTCACATGGGGTTGAACAAACTGCGTGGTATGTAGCCCCCTAGACTCATCAACAACCTCATAAAATTTCATGTAAAATGATGGACGAGATAAGCATCACTATCAACCAGAATTTTGCATAAGAAACTTGACCAACACCATAAAAATTCCATTCCTTTGGTTTCTCAAAGTAATAATGTTGTATCTTTTGCATATAGAGTCGTAATGATGTGCCGTCAGAGGCAATGCAAAGTAGACATAAGGTATTTCCAACGAGTGGTTGAATGACACTTTTTAACACCTGATTGATAAACATTTTTAAATCAGTAGGAACAACTTAGCACTTTTGCAAGAGATTTTTAATGCAACATTTTGCACTTCCGAAGGCCGGAATTGAATTCTATCAGCTCCATGATGTTCAATGACCCCAATAAAAATGTTTGAACCATTCCTTGTTTTCATATGATCCATTATGCATGTATGTCCAATTTTTCCTAAAGCGAGCTCCACTACGTTTTCATACTTCTGCTACTCAGAATTCGATTCTGCAAGCTCCAACATGAACAGTGACCTCAAACCCCTTCTCAGCCATTCATTATACATGAATTACCCTTTGGACCTAAACACTCAAATTCACCCAAGGTGGGACCCACAGACCAAAACCATTTTTCCTGCTTCCGAATGCCAAAATTGAATTCTGATAGCCCCTTGATCATTGATGAGCCTCATAAACCTGCTTAATCCATTCTCCGTAGTCAAATATGTCATTTGCTTGATTTATAAAATTTGGCCCAGGGTGGAACCACATGCAAAACTAGCTTTTGGGTAGTGAGCCTTTTAGGTGACAACAACCCCAAATGGGAATTCTACACAACTATGTCTACCATAAATACAATGTTCACATAAGTCTACTTCTAAAGAACAATTAGGGAGACCTTCGACCATACCTTTATTGCTCATAGAATGAAGACCTTTCTCACCAATATGTCCCATTGACTAATGCCACAACATGGTCTGGTTGACTAGACAAGAAGATAAGAAGTTGGGTTCAAGAAAGACTATATTCACACATCCATTGGTATTTGTTCTTTCGAATAACTTGTCCAGTGTTCCAACCCAAACTCCTATCATCAATACCATCGGTCCTCACACCATTTTACATGAATCTTTCTCAAACACAGCTTGCACACCTACATTTCCCATCTTGCTTACATGTATCAGGTTTCAAGTTAAACCAAGAATATGCAACACCCTTAGAAGAGTTCCTATCCTTCCATCTTTTATATTAGTTGAACTTTACCTCATCCAATAATCTTGTTTGGTGAATCATATCCTAGAAGAACATCACTACCATCATATTTCTCATATTCACAGAACCACTCTTTGCATGGTGTCATATGATATGATGCACCAGAGTCGATCAACCAAGAGTCCTCATGATCCGACTGTGTACTTGTCAAGGCCAAATACACATCTCCTTTCTCTTCAATCGAAGGATTTCTTTCAGTCGACTATGCTTTCCCAGATCCTTTGTTCTTCTTGACTCTTGTCGACAATGCTTATAATGCTCGACTTTACCACATAGGCAACATTTTATTATCATCGGTCCAGGGGATTTAGATATGGTCTTAGATCTACCCCTTAACTTTGATTTTCTACCGGAGATTTTACCTTTTGCTATGTCTATTGGTCAACCTCTCACCATTAGAGCATCGTGGGTCGATCCTTCCATGTTCTTCTACCTCATATCTTCTAACAATAGAGATGCAACCACATCTTTGATCTTCAATGTGGTGTTATTACTTCCAATAGACACGACCAAGTGATCTTTTGAGTTTGGAAAATAACATAATAGAATGATACATTTCTCCTCTATGATTTTGATATCCACTTACAACAACCGACTGACAACAATATTGAATGCATTATGGTTCTTTATTATTGGGTCACCCTCATTCATCCTCATAAGATATAACTTCTTCCAAGGAAACAACTTGTTGACCAGAGATTTCGACTGGTACAAGTTGCCCAATTTTTCCCACGGTTTCTTTATAGTATCTATTCCTGAGACATTCATCAATAAAGAATATTCTAAACAAAGTTGGATAGTACTCCTTGCTTTCCTGTCGAGTTTCTACCAATATTCCAACGACATACCTGTCAGAGTTGTCCCAAGGATGACAACAACCCACTACTCTCAATCTACAAGGAGATACTCCATTTTGAGCTTCCAAAGCTCAAAATTTTGTCCATTAAATTTTTCAATTTCTATTTGTGAACTATTGGCCATTCTAACTAAGAATCAATGTTCTAGAACTCCCACTGAAACTAGGTATTCTCCAGATCTGATACCAAGGAAAACCCTTTGCAGCAAAGGCATTCCCTTGAAGCCAACTATAGCTTTGATATCAATTGTTGGGTTCTAATACCTATTATAGTGAGTATGCATAATGATTTGTATAGTTAAACAAAAATTAAACAATGGAAAAAACACACAATCACATAATACAGATAAATTTATCCTAGAAAACCGTTTACAAGGAAAAACCAACAAATCAGTGATCTTTACCACTCATATATTATTAACACTCTTAACCAGTGTTTACATCAACGATTTACAAGATCGGTATAGCTCAAGTGTGACAAGTTCTCTTAGAAGTGCTTACTTAGTATTTCATATTACATCATATTTATAGATGTAATACACACTAGCTCATGATACCCGAGTTAGTTACAACTAACTACTCCATTAATGGTGATCCATAACTTCCTAAAAAATTTTAGTTATATGTTACAGTCAACTTGAATAGTTCAATCTTGGTCGACCGCCAGTTGAGCTCCTTGTCCCCCAAGTGTTCGTTGAATTCTTTCCTGCTTTATGCTTGTCGACTTCCTGTCAACCAGTCATGGTTATCGACTAGTTGACTATTCTAGTTGGTCAGTCAACCAGACTACCACCATTTGTTGAATTCAATTCCAGTCACTATTCTAGTTATCCCATCGACTAGACTTCCATCTTCTGTCAACTTTAATTTGAGTTGACTATTGACTTCGACTATCAATTAACATGCAAAGAAAATAACATTCCCAACATGTAGGTGTTAGATTAATGATCTCAGTAACAATTACCACCTTCATAGCTTGATTTTCATATTCAATGAGTTGTGGCCATAAATATCACCAAATGGATTAAATCTACACGCACCACATACTTCTCACCATCCTTCTATTACAAGGGTTTACTTATTGTGTTTAAATTTTATTTATTGTTTTTATCTTTTTCTCCATCCAAATGACTTTGTCTCATGTTTGAAATTTTCAAAGAGGCATGACTTTGATAAAAAAACCTTATACTTTTGTGGAATGAATAACACATGAAGTAAACTTTTGTAATGCCTCACCTTTATTATAGTCATCCAAGTTTAGTGAACCTAACATGAATACCAAGTTGATACTTGAGAGTCTTTTACGATGGCATCATGTGCGTGATATGTGTTCTCATTTGCATATATGACAATGTACTACTAAATTATTATTAAGTTTATGCATAAGTTATTGTTGTGTTGATTATCATGATAGGAGTTTTTCACGATGTTATGGAAGTTTTATGCTTCTTTTTATGATGTTATGTAGATTTATGCTATTCATGAGGACATGCGATTGAAGCATGGTTCTATTGTGCTAAAGTTGATGTTATATTATTTATGATAGTGTTGGAATCGATTTAATATTGAGAGGGGGGGTGAATCAATATTAACGCAATTATTAGCAGTTTTTATCTTATTTAACATATTAGCTTTTACTTAATCTTTATATTCTATTATGCATCAGTAAATAAACATCCACACATATATGCATCACATAAACAACACATAACACACAGGATTTTTACGTGGAAACCAAAATGACAGAAAACCATAGAATGCTTCTTTATAGTGAGAAAGAATACATTCAAGGAAGCACCAACTTCCTTTGTTTACCACCACCAACTGGAAGGAGGCACCAACCCCCTAGTTTTATAGGCACCGACTTGAAGGAAGCTTTCTCTCCCTGTGTTTCTCCAGCACCAACTCGAAGGAGGCATCGACCCCCTGTCTTCTTTGTTTTACAGGCATCGACTTGAATGAAGCTCCATCTCCCTGTATCCTTGCCCCGTCCAACCGCCCTGGTGTCTTATGTATGTTGTTGTCTTATTGAACTTTAACTCTGCACACTTCTTCAGATCTTTTGACGACAATTCTGTTGTGCACTACCTTCGTATGCAGACTATACTCTGTCCCTGCACTGCATACATCACTTGACTTCTCATTCTTCTCAAATAATACTTTTGCTGATGAATTACTTCATGTATTGTGTGCTTTGCTGATACTGTAGTCTGTGTCCCTTTTATCTCAACGTTCTGCTCTGTGTGACTGCAATGATCAACTTATATTGTGCTTTCAATTGATAGTTTGTTGTTCTGAAATGAAGCACTAGTAACCGATGGAACTGTGCAGTTTCTGATGTGTCCATTCTATTTAAGTGTTGCAGTCTCTTAGATAATCTGTGACGTCCTGTGCATCAAATGATTCATCCGTTTTGTTTAACGCAATTGTCTTAGATCATCTGCATCATGATGTGCCTATCGTATCCTACTGTTGGTCTATCGTTGCACATCAAATGTAGTTATCAACATCGCACACTTTCACTTATTCTCATATGCATCAGCTAGACATCTGTGTAATATCTGATAAACTTCGGTTCTATCTCTACACTTCTGTCTCTACAACATCTGTGACTATCGGCGTGTTGATTGTAATACTGTCCTTCGAAACATCAAGCGCTTGCACATACTTCAACATTTCTTCCTTTTAGTACTCACATATCTGTCACAGATCTATCGCATCATTCTGTGCACTATCAAAACTTCATTTTGCTACATGTGCGCATTCGTCTCTTCGCTAGATCATTCTGTTCTTTCCATGAGCCCCTTGATGCCCCAAAAATCAAACTGAAACTTGCACTTGAAGCTCTTATGCTCTCTCCATCAAGCTTACTTCCAATCTCTAACTTGCATCTCTATTTATACATGTCCTGCACGGATTGTATCTTCACAAGTTGGTCATGGCATCCCTTCTTCCATACTTCATGGATTATGCATATGCCATGCTTCATCTTCTGCACTATTGATGTGTCATATGATATGTGTCTTGCGCCCTCAAGGTCCACAATTTAGTGGGACTTTACACCTTGGTGGTGTACCTTTGCACTCTTAATGTACCATTTCCTTATGGTATGTGCACAATCTTACACTTCATCCTTATGTGTCTATGACTTGTGTTGTACCATCCCTTGTGGGTAATGCACCCTTGGTGCATTGATACTTTGTTGAATCTGCACATACTCCAACTTCTTCTTAGTGGAATATTGACCTTTTCCTTGTCATCTTTTGTGGGACTTGTGTGCCTACTGAATAGTCGGTTGTGGAATTTGCTCATAGATGGTCTTCAACCGCTTTACCTTTCTAGGAACTTGTGCACATTCCATTTACTAAAAGAAACTTCTGATTGGCTGTACTTGTGCGCTTTTAGGATTTTCCAACCATTAACTACTTGCGCACTTCCAACCTTTAACCAAGCAACTCTTAGGATTGCTTGCATACACGTACCATTTGTTCAACCAAATCCTTAGCTACTTGAGCACATGTACCATTGTCCAACCAACTCCTTGGTTGCTACCATGTGAATGCATGATTTGGTGGACTTGATTTCTGCTCAAGGACCACATGATGTAGGATACATTACTTGTGTTCTTTCTTGAACTTGATTTGCATGATGTATATTGTTGTCATGCATAACGTATCCTTGACACACGTCTTCAGACTGAATGCACTTCTAGATATACTCCAAATTTGCATACATATCTGTCACCTTCACCATTTGCGCATATACTTCTGGTATTCATGTTATTCTTCATCTTGCGCATATACTAATTCAAAGTGGCTTCCATATACTTCTTCATACTTTGTACGAATACTATATCCACTTTGAATTCAGTTGATATCAATGACTCAGACTGAATCATTTGACATGCTCTTTGACATTAGTTGGCAGTCAAACACCTAACATCATCTTTAGTTCACATCAATAAAAACCAATGCTCAACAATCTCCCCCTTTGGCATTGATGTCAACACCTTATGAAGCTGTACTTGATCTTCTTTGAACTGAATGCTTCATCTCTACTTTATCGCAGTGCTCCCCCTAATTTCTTTGGGATTTTGGCTACTGCATTTTCTACTGTTAGTACTTCTACTACCAATTCACTGCGTGAACCATTCTACTTTCTGTTACATCTGTGTAGACCATATGTTTAGTCATCTTCACGCTCTTTCACGTCTTCTACTCTTTCACATTTTCTAATGATTCATGCTCTTTCACATCTGCTCGGTCTTCATGCTATTCCTTTTTGTTGTTTGCAATTCTCCCCCATTCATGATGTCCTATTGACTTCATGGATCACTTCTATCATCATGTATATAACAGCTTCATGCATCTCTCCTTTCATTCCGTCCTGCTGATGTCCGTTTCTGATGTGCCTTTCATGCCTCAGCTTCATGCATCCCCCCCCTTTGAAATCAATGGCAAATAGGTGCCATTATTTTGCGCTATATGAGTTCTTCTTAATTGTTTTACGCTGGTGTTCATCATGACTATATCCAGGGATAAATCCCCTTGTCATCATGCTTCGTTACTTCTGTACCGATATCTTTTCATAATTACCTTTGATTGCTTTTCTGATAAAGATGTTACATTGTTATTTTACCTTGATCTCATGTCCTGTCACAATACTTCACCATTCCTTGCGCAGTGATCATGATGTCGTCCTTACTTTCCAACTGTGTAGTGCCCAAGTTAGTCCTTTACTGATTTTGCATTACATTTCATGCGCTTGACTGCTTCACCTGTCGCATTTACTGCTATGTCACATGGCCTTGTCACATTTAATGTTGTCGCATTGTTTGCCAAGACAACCAAAGAGATGGCACATTTTTCATTGATCGACCAACTCGACGTAAAAGCAGACATGACACTAAGTTCATGTGGCAACAATGATGTGTCACTTCCGTGCTCGAACCTTTTGAGACAACATTCTTCATCGTATGGTGCAATGAATCAAATTTACACCTTTTTGTACTGTTTCCAAAACTCATTAAGTCGAGTATTTAATTTTGGTGACTCCACCACCATCTTCGAATTTGTGTGGCATTGAATTCCTATCTCATCAACTAATTGCATGCACGCGAACACCCTTCAAATGAATTCTATAAGATCTCTACGAATAATGCCCGGTTCTTTGCTTCTTGCATCCTTGCATTTGCCGTGTTGCATTCATTGTTTAATCCTTCCTCTGGTTCTTCTTTTTCCTTCCAATGGCTTCCTTTTATCACAGAGTAAGCAGTTCCCTTGAGAATGTGCGTCTCGCTGTCCAGAATCTACAATCCGAGTTTTCACGCTTGAGAATTGACATGGATTCCTAAAAGCAACAAGTGCAGGAAAAGCAAATTCTTCATCAATACTCTCAGACATGAACCATAGACATTCTGAGCAGCTGATCCTTCTGACTCGTTGGGTTGATAATCTGGAGCATGAGTAGCAACAAATTTTGGATGATTGTCTCGTCTTCGGCCTCAACATGATGAACTGTTGCCGTCTGCCACTCTCCAGCTTCTTCCTCTGCACCCTGCTTTTGAATGCACATCCTTTTGATGTTGCGAACTGGCCAGAATCTGAACTCGACCTTCAATTGCGATTGTAGAATGCTTCGACGTTTTCTCAATTTTGCCTCTTCTTGTATATGCGATTCTTGGCCTCGGCATGGAGTCTTTACTCATGCAATTTTTGTAATCATGCCCAATTTGAATATAATGAAAAGATCCATTTTGCGTAGACTCATATCTTTCGGTAGTGTTTGATTCTTCATGTAAATATTTTCTTCTTGTATTTGTGCTGAATTCAATGTGATGCTTCATATGCAGTGTAAATATATAACCACAAATGCATGCAATTTTCCCTTTCTGCAAAATAATCAACTTAACATACAATGAGGTGTGAACATATTCTAACTTCAAACACATTCTGACTAACATCATGCATTATTAACCACACTTCTAACTAACATCCCTTGAATTGCTTAAGATGCATCATGTTGAACTCAAGGGTTTCCCATAGTCCTTATGGGACTAGATAGAGAGGCATTAATTGCTTGCTGTGCATGGATTGTCTGCATCTTCAACACACTTTTGAGGATATTTTTTGACCCAAGCTTTCTTGTGTGCACTTTTGTTTTGATTCTGCTATGTATATTTTCCACTGAAGTCTCTCTGAGTGTAATAGCCTTTGCACAACAAATATTCATCCGAAAAGTTTACTGCTCTTCGACAGTACATAACTTTGTGTCCAAGACAGTTGCATGCATAACATATCACAGTTTGACAATATTTTGCAATATGGCCAAATGATTGCATCTTGTACACTTCACCCTATTGATCCTTCTTTGATTAGTAGATCGAATAGAGTTAAAGTTGAAGGAACCATCATACCTGAAAGTCTTATCCTGACTGGAGCAACATTCTCTGTCGCAGATCTTCTTAGGTGTCTTTACATAATCTATACCAATTTTTTCCTCTGGTGGTCTTTGATCTTTCAAAATCCCATTCAGCATTGATGTGTTGTCTTTTAAATTGTTCCGCACTTCATCTTCAGATATGTCTTGTCACTTCCTGATTGTGCGCAGATGTGATCAATACGAACTTGTCTCTTTCCCTTTATCTCAATCAACTTGTCTTTTAGACGGGATATCTCTTTATGGTTTTCCTCAAGTTGATTTGTCATCATCCTGATTTTCTGCACCAATTCCTCCAGTAAAGCTCTTAATGCAGTTTTCTCTTTCTCAAGTACTAGAAACTTTTCTTGTGCACAACTCAATTGAATCTCATAGCTGGTTATCCTTTCACAAATATCTGCGCCAACAGATGGCCTGTCCCGTTCTTCATACTTTGACAGTTGTTCTTGCAATAGCTTATTCTTCTTCTTAGACTTCTTTAACTTGTCCACGGCACCTATCAATTCACCTTTCCAGTCAATGTCTGCAGTGTCTTCATCATCGGATTGACTGTTAGTCTTGACCTCTTCAATAGGTTTTGGAGGGGTGACTGGCTTTGGAGGTGTTTTGAACAAACCACTGAAGAAATACTTGTCTAGTGATCATGGATTACTTTGCGCAACTGGAGTATTCTTCAAACTTCTCTTCTTCCTTTCATATTTGCTTTATTCAACTACATGGGCCATGAAGAGTACTTCCTTAGGTTGTTCGCTGCAGTCACTTCCTTCAGACACATTGATTCCTTCTTCGGTGTACAAACTATTCCTCTATTTTGGAATCCTCCTTTTGTTCTCAGGTCTATGTTGTGAGCGTGCAGTCTTTCGATCGTATGAGATAGATTCCTCGTCACTATCACTATCTCCACTCTCTTTAAAAGGACACTTTGAGGCATAATGACCTACTACTCCACATCTGAAACATTTAAAGGGTAACTTGTTCTTGTACTTACCTCGCCCTCTTTTCATCTTCTTGACAAAGTTTGATTCTTCATCATCTGATTCATCACAACAATCTTTGTCATGATCATGCTTGTCCTTTCCTTTGGATTTAATGGAAACTTCCTTTCTGATGGGAGTCTATTTCTCAGTTCTTATCTCATATGCAGTGAGAATCCCCTGAATCTCATCCTTTGTTAAGTATCCAAGATTAGCTCGATCACTTAACACATATACCTTCGCATCGAATATTTGAGGCAAAGTTCTCAATATCTTATGTACAACTGATTCTTCGTATAGAGTTACCCCAAGACTCTTGATAGCATTAACTATCTCATCTACTCTTAGGAAGTAGGATGTGATGTTCTCTTCATCTTTCATTCTTAGGGATTCAAACTGCCCAGAGTAGTTTTGTAGCTTTTCTTTCTTTACTTTGTCATCGCCTTCATATATACATTTGGCTTTGTCCCAAGCCTCCTTGGATAATGCACAATGCATAACCTTGATGAATTCGTCACCTGTCAAACCACATAGTAGAGCATTTTTGGCTCTAGCATTGTTTTCATAGAGTCTCCTTTGCACCGGATTGACTGGTACAACTACTGGGACATTATAACCATCAACGATGGATTGCCAAACATCTGCTCCCAATGATTGAAAATAAACTTCTATACGTACCTTCCAGAAAATGTAATTGGTTCCGTTGAATCTTGGTGCTCAATTTGTAGAAAGGCCTTCCTGCTTATCCATTTCTACGCAATGATCTATCTTCCAGATGTTAATCTGTTACTGAAGACACCCGCTCTGATACAAATTGTTGGAATCGATTTAACACTGAGAGGGGGGGTGAATCAATATTAACACAGTTATTAGCATTTTTTACCTTCTTTAATAGATTATCCTTTACTTAATATTTATGTTCTATTATGCATCAATAAATAAACATCCACACATATATGTACCACATAAACAACACATAACATACATGATTTTTACGTGGAAACCCAAACGAGAGAAAACCATGAAATGCTTCTTTATAGTGAGAAAGAATACATTCAAGGAAACAACAACTTCCTTTTTTTACCAACACCAACTAGAAGGAGGCACCAACCCCCTGGTTTTACAAGCACCGACCTTAAGGAAGCTTCTGCTACCTGTGTTTCTCCATCACCGACCTTAAGGAAGCTTCTGCTACCTGTGTTTCTCCATCACCGAATGGAAGGAGGCACCGACCCCCTGTCTTATTTGTTTTACAGGAACCAAACTGAAGGAAGATCCAACTCCCTGTCTCCTTGCCCTGTCCGACCACCCTAATGTATTATGTATGTTTTTGTCTTAACTTCAACTTTGCGCACTTTTTCAGATATTTTGATGACAATTATGTTGTGCGCTACCTTTGTATGCAGATTATATTTTGTCACTGCGCTGCATATATCACTTGACTTCACATTCTTCTGAAATCATACTTCTTCTAATGACTTACTTCATGTACTGCGTGCTTTGCTGATATTGTAGTCCATGCTATTATCTCAACGTTTTGCTCTGTGTGACTGCAATGATCAACTCATACCGTGATTTTAATTGATAGTTTGTTTTTCTGAAATGAAGCACTATTAACATATGAAAATACACACTTTTTGATGTCTCCATTCTATTTAAGTGTTGCAGTCTCTCAAATAATATGCGACGTCCTGTGCATCAAATGATTCATCCATTCTGTTTAATGCACTTGTATTAGATCATCTGCATCATGATGCGCCTATCAGATCCTGCTGTTGTTCTGTCGTTGCGCACCAGATGGATTTCTCAACATTGTACACTTTCACTTCTACTCATATGCATCAGCTAGACATCTGCGCAATATCTGATAAAATTTGGTTCTATCTTTGCGCTTATGTCTCTACAACATCTATGACTATCAACGTGTTGATTGTAATACTGTCATTCGAAACATCAAGCAATTGCGCATACTTCAGTATTTCTTCATTTCAGTACTCGCGCATATGTCACAGATCTATTGTATCATTACACACACTATCAAAACTTCATTCTATTGCATGTGCGCATTCGGCTCTTCGTTAAATCATTCTGTTCTGTCCATGAGCCCCTTGATGCCCCGAAAATCAACTGAAACTTGCACTTGAAGCTCTTATGCTCTCGCCATCAAGCTTACTTCCTATCTCCAACTTGCATCTCTATTTATACATGTCCTGCACGGATTGTATCTTCACAAGTTGGTTGTGACATCCCTTCTTCCATACTTCACGGATTATGCATCTGCCACATGTCATCTTCTATGCTATTGATGTGTCATATGATATGTGTCTTGCGCACTCAAGATCCACAACTTAGTGGGACTAATCCACACCTTGGTGGTGTACATTTGCGCTCTTAATGTACCATTTCCTTATGGTATGTGTGCAATCTTACACTTCATCTTGATTTGTCTATGAATTGTGTTGTACCATCGCTTGTGGGTAATGTGACCTTGGTGAATTGATACTTTGCATAATCTACGCATACTCCAACTTCTTCTTAGTGGAATATCCACTTTGACTTTAGTTGATATCAATGACTTAGACTGAATCAATTGACATCCTCTTTGACATTAGTTGTCAATCAAACACTTGGCATCATCTTTAGTTGACATCAATGACAACCAATGCTTAATAGATAGCATGTAGTAGATACCGAGAGGTTCTTTGATATCCATGTTATGATAATGTTTTGTTCTCATGATGGCACACATCAATTAGCATGAGATTCTTTAGTATTCCTCTTATGATATTGTTATATTCTCATGATGGCATGTGGTAACATGTTATTCTTTTGTATTAGTGATGAGATGAAAATGTTATGATTATGACTAATGTTTGGTTTCATGATGTGAGGTGGATTTGGACAGGAGTGTTGGTTGTGGAGCCTGATCTCCTAGATTCATAGATATTATTATTCAGTTGTGTTTGTACCCCAGCTTTATATGATATGAAAAAAGGACTATACACTCACCCCAGCCGGGGGGGGGGGGGGGGGGCGAGGCCTCTCCCCCTGGGGTCTGGGGGTTGTTTTACGGGCCCATGGTTTTTGGTAACCCGTGGTATTTTCCCATTTTATTTACCCTTTATAAGAAAAACATTGTAATACGACTAGGGTTGATGTATTAGGTATTATGCATTGTAAATATCTCTGAGATCGAAACGAGAGACTGTGAGACAGTGAAGAGGAAGTGCAGCGGATGCGCTGCAGGTTTTATCCCTTCATTTGCTGGATGGTATAATAATAAGGACTAGCAATTTCAGTGTGGACGTAGCCCATGCTGGGTGAACCACGATAAATTGGTGTCTCTCTTGTAATATGTTTGTGTGATTGTATTTGCATCTTGTTTATTGTTATTGCTCTGTGATCCTTTTTTTCTAACAATTGGTATCAGAGCCAAAGGTCTATTTGGTAGATAAACCTGCAGGAAACTAGGGTTTCTAGTTTGAGTGGGAGAAATGGCAGAAGAAGGAAATTTTAAGGTCGAGAAATTTAATGGCCAAAACTAATAGTTATGGAAGATGCAAATGGAGGACAATCTGTACCGGAAGGATCTATTCCTACCATTGGGAGGAATAGCAAATCAACCAACGACTATGAAGGATGAAGAATGGGAGGTTCTTGACAGAAAGGCACTGGGAACAATACGGTTGTCCCTGGATTCGTCGGTGGCTTTCAATATCTCAAAAGAAAAGACAACGGAGGGTTTGATGAGCGCATTGGGTAAACTGTAAGAAAAACCCTCGGCCTCCAACAAGGTATTTCTAATGAAGCGTTTATTTAATATGAAGATGTCTGAAGGTGGATCTCTTCCTGATCATTTAAATGAATTTAATACGGTTACAAATCAACTAAGTTCTGTAAGTGTGAACTTTGATGATGAGGTTAGGGATCTTTTAATCTTGTGTTCATTGCCAGAAAGCTGGAATGGCTTGGTCATGGCTGTAAGTAACTCCGTCTCTAGTTCAAACACCTTAATATTTGATGATGTTGTTAATGTTATTCTTAGCAAGGAAATGCGAAGAAAAATCATAGGTGAGACATCAGGTAATGCGTTGACCATGGAGAGCAGGGGAAGACAAAAGGAGAGAGGAAAGAGCCAAGAAAATCGTAGCAAGTCTAAAATGGGCAGATCCAAATCCGGACTGGGAAAAATAGAGTGCTGGAACTGTGGAAAGAAATGGCATCTGAAGAAAGACTACAGATCTCTAAAGAAGAAAGGAGATGGACAGCAGGAGACTACTCAGGAAGCAAATGTAGCAGGTGATGTGTTACAAGATGCTTTGATTCTTGCTTTAGATAATACTAGTGATTATTGGGTAGTAGATTCAGGGGATTCATGTCATGCTACACCCCATAGGAAATATTTTCATGATTATGTTTCAATTGATTTTTGGACATGTCTTATTGGGTGATGATGAGCCATGTAAAATTGTTGGAATGGGTAGGGTATGGATAAAATTTAAAAATGGAACTGAATGGCTGCTGAAAGATGTTAGGCATATTCCTACTATGAAAAGAAATCTGATCTCAACAGGGCAGTTGGGAGATGGCAACTGTCTATCTACATTTGGAGAAACGTGGTGGAAGATCACTAAAGGATCAATGGTGATAGCAAAATGAGGCAGGGTAGGTACATTGTATTTATGTCCTCATAATACTGACCATTCTATCTCTTTAGCTTCCACATGAACATATACAACATTGTGTCATCCTAGGCTTGGCCACATGAGTGAGAAGGGGATGCAAATTCTCCACTCAAGGAAGTTGCTGCCAGATTTGAAGCAGGTAAGTTTGGAATTCTTTGAGAACTGTGTTTATGGAAAATAGAAGAGAGTCATATTTCTCAGGGTTGGGAAACAGAAGAAGAATGAAAAGTTAGAGCTTGTGCATACAGATGTATGGGGACCGGCTCAGGTACAATTTTTTGTTGGATCTCATTATTATGTTACATTTATTGATGATGCAACTAGAAAAACTTGGGTTTATTGCATTAGACATAAATCTAATGTGTTTGCTACTTTTAAGAAGTGGAAAGCTTTGGTTGAGAATGAGACTGGAAAAAGGTTGAACTGTCTCAGATATGATAATGGAAGTGAGTACTGTGGCAAGGAGTTTGATAGTTACTGTTCATACCATGGGATTCGTAGAGATAAGACAGTCCCAGGAACACCACAAGAAAATGGTGTGTGAGGAAGGATGAATAGAACGATCATGGAGCGTGAAAGGTGTATGAGATTGCATGCAGGGTTGCCCTTACATTTTTGGGCAGATGCTGTAAATACTGTTGTTTATTTAATAAACAGAGGGCCTTCAAGTGCTTTGGATGGTGGTATTCTGTAGGAGGCACAGACAAGTAAAAAGGTAAACTACTCATTTTTGAGAACGTTTGGTTGTGAAGCATTTGTCCATATTGATAAAGAAAATAGAACAAAGCTTGAAGCTATATCCAAGAAATGTACCTTTATTGGATATGGGGTTGATGATTTTGGCTATCGCTTATGGGATTATGAAAATAACAAAATCATTAGGAGTAGAGATGTGATATTCAATGAAAAGGTCATGTATAAAGATCAGTTGTAGGGAAATAAACAGGAAACGAAAAACACAGAGTACATAGTACTTGATGAAATTAAAGAAGATGAAGTTCCAAAGGTTCCAGAAAATCAAGAACATCAGCAAGTACCTGAAACTCCTGCAAGTGTAAGAAGATCTACCAGGTTAAGTAGACTCCCTGAATGATACTCTCCTTCAATATATTATTTATTGATGATTGATTCTGGTGAACCAGAATGTTATGAAGAAGCAATGCAGGTGGAAACTAGAAATAAGTGGGAGCAAGGCATGAATGAGGAGATGGACTCATTGGTACGAAATCAGACTTGGGATTTGGTTCAGTTTCCTACTGGTAAAAGAGTATTGCAGAACAAATGGGTTTACAAGTTGAAGGAAGAAGAAGGAGGCAAGAAGCGGTACAAGGCCAAACTTGTTGTAAAGGGGTTTGCACAGCAGAAAGGTATAGATTTTGATGAAATATTTTCTCCTGTTGTTAAGATGAATTCAACTAGGACTATTTTAAGTCTAGTGGTGGTAGAATATTTGCATATTGAACAGTTAGATGTAAAAAAACTTTTCTCCATGAGGATTTGGAGGAAGAGATATATATGCAACAGCCACAAGGGTACGAGGTCAAAGGGAAGGAGGATTTGGTATGCAGGTTGAAGAAGAACTTATATGGCTTGAAGCAAGCTCCAAGGTAGTGGCATTTAAAATTTGACAGATTTATGACAGAACAATGTTATAGTAGATGTCATTCTGACCACTGTGTTTATTTCAAGAGGTCAGACAATGAAATATATATTATCTTGTTATTGTATGTGGATGACATGCTTGTTGCAGGGTCTAACATGCAGGATATAAATGTACTCAAAAGGAAGCTAGCTAATTCATTTGCGAAGAAGGATTTGGGTGTTGCAAAGCAAATCCTTGGTATGAGAATAACAAGAGACAGGAAAAATCACAAATTGACATTGTCTCAGAGTGAGTACATACAAAAGGTGTTGTAGAGGTTCAGAATGCAGAATGCAAAACCAGTTAGTACACCTTTGGCCAACCATTTCAAACTAAGTAAGGAAATGTGTCCCAAGACACAGGAAGAGATATATTACATGTCCAAGATTCCCTATTCATTATCAGTTGGCAGCTTGATGTATGCCATGGTGTGCACAAGACTATATATTGCACATGCAGTGGGAGTTGTGAGCAGATATATGGACAATCCAGGTAAAGAAAATGGGAAGGTACAGGTATTTGAGAGGTACTACCACTTAGGCATTACGTTTTGGAGGTTCAGACACTGTTCTACATGGATATGTTGATGCAGATATGGAAGGTGATAAGGATAGCATGAGGAGAACCACAAGGTATGTGTTTACTGTAGGTGGAACAACAGTAATTTGGATTTCAAAACTGCAAAAGGTTGTTGCACTTTCAACAACCGAAGCATAGTATGTTGCTATTACAGAGGTTAGTAAAGAGATGATTTGGTTGCAGAGGTTTATGGAGGAATTGGGTAAGAAGTAGAAGGATAGCAGGTTGTATAGTGACATCCAGAGTGCCATTCATCTTTTAAAGAACTCAGCATTCCATTCCAGGACTAAACATATACAGCTCAAGTACCATTTCATACACTATGTTCTGGAAGATGAATTGTTGAAGCTGGAAAAGATACATACTAGCCAAAATCCTGCAGACATGTTCAAAAAGGTAGTGACCAGAGAAAAACTAAGGTCCTGCTCGGTTTCAGTTGGCCTTCTAGCGTGAAGGTGAAGATGAGAAATTTTCCAAGTCCAAGGTCCAGCAAGTGCAGCAGCGATGGATTTGCTGTGATCATACTCCAAGTGAGAGATTGTTGGTTGTGGAGCCCGATATCCTAGATTCAGAGATATTATTATTCAGCCATGTTTGTACCCCAAATTTATATGATATGGAAAAGGACTGTACACTCACCCCAACGGGGGGGTGAAGCCTGCCCCCACTGGGGTCCGGGGGTTGTTTTACGGGCCCATGGTTTTGGGTAACCCGTGGTATTTTCCCATTGTATTTCCCCTTTATAACAAAGACATTGTAATACAACTAGGGTTGATGTATTAGGTATTATGCATTGTAAAGGTCTCTGAGATTGAAACGAGATACTGTGAGACAGTGAAGAGGAAGTGTAGCGGATGCACTGCAGGTTGTATCCCTTCATTTGTTGGATGGTATAATAATAAGGATTGGCAATTTTAGTGTGGATGTAGCCCATGTTGGGTGAACCATGATATATTGGTGTCTCTCTTGTAATATGTTTGTGTGATTGTATTTGCATTTTGTTTATTGTTATTGCTCTGTGATCCTGTTTTTCTAACAAGGAGAGATACTCCATTAGCTTGGAGGGTCGATTCATTAAATATATTGAGGGAGCCCATAATTACAGAAGAAAGATATTTTCATAAGAAACACTTTATTGGTTGGTGACACACTCAATAACTAATGCAATACCAATGTTTCCCCTACCTCTTTTGATACTAAAAGTTTGAGAAGAGGGATGGATTTTTAATCACTTGTGGAATTGTAATGATGGAATTTCAATGCCCAAGGATGATTGCTTGGTTGGATATGTAGGATGGATTTTATTCCAACCTTTTGAGATGGTTGGGTATGCAAGTCAATGTACCTTACTGGATTCTAGGTACCATATAGATGAATCCTAGGGGCCATAGAGACTAGTGTAGGTTGAAGAGGCCATAGAGCATGATGTCAAAATTCAAGGAGATGGATGCAGTTGTACTTGCAATGCCTCAAATTTATGATGTAGAATTTTGATGCATAATGCAATCCCACCATGATGGGTGGCTCATATACGAGTTGCAATAGAGGGCCCATTCCATGGAAATCATAACCATCTAGAGTATCGATTGATGATGTAGAGGAGAATCAAATGGAATGATTTGGATGAGGGTGCATGATAGAGGAGAAAAAACCCTATGATTGACTTGATTTGATGCATAATTGTAAGTGCTTGTTGCACATGATGCATTCAATAAGTTCAATCAAGAGCATTTACTAATATTTAGGACCTATATTTGTGTAGTAGTGTAAGTGTGATATTTACCTATGATGGACACATGAGTAACTCCCTCACCTACACAATAGCACTAGTATATTTAGGTGCATATTTGTGATGGTTGTGCATATCAAATAGTGCCTTTCATAAGAAACACACACACAGACACACACATTTTTGTTGAGAATGTAGATGGAAGGAGCCAGTGTTCTTTCTCTTTCTTCTAATTTTCTAATTGGAAGAAAATTAGGTCTTCGAGAGGTTTCTAGAGAGGAATCTTGTTGGATTAGTTTTCCCTCCTATTTACTTGGATCTTGCTTGAGTCCCACAACTGTGGGGATCCTCTCTCATCCTTTTTCCCTAATCTTCTCAACTCCCCCTTATTCTCATTGTCCTATAAATGAATCTCTTGGCCATGGGTGAGAGGGGGGGAGAAATGAATAGCAAGTAGATGCTATAGAAATTGTGCCAGAGTGCTAGACTCTTGATGTCCATTCTTCGAAGATAGGGGTGACAAGTTGGAGCAAGAGGAATAAATTGGAAGGGATCTATGACACCAAGGCGATGATTGTAATTATATCTTCTTTGGTAATACAATGATGCATTTCTTTTCCCATATTTGATTGTTCATATCATTTATAATGAGCTTCCTTGGTCACTTAGATTAGTCAAGTTGTTTTTAGTACAATCCACTTGGTCTTTGTTTGTGGTGAATCTCTTGTAGGTTCTTCGTCCAATATGTTGGATTGCAACAGTTCAAGGACAATGAGGACAAAATCCATTCAAGAGGTGAGTCTTATCTCCTTTGTATCTCATAAATGCTTGATTAATTTAGGAAGAGGTGTGTATGCATTGTATTGTTTTGTTTTAGATTCGACTCATTCGAACTAGGGAGGTCCACTTGTGTCCGCACTCATAGAATTATCCACTAACAAAATTGGCAACTCTGATGGGGAAGATGAAACAGTTTGGTTACAGGTCCATAACACATCACTTGAAAGAGTGTGGAAACTGCAAATTTCATGGAAACATAGTGACCATCGATTAAATTTCCTTTGATACACCGGATCATTGCATGGCTCCCAGTCATCAGAATTACCTGAATGTTCCTCATGTTTTAGTGGTTTCTTCCCCTTAGGGATGGGGGCATATCTCTAGCCTTTGGAAATCATGCTAGATTTATCCCTCTAGCTTATTATGCTGGAGGACATACTACCAACCTCTGGATGTCATGTTGGGTAGGAACTAGTTCCAAGCATAGTTTACCTTTGATTTCAAGCTTGTGTAAAAATGAAACCAGTCCCAAGCATACTTTCTTTTTGGTTTCGAGCTTGTGTAAAAATGAAACCGATCACGATCACGAGCATAGTTCCCTTTCTATTTCAAGCTCGTTAAAAAATGAAACAGGTTTCTACGAGCATAGTTCTATTCCTCTGTCAAGCTCATTAAAAAATGAAACAGATGACTACGAGCAGATTTCTATTCCTATGTCAAGCTTGTTAAAAAATAAAATGAATGACTATGAGCATAGTTCCCTTTCTGTGTCAAGCTCATTAAAAAATGAAATAGGTCATAACGAGCATAGTTCCTTTTCTGTGTCAAGCTCATTAAAAAATGAAACATATTCCTCTCCCATTGAGTCGAGTCTCCCACCAGATTTAGGACTTGAACCTTCATTTCATCTACATATGTCACTTAATCCTCATTCTTCCTACCCCTCCAGTGGACCTTGTCCTATTAGTAGCCAGTAATTTAATTGGGTGAAGAAGAAGAGTAGTAAGATGAAACAAAGCTTGGGGGGCATGTCTCCATCCTATGGACATCATACTGGAGTTAAGATGTTAGCTTTTGAGATAATGCTGGGAGTGGATTTTCAACCTATGGAATCATGTTGGGGAAATTTAAACATACTAATAACTATCACTTAAAATACCAACCTCTAGACATCATGTTGGGAAGTGGCTCATCAAGTGGGCCTTATTGCAAGCATAGTTTATTTTCAACTTCAATCTCGTTTAAAAATGAAACCATCATCTAGAGCATAGTTCGTTTGCTGTCGCAAGCTCATTAAAAAATGAAGTAGATACCATGAGCATTCTTCCAACCTATATTCGAGTTAGTTAAAAAAAATAAGATGGTGTTGAGCTTACTTTTCACTTTTGCGTGCTCTAGTAAAAAACATGAAAAGTGGTTTGAGCTTACTTTTTCCTTTTTTGCGCTCTGTATTCAAACATGAAAAATATTCTGAGCGCTTTTGATACCATGGCCATGCTTGTTAAAAACTAAGTAAAAAGGTGTCGAGTACACTCTTATTTATTTTTTGGGCTCATAAAACCTTTACGAAAAAGGAACCCCCCCAGAGTTGTCTTTAATCTCTTTTAATACTCTCGAAATAAGAAAAGATTGCTAAGAGAGCTTGTCTCTTTCACGCTTGTAAAAGTGTTTGAAAGGTCGACTATCTGGTGATAGTTTACCCCTTGAATAGGGGAGTTCTTCTAGGCATTATTTTACACTTTTTTTGGGCTTAAGGGACTAACTTTACTAAAAATTCACTTCAAAGTATTCTTTTGACTATTTCAAACTCTCTAAATATGAAACGCCGCCGAGTTTACCTTCTTTGGACTCGTAAAATTGTACATGGAAGGACCCTTTTGGGACTGAACCCCTCCTTTCTCAGGTTCGTAAAACATGTGAGATTGGACTTGTCCGAAGGATGAGCTACATCGATCATCTGTTATCCTCCTCAAGCTCGTTAATAAACAAAGAGGTATTCGTCAATTATGATGGGGAATAAGGGAAGGGAAATGCGTCTGAATCTTTATTTATGGAAGCTTATCGTCACCCTTGAACATGGCACCTGTTTGTATTTCATCCAAATAGTTGGGTAATCAACTTGTCTTCGAGTCGTGTCGAGTCTATGAGTCTATTTAATCCTTTGGGTCATCCGAATAATGTTTCATTCATGAAGCATTATGTCTTGATATCCGTCTCACTGAGTCAATGCTGCCAGGTCATTTTTCATGCCGTAAAATGTTCAAGGGAAGTCCTCCATTTGAGACAAACTTTGTAGTTGTCAAGCCCTCTGTCATGTCAGTCATCCCTGAACTAGTTTATCAGTAGCGCTTATCCGTACACCTTGTGTCAGTCTATACTTGTTTGATCTACCATCTGAAATCATCTTCCTATATTGGTTTCGTGTCGATGATGTGGGACACATCATGGCCCTCCTTCGACGAATCTATCCCTGTAGACACCAACAAATTATCCTAGGATTAAATTTAGATACCATTTATTACGTTGAAGACTACATGCCTCAAAGGCAGGTTTTCTCTCCTTCGACATTAGGTTTACATCATTGACCTCCGATTGAATGATTCCGCGGATATTCGACTCCAGCTCATTCATTCGCATTCGTAGGAATGTACTGAGATACCTTGGGAATCATTGTCATTACTGGTGATTTCCCTCACACTTGTTAATGGTTCACATCATTGAATGGTAATCAATTGGTTCCTGCCATGTTCGAATTCATCTCTTTTATTCACATGGTTAGGATCGTATCAATTTGGGGATCTGTTTGAAGACCCAGGGATAACTTTGTTGCGTATGTTACCCAATTTGCGATGGAGGTTGTTCGAGTAACTTTCTACATGGACATCATGTAGGTACTTTGTCACATAGATCCATACTATATTGGTTGGTGGCTATGTTATACTTGTTTCATAGATACACTCTTGTATTGGTTGTGTATGTGTTACTTTTCATCATGGATCCATGTTGGCATTCTAGTAGCCATGATTTTGTTCATTCATTTCGATATGGATCCACGCTTGTGTTTTCAATGGCCATATTCACTTCCATTCTTTGCATGGATATGTAATGTATTGGTCGGAAACCATGCTTTGAGTCATTGAGATGTCTAGCTCATAGATGTTAGAGCTTGTATTGCAAAGACCTTGGTTGTTGTTGACAGTTCTCCAACTGATGGTTCCTCGTTTGTTCCTAGTCATATCAAAGTACATCACCTATTGCTTCTCTCTAGATTTGTACTTTGGGGGGAAATCTGTTACACAAAATTTTTGTCAGTATTATGAATCTTGTAACCTAGCATTGTCACAATCCCTGAAGATATTATCATAGAAGATGAACCTTGTTTTCTTTAGCTTTCAAATCACCTTATTTTTCAACCTCGATGCACTTTTCACTCCTAGCAACCTGCGCTGAAAAACCTCTCGACTTAGTGTGTCTCATTGCAACATGCATCGCTGGTGCACCTTGCATTTACAACAAATTGTGTCAACCATGATAGGCACATGTTGCTCCATAACAAATCACGTCGACCTCTGTACAGGCAGAAAATTAGGTCTTCGAGAGGTTTCTAGAAAGGAATCTTGTTGGATTATTTTTCCCTCGTATTTACTTGGATCTTGCTCGAGTTCCACAACTGTGGGGATCCTCTCTCATCCTTTTTCCCTAATATTCTCAAATCCCCCTTATCCTCATTGTCCTATAAATGAATCTCTTGGCCATGGGTGAGAGCGGGGGGGGGGGGGGAGATAAATGAATAGCAAGTAGATGTTGGAGAAATTGTGCTAGAGTGCTAGACTCATGATGTCCATTCTTCCAAGATAGGGGTGACAAGTTGGATCAAGAAGAATCCATTGGAAGGGATCTATGACACCAAGGCAATGGTTGTAATTCTTTCTTCTTTGATAATACAATGATGCATTTCCTTTCACATATCTGATTGTTTGTATCATTTATAGTGAGTTTCCTTGGTATCTTACTTAGATTAGTCAGGTTGTTTTTAGTACAATCCACTTGGTCTTTGTTTGTGGTGAATCTCTTGCAGGTTCTTCGTCCAAGAAGTTGGATTGCAACAGTTCAAGGATAACAAGGACAAAATTGTTTAAGAGGTGAGTCTTATCTCCATTGTATCTCATCAATGATTGATTAATTTAGGAAAAGGTGTGTATTCATTGTCTTGTTTTGTTCTAGATTCTACTCATTCGAACTAGGGAGGTCCACTTGTGTCCGAACTCATAGACTTATCCACTAACACTTACTACTCTATATATAGTGTCTTAATAGCCAAAGCCCTAACTATTTGTGATCCCTCTATTAATGAGGGTCAACCACATATGGGCATTTATTCAATAAATAGGGCCCCTTTACATTAAGTATTTACCCACTAATTATCTAATGCCCGACTTATGGCCTTGTACATTAATAAAGTAGGGGGGTTAGGGTAGGACCCTAACATACCCTCCCCCTTGAAAATAAACATCGTCCTCGAGGATAGAGATGGGGAAATTGTTTCAAAATTGCTTACAGTTCCCAAGTAGAATATTATAGTGAGGTATCCTTCTACTGAATCAAAACTTCATAGATAGTGCATTGCATAGATGATGCTCCCTATTGTCGAAAACTACTTTTGGTTGGAGCCAAATGGAGCCTTCTTCAGCTAGTTTAGGTAATGTAGTTTTAAATCAACTATTCTGACCCATGACCTTCTTCAAACAAGACACGTGAAATACTAGGTGAACCTTGGAGTGTGCTAGGAGCATTGCTTTGTAGGCCATCTAGACAATGCATTGAAAAATTTGATATGGGCCATAAAAAATTGGCATGGTATCTAATGGACTTTGAGAGAGGTTTTCTTATAAGGTTGGAGGTGAAGGAATATCGTGTTGCTTCTACAAATGAACATTATGAGATATGTTGGTCCACATATTACTTCATGTGATTTTGATCCATTACCAAATTTTCCTTAAGTGTGCAAAGAATGATATCACGACTATGAAGCCGACTATCTACTACGTGTACTTTGGAGGTACTTGGTAGATAAGAAACAACTAAGGGCAGTTGTTGGACATATAAAACTTCATATCGTGTCATTTTCATAGCCTCATGATAAATGGTATTATACCACTATTCTACCAAAGGTAACCATTATGCCCCTTGGTGTTTCTTTTTGAATGCAAAACACCACAAATAGGTTTGAAGACACTTGTTGACTGCTTATGTGTGGCCATCTATTTTGGGATAATAAGATGTGCTCATTTTCAACTGGGTTCCATGTATTTTAAATAGTTCTTGCCAAAATTTGTTGGTGAATGTGGGATCACAATCTAACATAATGGAGGCAGGTAGGCCATGGAGTTTAAAAATATGGTCGAGAAAAATTTGGGAAACCATTATAGAGGTAAAGGGGTGTTGGAGAGAACACAATTGAGCATATTTGGAAAGTTAATATACTACCACCATGATGACTAATTTGTTTCCTACTAAGATATTCATGTTGTATACATAGGTAAAAATTTAGACAACCGAAGAATCTCTATGTTGAGTATTTTCTTCTCAAAGTTTTGAGCATGTAGTTGGGATCATCATCATGAGACAAGATTCCTATTCTACCTACTTTTAGAAGACTAACAATAAAATATATGGAAATGTCTATCCAAATAGTGGCTAGTATTGCAATCTCTACAATACCCCAGTAGTATTCATTGTCTCACCTTTGTTCCTTTGGAAAGTGTCACATTCTGCTACAAAAGTAATAATGTCATTTTTAATGGCTTCCTAGAAGAAGGAGTACCTCATAAGTTTTTGAAAGCATGAATGAACTGCTATAACAGATAAATGTAATTTGGTCAATATCTTCCATTTTAAAGCAGAGTTAGGTACCAGAAAAAAGCGACCTTTATTCCGAAATGTATCTTGTTGTAAACTACCTTGGGTAGGTCTTGGATTCTCATCAAGTTGCTTGATGCACTAAGATGCAATAACATTGGATAGAAATCCTTGTCATGCTTCCTCTAACCATTCAGATACAGGAGAGGGTAAGGGAAATATTACCATTATCATATTTAGTTAATTTGCCTTATTTAATCTAAATATCCTAACTAAAAGTTAGGTCCAACTACTTCAACAACTTTTCCCAAAGATAAAAGGAAGACACAGGAAGGATGAAGGTAGGATATAATAGAGATAACTCTAATAAATGTTTTCTCTTGTGTTAAACGTGAGATATAATCATTCTTTCATTCATTTTTGAGTTACTTTAGAGATGAAATCTTCTTGTTGATAGCAGGATGATGCTGAAGATGGAAAAATAAGGATCAAATAACATCATCTGTGCATATGCTTATAAGGTTAATCACTTGTTTTGATAGTTTTTTCAATTATATTAGATTCTAAATTGATTTTCAATACTAATAGAGATTGTTTTTGCAAAATCAAAGCTGTGATACATTTAATGCATGACTAATTCAACAAGTCTATCTTGATTTTTCTCTTTGTAAACACCAAAAATATCTGTGTGATGTATCATCCCACCTACCTCATATTTATAAGCATTATTTTGATACTTACCCTCGTAGGGGTTTGAAAGGAAAGATTCTAGTTATAACTTGGAATGAAATTAATACAATCTTCTGCAGATTTTGTCTTACTTTGGGTTTGAATTTGAATCTGATATTAAATATTTTCTTTATTTTCATATTGTTATTTATCATTTGTATAAATTCCGCTCATAAAAAATCCATATTTCCTTTTGTTTTCTTAAAATTTATTTTTATCTTTAACAAAGCATTAGACACAAACACTTATTGTTTGTGGGTTGATTGAAATTTTCAGTTAGGCTATAAATCCAGGGTAACAATCCCACATATCTTGCCTTTGTTGATGTATATGTAACTTCGGAATGTATTTCACATATATGTATATTGTATTCCTATAGAGATGTTATTATTCCTCTATACGGAAGTGGTTGTATTCCTATAGAGATGTTATTATTCCTCTATACAGAAGTGTCGTCATTTATATTGTAAGTGTCGTAACTTATACTTGATGGGTTATTAGACCACCTTGTTGGGGTCGGCCTTGTATAAGTCATGTGGGTCGAAGGGTTATTAGACCACCCTATTGGGGGTTGGCCATGTGGGTCAAAGGGTTATTAGACCACCCTATTGGGTGTCGGCCCAATCAGCATTATGTTAAGTGGTTAAGTTGAGGCCGACCTAGTTGAGTAAAGGTCAAGTCAAGTTAGTGTATAAATAGAGAGTGTGTCTCTCTCATTTTACACATTCTATTCTCTCACTCACACTTTGGAGAGTGGCACACTTGTGGAGGAGGAGGCTCTGCTGCTAGGAGAAGACTATCTCTTGTATTCTGGTTGTATCATTGCTCTATCTATCTCTGAGGAAGTTATTGGGGTTTTTCACCTTTATGGTTTTCCCCAAGTAAACTCTGTGTCTCTTGTGTGCTTGCATTATTGTGTCCATGATTGATATGCTGTAGATTTGTTGTACATGTTGTTCTCTCAGTTAAGATCCTAGATCAGATTGAAGTAAATTTTGAAAATTTAATATGGTATCAGAGCTAGCTTGAAAGAAGGCATGATATGGCATGTATGACACTTGTTGCACTCACGATGCTAGGGCTTGATATAGCAAACACCAGTCATTGTAGCACTTTCGCTATAAATCCGTTTTGACGAAGGTTCGGGTATGAACCTTTTACAGGTCCAAGATCAGATCCCCATGTACCTTGTATCCAAAGGAAAACCTCTAATTCGTTTTAATTTGTGATTTATGATCTGTACAATATAGGGTTTCTGCCTCTTCTAGATCTGAGTAAAAAACAGGTGACCTTGGAAAAAAGGTCATAACTTGGGATAGAAAGCTCCAAATGAAATTTCATAAAAAATGACAGGTAGTACATAGACTGTACTATCTCAAGAAAATTTTTCAGAGGCCGAAGTTGAACCAGTGACACGTGGCACGCCGTGCAAGTTCGCTCTCCTGTTTTATCCCATAAACAGGTCACGTTACGACACTTGGCAGAACTCTCTCTCAGAGAATCCAATTGAGGTCAGAACTATCAGGATGGAAAGATGACAGGTTGGGATATCTCAGAAAATTGTTTCAGACCCTGTGGATCGAAAATTTCAGAGTTACACCAGAAACAATCAGGTACATATTTATGTCAAAACATAATTATTTTTGGGCACCTTCATTCATGCCTTCCGGAATTTAGGGTTTCAGATAAAGTTGGAATTTTTGTCCACGGCTGAATGCTACTCATAAAAATAGAAATTTAGAGACCAAGATCATAATTTTTGGTTGGGCAGAAGGCTGGGCTTGATCAGACCCTAGTTCGGGACTTTGATAAGAAAAGTGGAAAATTAGGGCTTCTGCAAAAATGGGAATTTTTTGAAATCTGTGACCACGGCTAGAAATTCCTCATAAAAATAGAAGCTTAGAGCTTTGGATCAAACCTTTTGATTGGGAAGAAGAGTGGGCTTCATCAAACCCCAGTTCGGGGTCACGTCCAGTGAATCCAGAATTTTCAAAGGAAAAATTGAGGAGTGAAACTTTGTAGTTTTCAAATTCTGAACATACCAGCTTGATCAGCTCATCAAGGCGCATATTTAAATCCTTTCGGAAGTTTGAAATTCAAAGTTTGAATTTTTGGGGTTTCTCTGACAAACCCTAATCCATCTCCAGATCCAGTTCTTGCAAATCAAGTGGATTGGGTTAATCCTAGAAGAAGATGGATTGGTCACCTGCATAAGTGAAGAAGTTCCTGTTTCAGAGGGAGATGAGGCTAAGGCCTTATATAAGAAGATTACAAGCAATATCAACAAGTATGACTTATCCAGGTATGTTTCGAGATTTGTTCATGATTAAGTTTATGGTATATTTGTCTTCATATTATTACGGTTAGTACAATCTTGATTAAATCTAGACTTGTCATATCACCTTAATAAAATTATGAATGCACGATAGAAGATATTCATTGATTAGGGTGTTGACACTTATGATTGTACTAATGCATTATGGTGTTGTATGAGGTTTATGTTGTCTGCTAACACAAAAGGTACTCCAAGAAAGTCAAATCATGTTCTACTTCAAGAACATATGCTCATGGTGACATGAAGACAAAGATTCATCCATTGTCATGGATCACATAGAAGATCTACTTTCGAGGTATGTATAACTTGGTTCTAAAATGGTTAACTTATGAGACATGCAGGTTACTAGCACAAGTCATTGAAGAGAACCAGAAGACATTATGCGGGTATGTTAGACATAACTAGCTAGCATGCTAATCCAGGTATGTTTTTCCTATATCAAGCTAGAATCCTACCTTGTGTTAGGATCTTATACTATTGTGTTGTTGATAATGATTATTCATGAAGTCATAGGTTTGAATAGTCATGGTTGTATGCATATTATGTTTCTTACCATAATTGATGATATGACTAACCAGAAGAATCATGAAGGTATAGGTTTGAGTAATCACAGGTTTATGCATTGATGATTTAACTAATCAGAAGAATCCTATGATCAAATAGGAATATGCATGAGTAAAAGAAGACTTCCCTGAAACCTTGAATACTAATGTTTATTATCTGTGAATGATCATGACTATACATGTTTAAGATTATTGTGTTTTGATAGTATTAAGATTATACTAATGAATGTGTGATTATGTAAGAGACCTCAAGGATAACACAATGATGATACTAATAAGCATGCATAGTGGTTAAGGATGGATATAAGTTCAAGGACAGGTAATCCAGGAAGTAAAGATCAAGAGGGAGCACACTCCAGTTGTTCCTGCAAGAAAGCAAAGGAGCACACTTCAGTAGTTTCTGCAAGGATGCAGATATTTAGAGGGAGTTGACCACTTCTCACAATCCACATCAGAATGGAGTTGCAAAGATTCAGAGGGAGTCCACCCAGCAACCAAACAAAGATAAGTATTTGAATTGTCATTTCTTACATAATGTTATTCAATGATGTATATGCTTATGTTCCTAGAATTAGGTTGTGTATTATGCATATTAGAATAGTTGCATTGATGAACAGTATACTACTAATATACATGGGTAAGTGGCCTATGGCACTGTACAACATTCCATTGCTACTTATCTAGAATGAAACCTCTTTGCTGACATGTTAGGAGTTGTGCACACTCTTAACAATGTTCTGGTAGAGATTGGAAGGCATTTAGAAAGTTACGGAATATGGATAAATGTTGTATTGAAGCATTGGCTAAGATAATTGCATGACTGTATGACATATTTCTTTATGTGTAAGAATTTGTTCTGAAAACTATGAGATGTTTTCTAATCATGCAATTTAACTTGTTGTGTAGGAAAGATTGTATACCATCACCTACAAAAGGACTACAACATTTGTTCAGCAACAAAGTTATCTATTGAAAATATTGAAGTTCCCAGGATCTGGGAAGAATGCCATGATCGAGGAGTACCAGTCGATCATAAAGATGTTTGGGATGCAATCCCAAGACCTGAAGGGGAGTCTGTAGTGACTTCCGAGAGGATCTACAAGATCAAGCATGCTGCAGGTGGTAGCATAGAGACTTTTGCTCCTGTAGCCAGATACACTTCCATTAGATCCGTACTTGCTCTAGCTACAGTGATGAAGTGGAAGATACACCAGATGGATTTCAAGACAGCCTTCTTGAATGGTGTAGTTGAAGAAGAAGTGTATGTGGAGAAGCTACTTGGTCCTGAGACACATGACAGGGAGTCATATATGTGCATAACTTGGTATGGTAGACATCTTTCTATCCAGTTTGGGCTTTACCAAGAGTAAAGTGGATTCCAACCTTTACTACAAGGTTGAGGAAGGCAATCCAGTGATACTACTTTTGTATGTGGATGACCTGTTTGTTACAGGTGAGGATAGATTGATTGCCGACACGCAGTGGAAGCTTGCTGCCGAGTTAGAGATGAAGAACTTGGGTATGATGCACTACTTTCTTGGTATGGAGGTGTGGCAGAGTGTAGGTGGAATCTTCCTTGGACAAGGGAAGTATGCAGTAGAGATCCTGAAGAGGTTCGGGATGATGGACTGCAAGGCTATGGCATCGAACCTGAAGCTTTTGTGTGATGCTTCATATGAACTGGTTGATGTCACTATGTATCGTCAGATGATTGGGTCCTTGATGTACCTGACGAACACGAGACCAGATATTTGCTTTGCGGTGAACACATTGAGCCAGTTCCTGACGGATCTGAGAGATGTTCACCTGGTTGCTGTAAAGCATATTCTGAGGTACCTAAAGGGTACAGTTGATTATGGGCTCAAGTATGATGCGAATCAAAAGTTTAACCTGCAGGGTTATGTTGATTCAGATTGGGTAGGCAGTGCTGCAGATAGGGATCAGGTGTGATCTCTTGGTTTAGTAGGAAGCAGTCCTACGTAGCACTGAGTATAGCCGAAGCAGAGTATGTTGCAACGGATGAGCAGGTTGCAGATGTATTGACCAAGCCATTGGCCAGAGTGTAGTTTGAGTACTTCAGAGAGAGGCTTGGTGCACTTCAGATCGAGGTTCCTTCTAAAGGGAAGTGATGAGTCCGGAAGATGCAGATACACATGAGCTTTTCTGACATGGTTGATGTGTTCTCCCATGGTCGTGATGTAATTGCTGAGCCATTCTCACATGGTGGTAGATGTGGTCTCCCATGGTATAGATTTAAGGGCTGAAGCAATTTTTCACATGGTGGTAGATGTGTTCTCCCATGGTGAAAAAGTAAGGGCTGGAGCCTTCCCCGAATGGTGGTAGATGTGTTCTCCCATGTCGGTGGTGTAAGTGCTGGATGATGTGCATCTGGGCTGTGCTTCGTGGACGATGAGATGTTTGAAGAGGCCGATACTATGATGATCAGGAGGATCATGGATGATGAGCATTAGGACGATGCTCCAGTTACTGCTCTGTATATGCATCAGGATGATGCTGGATATTATCAGTTGGATCATTTATATGTTTATGTATGTATGCATCATGTTGGATGCTGGATATGATTAGTTGGATCATTTGTATGTATATGCATCATGTTGGATGCTTGGACCATGTATCTGTATATCTATCAGGTAGATACTGAGATCATGTATGTTGATATGTATTAGGTGGATACATTGTGTGGATCATGTATCTGTGTATGTATCAGGTGGATACATTGTATGATTAGGTAGATCATGTATGATGATATGTATCAGGTAGATACTTGGTATGCATCAGGTGGATGCATTGTATGATTAGGATGATCGTGGATGACGAGCTTCTCTAGATGACATGCATCAGGACGATGCAGTGATGATGATCAGGATGATCATGTGTACATTAGGATGATGTATGGTGAGTATCAGGATGATACTTTGTGGCTGTGGATCAGGTTGTGCAGATGAGCATGTCTGGGAGATCCTATAGGTCGGAGTTGTGTACCCGTAACATCCTGGGATGCTCTTTCGAGACATTGCACTGGGAGGACATGTAATTTGTGCCCTGGGAGATCTTCAGGTCGGAGTTGTGTACCCGTAACATCCTGAGATGCTCTTGCGAGGTTTTGTCCTATGGCATGTAATTTTCTCCTGGGGGATCTGGACAGGATGAAAAAGGCCTCAGATGCTTCAGCCAGGTTTTGCCATGACCACATGTAATTTTCTCCTGGGAGATCTGGACAGGATGAAAAAGGCCTCAGATGCTTCAGCCAGGTTTTGTGGTGGACCACATGTAATGTGATCTTGGGAGATCCGACAGGTAGAGCTGTGTGCTCGTAACAGCCTGGGATGCTTCAGCCAGGTTTTGTGGTGAGATCACATGTAATGTGCTCCTGGGAGATCCGACAGGTAGATCTATGTACTCGTAACAGCCTGGGATGCTTCAGCCAGGTTTTGTGATGGGTCACATGTAATGTGCTCCTGGGAGATCCGATAGGTAGAGCTGTGTGCCCGTAATAGCCTGGGATGTTGTAGCCAGGTTTTGTGACGCACGTAATAAGTCCCAAGGATTCCACAGTATGGCCAGTGATGATGAAGACCTGCAGGTGGTGGGCCTACATCCAGTATGAAAAAGGAATAGCTTTGTAGAACTTCCTATGACGAGTATATTCAGAGATTGATTGAGATAGAAGCAGCAGTGACGATGATGATGACTCAATGACGATTATCCAGTGACGATGATCCAGAGAAGATGACTTGTGCTAGAAGACCTGTGTCGAGAAATACCTTCCTAGTTAAGAGGGAGTGTTGATGTATATGTAACTTCGGAATGTATTTCACATATATGTATATTGTATTCCTATAGAGATGTTATTATTCCTCTATACGGAAGTGGTTGTATTCCTATAGAGATGTTATTATTCCTCTATACAGAAGTGTCGTCATTTATATTGTAAGTGTCGTAACTTATACTTGATGGGTTATTAGACCACCTTGTTGGGGTCGGCCTTGTATAAGTCATGTGGGTCAAAGGGTTATTAGACCACCCTATTGGGGGTCGGCCATGTGGGTCAAAGGGTTATTAGACCACCCTATTGGGTGTCGGCCCAGTCAGCATTATGTTAAGTTGTTAAGTTGAGGCCGACCTAGTTGAGTAAAGGTCAAGTCAAGTTAGTGTATAAATAGAGAGTGTGTCTCTCTCATTTTACACATTCTATTCTCTCACTCACACTTTGGAGAGTGGCACACTTGTGGAGGAGGAGGCTCTGCTGCTAGGAGAAGACTATCTCTTGTATTCTGGTTGTATCATTGCTCTATCTATCCCTGAGGAAGTTATTGGGGTTTTTCACCTTTATGGTTTTCCCCAAGTAAACTCTGTGCCTCTTGTGTGCTTGCATTATTGTGTCCATGATTGATATGCTGTAAATTTGCTGTACATGTTGTTCTCTCAGTTAAGATCCTAGATTAGATTGAAGTAAATTCTGAAAATTTAACAGCCTTAGCCTAGCAAGATTCAAAAAATTTGGTAGAAGGATTTTCACTCCTTTCAATCAACAATGCTCATCTTTAATCAACTCCCATGGAGCCTAACAATGTTCTTCGTCAATTCCATTCTTGCAATAGTAGAAATAGTGAAGATCAAGTCTCTTGTTGTGATTATGTCTATTTCCTTACCTCTAAAATTATTTCTTTCTCATCTTATCCTATTTCTTTCTCATTTAGAATAATATTTTGATTGATTCTTCCCTTTCTAAGCAAGGTATGCAACATATTTAGTGGGTTTAATTGTCTTCTTTCCAAAGGCTTTTTCTCTTTCTACAATTTTCTCCACCAGATTGTCAAAATCAAGGTCTTTCAACTTGCCACTAGCTTGAAGTGACTCAAGATAGTGGTAATAGATGGGATAGATGACCTTAATGAAGTAAGTGAGAGAAAGGTATACATTCACACCAGTGGCTTCAATTTCATTCATGATTTCCTTAATCTTAGATGCTACTACCATGGGATCATTATCCTTCAACTCTATGTTGAAGAGCTTCAACAACAACTAGTTTGGCTCCAATTTTGAGTGTGAGTCATACAAATATTTTTAATTTTGTTATAGCATAATAAGAAGTTTTAGTAGGTGTAATATGTTGACTCACTTGTTCACTTACTATAGCAACTATCAATGCATATTCCTTCTTGTCTCGACTCTTCCATAGGGAAAGTTATTTATCTATAGTAGGTCTCGTGGGAGCTTTAGGTCTAGCATCATCTCATCCTTCCATAGTTTCTCCTTTATAAATTCCATCCCACATATCATTGAAGATCAAAGTGTGCTTGATATTTTGATGACTCTTTAGATATTTACAATATCTACAATATACCTCAATCCTGTAGGATTAGGTATCCAACAAATGGAAACCAAACCTGCTTGGAGTATGAAACAATATATTAAGCTATACTCCTATATTTCCATTTGTACATATGAGATGGGAATTTTATCGAGATTGATTATGGGTATTTATGCAAGTTTTCATTGGGTTGGATAGTATAATGCTTGTCATTGATCTAGATTAAACGATTGTTGGTTGACAAGTCCAATGGATAACCTATGAAATTATTTGGATAAGCCATTGGTATATGGTAACACCAAAGTGAAGATCCTCTATGTTAGTCTAATATCCAATATTGATTTCAAATCTCCCTTTTCCCCACCATTCTGGATCCCTTCAAGCTTGAAACTTGACTTTTGGCCTCCTTTGCATGGTTTGTTCTAGCTACAATTGCGGATTGAAAACTTCTGTTCTCTCTACTGGTTGAGATGATTTGTTCATGCATGATCAGTTTATTAAAGGATAATTATTATATGTTAGGATTCTATGGATGAATATTGTGCGCTGATGCTTTTGAATGGTTTAAAAAAATGAATTCTTAATTCGGCAATGAGAATATCTTGTTGCTCTTATTATGGTTGATAAGAGTTCGACCTTGTGATGCATAAGAAATTTGAGGGTTCAATGTATTAAAGTTGAACCATTGGTTAATGAAACTATTGTATGGGCATTTTTTTGGAAAGAAGAAGTTTGATTATGAACATAAGTTATCACATTGACTAATTATTTCTACCTAGTTTTGGAAGAACATTCGAAAAATACTCGTAGTATGAATACAATTCTATGTTTTAGCTTAGAATTGATTTAGTGGTTTAAGAAATCCCATATATTGTGTCGATTTCCTGCGCAATTAGTTTTATTTCATGTATACCATGCATTATGGGCCTATTATGTTATGTTATGGAGCATTTTGAGACCCCTTCCTAGTGTTTTTATTGCAAAAAAATATAGTTTGTATTTGACAGATGCTTGTTTGCAATGCAACATCTTCATTGCATTCCTCATTTATTGTGAAAATTGCATATTTTCTAAGCATGATTTGAAAATCATCTGGGTTTTGAATACATTCACTTGGTTCATATTGTAAACAACATCTTTTATCCATTCCTTTGTGTTACTAAATTGCATCTTTTCTGAGCATGATTTGAAATTCAATTGAGTTTTGAAGATAGTCACTTGGTTCATATAGTAAACAATTTCTTCATTGCATTCTTCATTTATTATGAAGCTGCATCTTTTCTAAGCATGATTAGAAATTCATTTGGGTTTTGAAGACATTCACTTGGTTCATAAAGTTAATATGTTGAAGAATATGTACATATACAACATGTATCTTTCTTCAAGATATGCTTGTTTCAACCTTCTCAAGGCATATCATGAATGAGTATTTAATATATTGAAATTAAGTGTATTTCCTATGGAGTCTTGTGCATGAGAGAGCCTTTGTTTGATATGGGTAAAATGGTTTACTCTGATAGAAACCATATTGATTTTGAAAGGATTATATCTTTAGGTGCTCATAATACTTGCATTTGTTCCAACCTTATGGTCTTTTTTTGAAAATATGAGTGAGAATGTACCAAAACATAGGCAATCGGAATTACTACATTTATGGAGGGAATAAATTTACATTCAAATGTCAAAAATTATTTAATGCAAGCATGCTTGTTCAAATTATGGATGTAAATTTGATCTAAATGACTTGCTTTTCAATTGGAATGACAAAATGGTTTGTTTGCTTACACAATTATTTGAAATCAATTCACATGTTATGTTTTCAAATGGATGTTGCTTATGTTTGCTAGTAACCTACCCCTCCCTTCATCCACCCACTTGGAATTCTATCATGAATCTGATTCTTACATATATCTAAATTTATATAAGTGACTTAGTTTCTACTAGTTATATCCTCACACATGGATGGTAAACTATTTAGTTGACTATATGCACTAAATTATTTCATCTATTTTTCTTTCCTTGTGGTCTAATAATTCCAATGATAGAAGGAATGCTCACCAAGGATTCAAATCCTAGTTTGGGTCGAAGCTTGTTATCCTTATATTGAGCTATCATGTTCCTTTCCTACTTCTTTTTTAGTGTAAAAGGTTAAATACTTGCAGAGCTATTGTATTGGTTGAATCATTGTATTGATTTGCAATAGGATTTGCGCTTGTGTGATTCCATATTGATTGTTTTTATAGCCTTAATCTACTCTTGTATGGTCTGAAAAACATGAGAGTAGACCATGAGTAGAATTGGTCCAATACTCTCCTTGAAGGATTGAAAGTTTTTTTATTACAATTGATTGATTGTAAAATATAATGAAACTATCTTTGATATTGAATATAAAGTTGGGATTTGGTTATACCACTTTGCTTCAAAATATTCACTATTTAACATGATTTCATTTTTAGCATTTATTTTTTAATGCATGGATTTTTATTGAAGGCATCATGCCAAATTATATTTCATTTTTTTCATTTATACTACATTGTATGATATCTCATTGTATATTTGTTCCTCCCTTTTAACTTTAAAAACAAATACAAAAGAACAATAATTAAAAGACCCCCGCAAAGAAAATTTAAATAAATGAAAAAATAATGAAAGGAGTTTTGTTTCATTAGAAAGAGCATGAATCCTTCGATTAAATTTACCCATGAAAGTACTCCTTGTGAGGAAATCACAAGGTTCGAAGTGAACCAACATATACAATTCCTGAACAACAATTCTAGTTCCTCTTGAGCAACTTCTCAAACGTATTTTTCATGTTTCTTCTTGAAATTTCTATTTTTAGCATCGACATATGCCTTTCTAAGAATGTTGGTAATATCCAAACCAACTACTTGATGTATTCATTCCTATTTGAATGATCTCTTCCAAGTCAAAAGAAACAAAGAGTACAAAATATTATATTCTCAAAACTCAATATAAATGGATTGAGTGAGGATAAGAGTGAAATATCATAACACGCACAAGGTGTAGGGTAATAAATCAATTTAGAAATAACATACCTTGACAAATTTGGAGATGGAAAACATGGAGGATGGTCATTTCTTTTATTTCTCTTTAGAGTGTCAATAGATAATGAGACTTTATAATTTCCTCCATCTCTATGTGTTAGATAGGTATCCTTAGAGTCACCACTTTAGCTGTTTATGTTATTGAGCCATTCAACATGCATTTTCATGCAACCATGAGCAGGTTTCTTAAATCTATATAGGCCCTCCGATTTTAAGTACGCAGGTGTGGAGGTTGATGGGTATGAAAGGGTTACCCATGGTATTCCCTTTTTTTCTACATCTTATTTTGGAAACATTTCAATTTTTTTTAGTAATATTTCATATCAAGGTTTTTGACAAGTTTTGACTTTGGGAAATGGCTTGAGAGTATACCTCTTAATGATTTCTTTGTAAAAAATGTGGTTTCATCATGTGATAGTTGAAACTATGGATAGAAACACTACTCTTATGACATATCCCAAGGCATCAAATTTAATCTTTAAAGGAAGTGCCATATTTAAAAATTCCAGTATCAAGCCATTACACGACTTCTCCATGAATGTTTTGAAATCATTTCCAAGTTATTATACCCATATAAAATCCTTGTTTTATCTAGTCAATCCATGCAATGGTGTTTTTATTTTAAAAAACTCTACTATGAACCTCTTGACATGGTTCACTAAACCCAAAAGAACCCTAACTTTAGTCACATTGTTTGGGGCTAGAGAATCAAGAATGAATTTCATATTGTTCAAGGCAATGTAGATTTTCCCTCTAGTGATAATGAATCCAAAAGATAATATTTTTTCTTTCCTAATCCACACTTATTCATATTCGCTTACAATTTTTTCACCCTCAAATTCCATAGAACACTTACCAAATATTTTAAATGCCCTGTTAAATTGTTGGTAAAGAGAAATATGTCATATAGATATATAATACCAAAAGAGTATAGGTGTGGGATAAAGATCACCATGTTAATTAGATGCATCAAAGTTTCAAGTGTAGTGCATAACTATCCAAATAGCATAACCAACCATTGAAACAACCCCTAATTTGTCTTGAAAGCAATCTTCCATGTTTCCTCATCTCATATTATCAGTGAACGATATATATATATATATAGATATATATATATATATATCTCTCACACACACACCATGTGTTAGGTTTGTGACGGTATAATCAAGATAAGTAAATATTAACCATTTGGAATACACTATAATGATCCAAGATGGTTGTATAGAGCATAAGAGAGGCTATGAATCCACCTGAAGGGATGACTAAAGGAGGAATATGGGAGAATATATTCTTTATTTACAAATGTCATCCTTATAACTCATTTCCTTTTCTACCATGCACTTTATATGAAGCAACAAACCTTCTTTGAATTACTAAAACCAACCATTGAATGCATGTGATACATTGGTGGAAAATTCCTCATATGTAGTTATGGAAGCATGGGATTGAGTACCAAAATTATGGGAATTGTAAGAGTCCTACAATCCTAAAGTTAGAAATAATGAAAGATATCACATCACCAAATCCCCTCCTTCCATTGAATTATGAATTTGTTCCAACTGTAACTCTCACACTCACTCACTCTTCATGTTGTTCATGTTGTGCTATAATTTTTGTTGTTCATGATAAATCTAGAAATTGGCTATAATCAACACCATTTAAGGAAAATTGTAAATTTTATAGGAAATAATGATGGATTTAAGTAAGCATAGAGGTTAAGTGAGGAAACCTTGATCGACTGTACATTTTCTTCTCTTTGAATGCTTCAAATCCAATAATTGTTTTGCTAGGTAATTATCATAAAGCATAAAATACACTAGTAAATTTATACACATTGAAGAGCATTGTAAAGGAAGGGTACCCTAAAAGACCATTGAGAACATAAATTCTAGGCCTTCTGCAACAACCCTTGTTTATTAATAGATTTTAAACCCTAATTTAATGGTAAGTTCCTTGAGACCAAAAAATCATTAAGAAAGAAATAATCTATCAAGTGTCTATTCATCAATCAAATACCTCTTGGATAACAATAAAAAATTGGAAGTTGTAAACCAGAGAGAATAATCTGTGTTTACTTGATTGATGACCAACTTAGCCAATTTTCTATGCATACCTTGTCTTCAATCAGTCACCAAATCCTCTATCCACAACAATATTTGGGGGACAACTCTCCACACAACCAATCCCCAACAAAATTTGAGGCCCCTAATCCCTCAACAATTAATATCTTAAGACCTAATCCCAGTCCAAGTAAGACCTTACTCTTTTCTCTATCAACCTCTGTACAACACTGTCCTCCTCCTTGGTCTCCATCTCAATAGGTGCACTCACAAACAACATAAAACTAGCACAAGAAATCCACCAAACCCCCAAATTTAACAAACAAGACTAGAACCCCCACCCCTTGGTCTTTCCCCCCTTCTAAATTAAATTACCATGCAAATATTACTTTTTATTTTTATATTTTAATTGACCTTTTCGCTACTACCATATGTTATTTATACTTATACTAGTATCTAAGGTTGGGGTGTTACATACTCCTCGCCCCTTTAGGAAACTTTATATTGAAGTTATAACCCCATAGAAACAAATACAAAGACTTACTCAATCAGTTATGTTGATAATAGGTAATATAGATAGCTAGTACTATTGTGAAGATGAGATATTTATACATGTGGCCATCATGCATAAATTTCTCACCTAAACTAATACAATCAAGGTTCCTTGAATTATGACATGCTCTTGATTAATTTCCTAGGTACCTCATACGCAATCAACCATACAATTATATTACATCACACTCAAGAATCAACCAAGTCAAATAAAGGATTCAAAATAAATAAATAAAAGTACAACACTCCTAAAATTCCCTCCTTCCTTACTCACCCTCTCCTTGAGAATCATGCCATCCATCACCTCCATAATACTCCACTCTAATACTACATATGGTCTCACTCACCATGGCATGGGTCCTCTATTGTAAATTGTCTGTGAATCATACAATAGGCACATAAAGTTATCTATGAATTTTTTTCATAGCTTAGCTACTATCCCATATTTATGTAAATGTGCAACCTCATCAGAGTTAACCATAATTTGGGCTCCGTCGAAATTAACCAACATCTAGTTACTGATACCCCATTCCTGACACTAGGATATTTATAACCTAGGAATTCAAAAGGATGGCCTATACTCCCTCCTTATGGAACACCATTAAGGCACTGGCCCCATGCATCAAAAGTCCTTCTCCATATGCCTCCCTCCTGAGGAGAATACCTCAAGCCATGGACTTCTAATAGTAGAGTTAGGAACCAATGGAATAGAGTTAATTGTTGAGTTTGTCCCCTATTCCATAAGGTGTTTGTAGTATCCATTCTCATTTGTGGTTATGGGACCCCACAAAATACTATAATGTTAGCCTCTTTAATCTCTTTTAGTGGATCACCTGAAACACACTCCCACTTACCACAAATGAAAATTGATTAGTAGTTATTTCCTCAAGATAATAAGGTTCCATGAAATCCATTATGAATAATAAATCACTATAATTGGTTATCATATGTGATCATGAAGAATGCCTTGTCACAAATTACGTTTTGCAATGGAATGTATCATAAGCCATCAACATTACATAATATGCCTTTAAACTAATTTTTACTTATCATGGAATACCAATATGAAGTAATTAGCGACATTCTATTGTTTACCAAATCACATGAACTAGAAACCCATGATATCAAGCATCCTACTGAACTGATATGCCATGAAAGACCATCATGATTTAACAACATATTATAAAATAACGTACCACACTGAATATCAACATGGAGTACAACATATCATAAATTATGTATCATCAGTTACCAAATACCATGATGAAGCAATGAATTACGATGGTAAATATCAACATGAAATAACATCATGTCCTATACTATGTGCCATATGTCTCTAGATACCATGATGAAGCGACACTTTTCTGTAATGAATATTAACATGAAATATTGACCATCAGATGGAGTATCACATGCCCAAGTCAATAAATATACTAAAAAAGATAAGGAAACTCACGATGCATTGCAATAATGATATCTTACTCTAATCTTTAATTGCTAGAATATATTATTTTGGGATTGGACTTACTATTAAAATTTTCATTCATGGGTTGTAAATTGTAATATTATATCATGATTGACTATTAATCTTGGACCCATATAAAGTGTTGGGTATGATATGTGCCACAATTGTTTTTCCTATCAATTGTTTTCCTCATTTTTTAATCTTAAGCAAGCCTAATTTCAAATATGTACACATCATCTTCCTCATACTAGCATTCACCACTAATCTCTATGCCTCATTATATTACGTTAAGATAAAATATACCTTATAACTCATTTTATATGTATATATAGAATCATAAATTTGTTGCTTTAAAATCTCTAACTAATTTAGCCTACATGGTACCCTTTTTATATTAATACTGTTGAGCATTTTACTAGTTCAATGCCTAGTTCAAATCCTCCTAAAAGAAGCACACAAATTTGAAAAAGCATTCTTTAAATTTCCTTACCAATTTTTTCCCCAAAAAAATTGAATCTCCCAATTAACACATCTCCTCAAAAGATGCATACGCACTCTCTATTTAAAATTTTTGAATATGTACAAGAGGATTCTATTCATAATATAATCCTTTCCTAATTTCCCAACTATCTACTTTTCAAACTAAATCTGGATGCAAGTGAATATAGGGCACCCAAAACTAAGACCCCATTGATGAATCTTAAATTTGAGGAATCTTCATTTTGTTTAAATTTATCACTATGAACATGTCATTAAATTTGAGGAATCTTCATTTTGTTTAAATTTTTATAAATTATATCATTATTATACGGATTTTTTTTTATAGTTATAATATTAAGCCATACAATGATATTGGATTCACTTTAATATTCTACATGTCCTTCCTTTTTGTAAAAGGTTTATTCTACCTCAATTAATTACATCTAGAAAACAAAATCATTCATTAATACATCTAAAATAATTAGAATAAATATTTCATAACATCTTCTTAAATTAACTTTTTTCTTTATTAAATATCTATGATATTAAACCTACAAAAAAATTCAATTTAAAATATGATAATAACAATTATATAATATTATACCACTATAAAAATACATACTTTAACCACCATAAATCAACTTTACTACATTATCTAAAAAGACAAGTAACTAATTATCACTAACTAAAAGAATTCAACTAAATGGTCCATTATCTAAAAAGGCAAGTAACTAATTATCACTAACGAAAAGAACTCAACTAAATGGTCTTAATATTAATTATAAGAGTTACAAAATATTTGGCCTAGTATTAATTATAAGATTTACAAAATACTCTATTATATACTAGATACTATATGATTCATTATGATCTCTTAATATCCACATAAATACTTATTTCCATGTTTGACTTTATATCATTTCGTTACGCATGTGTTAGTATTTAATTTACTAAAAAAAATCATGTGAATACATGAAAATACTTGTTAGCTTTATGATAAAAATGTAACTCCAAGTCATTCTTTACACAAAAAGTCATCTTAAGAAAAAACCAAGGACAACATAGTCATTCTTTAAACAAAAAGCCATCTTAAGAAAGAACCAAGGACAACATAGAGAAGAATAATGACTTTAAGAAAAAACCAAGGACAACATAGTCATTCTTTAAACAAAAAGCCATCTTAAGAAAGAACCAAGGACAACATAGAGAAGAATAATGACTCTAGCATTCTAGCAAAGAATATGGGCTGACTGGACTTGAATCCGAAGACTTTGGTGAGTTAGACTTAGCCTTAATCTACTCTTGTATGGTATGAAAAACATGAGAGTAGACCATGAGTATAATTGGTCCAATACTCTCCTCGAAAGATTGCAAGTTTTTTATTACAATTGATTGACTGTAAAATATAATGAAATCATCTTTGATATTAAATATAAAGTTGGGATTTGGTTATACCACTTTGCTTCAAACTCTTCATTATTACATGATTTCATTTTTAGCATTTATTTTTTAATGCATGCATTTTTATTGAAAGCATCATGCCAAATTATCATTTGTTTTTTTTAATTTATACTACATCATATGATATCTCATTGTATATTTGATCTTCTCTTTCAAATTTTAAAAACAAATACAAAAGAACAATAATTAAAAGACCCCACCAAAAAAAATTTAAATAAATGAAAAAAAAATAAAAGGACTTTTGTTTCATTAGAAAGAGCATGAATAATTCAATTAAATTTACCCACAAAAATAATCCTTGTGAGGAAATCACAAGGTTCAAAGTGAACTAACATATACAAATTCCTGAATAACAATTTTAGTTCCTCTTGAGCAACTTCTTAAATGTATTTTTCACGTTTCTTTTTGAAATTTCTATTTTTAGCATCAACATATACCTTTCTAAGAATGTTGGTAATATCCAAACCAACTACTTGATCTATTCGTTCCTATTTGAATGATCTCTTCCAAGTCAAAAGAAACAAAGAGTCAAAAATATTATTTCCTAAAAACTCAATATAAATGGATTGAAGGAAGATAAGAGTGAAATATCATAGCACACACAAGGTGTAGGGTAATAAATCAATTTAGAAATAACATACCTTGAAAAATTTGGGGATGGAAAACATAGAGGAGGGTGCTTTCTTTTATATCTCATTAAAGTGTCAACAAATAATGAGACTTTATAATTTCCTCCATGTGTATGTGTTAGATAAGTATCCTTAAAGTCACCACTTTAGCTATTTATGTTACTGAGCCATTCAACATGCATTTTCATGCAACCATGAGTAGGTTTCTTAAATCTATATAGGCCCTCTGATTTTAAGTAACAAGTGTGGAGGTTGATGGGTATTAAAGCATTACCCATGGTATTCCCTTTTTATTCTACATCTTATGTTGGAAACATGTCAAATTCTTTTAGTAATATTTCCTATCAAGGTTTTTGACAAGTATTCACTTTGGGAAATGGCTTGAGAGTATACTTCTTAATGATTTCTTTGTATAAAATGTGGTTTCATCTTGTGATAGTTGAAACTATGGATAGAAACACTACTCTTATGGCATATCCCAAGGCATCAAATTTAATCTTTAAAGGAAGTGTCATATTTACAAATTCCAGTATCAAGCCATTACACGACTTCTCCATGAATGTTTTGAAATCCTTTCCAAGTTATTATATCTATAGAAAATCCTTGTTTGATCTAGTCAACCCACGCAATGGTATTGTTATTTAAAAAAACTCTACTATGAACCTCTTGACGTGGTTCGCTAAACCCAAAAGAATCCTAACTTTAGTCACATTGTTTGGGGCTAGAGAATCAAGAATGAATTTCATATTGTTCAAGGCAATGTAGATTTTCCCTCTAGTGATAATGAATCCAAAAGATAATATTTTTGTCTTTCCAAACCCACACTTATTCATATTCGCTTGGAATTTTTCACGAATTTTTTCACCCTCAAAGTCCATAGAACACTTGCCAAATATTTTAAATGCCATGTTAAATTGATACTAAAGAGAAATATGTCATACAGATAGATAATACCAAAAAGTCTAGGTATCAGCTAAATATCATGGATGTTAATTAGATGCATCAAAGTTGCAAGTGTAGTGCATAACTAGCCAAATGGCATAACCAACAATTGAAACGACCCTTAATTTGTCTTGAAAAAAATCTTCCATGTTTCCTCATCTCATATTATCAGTTAATGATATATATGTTTGTGTGTGTGTGTGTCACACACACACACACACACACACCATGTGTACTTAGGTTTGTGACGGTATAATCAAGATAAGTAAATATTAATCATTGGAATACAATATAATGATCCAAGATGGTTGTATAGAGCATAAGAGAGGCTATGACTCCACCTAAAGAGAAGTGTAAAGGAGGAATATGGGAGAATAGATTCTTGATTTCCAAATGTCATCCTTATAACTCATTTCCTTTTCTACCATGCACTTTATAAGAAGCAACAAACCTTCTTTGACTTACTAAAACCAATCATTGAATGCATGTGAGACATTGGTGGAAAATTCCTCAAATGTAGTTATGGAAGCATGGGATTGAGTACCGAAATTATGGGAATTGTAAGAGTCCTACAATCCTAAAGTTAGAAATAATGACATATATCACATCACCAAATCCCCTCCTTCCATTGAATTAGGAATTTGTTCCAACTGCAAATCTCACACTCACTCACTCTTCATGTTGTTCATGTTGTGTTATAATTTTTGTTGTTCATGAGAAATCTAGAAATTGGGTATAATCAACACCATTCAAGGAAAATTGCAAATTTTATAGGAAATAATGATGGATTTAAGTAAGCATAGAGGTTAAGTGAGGAAACCTTGACCCATTGTACATTTTCTTCTCTTTGAATGCTTCAAATCCAAGAATTGTTTTGGTAGGTAATTATCATAAAGCATAAAACACACTAGTATATTTCTACACACTGAAGAGCATTGTAAATGAACGGTACCCTAAAAGACCATTGAGAACATAAATTCTAGGCCTTATGCAACAACCCCTGTTTATTAATAGATTTTAAACCCTAATTTAATGGTAACTTCCTTGAGACCAAAAAATAATTAAGAAAGAAATAATATTTCAAGTGTCTATTCATCAATCAAATACCTCTTAGATAACAAGCGAAAGTTGAAATTTGTAAATCATAGAGAATAACATCTGTTTACTTGATTGATGACCAACTTAGCAAATTTTATATGCATACCTTGTCTTCAATTGGTCAGAAAATCCTCTATCCACAACAATAGTTGGGGGACAACTCTCCACCCAACCAATCCCCAACAGAATTTGAGGCCCCTAATCCCTCAAGAATTGAGATATTAAGACCTAATCCCAGTCGATGTAAGACCTTACTCTTTTTTCTATCAACCTCTGTACAACAATCTCCTCCTCCTTGGCCTCCCTCTTAATAGGCGCACTCACAAACAACATAAAACTAGCACAATAAATCCATCAAATCCCCAAATTTAACAAACAATACTAGAGCCCCCACCCCTTGGTCTTGACCCCATTTATTACTTAATTTTAATATTTACTCAATTTTTTTAATTTTTGCATGGATGACACACTTTCCATCCATGCACCTAAATTAAATTACCATGCAAATATTACTTTTTATTTTTATATTTTAATTAACCTTTTCACTACTACCATATGTTATTTATACTTATACTAGTGTCTAAGGTTGGGGTGTTACGTATTCCCCACCCCTTTAGGCAACTTTATCTCAAAGTTATAACCCCATAGAAACAAATACAAAGACTTACTCAATCAGTTATGTTGATAATAGGTAATATAGATAGCCAATACTATTGTGAAGATGAGATAGTTATACGTGTGGCCATCACACTTTAATTTCTCACCTAAACTAATACAATCAAGGTGCCCTTAGTTATGACATGCTCTTGATTAATTTCCTAGGTTCCTAATATGCAATCAACCATACTATTATATTACATCACACTCAAGAATCAACCAAGTCAAATAAAGGGTTCTAAATAAATAAATAAAAGTGCAGCACTCCTAAAATTCCCTCCTTCCTTACTCACCCTCTCCTTGAGAATCATGCCATCCATCACCTCCATAATACTCCACTCTAATACTATAGATGGTATCACTCACCATGGCATGGGTCCTCTATTGTAAATTGTCTGTGAATCATACAATAGGCACATAAAGTTATCTATGAAGTTTTCATAGCTTAGCTACTATCCCAAATTTATGTAAATGTGCAAACTCATCGGAGTTAACCATAATTTGGGCTCCGTCGAAATTAACCAACATCTAGTTACCGATACCCCAATCCTAACATCATGATCTTTATAACCTAGGAATCTCAAAAGGATGGCCTATACTCCCTCCTTATGGCACACCCTTAAGGCACTGGCCCCGCGCATCAAAAGTCCTTCTCCATATGCCTCCCTTCCGAGGAGAATACCTCAAGCCATGGAATTTCGATAGTAGAGTTAGGAACCAATGGAATAGAGTTAATTGTTGAGTTTGTCGCCCATTCCATAAGGTGCTTGTAGTATCCATTCTCATTTGTGGTTATGGGACCCCACAAAATCCTATAATGATTACCCTCTTTAATCTCTTTGAGTGGATCACTTGAAACACACTCCCACTTAACACAATTGAAAACTGATTAGTAGTTATTTCCTCAAGATAATAAGATTCATGAAATCCATTATGAATAATATCACTATAACTGGTTATCATATGCGATCATGAAGAATGCCTTGTCACAAGTTACGTTTTGCAATGGAATGTATCATAAGCCATCAACATTAAATAATATGCCTTCAAACTAATTTTTACTTATCATGAAATACCAATATGAATTAATTAGTGGCATTCTATAGTTTACCAAATCACATGAAATAGTAACCCATGATATCAAGCATCCTACTGAACTGATATGCCGTGAAAGAGCATCATGATTTAACAACATATTATAAAATAACGTACCACACTGAATATCAACATGGAGTACAACATATCATAAATTATGTATCACCAGTCACCAAATACCACGATGAAGCAATAAATTACCATAGTGAATATCAACATGAAATAACATTATGTCCTATACTATGTGCCATATGTCTCCAGATACCATGATGAAGCAACACTTTTCTACAATGAATATTAACATGAAATATTGACCATCAGATGGAGTATCACATGACCAAGTCAATAAATCTACTCAAAAAGACAAGGAAACTCACGATGAATTGCATTAATGATATCTTACTCTAATCTTTAATTGCTAGAATATATTATTTTAGGATTAAAATTACTATTAAAATTTTCATTCATGGGTTGTAAATTGTAATATTATATCATGATTCACTATTAATCTTGGGCCCATATAAAGTGTTGGGTATGATATGTGCCACAATTGTTTTTCCTATCAATTGTTTTCATCATTTGTTAATCTTAAGTAAGCCTAACTTCAAATATGTACACATCATCTTCCTCGTACTAGCATTCACCACTAATCTCTATGAGTCACTATATTATGTTAAGATAAAATATACATTATCTCATTTTATATGTATATATAAACTCATAAATTTATTGCTTTAAAATCTCTAACTAATTTAGCGTATATGGTGCCCTGGTTATATCAATATTATTGAACATTTTACTAATTCAATGCCTAGTTCAAATCCTCCTAAAAGAAGCACACAAATTTGAAAGATACATAAACTATCTCTATCTAAACTTTTTGAAGCACACAAATTTGAAAGATGCATAAGCACTCTCTATCTAAAATTTTTGAATCTGTACAAAAGGATTCTATTCAGAATATAATCCCTTCGTAATTTACCAACCATCTACTTTTCGAACTAAATCTAGATGCAAATGAATGTAGGGCACCCAAAACTAAGACCCCCTTGATTGGGTGAAGCTTCACGAAATTAACTCATTTGTCACTCTGAACATGTTATTGATGAAATTAACTCATTTATCACTCTGATCATGTTATTGAATTTGAGGAATCTTCATTTTGTTTAAATTTTTATAAATTATATCATTATTATGCAGATTTTTTTATAGTTATAATATTAAGTCATACAATAATCTTGGATTCACTTTAATTATTCTACGTGCCTTTCCTTTTTGTAAAAGGTTTATTCTACCTCAATTAGTTACATCTGGGAATCAAAATCATTCATTAATACATCTAAAATAATTAGAATAAATACTTCATAACATCTTCGTAAATTAACTTTTTCTTTATTAAATATCTATGATATTAAATATATAAAAAATTCAATTTAAAATATGATAATAAAAATTATATAATATTATACCACTATAAAAATACATACTTTAAGAACCATAAATAAACTTTACTGCATTATCTAGAAAGACAAGTAACTAATTATCACTAACTAAAAGAACTCAACTAAATAGTCCATTATCAAAAAGGCAAGTCACTAATTATCACTAACTAAAAGAACTCAACTAAATGGTCTTAATATTAATTATAAGAGTTACAAAATATTTGGTCCTAATATTAATTATAATATTTACAAAATATTTTATTATATAATATAATAGATACTATATGATTCATTATGATCTCTTGATGATCCACATAAATACTTATTTTTATGTTTGATTTCATATCAATTCATTATACTTGTGTTAGTATTTCATTTTACGTAAACTAGCATAGATCTATTTTAAACCCATATTTATTAAGCACCTAGAGGGATCCAATTTCTTGAGGTGTATTTCTTTTTTTAAAATTTAAACTCAAGAAATTTGATTTCTCTTGATTGATAGATCCGTGTTTAAGTTTTAAGTTTTTATTTTATAAACGAACATCTATTTTTTAATTACTTTTCATAATATTTTATTTTATGAACCAACATGGATTTTTTTTAAATACTTTCCATAATTTTTTTTTGAGCGGACATGATACTTTACTTCTTTTTATTTTACTTACTTCTTTTTACTTTACTTTACTTTACTTTTTTTTACTTCTTTTTATGCGCAATCACTTTTTAAGTTTTATTAGATGTAACGCTACATTTTTACGTTTTATTAGATGTAACGGTACATGACATTAGAAGATCTCCCCCATACTGGACTGTAAAGCACCTAGTTTCACTCGATGCAAAAATACAAAAGACTTGTTGACTTATAAAAATGTAGCTACAAGTCATTCTATAAAAATAAAAAATCATCTTAAAGAAAGACCCAAGGACAACATAAACAAAAAGTCATCTCAAGAAAGAACCAAGGACAACATAGAGAAGAATTATGACTCTAGCAATCTAGCAAAGAATATGGGCTGAGTGGACTTGAATTCGAAGACTTTGGTGAGTTAGACTTACGTAATAACTACCTAGTGTTGTTAGTAATCCATACTTTTATCTTTGAGAACTCATCATTATATATTTGTTTGAGAGTTTAAGGCTACCTCATCACTACACTCATCACTACAATGTAATAAGTTAATAAAACAAAATTAAGAATTAAGAATCTTTTATCTAATTAATCCACCCGTAAACTATACAAATTGCCTTATCAATTGTAATGATTTTAGGCCACCTCATCCTCAAGTAATGTTTTTTAAAGATTCTAATGTGACTCACATAGATTAGAATAATAGTAAAAATATTTCACTCAGTTCGTAATTATAACTTAATTTATCTTGGAATTGCATAAATCAGAATAGATCCATCTTAAACTCGGATCTATCAAGCACTGAGAGGGATCCAATTTATTGAGGTGTAATTTTTTATCTTAAATTTAAGAAATTTGATTCCTCTCTTGCTTGATAGATCCGGGTTTAATTTTTAATTTTCTATTTTGGACATGGATTTTTTTAATTACTTTTTATAATTTTTTTATTTAATGGTCCGACATGGATTTTTTTAATTACTTTTCATAATTTTTTATTCTGTGAGCCGACGTGATTTTTTTTTAATTATGGTAACATTACTTTGCAACATCTCCCCCATACTGGGCTGTAGAGCACCTCGCTTCTCTCGGTGCAATTAGAGTCAAAGCAATTATACACAAACGGTGAATTTGAGAATCATATGAGAACAACAACTACCAATTTAATCGAGGAAGGAGTTATGAGAATATATTATGTGTGATTTCTCACATATTTGTGAAAAATTCACCTACCAAGGGGTTGTGCAATTCTTAGTAGCAGATTAGAAATGGAAATAAAAATAAAACTAAACTAAACTCAAGATCAACATTCTTAAACATACATGTAAGTACAAATCAAAGAACAAGCCATCAAAAGAGAGTGCATAATGTAGAAGAATGAGTTTTTATTATTGATTACACAAAGAATTCAATGAGATACACACCTTGGTATAGTTTGTAGAGGATAATGAGCCTCAGTAGCCGATCCAAGGGAAGGTTCATTGATCTCCTTTGTGACCTTCATTCTCCAACCATGTGTCCTATGTAGATCCTCTATGGTGAAAGTAGAAAGTGTAATATGGACTTCTTCTATTTTTGAAAATAATTTGACAACATAATGGCATTGTTTGCGATAGAATTGAAATCCATAAAGTGGTGTTCACGAGGGCTTCATTTATAGGGACACTAGTGGTAAAAAAGAAGGAACTAGATCCAATGTGGATTCTCTCCATTCCCTTTATTGTTTATAGGAGATATTAAGGTTTTGGAAGTTATATCTGTTGTTTATTTTGACCACGTCAAGGTATGTGTCCACTTTTAGCTACTACTTCCTTGGGGATGCACAAAATGATGAGTGACAATCAAATTTTTACTTTTTAGGACTAGGACATGACCTTTTGGAAAATATGTGCGACCGTGGTCACGTCTCTCAAAGGAAAAGGCACAACCTTGTATATATGGTCAATTTCTGAGTTTGACTTTCAATTTTTGGGCATTTTGGTCACTTCCTTGGGTCATATGGATGATGTGACATGGGAAATGTTGTGATGAAAATTATGACAAAGTTGGTGAGGAAATTTTGGTTGTTAACATATTCCCCCATAATGTGTGAGTTTAGGAGCTCATCGTATGGCCGAAATACATCATAAGTCTTCCATACTTTTAAGAAAGAAAGAAGGACACCTAGGACAAGATATCGAGACCATGTTGGAGAGGACTCACCCACCCGAGGGACTACAAAGGCTCATACTTGCAGACTCCAAGGATTGTAACAGATATAAGATCTTTCATGGGTCTTCTTGCTTATTACCATGCTTATTACAAAAGATTCAATAAGGTATTCTCCAATATTTCACAACCAATTACTTCTTTTCAAACAAAGAGGATCAAGTTTGAATAGACACCCAAGTGTGAGAAAATCTTTTAGTTGTTGAAATTCTTACTAGTGCCCAAATTTCGAGGATTGTAGATCCAAACAAATAGTTTGTTGTATGCATAAATTCATGTGTTGAAGGACTTGGTGGAGTTCTTATGCAAGATAATCATGTAGTTTTCTATGATCCAAGAAAATTAAATAACATGAGGAAAACTATGCTACTCATGATTTGGAACTTATTGCAGTAGTGCATACTTTTAAAATGTGGAGGCACTATTTAATGAGAAAGAGATTCGAGCTTGGAACTAGAACCATCAAGGTCTAAAATATTTGTTTGAGGAGCTATGCTTAAATGCAAATAAATTTAGATGGTTGGGATTTTTGTGTGAGTTTTATTTTGAAATCAAACATATCAAGGGAAAATAAATAAAATTTGATGTTGCATTTAGCAAGAAAATGCATGTAATACATGTGGTATTTGTGAGCTTTTCCAATCATATTTGAATAAGAGAGTTATTGATTCCCTTGTTGAGTATGAACACTATGTCCAAGTGAAAAATGAATCCCACCAATAGAAATTATAAAAGAGATATGAATACTATCAACTAGTTGGTGATGTGATTCTTACTTATAAAACTAGAATGTACATTCCTAAATATTCAAATTTGAGAAGAATTATCATGGATGAAATACATAAAATGCCATACTCTAGACATCTTGGCTACCACAAATAGAGCAAAGAACAATACTTTTGGCTTGGGATGAAGAATGATGTTGCGGTTTATTGCAACCTTTTCCAATTCTAGAATAGAAATGGGAGGTGGTAACTATGGATTTTATTACCGACTACACCAATACAACATTTATATCATGGTTATGGATGATATGTTATCCAAAGTAGCACATTTAATTCCTATTAAATCCACTCAAAAGACTAATGATATTACAAGGATATTCATGAGTGAAATATTTATATTACATGCTGGGTTGGCAGGAGTGGGAGGAGTACTATATGACTATGATGGAATCAAAATGAAAGATTATGCATGGGGTATAGACAAAAAGACCAACAATGGAGCTGAGTGGCTCGCTCTCATTAAAGGACTTGAGCTTGCCAGAAAGGAGGGAATTGAGAAGCTGACTGTATTCGGTGATTCGATTCTGGTCATAGGGGAAGCCAGGAGTCTCGCAAAAGGCAGAAAGAAGCCCACCAACAAATTTCAGCATCTCCTAAAGAACATTGCCCATGAATTCAAGGAAATCAATTTCCTACACATTCTTAGATCCAATAACAATTGCGTGGACAAGATGGAAAACTCTGGAGCTAAGTTAGCCTCTGGTGTATTGTTTAGCAACGATCATAATATTGGAATAGCATGGGTTCCTTAATCCCTACTTGATTTTTGTTCACTCCTATGGTTAAAACATGGTATTTGCTTGGCCACTTCAAAGCCTTCGGTGGGAACCTATTCAGCAGGTTCAGCGCATCATCCAAGGACAAAAGGAAGATACAGGATCCGCCCACATGAGAGACCCACATGGCCTCCATGCAGGGCATAATTGCGGCCATCTCCCGAGGTTATTTTGGTTTTAAACTTGGAAGATACACCACAACCATTTTTGCATCGAAAAGCCCATACTCTGTTTCTAGCTCTGTATTTCCTGTTTCAAGCTCTGTATTTCCTGTTCCAAGCTCCTTGGAGAGGCATCACGTGTGCAATTTCAAGATGGCAGAGAACCAATCTTTGTTCTCCTTCCAATGTGGAAAGCAGGTGATTGCTCATGGGAGACCACTCTATGCGAATTTGACCCAGAAAGAACCGTTGGTAGCAGGTGCAGGTACTGGCGCCAATAGTGCGCATCCATCTACGAAGAATCATGGGAAATATACCTATCTCGGACAAGGGCTCCATTCAACAAAGGACGGGATGGGATTTGATAAATTGTCAACAGCTTTTTAGACATATTTGTGCGATTTAGAGGATCAGATTCGGACTGTCAGCAATGAGAATTATGAACTTAAGAAGTATTTTACCCATCTTTTTTCCCTGGTGAATGAAACGAACATCGAGGTTCTCAGGCTCAATGCAAAAATTCTAGACCAGGTAGCCTCGTTGGTGGAGGAAAAACTAGACAATTTGGATGCCAGAATGCTCGCAATCCATGGCACTGCAATGGTGGCAGTAGATAATTTGAAGGAGATGCGTAAGGACATTAGTGAACTAGCTGCGGAGGCCAAAGGAAAGGAAAAATGCAACCCTGAGTAATGATGCATCTTACAGCGTCTTGCTGACATGTTTTTTGTGTGTGGTCTTCTTGCGAGATCCCTGGACCTCTTTTTTTGTAATACAATACTAGTTTACAAGCTCAAAACTTATTAAGCTATGCTTTTCAAGTACATTTTAATGCTGGGTCAATTTGTAAGAAGCTATAAGATTCCTAGAATAGGGTTTCATTTTGAGCAAATTAACACAGTTGATATCAAGTTTGCAGGCCTGGCTCTACTTCTTCATAGAGAGCAGCCCTATTGCAAGTTCTTTTTGTATGCCCTATTCCATTTTTAATATAAATTCGATTAAACGTTTCTGTCAAAAAAAAATTATTTATATTGTATGGGTTACCCAAGGATATTGTATTTGACAAGGATACATAGTTTACATCTAAATTCTAGAAGAGTCTTTTTGTAGACTTGGAAACCTAGTTGAATTTTAGTACTTCTTACCATCCATAGATAGATGGAGATCCAAAAAGAGTAAATAAAGTGGTTGAAGACATGTTTCACATGTATGTGATGGGAAAACCATCCAAATTAGAAGATAATTTATTGACACCCACTGGAGTTAACATACAATAATGGGCATCAAGCATCATTGAAAATAAACTCGTTTGATGCTTTATATGGCAGAAGATGAAGGGCACCAATGAGAGTAGATAATTTAGTAAACATAATTGTGTTTGGGATGAAAATGGTTAAGGAAATGGAGCAGGAAATTGCTAAAATTAGGCATAATTTGAAAGCAACCCAAGGCAGACAATCCTCCCAACCTTTTACCTGTATATATTCCCCATTGATTATTGCATTATATTTTATTAGGGAGAGGTTGTCTTTAGATTAATTCCATTTTTTTTCAAAGATCCATAAGACAAACTTTATACTACCTTGTTAGATTTTCTCTCCCATTATCAAACATTGATATGTCCTTGAAGTTGTAAATAGTATTTATATGCACTATTTTGGCCTTGAACAAGGGCCAATGTGGCATTATGACCTTCATCACTTCATTTATAAGTGAAGAGAAGAGTTAAAATCCTCATCATATATACATCACACAAGACCTTAAGAGAAAATGGAAACCAACAAAGATTCTTGGGAAGAAGTGCAAAGTTTCATGTGTTTGACGGATATTATAGATGAGAAAATTAAGGATGAAAATCCATATTCCTATGATCCTATTTCAATTGGATTGTTTGAAATTGAAGGCAATGGTTTTAGATCCAGCGTGGAGAAATAATCAAAAGCAGCAGAACCATTCACAAGTGCAAAGATATAAGATCTAGACAACAAAAAGAAACGATGTGTGAGACATCAAAGTAGGATAAAGATGCCTCTGATATCTCCCTATTGACAAAAAATAGTGAGACGATGAGCAAGAGAAAAGAACCAGATGAAGTAGGTGAGCCTAAGATTTGTTCTAATGAGCCTAAGTCCAAAAAATCAAAATGATCATTAGAGAATACTACATAGGTTGTTTCTATGTCTCAAATTAATGCAAAAGTGGATTAGGAGTTGTTGTCTACCAAGGTAATAATCTTCTACATGAATTGGATCCTTCGGGGAGTTGGGAGATGGTCATGAAGGTGACTCGATCCACCATGCCCATTTCCTAGGATTTTTTAAAGACCGAAGGTTTGAATCACTTGAAGTCTTATCTGGGTACTCAATAATTATTGAGCGGAGGCACGATCCCAAGGTTCTTGGTCTCGAATTATCATGAAAATAATAAATTCAATTTATTAGTTATGCAATCTGATACTACATCAGAGAAATACAAGTACAAAACCACTACAGTTCAAGTTGACCTGAACCAGGTAAATGCCATGGACATGATTGAATGGCATAGGAAAATATGAGAGATGGTATCAAAGAATATAATCATAGTCTACGATGAGTGTGAAAAAGATGTAGATCCTAGTGGTCAAGTTGGATAAACAACTTAAGCATGAAAATATAATCAACATGGCCAGTAGCACCAGAACGAAGGACCTCGAGGGAAATACTGTAGATTCAGTGGGTACCCCAAATGTAACAAAAGTGTCAAGAGTCTATTAGAATCAAAGGATTCAAATATTAAAATACTAAAGACCAAGCTCAAGATCCCTCATTCGAAGCATGTTCAATCAATGGAGCTTTTTGCTGCTAATGAAGAAAACCAGGAAATCATCTTGGATAATGGAAAACGGAAAGATCAAAATTCTCGTCTCACTTTGAGAATCAATTAATTACTGAAAGGAAAGACTAAGATGGAAGAAGATCATGCAATGGAAGACATAAATTGCAACAAGAACACATAGAAAAGGGAGCCCAAAATAGACCTTTATCTGATTTGTTCCAAATCATTGATAAATTATATGTTGATGATAAGTTAATAAATGTTTCAGGAAATGAGGAAAATGTCAATGATTTGTTGGGCAAGCTTTCCACATACAAAACAAAAGTCATTGATCTATCTTCAATAGTGCAACTATTGTGAAAATAAAAAAAAAGCATAAGAATACAAGGTAGAAAATTTGCACGAGGTGTTGAAAGGGAGGAACAAAAAGGTCTAGGGCTTGCAATCCCAGATATCTAAAAAGGAGTTTAACATTAAAGTGTTGACTCTAGTGCAGGGCGAATTGAAGAAGTCACCCTACGATGCGTTGTAGCGAATTCCTAAAAGATAGTTTCTTGTTGATTCCAAATATGATATTTGGAATAATATTATTGACCAAATTAACAAGTTTAAACCCACTTTTAAATTTGCTCATTTAGTAGAGTGCATCTTGGTAAAGAAATCATAGCTAGACATTTATAAATGGTGGACTGATGTCACTGATAATGAAGAAGATGAAAATTTGGTCATTGAGTTTTTGAATTCTAATTCACAGGAAAATTTATCTACGATCAGGATCAAATATAGGTCAGATATGATTATGAACATCCAGAAGGTGTTACCAAAGAAGGATTTGATCCTAACCATGTAGGAGAAGTGCATGCAGTTTAAAAGGACAACTAGAGAATTCAACGATCAATTTTTCACCAATTTGAAAAATTGACCTACGCTCACCATGGACCAAGGACCTAAGATTGTTTGGGGATGAAGCATATTATGAAGACCTCAAATCTTGTCAAGGTGACATGAAGAAGTTTGAGGATGAAAACCAACCACTCTCAGGTAAGAAAAGGACTGATTTGTTATTTGCTGATTTCAGTATCTTGTCTTTACTTAAATATCTAATCAAGAGTCAACCTCCCATCTCATATCAATTATATTTTGAGTTAGGCATTGCTAAGAAAAGGATGCTTCATTTTTCTCATTCAGTTGATCAAGAATGGAGCAATATTTTAAGATATCGAGACAAACATATAACACGATAAAAAAGGGATCTTTCTTCAACACCACATAGGAAATCAAGTTGTCAAAAGAATTGAAGTCAGAGTTAATGAAAGAGACAAAGATGGCACCCTAGTTCTCACATAAATATTACCACCTTGAAGCATACGTAGATGATTTATATTAGAAATTATCTATTTTTTTAGGCATGCAATCCAGGTTGATGAGCGAAATTTTGGTGAACTTTGAGGCTATTTAGATCAGGAAGTTTGTGAAAGAAAGGGTCAAATGGGGAAGAACAAAAAAAGTGATATTTTTAGGTTGCTAATAGTATGTTTAATCCATGAGAGACTTGTGAAAAAATTTACTACATAGTTTTGATAATGGAAAAGAGGATTCATCGTTGTGTTATTTCAAGTTTGTAAACCTTCTTTGTTTATCCATAACCATGTTTCTCAGTTGTTTTATTATTTTTAAAGATAATAGTTGGAAGGGTAGTGATTTGATAAATGCTTGACTTGCTCAATATTTCATTATATATTTTTCATTTCACATTCATGAATTTCATTTGATGTATGTTTTCTTATGAAAGATACTTATTATCACATGGTATTATATCATATGAAATCCAAATGAAAATATAGTCAATGTGTTAATGATGAATGTTTTCATAGTGACCTTGCATTTTATTATTCCATTGTACATGATCATGAACATTGGATTATTTTCGTTTCATTGATGCATGTTGAAAATAGTTGTCATTTTGCAAAATCGAGTTGATGTTTGCAATATTTTATTCTGAAGTTGTGTGTTCCTTGTACTGCCTCCCTCCATTGGTATTTTAACTTTATTTGTTCTATTTCAAATATTACTTGCTAGTATTTGAAAGCACCTCTATATTTCTATCATCTATTTTATCTTGAAATATTGGAATAGCGGGATTATGGTACCAGCTTGAAAATGATAAGTTGTGTATCTATTCCTCACATTAAACATCATACTTTGCATGACATTCCATTTTTACTTTGCTACATTTATTAGTATTGAATATATTATGCATGAGGGTAATCCCGTCCAGATATAGTGGATATTTCCTGTTAGCCAAAAGTGGGGAAGTAATACTACTTCCATAGAGTCCCTTCGCATGGTTCCCTTGTCAAGAATATCCTTAGGAACAACATCTTCTTCTTCTAGAATCAATTTCTTCCTAGCATGGAAACAACCCTTTGTTATTTTCACGTGCTTACCAACACTCTGTCTCTACAACAAAATCACTTGTATGACCTCTTTAGTGTGCAAACATAACACCTTCTTCCACCCAAATCATTTGATGAATCATACAAGTGTATGGCTATAGGTGGAAATAATCAATAAGCTACAATCTTGAGGGTGAGGGAATGCCTCAAGATTTGAATGGTACAAGGATGATGGAATGTCATTGACCTCCATACACCTATCATAGATACATCTTAAAGAAGGGAATATTCTCCTGGAATATTGTAGGTAAAATTGGAGTGGGATTACCTTTGTTGTCAACATCAACTTGCTGCACTCTTTGATGGTGATGTTTACCTCTTATGTTGTTATAAATACTTGGACAATCTCTGCTCCATGGGATGGAGATGTAGGAATATTCATCCTTTTTACTATTCACTCTCCACATTCATATCTTCATTCCTATGTGGTTTATGGGGTGAGCTCAAGATGAAGCCTCCAACACTTTGCTTCCCAATTTCCACTCAATTTGTAGAAGTGACAATTTTTTTTGGTGTTGGACGGGTTGCTTGGAATGCACCTTTTCTCCCTTTGCCTCTAAATTTGATGTTGGTTTGTGGAAATCTTATTTCCATTTTTCCTCTAAAATAAATTTGGTTTGTGGCATGTGGCTTGCTTCTCCTAGAAATATGCCTCACGATACAAAGATGGACGACATGCAAAGTCAAGAGATCTTGGCATTGACCTATTGTGTTGGAGAAAACTCACTATGGCTTGGGGTAGACCACAACAGACAGATGACTACCAGAAATCAACTCAATTCTCAGAAATATTCTATATAAATGACAATACTAAGATAATGAAGAATATAACCAACCTCGATCCAAACGTTTAATGTAGATCCCTGTTGGAGCTTTTTAATCTGTGCACTTGAATTTGCAAATTAGTCTTGACAGCCAATATACAACAAGTACATATAATATATAAGCGACATTAACATCATCAATAGCAATGGCCCATGATATAACAAGTAAATGCAACCCAATGTAAGATAAATAACATTTACAACATTAATGGACGAGAATATGAGTATTTCTATTAATAAACAAGAAGAAGTACAATGTGATATGACCTCTTGCCGACAACCAATCTAAACCAAGATCTGGATCAATCCACTTGTGCCTCCACCACTTCAATCCTCCATGAATGGCAAACTCAAACTAGATAGGAGTTTGGAAGGTGAACATAAAGGGTTCACAACTACAAGGATCAATGAGTGTAGACTCAAGATAGGGCAAAAATCCACTAGAGTTCTCTTGCTCTTCTTTATCCTCCCGTCCATAAGCCATATGTGCTCAATATATAGTCCTCTCAAAGGTAAGTGAAAGGACACATTGAGGCGTTTCTTGGGCAGATGGAGAGTCAAAGGTTACCCAATGACTGCTTTTTGGGAGTAAAAAGTAATAAACTAGTGATTTTTACCATTTTAATGGTACTCGCAGGCTATAGTGATGCAACTCGAGGGTACGCTGGCTATAGTGATGCAGCTAGCGTATAAGGAAAAAAATAGGGAAAAATAGTGTCTGAAGGATATAAAATGGTTATGAGTTAGTAAAATGGATCCTCTAGGCCAAAGAGTGCTGATTCTCACAAGGTGGAAGATTACATTGTAATAGATGCCCCCTAATGTGTGAGGTCAGAGACTGATGCTACGATGGCCGAAATACATTATAAATATCAGAAGTGGAGTGATGGATACACAAGTGGAAAGAGCAGCTCACTCGTCATAATACAATAGTATCCCTGAATACATGTTGGTAGTACAACAATATGATACAATGGCCATGAATAGGTAGTACATAGTAAATACATGTCATAAGTGATCATAGCCATGATCCCTCTACAGTAAGATATGGTCTCCTGCTGAAAAGGAAACAACTGGTGCAAACTAGAGGTACAAACTGCTGATATCTGAGGGGTGATATTTCAGATGTAAAGTCAAAGTCATAAGTAGCATACTGAATGCCACTATCGCCTAGGGTCTTCTACACAATTCTTCGATGGTGCAAGTCCCATCAAGTGAATAAAGGAGTTGGGGTCGAACCTGATGTGACATCGTCTGAGTACCGGTCAATGATGTATACTGTTAACAGACGCGTGATAACCCACCAATAATGAAAATGGGCATCAAGGCATAGTGCACAATCATCAGAGTGTGAATAGATGAGTTGAAGTCAAACATGAGGATGAATCCATCGATCAGGGGACATTGATGTATTCCCAAAACTGTCGATGGCGAGAGAACCTGCCACTAATGACTGCAAGCCTCAAGGTACTCAACCGAACTCTGAGCCTCAAGTCCCGAAATAAATGGATTGAAGTCGACAGAACGAGACTTGCTGGAAGGAGGGCATTAAGGCATCCCCCATCAACCAGCACGAGGTACCAGCTATGCTGAAAGATTTGGAAGAACTCAGGTGAAACGGACTGACTCAATAAGGATGGCCGACATGCAATAGTCAAGAGATCTAATAGGAGTGGCCAACTCTGGGCTCAGGACTTCCTTTGAACAAGAGCATGAGCAGATGGATAGACTCAGGCAGCATAGACTTGACATAAACCGTGCAATGCAGGAGGCATTACAAAGGGATTCATAATGACTGGAAGCTTAACCAATCGGTGGAGAAAACTGAGAAACAAGTACAGCTCCTAAGGTCCAACTATAGTCCCGACTCATAATGTTCAGAGTGGAATGAATGCTCTATTCAAAGGCGACACAACAGCTGCCAACAAGAAGTAGTAACCATAATCCCGTCCGGATTTTTGTAATATTTGATTTTTTTGGTCTTTTTCATATTTGGGGAAAGCTTGAAAAAGAATAAAATTGCTTATAGTACGTCAAGTGAGGGAACGAGTGTCAAATAGCGAGCAGACTAGTCCCAAGTAGTGGAACATACTTATGATCAATGCAAGGAAGTGCATGCAGGATGTGGACACTTGGGGGGGTGTTCCCTCAGGGTCAAAAGGTCATCAAATTGTGAAGGGAAAATATAAGCTCTACAGGGTTTGATAGGGAAAAGTGCTCAGGAACCAGGCTAACAACTGAGTAAGCGGGAGCCGGCACAAGGCTTAAGAGGCAAGCATGATGATGCAATGCAATCACAACATGATATAACTGAGGGGAGTCCTTAAGGGAGATGGCCATCATAAGACAAAGTAGAGTATGAGCCTTTATCGCAACGTCATGGAGTAACTACAAAGGACTCCCAATCCTAAGGACAAACAACGGCATGGGCACCATAATGCACAAAGGGGTTCTAACTAGGGTACCCATGTTCGAAAAATCCCTACCGCCACATAACGACACTTCTATAGCAGTGTGAAGGTTTTGTGTCGGTTAAGAAGCGGGGTCACACCTAGAGTTTATGAAAGTGGTCAAAAGGTCAAATGCACAATGCATGTGGAAATGGAATCTAACCTATATGCCAGGTGTGAAACGTACCTGTCGTAGGTGTGAAATGGTCCAAAACAGCTTTCGACGAAGAAATCTGAAAATTATACTCCATGACATTATATTAGTCCATAACGACATCAAACGGTAAAAACTATAGACAAGTGGGTCCTGAAAATTATAAATAGTAATAAAAATTTACAATTTACAGTTCATTTTTACTATTCACCCATTTGGAGCTTTGTGGTTAGTTTTCACCTGAAAGTTCAGTTGTCGATTCTGGGAGCTACAAGCATCCGTTTATCGAACCGTACGGAGTAGGTTGGTAGTCTCATCCATACCTTTAATTTCATTGCATTCATTTTAGTTTTCAGCGATGGGATTTTTAGTTTTTCCAAGCCCTAAATGGCTTCAGCGCTACCCGCGGGCTATAGCTATGCGGGTCGCGGGTAGGGCACAATACTTGCAGTCAACGCACAGGCTGACCGCGGGTACCCGCACCTGTATACAAATTAGCCTGCGGGTACGATCGTGAAGTTGAAATTGCAAAAGAAATTGACTAAAATCTTTGTTTTTTCTCACTCCAGGATGGTTCTAGAGTGGAGGGAGAGGGAGCATGACCAAGTAGATGAGGCCTTGTGCAACGATGTGTAAGCACAGCAGGCATTGCAAGCATGTGGGTTGTACAAATTCTGGAGTATAGGGGGTTTGAGGGCCCAAAACCTACTACTCCGCCGCTTGATCGATTATTGGGATGTTGATGCACAAAAATTCAATCTCAATGGGAAAATCCTCACACTGGAAGTGGACGACATCTACTTCATTACCGGTTTGTCCTATCGAGGTGAGGAGGCCAGTCTCCGGTCTCGTACTGTGGGTGGTGGGATCACCGTCCTTGACTACATAGGGCGGTATTGTCCCGCAAACACACGCACGGTGGGAAGTCAGGTGCCCATCAATGCCATAGTAGATCTGAGCATGAAGATCATTGTGGCTACCTTAGTGCGGATAACGGGTTCCAAAGCTCTACACCAGGCATCCAGGCTAGTGATGTTCTATGCATCACAATGCATGTAGCCTATAGTATTTGATTGGTGTACCACACTATTGGGTTATGAAGACCCAACTGACAGAATGCAAAGAAGGGAAGGCCAAAAACTTCGGGTATGGGAGTATCTTGTGTAGCTTCTTCTTTGAGAGAGTTCCGAGGCTTAGTCCGTGGGTGGATGTCCCTCCTCATAGTCTCCACGATCCATCCCTGACCCAGTGGGCTAAGATCTTGACACGACAGGGTGGTCGCCGTCTAGCATCACCATATACTGAGGAGTTCTTCCGCTAGTGGGGCCGATAGGTCATTGCCATAGAGGACTATCCCTATGCAGGGATAGACTTCCGCTAGGATATGGACATGCCACTCCCACCAGACGCAGTGTTCAGAGACATTGGTGAGTACTCTTTTTAGGTTTTTGTGTATTAAATTTTTATGGATTTTTTATTATAGATGTAAATGCAAAAATATTTTTGGTGGTAGTATCATATGCTAATGTTTGACTGTTTGCTCGCAGACAAGGGCCCAGTGAGACCCGATGGCTTCCCAAGACATGGTCGCCGGAGAAGGGGTGATGAGGCAGTTGATGCTGCAGCAGGGCACACTCTACAGACCTTGCGGTGCAAACTATCACGGATGGTTTCTAGGGTTCCATAGATAGAGGTGGCGCGACTACCTGAGGCCATGCAGCGCCAAGTAGTGGGGGTTCCGAATGACTGGGTGCGGTTACTGCAGTGGGTAGCCAATGCAGTTCAGTATTTCTACGAGACACATCCTGTCGGGGTGGCAGCTAGGCCTCCTCCTAGGGAGTAGATATCCCAAGATTTCATTTTTGTATCAATATGTATATTTTTGAGGGCTATGAGCTCCAGTTTTGTATGACACTACCATTTTTGGATATATTTATAAAAAACTTTGGTTCTCTGGTTCTACTATATGTGTGTATGTACATATGTATGAATGTCTTCATTTATTTGTGTGCTTCATGGTGAATGTGACAAATGCCAATCTAATACATAGTTAGCGTATGCATCAGATATATGATTACACTTCTCAGAGCATGTATGTATGTAATTGAAACAAAATGTCGTTCCAAGAGTCTTACCCTTAGGAATTTCCGTAGTAGCATAGGATCTCGCACACGGTACTGCCCATTCAGCTGAGACACAACTAGTTGTGAATCCAGGAGGACTTCTAAAGACTGGATGCCATGGGAAATAGCATCCCGAAGTAGCTCAATGAAGACACTATACTCAGCCACATTGTTAGATGTAGGACCAAGACAAGCACCTCCTGAGGACACAACTAGGTGGTCAGGTGAGAAAATAACCCAGGCAACAGAAGCAAGCTACTGCGTATGATGGCTAGCACCATCCGCAAACCCTAAGAACGTAGGAAACTCTGCTGACATCTGTCAATCAAACGGAAGCTAATCAGCAGACCCGAAAACCAAAAGAAATCTAAACTATGTACAGAAGCAACTATACAATAGTATACAAAAGTATCAGCCTGAACCATAGGTTCAAGCGTAATACCGCTTGAGGTAGAGCCCATTTCTAGGCTCCTTCAAGACAGTCCCCTCATAGTCTTCTAATTCATAGGCTCCTTTTTCCAGGACACGCCTCATGATGTAAGGACCGTGCCACATGGGGTTGAACTTGCCCGCCCCCAAGGGTTCTTTAGCTTGGTCATATAAGAGGACCAAGTCACCTTTAGCATATTGCCGGTGATGGACAGACCTATCATACTGAACCTTAATACGACGTTTGTTGGCATCTATAGCCACAGCGGCATCTCGATGGTGCTCGTCAAGTTGCTCAAGGTGAATTAAACGTTGCTCAAGACTCGTCGTATCAGGGAGGAGCTCTATGGCCAGTTTAAGTGAAGGGATCTCACATTCAATCGGTAAAAGTGACTCCAAACCGTGAACTAGCTGAAATGGTGAGAACCTGGTGGCAGTCTTGACTGCGGTTCGATACGCCCACAAAGCAGGATATAACATGATGTGCCAGTTGGTCTTTCTTTGTTGGATGGTACACTGGAGAATGGTCTTCAAAGACTTATTAAATGATTCTACTTGACCATTCGCTTGGGGATAATAAGAAGATGAGTGTTCTTGATGAAAACCAAGTTTGAGAGACAAATCCTCCATCATCTTGTTCTGAAAGTGACTTCCATGGTCAGTGACAATCTCTTTCGGAATATTGAACCGAGTGATAATTTGATTGAACACGAAATGGGCTACTGTAGCACCATCGGCTTTAACGGTAGGCATGGCCTCAGCCCATTTGGAAAAATAGTCCACGACCACTATGATATGGTGATGCCCCCCAGCCGAAGCTGGTTTTCAATCCATGAAATCCACCCCCCACTTGGTGAAGGGACCGATCGTGATGACCGGATGAAGGGGCGCTGTATGCGAGTGTATGTTCTGAGAAAACACCTGGAAAGGGTGACATCTCTTCATAGCATTAACACAGTCCTTAAAGATGGAAGGCCAAAAATAACCAGCTCGCATAATACGTTCGGCTGTAGCAAGCCCTGATAAGTGACCGCCACACGCCCCAGCATGGCAATCATTAAGCACCCACTCTGCTTCTTCGTGAGTTAAGCAACGACGGAGGATAGAATCCTTTCCTCAGTGATACAAAGTGTCAGTGACGATAGCATAATATTTAGTGTGATGTTTTACACGCCGTCGCTCATCTCGTGAATAGTACGGAGGAAACTTCGAAGTTTGGAGATATACAATGACATCCCCCTACCAAGGGTTCTCTGACGAGATAAGAAATAAGTGCTCATCTACAAAGGAATCTTCATGAATGACACCCTCATCAAGTCTCGGAAGGTCCGACATAATCTCAGCAAACACCAATGATTTCACCGATTTCGTCGAAGCAAAATCGAGCTCGAACTCCTGAAGGATAACAATCCATTTATTGTACTTCCACCCAATAAGGCGTCGTGATAGCACGAACTGAAATGGATTGATATGCGCAACAACTGTGGTTGTTCTAAGAAGAATGTAATGTCGTAACCGTTGGACTGAATGAACAGTCGCAAGTGCCAGCTTTTCCACATGAGTATATCTTAGCTCAGTGTCTACTAGATTTTGACTAAGGTAATAGATGACATGCTCGACAAGTGCATCATCAACCTGAACCAAGACCATGCCAATCGTCTCTTGAGACGTGGCCCTGTAAAGAATAAAATCTTGTGTAAAGTCTGGTGGACTAAGCACAGGGGCCGATACCAAAGCTTTCATAAGGGCGTCGAAAGACAGCTGGGCTCGCTCATCCCAGATAAAGGGTGTGTCTTTCTTCAATAAGTGTGCGAAACCTTTGGTAAGATTAGCATAATTGACCACAAAACGATGTAGAAAAGTGGCTCTCCCTTGGAGGCTCTGAAGTTGTAACAGATTGCACGGAGGAGGCAACTGAAGTATTGCCTCAACTTTAAGAGGCTTGATTCTAATACCCTCTTTCGAAACTATGAAGCCCAGAAGGCGACCTATCCTTACAGCAAAGATGCATTTTTTAGGATTCAATCGAATCTTGTATTGTATACATCATTTGAGAATCATGCAGAGGTGCTTGGGGTGGTCCATCCTCTTGCGAGAATGGCCGGAAAGATCATCCAAGAAAACCTCCATAATCATTTTAAGATTGTGAAAGGCGTAGGTCATGGCACACTGAAATGTAGCTCCGACGTTTTTAAGGCTGAAGGGCATTTTCCGATATGCAAACGTTCCCCAAGGACAAATGAAAGCTATATTATGTTGGTCCTCGGATTTGATTTGAATCTGGTTATATCCAGAAAATCCATCCATGAAGGAAAAAATCTCACTTCCGGTGCAAGCATCCAAGATTTGATCTATGAATGGTGTGGGGAAGTTGTCTTTCGGACATGCACGGTTCAAAACTCTAAAATCGGTGCATACACGGATCGTTCCCTGCTTCTTATCCACAGGAATGGGGTTTGACACCCATTTGGTAAGGGGAACAGTGTAGATGAAACCAACTTTGAGCATTTTCTCCACCTCTCCCTTAATAGTGGCTGCTTTCCTAGGGTTCACAGCACGTAAGCGTTGTTGAACTGGTTTAGCATTGGGATATGTTCTAATCTCATGTTCAACAATGTGGGGGTCTATTCCTAGCATCTCCTCATATGACCAGGTGAAAGCTTCCCGAAGCTCTGTAAACAATTCAATGTAAATAGCAGTCTCCTCAAGAGTGCAATCGTCATTGATGTAGACATTCTCGACTTTTCTGGGAGTACGAGATATATTGATCGACGTAGTTGGGGAAATGTTAGCCATATTCCCTTTTGCAAAAACATCATGCGACTCTAAAAGAGCCACAGGGTGACCAACCATCTCTGCTAGAGTCATCCTAAACTCTTCTCATTCGGCGAGTTCGAGGTTGGGAAGGAAATAAGAGCGATGGTGCATATCTTCCCAAGGTCTCTCACTACCACACATGGCCTCCATAATAGCTTCATCAGAAGGCAAAGTATCATCGAGGAAAACGTGTGAACAAGATGAGTTGGCTTCCCAAATCAGCAGCGTAACGGGATCTTCCTCGATTGTCTGAGAAGAAGAGAGATCTGGCTCTGCAGTGGCTTGTTGAATATGCTGATAAGCAAGCTCAGCTACAGACAGTGGCATAGACATCCTGATATGCGTAATGTTTCCAGACGTGGAACTCGTGGACGGTAAAGTCCACGGATCATCAAAATAGGAAGTCCAGAATAACATATTATGTGAAGGAGGAGACGCATCGTCGGTAATGGTTCCAATAAAATTCACAGGTGCAGCAAAATCATAAGTTCCCATCAATGAAGGGTACATACCAACACCCATGATCCCAGTTGCCGGCTGAGAATGAGTAACCTGCGGGACTATGGATCCTATGGATGCTGTGGAAGAGGATTTAACTTAATCCAGCTGATCGATGGTCACTATCTTGCCTTCGTGAGGAAAGTGGATAACTTTGAATACAGTGGATGCGACAGCTTTCATGGCATACATCTAATTCTGACCCAGTAAAAGGTTGTAGTCGATGGACGCATCAACCACCTCGACTTCAATAGGAACATACTTACCTCCCAAGGAGACAACAAGGGAAGGGATAATTCCATGTGACTTAAATGACCGACCATCGAATGCAGTGAGCATGGTTCTAGACACGAGTAGAGGAGGAGAGCTAAGAGCTTTCCAACAAGTTAACGAAATTACTGACGCAGAGGCACCTTTGTCAACCATAGTACGTTTGACAAAACTATGAAGGCACACCACTTGGATTTGAAAATCCACGTGGTAGGGTAAGCGAGCTTGGACATCAGTAGTATCGAACTTGATAACAGTGGGAATTCCCCCATCTTGAACTACTAACGCACTCAAAAGGGCACGCTTCCGAGAAGGGCAGGCTTGCAAGAATTCAAGAGCCGACATGGCACACGGAGTTTGGCCCAAATCTTCCACAATAGAGTAGTTATGGGCGGCTCGAGCATTAGGATTATGCATAGAGTGCTTAAGAACACCTTTTGGTATCCGCGGCATATTAGAGGGCTTCTCGATGTGCAAGGAATTGTTAGGAGGATGGGAAGGCTCACTCCCCAAATTGGGTTGTGGTGCATCATAATCGCGCTGACGAGTGGCAACACTAACCTCTGACTGAACCATGTTCACACATCCATAACCACCAATATTGGAAGAGGACGTTGTCATCTCAGTAGGTCCATAACTAGTGGTGGGAGCATGCGAAGCCATGTTTTGGTGATTAGGTAGGGGTTCCTTCAACACAGCCGGGCTCTGTGCCAAGTGCTTCAATGCTTCTTCAATTTGAGGACATAAGTGAGTAAGATGGTCTTCCCCACAGAGCTTGCAAGGAAACTTCACCTTGCGCCTAGGTTTACGTTCCTCATCAGCATTTCTGCCTTCCCGAGGAGGGTTGGCATTATCCTTGTGGGGGGTATTGCGATTGCTATTGTTATTCCCATTGTTTCCACCCTTTCGGTTATTTCTCCCCTTTTTCTTACCACCAGGTTGCTGGTTACCTGATTGGTTCGTCGTTTGCACACCGTGTACATCGGACGATGGGGTGGAAGTGGACAAGGTGTGAACCTGTCTGGGAGTAGATTGGTTTAGCGACAAATTTTGCATTTGATTAGCTACCAAATATACGGGGCAAGTGCTTGCAGATCCTACGATGCCATCGGCATGCGGTCTAGGAACTGAATGAGGCTCATGACGTGTGCGCGGTGCGTCAGGAATGATGTCATACAAAATGCCAGACTGAGATAAGTCTAACTACTGGACTTTCAAGATGGCTTGTTCCTAAGTCACAATTCCGGACATCGAAACATAGCAATGTATGGGAGTAGAGACTTGAGGAACCATTCCAACAGGAACTCTGGAGGAATGTTGGCTTTCACTAACCTCTTCCGCCAACACCACTCTTGAACGTGGTCATAAATATGTGTGGCCTTGTTCTGAGGAAAGGTAGATAAAAGTTCAGTACCAGTATCATAGCAAATTTGCAACTGGAAATGATCTAAGAAAACCAAAGCGATCTCATAAAAACCCCTATAAGTGTTTCCAAGCAACTCGACGTACCACTTCGTGGCTGCCCCCGTGAGGGTGTGTTGAAATAGTCGCAATCTAATGGAATCATGATTCAATGAGTTGGAGGAGCACCAAAGGTGAAATGTCGTGACATGATCTCCTGGGTCCTCACCACCTTTCCCCTCAAACTTAGGAATGTCTAAAGGGATCTTGGTAGGGACGGGGGGCCAAGTAGGGTTGTGACACACTGGATCATTCGTGAGCTTCGAAAGATCTGGAAGATTCAAGCGTGCAAGGAACGAGAGCTGAGGCTGGAAATCTTGGTTATAAGCCCCCATAAAAGGTTGGTTAAATGAAACCGAATTATAAGATGGACCAAAAGCTTGACCATGAGGATTAAACTGCTGATAATAAGGACCTGACGGACCATAAGCTTGCCCATGGCCATAGGATTGATAACCTCCTCCTGCCTGACCCATTTGAGAGTAACTAGGTATGTGTGTGTTTTGGGCACCATATTGGGGTGGTGGGTTGTACTAGTGGCCAGCACCGACTGTGTTGTAGTAAGGGTTTCCACCATGAGTATGGGGCATATACGTACTATTCATAGTGGGAACCGTGTTGTAATGACCATAATGGTATGGTATGTTCCCACCCCAAGCATTAGGATTAGCTTGAGTAGTCGTGTGGTGACCAGAAGCATGAGATGTATTCCCAGCCCCAACATTGGTGTTACTAGTAGTAGGGTGGTGGCGTTATGTCCATGTGGATAGGATATATTCCCACCCCCTACATTGGCATTACTAGTGGCGGCAGTGGACGAAAAAGTATGCGGTATATGTCCACCCCCGTGGTTAGGAGGAGCATTAACATTCGGAAAAGTAGTCCTGGGTTGACGAGTAGCGGCATGCGTATTAGGTGGTGGATGGCGAGTCTTGTTTCGAACAACGTTCCTATTAGGTTGGGAAATCCTAGGAGGTGGTCTTCTTCCAACATTAGCATTATTAGGAGGAACATGACCAGTCCCCATACTATGTGTGTGAGTGGACAATGTAGTGCCCCTAGTGAGGGTAGTGCCCCCAGTGGGTATAGTATGGCTAACACCATGACTAGTGCCAGCGTGACTACCAAACGTAGTGGAAGGTTTAATTGTACTATAATTAGGCATACCAAAAGAGAGTGCGGTTGGGTTGACCATAGGACCAGTGTCATCATGTAACTCTGGCATCTCGTGTTTATAATTGCGTGGAAACGAAGGAACGAACGTTTCATCCTGATCTTCATCCTCGGGTAAGATTGGCATCCCGTGAAGATAATTATATGGATTCGAAGGATCAAACGGATCTTGTTCAAGTGGATTCAGCCAAATCGAACCAGGTTGAGTCTCAGGTGGATCACCTCCCCACGCCTCATGAGGAGTAGGGGAATCCGAAGTGCGTTCAACTCTACCTGATGGAGTCGAAGGTATTTCTTCAGTATCAGAATGTGCAGCAGTCATGACATCTTGGATGTATGTCTCGTAAGAATTCGAAGACTTAGAGGGAGCCCGCCGACGTCCCCTAGCAACACGGCGTGAAATCTCGGTAGGCTCTAAACCAGCCAACCGATGGGATTGGCGGAGAGTATGGCTCCGCGCCATGATATCTACGGAGAGAATATATAATCAAAACATCCCCTAAAGGCCAACTATCGATCAAAAACAGTAAATCAAAAGCACACACCTAGAGAAACTACAACCAAGAGCAGACAAACAGAGTGGCTAAATGAGCTCCCGACACTAGAGCCGGTATGTCTTGCCTAGGAGAGGCTTGAGACTCCCAAACTATAGCTGGAGGTAATAGAATCAGTTATAAGGGCCCCCAGACTTCACTGCGTGCACAGGGTCAAGTCCCTATACAACGAAAACTATGTTGTCCGACCCCTATCTAACTCAAGACACAAACAACACAATCACTGCAAGTACCCCATGCGATACCTAGGTAAGGAAACTATGGTCACTGCAATATAACCAATGCTCAGGGGAAAAGTCGTAGGTGGGATCCGTCGTATGGGCAAGGTAGCTAAGCCTGAAGCACAAGAGGACGAACCTCCGGTACCCCCAGATACGAACAAACCCTGGAAATATCTCCCACGTTTAGCCGATATCAGAGGGATATCTCTTCAACCAACCTCCCATGACCTCGTGCTTAACTCTGGCTTGAGTAGAGGTTCCTGAGAACACCGATATATACCATGGATTCCTCCACTCCCTGGTCAGACACCTAATGTTTCGTCTAGTAGTCTTGGATTGTTAACTCACAATGATCTATTCCAAGACTCTAAACCTATGCTAGTTGGTGTACCCTATAAATAAAATTGGTCTAATCAATTTTAAGATTAAGCGTTAATTTTAATGGTTGTGATTACTCAAGGGATATGATCGTGAAACTAGTGATGTGTAAGACTCAATAGTATGCAAAATCGTCAAATCCTAGACTCATCTATCCAATGAAAACAATGCCACTAACATGCACAATCAAACCAACGATTTCGAATTAAATATGCAATCCTTTTATATTTTTCAATGCACAATCAGAATCTAAATGAAGGCAGAAAGCACTCAATGCAAGATGCAACACATAAAAGCAATTTTTTTTTTTTGTATTTTCTCTTATAAACAGAAGGAAAATGCAAAACTATGTGTATATTTTTGTATTTTTCAATATATGGAAATGAGAAATGCAAGCAAAATCCTACTATCTAGTCACTAATATGCCAAGGAGATCACTAAGACAACCAGGAAGGTACCAAACAGTAAGAATCAGCCAAAGGAATGAGCTCAAAAGGAAAAAACCAACAAGGCTAAATCCAAAGATGGGTAAAAAACCAACAAGGCTCAACCAAGAGAAAAGAAGAGTTCTGGTCACAACCAAGGCATGGAACAATCAAGAAACATGACAACAAAGACTCAGGATCAACCAAAACCAACCCAGCAACAACCAAAGGTCATAAATCAACCAAATCCGGAGTTGTACGCTACTGTCGAAGGAATACCTGCGGGTACCCTCGAGCAGTAGAGTAAAAAGAGGCGGGTATACGTGGGCAGAGCTAAGCTAGCCCGCGGGTGAGGAAAGGAAAATGGGCAATCAGAGAGTCCAATGGCTCAGAAAAAGCAAGTTTTTTATAGTGTATCTCAACGGCAGATAAGTGACACAGAGCTTCGACAGACAACAACTCTAATTATGGACTAATGCTCAAAAATCCCCAAAAATGGATGTTTTCCCCAGTGGAGTCGCCATTTATGTGTTGGAGAAAACTCACTATGGCTTGGGGTAAACCACAATAGACAGATGACTACCATAAATCAACTCAATTCTCATAACTATGCTATATAAATGACAATGCTAAGATAATGAAGAATATAACCAACCTTGATCCAAATGTTTAATGTAGATCCCCATTGGAGCTTTTCAATCCGTGCACTTGAATCTGCAAATTAGTCTTGACAGCCAATATACAACAAGTACATATAATATATAAACGAAATTAACATCATCAATAGCAATGGCCCATGATATAACAAGTAAATGCAACCCAATGTAAGATAAACAACATTTACAACATTAATGGACGAGAATATGAGTATTTCTATTAATAAACAAGAAGAAGTACAATGTGATACGACCTCTTACCGGCAATCAATTTGAACCAAGATCTAGATCAATCCACTTGTGCCTCCACCACTTCAATCCTCCATGAATGGAAAACTCAAACTGGATAGGAGTTTGGAAGGTGAACATAAAGGGTTCACAACTACAAGGATCAATGAGTGTAGACTCAAGATAGGACAAAAATCCACTAGAGTTCTCTTGCTCTTATTTCTCCTCCCGTCCATAATCCATATGTGCTCAATATATAGTCCTCTCAAAGTTAAGTGAAAGGACACATCGAGGCATTTCTTGGGCAGATGGAGAGTCAAAGGTCACCCAATGACCGCTTTTGGGGAGTAAAAAGTAATAAACTAGTGATTTTTACCATTTTACATGCTACCCGCAGGCTATAGTGATGCAACTCGCGGGTACGCTTGCTATAGTGATGCAACTAGCGTATAAGGGAAAAAATAGGGAAAAATAGTGTCTGAAGGATAAAATGGTTCTAAGTCAGTAAAATGGATCCTCTAGGCCAAAGAGTGCCAATTCTCACAAGGTGGAAGATTACGTTGTAACACCTATGACCACGATTCATAAACTTAGGTGCAATCCCTCTCTTTTATGGACACAGAACCTTACAACTGCTTCTAGAAGACTTGTGTAGAAGACCCTAGGCGATAGTGGCATTCAATATACTACTTATGGTAAATGGTAGTGCCTTCTCGATCATGGGTACCCTAATTAGAACCTATTTAGTCATATGGTGCGCATGCTATAGTTCCTCCTTAGGTCCGGGAGTCTCTTGTTGTCCCGCCATGAATTTGTGTCGAAACTGCATGTTTCTTCTTATAATATATTCTAGCTATCACTCGTAGGGACTCCCGATTATGTCAAGTTGTAAATGCATATAATTGACCTGCTTGCCTAGTGTCGGCTTCCACTTCTTCATTATAAGCCAAATTTCCCAAGCACTTCTTAGTCCTATCCAAGTAGACCTTATTATTTATTTGTTGCAGCTTGATTACCCTTTGACCCCGAGGGAACATCCCTCCGAGTGTCCTTATCTTGCACGTATTTCCTTGCATTGAACATAGGTATGTTCCTTGAGCCTAGTGTCGGCTCCCACTTCTTCATTATAAGCCAAATTTCCCAAGCACTTCTTAGTCCTATCCAAGTAGAACTTATTATTTATTTGTTGCAGCTTGATTACCCTTTGACCCTGAGGGAACATCTCCCCGAGTGTCCTTATCTTGCACGTATTTCCTTGCATTGAACATAGGTATGTTCCACCGCATGGAACTAGTTTTCTTTCCCGTGACACTCATTCCCTTGTACTTATATTATAAGCACTCTTTTATTCATTTTCATGCTTTCATAATATGAAAAAGACCAAAAAAATAAACAATATAATAAGCCGGATGGGAAAATGTCATCATCTTCTATTGGAAGCAACCGTGTCGCCTTTGAACATAGCACACATCTTGAGTCCATTCGTCAACGGTTTGGGTTTAATATGGCCTTAGGAATCTGAAATTGTTACTCAGAGATTACTCCTACGACTGGTTAAGCTTCCAATCCTTATGGATATTCTGTCGATGTTTCCTGCGTCACATAATTGTTTCAGTATTCAGTCTTAAGTCCATTTTTCTTGAGTCTCCATCTGTCTCATGATCTTGTTCAAAGGAATTTTATGAACCCGAGTCAGCGATTCCTTAGATCTCTTGACTTTGCATGTCAGCCATCCCTACATAAGTACATTCCGATCACACGAAACGTTTGTCCTACCTAGCACCCCGGGCCTACTTCCATCATTGGTAGGTGAACTTGAACTCAACAGATGATACCTCATCATTGGTCACTGACTGAGTGGTTTCCCTTGTGTTTGACGACAAGACATTTATTCACACATCGAGATTCATGCCATGCCTTGGATTCCATTAGACCTCATTAGTGGTTTCTTCTCTTCTATAATCAATAGTATTCATCATTTGATACTATTCAAAGGGTATCTTCCGTGCATTACTTGCATCTGGTACACGTGAGAGACGCACTTGGTTCTTGGTCTATGTTTAGCTTGTTCGTCCGAGTTCTTCCAAATTATTCAACCTAGTTGTGTACCTTGTGTTGGTTGATGGGGATGCCTTAATTCCCTCCTTCCATTAGATCTCATTCCATCGACTTCAGATCATCTATTCTGGAATTGGGATCTAGATTCAAATGAGTACCTTGCGACTTGTAGTCATCAGTAGCAGGTCCTCTTGTCATCGACAATCAGTAATTCATCAATGTCCCCTAATCGATGGATTCTGCAAGTGTTTGGACTCAACACCCTTATTCACACTTGTTGAATGTACTCGGTGCCTTGACACCCATTTTCATCATTGGTGGGTAGTCTTGCGTCTGTTAACGATATACCTTAATTACCGGTAATCAGACGATGTGTCATCGTGTTCGACTCCAGTACCTGTATTCACATGATGGGACATGCACCATCCGTGATTTGTGTCGAAGACCTCAGACTATGGTGGCATTCCACTATATGATTCTATCTGTGATCGTCACAGTATCTATGGGACCTCAGTTCTCATGGTAGAGTAGTTTGTACCCCAGGTTGTACCGGATGTCTTCATTTAAGTTGAAGATGTAATGTCCCCATTTTGACCCCCTTTGTATTAAATCGTAAATTATGTAAATATTGTTATTTGATCATGGTGAGGATCTCAAGGCCAAGGCCCCACCATTGATTTAGCGTTCTATGTATCGGCAATTAAAAATAGATGCATATGGTTCTTGTGCTAGATAGGCACAATGTAAATAAGACATCATGTACATACGAATTTTAATGAAAATACGCACAACTAGCTATGCAATGCAACAAAGAGATGGGGGCATGACTCCACAAGGAATAGGGAGGGAAATTATTCAAACCCTTGAGCCAATGGTGTTAATCCATGTGTCAATGAGAAAACCCATAAACCACCAACTACCCATTTTGGGTTATGCACCCAATCATTTAATTCTTCCAAGAATTGGTTGAGGTAGTTAATGCCTTGGGAATGAAGAGGTATGGCAGCCAATTTCGTGCATGGGCAAGCCATCAACCTGGGAAATCATATTTTGTCTCCTTGGGAAGAAAACACCCATGAAATGGTGCCCAAAGAAATTCTAAACCCATAGTCTTTCCTCTCACACGCAGTCTGAACTACTAGGTTTTTCCTCATCACGTTTTTACCATTTTTCCTGCATTCTCCATGGCTGGGAGTTCGTTTTTGTGTTATACAGTGGCTGGGAGAGGAGAACCACGATTTGGGACTATTATGGAGGCTGATTTTCCCCCAGAATGTCCATGGACGTTTTTCTAAAAACGGATTTGGCTTCCCAGGGTTGTTCCCCATCTTCTAGTTTTGTTTTTGGGTTTACCACGTTTTTCTGAAGCTAATAAAAACCCCATCTTTGAGCATCTCAATGTAAAAACGTTTCTTCATGCCCATCACTTATACCTTTGCTGTTATGTGCATCCATGTTTTGGTTTGAACCTGTGAGCAAAAGATTTGGAGTGGTAGTGGACAAAATTGACTTGATAAACCTAGTGGGGGAGACAACCTCTCAAGAAGATCAAGAGGGCTTTGGCTACTCTTCTATGCACACCCTGAGAGAACTAGATGGGGAAGGTATGGCTTGAGGGACTGTACAACAGTGAAAAGAATACTTCCTTGTGCTGGGTGTGTAGGTATTGTGGGTGCCAAGCTAGATAGATCTTGTAAGGTTATCCCTGGATCTGTGCTTGAGCTCACTAGCTTAGCAATTCTTCCTTTCCATTTTCTAATAGCCTGATAAACCCAACTGTAGTTTGGCTTGGCTGATTTGGTGTATCTTTGGGCTATGTGTGAGTCTGTTGTTCCCTGATTCCTTGTAGAGATCATGCCCAGCTCGGGGGTGGCAGTGTGTGGAGATATTGATGACCACAACTGGCCTATGGTTGGGTGGAACGTTGCAGTTGCATAGCCAGTTGCTCGGGACTACTTTGTTAAGATAAGTATTATCTTGTGTTAACTTTTCAATTATTATTGGATGAATATATTAAATGTATGATGGATGTGTTATTGATATTATTTCCGCTGTGTTTTTATAACATGCACATGTATATGTCTTTTTATCTATGAGCTTTACTTAATGGATATGGGGCTAGATGCCCGGTTTTAGCATCACATCCTCTCTATCATGCTGGTATGGTAGGAGGGGACATTACATTTTGGCATCAGAGCTGTTGGTTGCAGCATTGGGCCTCTATGGGCCAAATCCAATTACAGTTACAAGGGAAGATCCCTTCCTAATCACCACAGGTACTAGCATCAAGACTAGCTGGCTCAGTTAGATAGTTGCAGAGGTAAGGTTACCTTCTGCTGGGCAGCAGTCATCATAGGAAGAAGAAAAGAAGGAACTTGAAAATTGTTTCAAGTGTTTTTGAAAAAATTATTTTTTAAGTCTGTTTCGAGAAGAATTCGGGAAGTCGTTCCGAAACTGCGGAAAGATTCCGTGAATCGTTCCGCAACGCGAAAGAGTTCAGGAAATCGTTCCGAAATTTGCGGAAGAGTTCCGTGAACCACCCCGAAACTGCGGAAGGAATTCTCTTCCGAAATTGTGGAAGGAATTCTCTTTCGAAACTGCGGAAGGAAGAAGGGGTTCAAGCCTCCTCAATTCCAGAATCGGCAAAGGAAACCATCACAGGTTGTGACTAAGCCAACTAGGATGATGGGAGATAAGCCAAGAGATCCAAAGGAACCAAGAGAACCACTTCAATGTTGGGGTTGTGGAGGAGACCACATGCTTAGGAACTATCCACATAGGAATGGGAATGCAAATCAAGTCCACAACATCCAAGGAGCTGAAACTGTGGGTCAAGTGGCCAGGACAATCCCTAGAATCTATGCAGCACTAGACAACTGCCAGGCAGATCATCAGTCAACTGTGGTTGAAGTTGAAGGTAATATTGCTAAGCAATTTGCTTCTATTTTGATTGATCTTGGATCTACTCACAGTTATGTCACTCCTAGAATTGTTGAGGTTTGTGCTTTCAAGAAATTAAAGCATAGTAAAACATGGTTAGTTCAACTAGCCACTGGAACCAAGAGAAAAGTTAGTGAAATAGTAGAGAAATGTCCATTAGAGATGGATGTGCTATTCACTTATGTAGATCTGAATATTTTACCACTAGGTTCCTATGATATTCTCATTGGAATGGATTGGTTAGAAGCACACAGGGTTAAACTTGACTGCTACAATAAGACATTTGAATGCATGGACGAAGAAGGAAACCCGAGGGTGGTAAAAGGGATTCCAAAGGTGACTTCTGTCAGACAGGTTTTATCCATGTAGCTGCAGAAGTTCTGTAGGAAAGGATGTCAATTGTATGCAGCCCACATTTTAGAGGCAACAGAGAATGAAACTCTTAAATTGGAGGACTATCATGTATTGCAAGAATTCAGGGATGTTTTTCCTGATGAGATTGCAGGACTCCCTCCAAAGAGAGACATTGAATTTACAATTGAACTTGTGCCAAGAGCGGCACCAGTATCTAAGACACCCTACAGGATGAGTACACCGGAATTGCTAGAATTGAAAATGCAATTATAAGAGTTGCTAGAAAAGAAATATATTAGGCCAAGTGTGTCCCCGTGGGGAGGACTTGTTCTATTTGTGAAAAAGAAAGATGGAACACTCAAGTTATGTATTGACTACAGGCAGTTGAACAAAGTCACTGTGAAGAACAAATATCCATTGCCCCGAATTGATGACCTTTTTGACCAAATGAGAGGAGCAAATGTATTTTCAAAAATTGACTTGAGGTTTGGTTACCATCAGGTAAGAATCAAAGAAGAAGATATTCATAAGACAGCCTTTAGAACGAGGTATGGACACTATGAGTTTGTAGTGGTACCATTTGGTCTCACAAATGCACCAGCTACATTCATGTGTCTCATGAATAATATTTTTAGCAAGTATTTGGACAAGTTTATTCTTGTATTCCTAGACGACATTCTCATCTATTCTAAGAATGAAGAAGAGCATGAAGAACATTTGAGAATGACAATGCAATTGCTAAGGGAGCATAAGCTGTATGCAAAGTTGAGCAAATGTAACTTTTATAAAGATAGAATTCATTATTTGGGTCACATCATCTCCGACGAAGGAATATCTGTAGACCCTGAGAAGATTGAAACCATTATGAACTGGCCAACTCCAAGGAATGTGACTGATGTGAAATCTTTTATGGGCCTGGCTGGTTACTACAGGAGGTTTATTGAAGGATTCTCCAAGGTTGCAAACCCGATCACTTCTTTGCAAAAGAAGGGGATAAAGTTTGAATGGTCACCAAGATGTGAGGAAAGTTTTCAACGGTTGAAGAATCTTCTTACAAGTGCACCAATTTTGAAAATTGCAGATCCAGAAAAAGATTTTGTGGTATGTACCGATGCATGCAATCAAGGACTTGGAGGAGTTCTTATGCAAGACAACCACATGATATGCTATGAGTCAAGAAGAACTATTCTACTCATGATATAGAACTTGCAGCCATAGTACATGCTTTAAAGATGTGGAGGCATTACTTAACAGGAAGAAAATTTGAATTAAGGACAGACCATTGTGGTCTGAAATACTTTTTTGATCAGCCAACTTTAAATGCTAGGCAAGCTAGATGGTTGGAATTTTTGTGTGAATTTGATTTTGAAATCAAACACATAAAAGGGAAAGAAAACAAGGTGGCTGATGCACTCAGCAGGAACGTACATGAAATGTATGTGGTAGCACTTAGTACTTGCCAACCAGATTTGAGGTAGCAGATTGTTTACCATATGGTTGAGGATGAAGTGTATGAGCAGATAAAGGACAAATTGCAGCAGCAAAACCTTGAAAAGAAGTATGAGGGTTATCATTTGGAGGAAGATGGACTTCTTACCTTTAAAAATAGAGTCTATATTCCCAATGTGTCAGATTTGAGGAGGATTGTTATGGATGAAATCCATAAAGCTCCATACTTTGGTCACCCAGGATATCAGAAAACAATTGCTACAGCAAGAAAATATTATTTATGGCCAGGCATGAAGAAGGACGTCGCTGAATACATTTCTAAGTGCATGGAATGTCAGCAAGTGAAGAGTGAACACCAACATCTAGCAGATTTATTGCTTCTAGTGCCAATTCCAGAATGGAAATGGGAAGTAATATCCATGGACTTTATTACAGGATTGCCAATGACTGTGAGACAACATGATTCCATTATGGTTGTGGTGGACAAGTTAACAAAGGCAGCACATATTATACCGGTTAAGTCCACACATAAAGCCGATGCCATTGCAAATATTTTCATGAAGGAATTTTCAGATTACATGTGTTGCCTAAGGAAATAATTTCTGACAGGGATACCAAGTTCACTTCCAATTTTTGGAAAGGTCTCTTTGCAGATCTGGGTACACAGCTAAGCTTTAGTACCGCATACCATCCTCAAACAGATGGGCAAACAGAAAGAGTAAATCGGGTGCTTGAAGACATGCTTCGCATGTATGTAATGGATAAACCATCCAAGTGGGAGGATTATCTACACTTGGTAGAATTTGCATATAACAATGGGAAACAAGCATCATTGGGAATGAGTCCTTATGAGGATTTGTACGACAGAAGGTGTAGGACACCAGTGACTTGGGACAATCCAGTGAACAGAATTGTACTTGGGCCAAAATTACTTAGGGAAATGGAACAAGAAGTTGCAAATATCCGACAAAATTTAAAAGTAGCCCAGGATAGACAGAAAAGCTATGCAGATAAGCATAGGATCCATAGGGAATTTAATGTTGGGGATCATGTGTATCTTAGAGTGAGATCAAGGAAGAGTTCCTTGAAGTTGGGAGTTGTGCCAAGCTATCACCTAGATATTGTGGGCCATTTGAAGTGCTTGAAAGAATAGGACCAATTGCATATAGACTTGCATTGCCTGCTAGCACTAAATCTCATAATGTTTTTCATGTCTCTTTGCTTAAGAAATATGTACATGATCCTAACCATGTGATTAATTGGGATGTGATCCAGGTGGAACCCGAGGGAGAGTTCCAAACCGATCCAGTGCGCATCCTAGACAAGAAGGTAACATTGCTCCGGAACCGAGCCATCAGACATGTAAAGGTGCAATGGAAGCACTACGGTCCCGATGAGGCTACATGGGAGCTGGAGGATGCCATGAGGGTGGCATATCCATTTTTGTTTAATTTTGATGAGCACTGAGGACAGTGCTAATGTAAGGGGAGGAGAATGTAATGTCTCCATTTTGACCCCCTTTGTATTAAATCGTAAATGATGTAAATATTGTTATTTGATCACAGTGAGAGCTCAAGGCTAAGGCCCCACCATTGATTTAGCGTTCTATGTATTGACAATTAAAAATAGATGCCTATGGTTCTTGTGCTAGATAGGCACAATGTAAATAAGACATCATGTACATACGAATTTTAATGAAAATACCCACAACTAGCTATGCAATGCAACAAAGAGATGGGGGCATGATTCTACAAGGAATAGGGAGGAAAATTATTCAAACCCTTGAGCCAATGGTGTTAATCCATGTGTCAATGAGAAAACCCATAAACCACCAACTACCCATTTTTGGTTATGCACCCAATCATTTAATTCTTCCAAGAATTGGTTGAGGTAGTTAATGCCTTGGGAATGAAGAGGTATGGCAGCCAATTTCGTACATGGGCAAGCCATCAACCTGGGAAATCGTATTTTGTCTCCTTGGGCAAGAAAACACCCACGAAATAGTGCCCAAAGCAATTCTAAACCCACGGTCTTTCCTCTCACACGCAGTCTGAACTACTGTGTTTTTCCTCATCACGTTTTTACCATTTTTCCTGCATTCTCCATGGCTGGGAGTTCGTTTTTGTGTTATACAGTGGCTGGGAGAGGAGGACCACGATTTGGGACTATTATGGAGGCCGTTTTTTGCCCCAGAATGTCCATGGACGTTTTTCTAAAAATGGATTTGGCTTCCTAGGGTTGTTCCCCATCTTCCAGTTTCGTTTTTGGGTTTCCCACATTTTTCTGAAGCTAATGAAAACCCCATCTTTGAGCATCTCACTGTAAAAACGTTTCTTCATGCCCAACACTTATACCTTTGTTGTTATGTGCATCCATGTTTTGTTTTGAACCTGTGAGCAAAAGATTTGGATTGGTAGTGGACATAATTGGCTTGATAAACCTAGTGGGGGAGACAACCTCTCAAGAAGATCAAGAGGGCTTTGGCTACTCTTTTATGCACACCCTGAGAGCACTAGATGGGGAAGGTATGGCTTGAGGGACTGTACAACAGTGAAAAGAATACTTCCTTGTGCTGGGTGTGTAGGTATTGTGGGTGCCAAGCTAGATAGATCTTGTAAGGTTATCCCTGGCTCTGTGCTTGAGCGCACTAGCTTAGCAATTCTTCCTTTCCATTTCCTAATAGCCTGATAAACCCAACTGTAGTTTGGCTTGGCTAATTTGGTGTATCTTTGGGCTATGTGTGAGTCTGCTGCTCCCTGATTCCTTGTAGAGATCATGCCCAACTCAGGGGTGGCAGTATGTGGAGATATTGATGACCACAACTGGCCTATGGTTGGGTGGAACGTTGCAGTTGCATAGCCAGTTGCATGGGACTACTTTGTTAAGATAAGTATTCTCTTGTGTTAACTTTGCAATTATTATTGGATGAATATCTTGAATGTATGATGGATGTGTTATTGATATTATTTCCGCTGTGTTTTTATAACATGCACATGTATATGTCTTTTTATCAATGAGCTTTACTTAACGGATATGGGGCTAGATGCCCGGTTTTAGCATCACGTCCTCTCTATCATGCTGGTATGGTAGGAGGGGACATTACAGAAGACTAGACCTCACTATATATGGGTCATGGCTATGACCACTTATGACATATATCTATGATGTATTTCATATTCATGGCAATTGTATCAAACTGCTATGTACTTCAAAGTTATTGATATGTATACAAATTCAACACTATAATATTCTGATGAGTGACTAGTTCTTCCAACTGGGTCTCCACTACTCCACTTCTGAGAGTTATAATGTATTTCGGCCATCGTGATCTTCCCTCTGACCTCATACATTAGGGGGCATCTATTATAGCATGATTTTCTACACCTTATGCAACATGCCTTGATGTCCTTCCATGTCCCTCTATACACTCATATCATCCCTCTTGCTCAGAGAAACCCCTAAAAAGCACATTTTTGTTGATGTACGCGACCTACTAGCACTACAACTTGCGTATACGCATGATACTCCACTACTTCCCACATACATCAAGTTTCATGCTCAAAATTAAAAATATTCCGGGTTTTCCTTCTCAAGTAACGACCATGTTGATCCTTGGCCTTCCATATGTTGGAAAATGCTTCGATTCGATCCTCCACCTCCTTTGAGGGTTATATATTGAGCCATTGTAGATCATTTGAGGGAGGAGAAATTAGAGTGCAAGGAAACTCTAGAGAAATTTTTCCCCATTTCCATTGCCTCGATTCTACATCCCTTGGTCCTTTTTCTTTGACCTCTTTATGTTCATTTCCCAAGATCTTCCATATCTTGTGAAAGAGGAACCCAATTACTCCTTGAACTTGTAAGATTTCCTTTGCATGGAGGATTGAAGTGGTGGAGGCCTAGGTGGAGGAACTTAGTTTCTCAGTTCCGACAAGTTTCCTACATAAGATTGTCACTATGTACTTCTATTCATTTTAGTAATAGAAATGTTATTTTCTCTTCCAATACATGTTGCAAATGGTTATGTTATTTTCCTTGGGTATATTTGTCAAATATGTTAATGGATTATGCTAGTTTATATGCTAACAATTTATATATATATCCCATATGCTCGTATATATTTGTTGTTGAGGACAAGTTGTAGGTAAGGAGGATTGGATTACAAGCTCAATGGTGGTCTTCTTCGAACATCCAGTCGAGGTAAGAGTTTTCTCTTTTGTTGTTGGCATTTTACATTTATACAACATACTTGAGAATTGAGTTGATTTCTTGGGTCACTCTATATGTTGTGGTCTATGCCAAGCCATAGGAAGTTTTTCTCCGTAACAACTCCAACACTTTGCTTCCCAATTTCCACTCAATTTGTAGAAGCGACAAGTTTCTTTGGTGTTGGCCGGGTTGCTTGGCATGCAGCTTTTCTCCCTTTTCCTCTAAATTTGATGTTGGTTTGTGGAAATCTTATTTCCATTTTTCCTCTAAAATAAATTTGGTTTGTGGCATGTGGCTTGGTTCTCCTAGAAATATACCTCACGATGGACCTTCTTCCCACATAATGAACACACCTTTGAGTACCAACAACAGGTAGCACTAGGGAATTTCCTCTTATAACATTGATAAATTAGGGAATTTGTTCCTAATGTATAACTCTTGCCCTTCTTCTTTCTTTGAATGATATTTTTATTTGTTATTCTAAGTGTTGGTGCAAGTTGAGTCTTTACACTTTCCTCATTGCTTCCCTTCTCTAATCTACCACAAGAAGGAAGGAGTGGGAGTGTGCTTCCCTCTTCCTTCACTATTGTACTTTTATACGATGAACATGCCAATTATACCATGTCGTTATCCTTCACAAAATTGATCTTGGATTTTGTGTTCTTTTCCTCTCTACCATCAAAACCTAGGCCTTCATGATTGTTCCTCTATTTATCTACAATAGGGATTAGGATGCCTTAGCTTATCTTACCTATCCCTTGTCCATTGTATTTCATTTGCCTTAACAATTTGAAACCAATGTCTCTTGTATTCTTTCTAAAATCACCATATTTCTCTTTCGAAATATCTAAGGAAGGTGATCTTGCCAAAGTTGTATTGGTCATAGTATTAGCTTTACCAGTCACAATGTAAGGTTTCTTTTCTTCCTTATTCTCTTGAATAGTTACTTGGAGCTTTGAAAATTCCCTTCTCCTTCTCTGCTAACTATTGCTACACTTGAGTCATCATTTGAGTGAGCATGTCCTCTTTCCAACTATCCATATGATTGGCCTTCTCTCCCAATTGTACAAGTTGAACTCTACTTGTATCCCAATCTTCTATAACTGCAATGAGGGAGTCTTGGCATTCATTAAATCAATTATTTAGCAATTGCAATAACTTTATATAGGTCTCAAGGTATTTTTCTATCTCTAGCATTTATCGACCATACATTTGGACCTTCTTCAAGTTCTTGTTCTCTTCTTGAAGCTAAACATTGATACTCTATAGGTCTTCCAACATTTTTGTATTTGCTTTATCCATGCCTGGCCTACTTTCTCTTAAAAATTCTAGTAGAAATATCATAGTCAAGGATTCAACTACTCTGATACCTTATGATTTGTAAATGAGGGAATTATATTCCACTCATTTCACCAGCACGAATCCTCTACAAAATTTAAATATGATCCATTTTATATTCTTATCCAAATATCTATGTCATCTAAATGGCTACATGGCCTATCTTCTCTATGTATTTTTGGTTGGAAACTACTCTACACAGGATTGATTATCTAGCCCCTCATTTGTGTAACCTACACACAAGAAAATAGATGATAATTCAATGGAAAATGAATCTCTATTTTTCAATCTTCCAATCAACACCTGGTCCCTAACTCTATATGATGTTGAGCTATCTTCCTTCAGATGGAATACCAATCAGATGGGATTCTTGTATAATCTATTTCTCATTCACATGTTCTTACCCAACACACATTCAACTAAGATATCCTTGTCCATACTAGAATCCAACAATCAATATGTCCAACTGTATGCCAATAAATGCCAAATTATTTGTCCAACAACCAATTCTAATTCACTATATCTTACAGTTCCTTGGGATTGTGTTTACCAACTGCATAATCTTTGGATTTGTTTCCACAAGATGAACAATGTCACCAACTTACTATGCAATGAAAAAGACTTGGATTAATGAACCTTCACTTTCTCTTATAATTAGCACGGGCTTAAAATTATCTCTTACTACTTATATATATATATATATATATGTTTTACATGGAAAACATAGCATCCTCAATGAAAATGCATTGACAATTAACCATACTTCGTATGTTTCATATGGTTATAATCATTCTCCCCTGCACTTAAAAAACTTTAATTGAACATAGATTCCTGGAACTTATTCAACCTATATATGAAATGACATTCATTAAAGCAAATGGATATTTAAAAAATAAGATGTGTGAATGGGATTTATAACAAATGAAGAGTGAGATGACTTTAATCCTTGCCATAGAAAATTAAGTTTAATATGTTCAAGTTATGAAAATTTGACTACAACCAAATCATTGAAAGTATTAAAGTTTATCAATGTGTGTAATTTCTCCATGGCCAATAGATGGAAGGCTTAGCTCTCATCTCATGAAACAATGTCAAACCAGCACCCAACCCAAGCATGTAAAGCACCTCCCATCAGGCCTGGAATTTCAAATCTATTCTGCCTGTCACCAGGCAATTTGATGACGGTCTTGTTATTTCCATGCCTTTCACTTTACGTTTTGTTTAAATTCATGAAAGTCAAATTTGTTTGCATTTTTAGGACATTTCAGATTAACAATTCTAATTTTATACTTAAAAAAAAAAAAAAACAAAAAAAAAAATACACCAAAACAATTATTCATAATAATAAATATATGAATGTAACTGTAGTTTGTATTATAAAAACAGTGTTTTACAATAACAGTGAAATTTCAGAAAATACATAATGAACTATATTTTTTTACCAAAGTGTATTTCAACAACAAAAAGATCATGACTCTTGAACATGATATGGACAAAATTCAGATGATATAGTTTAGAGTTATGGCTAGAATCACATTTCACAAAAAAAAATGTCTCTCATGGAACATCAACGAACCCTTCTTGTGGCACCAAATGTAACTGCTGGATAGTGTGTTGTTGGAATCTAAAGCTGTAGCCTGTAACAAAAAAAAAAACAATTTTATCAATTTAAAAATGTTTTAAAATTTATTACAAAATAAACTATAGCTAAAAGAACCCCTAAATCATAAAATCACAAATCATTTTAACAATATAACAGACATTGAAGTAACTTCTGTAACCACAAATGATTCCATATTAAGTTCAAATTTTCAAAATTCGTGCAAGAAAGATGCTTGGATTAAAAATAAGTTATAAGCGATAAATGTTTAAATCAAATATAAAAACATACACTCAATTCTTAACACATTACCTTTTTTTTCAAGCTTTCCAAAATCAAATTCTTTGTGGACAAAATTCTCATGAGTTGGTTTTGAGTTATGGATGCACTGAGACTTTTACAAAAAGAGGTGTCTCTCAAATATGCATGGAACATCAAAGAACCCTTAATGTGACACCAAATGTGAAACTGTAACAAAAATAATGTACTGCTCGAAATGCGATGTTGTTACAAGTAAATGTGTTGCTGGAATCTAAAGTTGTAGCCTGTAACATAAAAAGAATAAATATATCACATTAAATATGCCTTATTATGTATTAGAAAATAAATTACATCTGGAAATGTAATTATTGTTGGAAATTTGACGCTATAAAAAGTATAGTGTGTTGCTGGAAAAATTAAAAATGTCTTAAAATTTATTGCAAAATAAACTACACCTAAAGGAAACCCCTAAATCATAAAATCAACAATAATTTTAACAACATAACAGTCATTGAATTTGTCAACTCAAATAATAATAATACCTATTATTTAAAAAAGAACACTTACTTGTCCATTTTTACAAAAATGGCCACTACTGCTGTAACTTTTGTAACCACAAATGATTCCATATGAAGTTCAAAATTCCTGCAAGAAAGATTCTTAAATTAAAAATAAGTTATAAGAGAGAAATGATTAAATCTAATATAAAAACATACACTCAATGCTTAACACATTACCTTTTTTCAAGCTTTCCAAAATCAAAGTCTTCATGGACAAAATTCTCATGATTTGGTTTTGAGATATGGCTGGACTGAGATTTTACAAAAAGAGGTGTCTCTCAAAATGCATGGAACATTAAAGAACCCTTCATGTGGAACCAAATTTGAAGCTATAACAAAAATAATGTAATACTGGAAATGTGATGTTGTTACAAGTAAATGTGTTGCTAGAATCTAAAGTTGCAGCCTGTAACACACACAAAAAAAATTATTACATTAAATATGCCTTATAATTTATTGCAAAATAATTTACATCCAAAATAGAACCCCTAAATCAATAACCATTTTATCCACATAACAATCATTGAATTTTCCAACTCAAATAATAAGAATACATATTATTTAAAAGAAACACTTACTTGTCGATTTTTAAGAAAATGGCACTTAGTGATGTAACTTTCGTGATTCCATGAAGTTCAAAATTTTCAAAAAATCTTGCAAGAACAATTCTTAAATTAAAAATAAGATATGAAAGGCAAATGCTTAAATCTAATATAAAAACATACACACGGTGCTTAAAACAATGGTTTGAAAATAAACACAACTCACTTGAGAGGACTAGGAAGACTTCCCAACTCTCAAAGCTCAAGAACTCTTCTTGACTTTGTATCTCTCCATACCTCATAGACTGCATTCCAATCAACAGTTGATAATTCAGGTCCATTCAAAGATATTCTCATTAGTGCATCTAGTGTATCCAATCCTAGCTTTGATTTCCTAATGTCCTTAATTATATTCTGTTTAGAAAATCCTCTTTCACAATCCACTGTACTTGCAGGAATAGTGAGTACAGCTTGCCATAATTTCATCATATGAGGATAATTTGTATGCCATTGTTTTGTATTACGAAATACCTTCCATGATTCTTTCATAGAGAAACCCTCACAAGCCAAATTTAATGAATCAACAAAAGGGTGCAGCTCTCTTTTGCAAGCTTTTTCATCAGATAAATGCACATTTCTGACATCATTTGGTATGGTATGCTGCAAATGTTGAAAAAGTTTAGAAAGCCAACGCTCTGAATTTTTCTCACGGCTATGACGTTCTTCTGGATAATAACAAGGGCTGAACAATTTTGTTGCATTAAAAAGATAAAGATCTGGAAATCTTTCATTCAAAGAGTCTATGAGAGACTCAATATAGCCTTCTGTGAGTTGCTGACAACTCTCTTGTGTTCCTTCAATATGAGGTTTCATAGTTTGTTTCCTATCACTATAATCAATCTCCCCAGTTGGAATAGAGATATATTGTAACTCATGTCTATCTATGACTAACCCTTCATCTTTAATTTCAATATACCCATATTGTGACTCACATAGAAATTTTGAAAGATAAGTTGTACCTTCTGCAAATGTTTCTTTTCTCAAAAACCATCTAAACAATGTACTTATAGTTACTTCAAGAGCCAACCCAATAGTTGTAATGTCTACATTTTCTTCTTGAAAAGTCTTGTTCAGCTTATTCAATTCACCCAATACATCAGCAAGCATATGCAAACAAAACTGAATGGAATAAATCCGTGTCTTATCATACCATGATGAAGTTTTTTTTTCATTTTTCCACAATGTTAAAATGGATGGCATAAGCTTCACAAGCATTATAATAACTTCTCCCCTACATAACCATCTCACTGCATGTATTTGTAGAACATCAAGAACATCAATCTGCATGACTTTAAGCAAATCATTAAGTTCATTATTTCTCTTTGGTGAGTTTTGAATCCACGAATACACTTTGTTTGCAATTTTTTCAACAAATAATAGTTCAGGAATTTTTTTAGAAGCATCCGCTGCTGCTAAAGATTCACGATGAGCTACACAATGGACTATAATAAGATTTGGAGTGACTTTTTTCAAAAATGAAACAAAGCCATTTTCATGCCCAATCATTGCTGAAGCCCCATCTGTAGAAACAACTATCAAATCTTTATATTGAAGACCTCTAGAATTTATTAACTGGTTGACACTATCATATATTGTTTTCCCTTTTCCATCCATTACATTTGTCAGCTTCATAAATTGTGAAATAGGTGGCCCAAGACCCTTCGAATCTAAATAAGTTGCATAAACAACAAGGTGTTGCTCTAAGCTTCGATCTGTGCTTTCATCCACCATTAATGACAAGAAAGGACTTTCCAACATATTCTTTATCTGAACTTCTTCAAGGTGTCTCGATAGGCAATATATAAAATCATTTGCTGATTTACGATTTGTGTATGAAGAATACTCTTGAGACTTTGGCATACATGGTGTTTTCGCATCCATGAGAAATTTGCAAAGTTTTTCGTACTTTGATAAAGACAAATCTTCTTGGCATACAAAATATGATATTTTCATTGTAGCAATAACTCTTTGCTTATTAGCATCTTCCACTTGTTTGACATGATCGGGAATTGACTTCATCTTTCTCTCCAATGCATTAATCCATCTTGTTTTAGCATCTTTATGTACTAATGATTTTTCATGAGTAACAAGAGCATCATGTTGTAATGTCGTACAACCATTCCCTAAACCCCATGGCCCACTCATCCTATACTTCTCACAATACCTACATTTCATATATACTTTATCATCTTGCCTCACATAATTTAGCCAATCAAACTTATCTAACCATTCCATACGGAATTTCCTTTTTTATTGCACTTTCATTTTCTTTTCATTATCAACCTCTTCTTCAACTTCATCTCTTTCTACATCTACATCTTCATCACTTACTCTTCCAAAAATTTCATCCAATTGCTGCTCCAATTCAGTATTATAAGCTTCTTCACTAATGTTTGAATCATTTTGAATTTTGGATTTTTGTTCTTTTTGCCAACCATACATTTCTCCAATAGTGACTTGGATTTTTCTTTTTTGAGACATTGTAAATTTTAACAGCTACCCACCTATATACAGAAGTATGCCAAACCAAAAAAAGATTACTTAAATATATTTAAAACATGATTTAAAAACAAATCTATATAAAAAACAAACTAATATGGAACCTACCTATATACACAAGTATATGAAACCAAAAAAAAATACTTAAACATATTTAAAAAAAAAAAATTAAAACATATGATTTAAAAATCCTGCTATGCATTATAGACCATCGGCTGCAGCCTGATAATTACAAGGCAACAAGTATCACTGAATCCTTTATCTATTTTATAGTTATTTTTTTTTATGTTTTGGGATAGTTAAGCTCTTACAATTAGGCTACCTTTCCTAGGAATCATGATTGAGGGTATCTATTCATAAAACCTAAGACTCGCACCTGGCATTATCTGCATTGAAAACCATTCTAACACGGGGAGCAAGTTTGCCATGCTTCGAATTTGAGTTATCATTGCTGCGGGTAGATCTCAGCCGGATGGACATAATTTTTTCTTTTTGAGAGTCGGTTTCTGTATCAGATCCTCATTTTTTGTGCTAACTGTTTTTATGAAGCATTCGAAGTCTCGTATGCTTGAGAAAACATTAATGAGGCTTACCAAAATTAAGTAGGCATTGACGATGACAAATTTTGCATTGGATCTGGCGGTTATTTGGATTAGTCTCACTGACTGCCATTGGGAATGGTGGCAGGCGTTTCATTTCATGTGACTGACTGTGATTGATTGATTGGATCACTGACATTATCTATTTCAACAGTGACTCAAAACACTCGCCCTTAACTAATCCAGTCAACTCTCTATATATATTCACTGTGTATATCCTGTGGACAGAGGAGTTAAATGTGTATATATTCACTGTGTGTCTGTGTATTTATTACTAGTGTTCAATGGAAGAAGAGCTTTAGGTTTTTAAAATAAGCATAGTTATAGTAGTTGAAGAAGAAAATAGGGAATGTGATGCTGCAATGTGTGAAGAGGTGCTCTAATGGTGACCAAAGTATAAGGGTAATGAGAATGGATGGGCAGGTGTTGAAGTTTGATGGGCCCATATACGCAGAGGAGGTTTTATGCAATTACTATCCCAACGATGCATTATTATTTCATTCTCAGTCTCTCCATAGGCCGCTCAAGGGAAATGCAGAGCTCCGGGAGGGCCAACTCTATTACCTCATCCCTTGCCCTGGGACTTCCCGTCAGTTTACTGGAACTTCTTTTCCCTCTTCGTCGGAGAGTAGCAGGCTAGCAGCCACCAGAAGAGATCATGCCTCCTCCGCTCCTTGGGAGGAGATAAGAAACATCCTTCCATAGAGATGATTCCTTGTTCCACTCAAGATGGAGTGGTGAGGCTGAAGTTGCTGATATCTAAGAAGGAACTTGCAACTCTCATGTCTGAGAGCACGGACGCCCTGAAAATGGTGGAAAGCATCGTCACTCCTCTCTTGTTATCAGAAATGGAAGCGCGCAATCCCAAGACTTCGGCGTCCAGAGGTGGAAGTTTCAATAGCTAAAATGCATGGTGTGGCTATACTTATGTCTACCTAACGCAATTGGGGAATCTGCAATGTCCAGCTCCAGTGCCATACCGCGGCAATAAAATGCGTCTAGTTGTTAGTTTGTAAGCATGGCTGGAATGCAGGCGGCAGGCTCTCTAGAGGTTGTTCGGGGTATTATAATTTATAATTGGCAGAACAAACTCAGATAGGAATTTGACCAGGGCCTGAGGTCACACATGGATCCCACACTACATAAAATGCCTAGGTGTTAGAACCCTGTCTAGGCCATGGATTCACACTGACTCACTAGTGCAAGCATTCTCGGCATGGGAAATTAGGGGAAATTGGGAAAAGACAAAATTAAAATTAATCACAAACCAAATACACAACACAGCGGTTGGGAACCAAACCTGGATCCAATTTAATTAATTAGCGGAGTCTCCTTTCCATTTCAGTTGATAATTCTCTGTCGCGAGTCACTGAGCATTTAGGAAATACTAAAAACAATAGCTCCATGGATATGGATGGCCCTATGCTGTTAGTAGCAAAACCATTGGGCTAGTGGGTGACAACATTCTAAGCCTAATAGGAAGCTGCAAAAGTTGTTGACTCATAAGACAAAAGCAAGACAATATATGCACTCGTTGTGAGACAGTCCTTAATCAGAAAATTAGTCATAGTTGTAAAAACATTCCTCATACCTCTACACTATATATGCACTCGTTGTGAGACAATATATGCATAGTTGTGACTCTATGAGACAATATATGCACTCGTTGTGAGACAGTCCTTAATCAGAAAATTAGTCATAGTTGTAAAAACATTCCTCATGCCTGTATATATCTATATATATTTAGGTTCAAACACTCTTAGTTTGTTACACATACCTCTACTTGATCTCGAGAACCTTCGGTCGTGGAAGCATTTGAACAGGGCCGAATACAACAGCTCCATTTTAGCAAAAGGTTTGAAGTTTCAAACATCTAAATAATTATAAGCGGGCTGAAAGAGGTCATATGGAGCCCATAGTGAATCCAGAGGACAAGACTGCCTCAGATCAAGATGTGGCCAGGGTTTACCCTTGCCACTCTAATGCAGAAAACTCGTAGGCCCCGAATGAAGGTCTCTGCAACGGCCTTTGAAGTTATCCCCGCCTAGGCCATGTTGATTCCATCTGTGATCTACTGCTTCCACGCGTCCCACAAATACCAGCAGAAACGGAGGCAACGATCCGAGCTCGACTAGTCTTCCAACACAAACATTACAGACAGAACTGAATACCTCCGGCTCCAGGCTCCACGGTTCCACAGTCCACCGATGAGCAATGAGCATCAATAACTTGGATAATATTCTACAGGCGAGTCGCAAACTGCAATTAATTTTGATAATACCCTATACCTACTACCAGTGGCCACCAACAAACTTGCAAAGGACTCCTCGTCGCCTCGAGTTTCAAACCGGACGGTGCCAGTGTCACACTGCCAAGTGCCATGACGCATTCAATGCTTCAGGCTCCATCCTCCAGGCTCCGCCTCCGCCTAAGTTCGTAACCCACTTTCCAAGTTGCATCAGCATGTAGCTACTAGCCATAGGCCTGTGGCCGTAGGTACTAGTATTTTTGAGGTTCGATGGATATTATTAAACGTCAAATCTACGGTCTGTATTTTATATCACACGTAGACGGTGACGTGTGGAAAAAAAGCTTGCCCGTAAAATACGTTCCAGATTGCTCAATACATCTTCCTCCACGTCAAATTCCAGGCCTGCTTCCCATGCCCAGCTGGGTTCAGAAGGTCCTGGGGAAACAACAATAAGCCGTACCAACAACAATAGCCCATACCATGTTGGTACGGCTTGTACAACATGTTTGGGAGCTTAGCTAACCACCAAGAGCTGCATACAACTTGTCGAAGGTGAATAGGATTATGGATGGATTCAACAAACAACCATGGACAGTGTGTTTTGAAGGAATATTAAACTCAATTTCAGTAGCCAAATGATTTTAATTATCACAATCTTTAATAGTCTAAAGCTTGAAAAACCATAATTATAAACTTTCTAAAATAGTAGAATGTCTCTATAATGACAACAATATAACAATAGATTTATGATATCATAATTAATTGAATTATTCATAATAGAGAGTTGTTGAGTCTTTTTGTTTGATAAGAAAACAGAAATTATAAAATAAATCTACTAAGTTATCATAGAAGTTATTGCACAATTAAAAACAACGATTCAATTATTAAAATTCAAGATAGTTTTAATTTAAATTTAGATTCAATACCAACACAACAATTAAATAATAATAAAATGTATCATACATAAATATAATATTTATTTTGGAAATCCAACATTTAAATGGTTGTTTAGTTCTTTATTTTAGAAATTTTTAGATAAAATGAAACTCATGGTTCTTGACGTATCCTCCTCTTTTTGGCCATCCAAACTTCCAAAATCCATTTGAGAGTCAAATTACAAAAATCTAAAGGAAAGATGAGGAGTAATGGGAAGGTCAAGAGATTGAACTTTCAGTTCCCATTCCTCCAATCTTTTTTCTCTTCTATTTTCATTTTTCTATTTTATTTAATTTTTTCCTATATTTTGTTTCATTAATCTATAGAATTTGCATTGTCCTTTGTGTTTTCCTTACCCTAATTAATTTCACAATTACACTTAAGTACCAAGTCTTACATCCAAATTCTTGTGTTCATATTAATCTACTTTTGATCTTGTAAATTAGGGTTGATCATCTCCCTACTTTTGATCTTGTAGATTGGGGTTGATCATCTCTTCTAGTATATCTTTCTCTTATCTTGTAATTCATTGGCACCACAATTTATCCTTAAATTTAGATGTAATAATCTCTTTAATATTATGGTTATTCTAAAGTGACCTCTTTCTTGATTCCCCAAAAATTTAGCCAAGGCTTGGCATCTTTATGCCAACCCCCTTCTGCCATAGGAGGTTTTGAATTGAGTTTGAAGCAATCTTAGGAAGCTTATTGTATTCCATGTTGTTTATCTTGTTCTTGTACATTAGGTATCTACTCATAGCCATGCTCTCAATGGGAGGAAGACTTGCTTCTATGAGGAGGATCAAATAAGATGTAGTACCTTTAATTTTGAGGTTATACATTATAAAACAAATTTGTATTTTCTTTATATTTCTCCACGATTATCTAAAGATGCTACAACCTCGAACTTCATAATAATATAAAATAACAAAAATATGAATCTCAAATATGATACATCATAATAATTAACATATAAGAACATATAATTATATTTATATACATTGTACAGCCTGAGAACATGTGCTTCCTCTTAAGAGAGTAAGGTATGTATACCTCTATAGGTTTTAGGAGTTAAATTGCTAAACAAAGAGGGATCCATTATTCCATAAACAAAGGGTCTCATATACCAAATTGATGTTTCGCTTTACAGTGACTTTAGTAATTATATAAAAAAATAAAAATCGAGCCAATAATTTAATAATATCATGACTTGACAAATAATTAAATATAATCAATAAAAAGTCAAAAATACTCGTATTCGTATTAGGTCTCCCACGGGTGCTTGTCAATGAGATCATTATCTATCGTTTATGATTATGAAAATAAAAATCAAGCCAATAATTTAATAATATCATGACTCATTTAATAATATCATGACAAATGATTAAATATAATCAATAAAAGGTCAAAAGTACTTTTGTATTAGGTCTCCCACGGGTGCTTGTCAATGAGATCATGATCTATCCTTTATGATTCAAGTCAATAATTTAATAATATCATGAAATATGATTAACTATGATCAATAAGTACTCGTATTAGGTCTCCCATGAGTGCTTAAGAATGAGATCATGCTGTATTATTAAATCCCTATATGATTGATGTTAGCCAATAGTTTAACAACATCATGGCTAATGATTAAATATGATGAATTTTAATTACTAATATTAAGTTAATTTAATATTTTCTTTTTAATAGGAGCATTCTTAAATTTGTTTTTGCCTCCACATATTTGTGTATATTTGTGTACTAAGGTAACTCATTAATGAATACATATATTGATTTTACTTTATAATACCTCTCATTATTAAAGCACGGTATGTATAACAACATGATGGTAACAAGGGTTACATGGTAGCATAGTCCCTGTCAATGAAGCGGGAGGAAAAGACGATAGAATAAGGAAAACAATGCCATGCAATGAATAGATTGCATTTTTGTAATTGTAAACCAGATTTGTGAAGTCATGAGTAACTTTCTATGGCATGATACGATATATTCATGACTGTAGATATAATTATTAGATTTACTGTTATGGAGATGGAAGACTATATACCACTACTGCTGAGCTACTCAACTGATATAGAGCAAATGTTCCGTTGCAAGTAAGCTTATTTCGTCTCAGATTTTCATTAGAAATTGGTTCGGATCGATATATATAATGTCTGTGTTAAAGCTCATATTTCTTGAGACACGACCTGACAAGGAGAATTGGTTATGAGGAACTCTTAGTGCCACTCAATAAGAACAATGTCCAATTTAACATTTTATAAAAATTTGTAGAGAGCAAACAAATTATTCATTTAAATTTAAAATTTTGAAAAAATAAAAAAAGAAAATTACTTTTAACTTCATTACTTTTTTTATTTTTATTAAATTTAAATCACAATCTATACCATTTGAAAAGATAAATTATAATTTGGTCCATACAATTTATGTTTTCTTAATATTTTGCTACAGTAATAAAGTTATGTTTCCATTACACAAGAATTCATTTAACTGGGAGTTACCATACTTCATACAAATTTTGTTTTAAAAATTCAAACAACAAAATGCACTTTAGAGAAGAAAAAAATTATTAAATGAATTGTTTCACACAATCCGAGTCAAGCCACTCTTGTTTGTTGTCCTATTGGATGCATGCAGCCCGTTGTAATGTGGTGCTGTCCTGTCACTCCTAAAAATGCTGGAGAATTCTCGGAAAGCCATAAACATCATTTCTAATGTTCCTGCAATGTGATCCATAAACATAAATACCAATAAAAAAACTAAAGTCCTATAGTATTTGTTTATTTATTTTTAGTTTAAAATAGTTTTTCATTTATTTACACGAAAAGTATCCGAATACGAACATCGATAAACCCATAAGCATGGATAAACTCAATAGTCTTACCACCCGACATTGCCATAGAGTTTGTCAGGGCTCTTTCAAGCGACCTTTGGCTGCATGCATGCCATGCATACCTTCCAAACCTGCGAAGTGTTCATTTGATTGCAATATGCCCAAGGAAGGATTGGTGCAGACGAAGCATAATTGATAAGCTTAGTTATGTGATGTAATGGGGTTAAACATTTACATATAAGCTATCAATTATAGTAATAGAAACAATAATAAATTGTGGATCTTCAGACTTGAAGAACCCATTAACTCATTCTGAATGTCATTGGAGTATATCTACATGGGAACTTAACAATTTACAGATGCAAAGCCAAGCTAAAGCGTTATATTAACAATAACTAGTTATAAGAAACCAGGTACAAATAATTATTTGGTATAAAACCTTTAGCCATTAGAGAGAATCTCGAATCGAAGAAAGATTTTTAATTAAACTCTAATGTTATAGATGATGACTAGCAGATTGTACTCAAAACCACTGCGTATCTCGGTTTTAGTGCTTTCCCTTTTTTTCATTGATTTATTCTCCATAAACTTAAACAATAAAGAGTGGGAGAGATGAGGAATGAGATACAGAGAAATGATAATTTGTAAATGAACCTATTGCACACCCTCTAATTGCATCCCCATTTCAGCAAGCAATAAGCCTACAACCACATCCATTAGCCAAGAAGGTAGCTGCAAATATAAATACACAAGTATTTAATCTCATATTAAACATGAAAAATTAAATCTAACCTCTTCCATAGTGTAGGTATTTCCAGGTATTTTCTATTGACAACCCCAGTACCATATGCATATTAATGGCGATGGCGGTTGCAGTGAGCATAGAAATGAAATGAAAAGTAGTTGAAAACAGATGAACAACGTGTAAGCCTCAATCTTCCTGCTCCATAAGAAAATTTTGATTGGCCTTCATTTTCGATAACAAATGTAAGTGCAGTTATATTTTCTTGCTCTGATCTATATTTGGAGCTTAGATGCTATAATAATTTTAATGTTACCATTGAATCCTGTCCAGTTTGCTCATCTGTGGATCGTGCATGACCTTTTTTGCTTTCTGCGTGTGCTGCTGATTCTATGTTGGGGCTATTGTGGGACTAGCTATCGATAGATACAAAAGGATTTTACAGAGAACACATAAATGTGTGAACATCCGGGTAGAGTTGTATCATCATCCCGTAAATCCGTATAGATGGCATTACCACCATATATTCGCATTGCAAGCACCACAATTGATTGCTTCTGGGTAAACAGGTAATGGCTCTATAACGCACTTTGTTTCCTTTGTTCTCACCTTTCCTATTGCTCCAGGCCCCTTATCCTCTACCTTCGGTACTGGTGGGTAAATCAGTTCTGATTCAACCCTACTTAGATGCCGATAGTTATTGAACCAACTGAGAATAAGGTTATAGGAAACATGCAATGAAGAAGAAGATATCAAAACTTGGGTACCTCAAAATATTTGTGCGGTGAAATCGAAAGATAACGAAACGGTGAAAGGGAGGTGCAACCATGCAAGGTGATGTATCCGTGTAAGGCGGTCATGTGAATGTATTAATGTATTACTATGTACTAATGTGCTATCATCCAAATCTCTGTCATTGCAGTGTTCAAAATATTGTTAAAATATTAATGTATTAATGGACATATTAATAGGAAATCTTGTGTTCTCATAGTTTTGTCATCGGTACGGCAATAACACTTCAAATTCTATGGCCAATAGCAGTTCAAATAAATAAATTTAGCGCATCATTTAATTAAAAAAATAAGAACAATTACTTAAAAACTTTGGATAAAACGAAAATGTTTCAAGGTCAAAGGGTAACTAATTGAGTTTGACCGTGAACCGATTAGAATAGTTACCCTACAAGGCAAGGACTAATAAAAGGTTATAGGCGAAAGGAGGGGGTGGGTCATTTTAGACCCTGATGGAAATTGTGTATCTTCCTTTATTTGGGATCTAGGTAATATTTCAGATAAGCAAGCTAAAGTGCTCGCATTATGGAAATGTTTAATGGTAGTAAAAAGTTGGGAATCAAGGAAGTCATGGTATTGGGGGACTCAATGACTATTATCCATCATATGGTTGGAAAATACATTCCACATGATCCATAGAAGGATAGAATAATCTCTCAAGCACAAAGCTATATGAACAATTTTGAACCAATGGAGTTCTTCCACATTCTTAGAAGTATGAACTTTGTAGTTAATAGAATGGCTAATAGAGCATGTTGTATTTCCTTTGGCCTAGTAATGGAAAAAGGGGGGTCTTTGGGGTATTTATACTTACGCTATGTTTCTTATGATTAAGATTCTCATCAACTCATTCATCACCCTAGACAAGTGGCATCTTCACAATCGCATACAACTCCAAAATTAATGGAAGCCATTTTTTCCATGCTCATCACTTGCCTTTTCATAGACTTGACATTATGAAGGGTTCTGGGATGTGATATTGATTGGATGCATGTGGGATTAGTCCCAACCCTCATCATTCATGAAATTTTTCTTGCTTTTCTATAAATATAGTTCATGCAAGTTTCTTGGGAAAATTTCACTACATTGTTTATGGTATTTTTAGTTGGGCGAGCCTTTGCATAAATTAGGGACATGTTGTCTCCTCCTCATTAGGTGTCTCTAGTTAAATTTTTGGTGTTTTAGTTTAGGGGTATTGAGTATAAGAATCCCCCTCACCATTTCTTTTTTTTCAAAGGAAATCTTTGGAAGGGAATTCTCTTTGGAATTTTTCATTGGGTTTTGTTCCTTAGGTTTAAAGTGTTTGCTCTGTTTGGTGTTTTAGCTATCGATTATCAAGTCACTACTTTGAAGGACTTTGCACGATAGAATGGTCTATACTACTTTATCCCTTTTCTTAGTAGAACAATCTCATGGTATTGGATCTCTAGTTTGGGTGCAAAGGAAGTCAAGTGCATATCTCTATTGGAAAAACATGCAATTAAAAGGATGACCTTCTCTCATGGCCAACCAAATAGATGTGCCTAATGAGAACATTTTAAGATGAGAAGAAAAATTTGAAGATGTGAATGACACTATGAATAATTTCAAAAAATTATAAATTTTTCCAAAAGGAGATGGGAAGAATACATAAAATATTACATTATGAACAATGCGAGTTAAAAGGGAACATGAAATCAACTAATTATGATGAAATAAAATTAAAAAACACAAAGGAAAAACGATATTACTGGAGGTAGGGGAAGAACATGATAATGAATTTATTTAATGCAATAATTTTTTTTCATATCATGGATGTAAATTCTATCTAAATGACTTGCATTTTAAATGGAATGATGAAATGGTTTATTACCTTCTGGAGTTATTTGAAATCAAATCACATGTTATGTTTCCAAATGGATGTTTCTTATGTTTTTCGGTAACCTACCCTCCCCTTTATCCATCCACTTCGTACTCTATCCTAAACTTGAATCTTACATCTATCAAAATTTATAGAAATGACTTAGTCTCATGTAGTTATTTCCATACACATGGATAACAAACTATTTAGTTGACTATAATCAGTAGATTATTTCATCTATTGTTATTCCTTTATGGTCTAATCATTCTAATTATAAAAGGAATACTTAGCAAGAATTCAAATCTTGGTTTGGGTTGAAGCTTATTATCCTTATATTGAGGAAACAAGTTCTCTTTTTACTACTCATTGAGTATAAAAGGTTAAATATTTGCAAATCTATTGTACTGGTTGAAGCATTGTATCGCTTTACATTAGGATTTGTGCCTATCTAATTCCACATTGATTGTTTTTATAGCATTGCTAACTCTACTCTTGTACGGTATGAAAAACATCAAAGTATACCATGAGTAAAATCGATCCGCGAAGGAATGCATGTTGTTTGATTACAATTGGTTGGTTGTAAAATCTAATGAAATCATCTTTGATATTAAATATAAAGTTAGGATTTGGTTATACCACTTTGCTTCAAACTCCTTACTATTACATGATTTCAATTTTAGCATTTATTTGTTAATGCATGAAGTTTTATCGAAGGCATAATGCCATTTTGATTTCATTTTTTTCCTTTACACTACATTGTATGATATCTCATTGCAGATTTGATCTTCACTTTTCATTTTAAAAGAGAATACAAAATCACAATACTTAAAAGACCCCTACCAAATAAAATTTAAACAATAATAAAATAATTATTTTTTCATTAGAAAGAGAGTAAATCCTTCGCTTAAATTTATCCATGAAAGTAATCATTGTCATGTACCCATTAACCTTTGTCCATTCTCAAAGGCTATGAGGTACCTTAATTTCATCTCATTTGTTTTTTGCTTTTTGATACTAGCTTCATTTTAAATAGCTAACTATGGATAATAACAATAGAATCACACTATACCAACCTTAAATATTTAACTATAATGCCAAACATGAATTTCTACCATGTATGCATCCAAATCTATCTTGATTTAATTCCATACATAGAGAATCACACAATTTGGAAAAGAATCAATTGCATAACATAATATGTCGACCTAAATAATATTCCATAGACAAAAATATAAACATGACATTCAAGACACATTCAACACTTTTCTTTATGGTAATAGTACTTTAATTGATTGTAAATGAAGGACATTCCTCCTATGCCCTAGTACTTTGTCACACTTAATCTTTATATGATAGAGGCCACCCCCGAGCCAAGGTTATCATTCCACAATGTTGAAGCTTATAAGACATTCTCTTTAGTATACAACTTAGAAACTCTCTAGTGCCCAAACCCCCCTATAACTATCCCAATCAACTATCACTCCCCCCCTAGCCTGCACAACACCAAGAATGGGATCCGCTTCTCTGCATGTAGTCCTTTCGACCATCCCAATTCCCTTTTAGTCCTCCAACATAGGCTAGCTAGGGAATCTCACTACTAGTACTCCTAGTATTCTCATATACAGGCCATGTTTCCTCTCATAAAGGCACAACAACCAATAACATTAATTTCCCATGGCAATTTTGCATCAGCATGCATGGAAGTTCAATCCCCTCTACAAACTTCTGTTGTAGCCTCAACATATCCCATCTTGTTTAGACAAGATGGGAGCCCCCCATTGAAATTTTTATTTTATCCACTAAGTCTATTTTTCTTGAAAGTGTCGCTTAGTTTGTTTGTTTAATTTTGTTTGAGGCTTGCTTAATAATAGTTTTGGAATAAAATCTGAAATAGGTAGAGCCTTCCACACTTCCAATTCACTTGATCGAGTTAAGAAAAAGTTGTGTCAAAAGTCGGAAGTATGGAAAATCATATGTCTGCAACAACGGTCCCGATGTTCCGATCTTGACTCCTTTCATATGTTTAGTCTGCAGTCGGAAGTCATCACCAATTTCCTTAATATTAGTTTAGGTTTTCCAACTTCCCGACTCTGCTTCTTTCTGCTTGAATACTGACAGTCGGAAGTCGGGGAACCCATCATTTTAATTTTGATTTCACTCCCGACTTTCGACTCCCGAATTTTCCAAATTTTCGATCAATTGCGGAAGTCAGTAGTTGAAGGATCATCAATCTCTAAATTATATTGAATCCCGAATCCTGACTCCCAACTCTTGCCAACTCCAGGTAATTTGTGGAAGTCGGAGGTCGGAGCATTAATAGCTTTTGTATCAAATCTATCCCCAGCTCCCGACTCCTAACTCGCAACCTTTTCCAATAATCGTGTACAACGGAAGTCAAAGGTTAGGATGTTTTTCACCATTGCATCAATACTCATCCCAACTCTTGAATTTTCAGGGATCTGCACTAGCATTTCCACTTCATGTTTAAATTTTTGTATTTTCACACGCACCAAACATATTTTGAAATATGAGCCTAATTGATGAAATCACCCGTCGATTAAACCATAACCGTCGATTAATCCAGGGTTAAACCCATGATTTCAATGCAGTCCTAATCTAGGGTTTGTTTAATCAAAATTTGAATTTTTGGCCATTGCAACACAGTGAACTGAAAATTCAGAGCCTTAGATTTTTTTGTTTCTACAAGTGAATTGTTTCAATTTCGCTCGATTAGCTTCATATTTTAACAGGTATTTATCATCTTTGATTTGGTTTTTACATATTGTTGACATATTGAATTTTAATTGAAGTTTTTTCATTTGCAGAATCATCTTTTTTCTGCCATGGCCAAACAAAACAAGTCCAAAGCTACCGTAGAAGATTTGAAACTTAAGGACCCCGATTTCAGCTTTTACTCAGACACTGATGCACAGGTTGTCGATACTCTTTTATTTTATTGGGATAGGATATACAACATATTCGATGGGGATGAATTCTCAGAGTTCAAGGAGGAGGCCCCGATTTACCAGAATATAAGCAATTCCTAGCTTCATACCATTGTTGTGCGGCTTATTGTCATGCCATACATAGACATGGTGAAATGGATGATAGACTATGCAGACATCCCAACCAACACGTTCAGGGATGCGAACTAGGTGGTCTACGCTTCATTCAAACCATACACCATTGCCAAAATCTATGCGCTAAAGGCCCCGCAACAACTACTCACGCAAGACTTCATCAGGGCATTCAAGAGAAATAATGAACCTGAAGTTTTACTTAAAACATGGATGGCTGACCCTGACACCTTCATCCTGAAGCCAAACAAACAATATCCTATTGTATAACTAAGATAGATGTACAAGATACTAGAATCCACGATATGTCATTTTTATGGGGAAGACACATGTCAGTATTTCAAATTGGAATGGGTTCCTCGGGCCCATTACATCTCTACAACAAGTAAAATATTCAACTGGGCTCAGATCTTTTCTGTCACTTTCCAGGATTCCATTTCCCAGGCACAAAAGACACCGGCTATTAAAAATCCTAAGTTCTATATGTCTACATATCTTATAGATATTGTCTATGTTGCTTTTTCTTACTTTGCTATGAGTTGTCATTGGACTAGGGAGAAACCTCCTATTTATATTTACTACTCAATAACATTGGAGGACAACTACACCCCCTATATTTATGATATTTGTGATAAGTTTATTAGTGCTATGTATTTTTCGATTTTCAAGAAGAACTCGCCTAGGGTTTAATAGGATTCGATCTCCCTAATTTCCATTATGGGAGATTGGTACATTGGAGAATATTTCACATATATCAGAATTTGGGGCAACAAATTAGTACACCTATTGCCAAGAATTTTTCCCGACGGGATGGTCCTGTTGGAGGTAGCTTTCCAAGCAGTTTACGAGGGAGTTCATGGAAATTGACACTATTCAAAGAGGAGGGATTGGCCTAAGTTACCTTTTTATATCGGGAATTTGACTATCCACAATGCAACTCATGGCATCACTCTTGCTAAGGAATTCGACCGATTGAAGTTGGAGTTCACAGAAAATAGAATGCATGATCCCAAAGGCCTTATAGAAGAACATTTCATACAGGCCCATTTAAAGAATACTTATATGCATGAGCTGGAGCCAGATGATTCCATTTGTATCAAAATGCACATAGTTTTGAAGAGGTGCTTAAAAAATTGGTTGACCTAGACCAGAGAATTCTTATGCATGAGGAACAGAGGCAACACAAGATCAGGGTGATCGAAGAAAGAAATAGGATCTTCCAACAACAACAAGATGCTTCCAGGGAAGCTATGGAGGCTGCAAACAAATCCATAATGTTAAGCTCACCTTCATCTCATCCCACTACACAGCAAGAACTAGATAAGAATTGGGGAAAACAACCTATCATAGATGTTCACTCTACCACTCCCATCCATAATCTCAATCTTCTCATGCAACCAACTCAAGCTCTTCAAAGTAAGTCATCTGCTTATACTCATTCTATTTATGATACTACCTCTATTCCTAGGATACTCCCAAACATATCTATAAAGATTTAAAATCCATCTAAATTGATTGTCAACCCTCCAATCCATACATCCATTCGTGACATCATTGAATTAGAAAAGGAACAACCTGTAGAAGTGATCAATCCAACACTAGTAGTACAAGAACCTTCTCAAGCATATTTTATGGACATAATTCAAGTTGTTGATAGTAATATTCCTCATCCATATCGAGATAGTGGCTTGTCATAAGTTCCTACTATTGATGATCCCATTCAACAGTCCACTTGCAATTCACCTCATGCTCCATCTCCTACCCCCAATCCCCTTAACACAATTACTCAATATTCTGATCCACCTACACCAACTCCATTAAATTCTTTGGTTGATCTTATTACCTCACAACACCCCACAACCTCTTAGTTAGACCCTCCACCAACCCAAAATATTACTCCTTTACCATCTGAAACTAATACCCCTCTTGTTCAGTCTATAACCGCACTTCCTTCTGCAAGTCTTCCTACAGCTTCTTCTCAAATTGACCCACCATTATCCCAAGATCCATCTCAATCAACAGTTGTTACTACCAACCAATAATTTCCTGTCATTCATTCTACCGAACTGTTAGTTTCTACAGTTGAAGACTCAATGTATTTTGGTGAGGATGTTGTAGTGGTACTGGGAGATTATTGTTTCAACAAGAGAAGAAAGGAAATTCTGAGAAAATATCCCAAAGGCATAAGCTAAGGTGAAGTCCAAATTGGGCCAATTTCAAACCAAGTCATATGGAAACAAGCAATTGATGATCCTAAGAGGGAAGTAATAGAAGTTTCTACAACAATGGGAGCCTTTGCTGGAGCTAACTTTTACTCTGTGTCTAATCTCAATCGAGCACTAGAAGAAGAGAAGGCTAAGAATTTGGAAAATGCAGGCTGAAAAAGACTCCATCCACATGAATTGGACCAAACAGGTAGGGGACCTCAAAGCCCAACATGATTCAATGGTACAAAACCTGCAAGCTCAAATTCAACAACTAACACAACAAAAGACAATTTCAGAGGCTAAGGTAATTGAACAAGCTACCAGCATGGCTAATATTAAGTTGCAGGTTGAACAACTAAAAGCCTCAAATACCTTTTCTAATTTCTTTAAGTTAATTGTGCAAGAATTTAAAGATGAATCTAATTCCTGTAATGATCAGTTGAGGCAGACTTAGAATTTATATTTCCAAGGTCTTAATGAGGTTTAGGATGACTTAAATTCCTTTAAGCGTTTGTCAGATATTCTTGCTGATCATTTTGGCAAGCAGAAAAAGGCACATTCATCTTATGAGCAGGTGTGTGAATGGAAAGCTCATTTGAAGAATGCCCCACAAAATTTTCTTCATTTGGACTCAGTCAAATTGATGAGAACCCGAATTTCAATTAAGTCTTAGGGACTTGTTTGTGATGAGGTGGCTCATATGATTGAGAAGGGCCATAAAATTTGTGCTAGGAAATGGATGTTGACAGATAATCACATGGAAAGCATGGATATTCCAGCTTTTACTAAGTTGGAAGAGTCGGTGCCAACAAACCTAAGGATCACTGAGGTGGATGAGCAGAGGAATCAAACAACATAGATGATTCGAGATGCTACTCAATTCGACATCTTATTGTTTAGGTCCTTTATTTCGACTACTAGTCAATTAGAAAACACATTGCCAGGATTCCTTGTTTCCTGGTCCAAGATCCGAGCTAGAGAATTCATATACTATTTGTGCAAAGCTTAATTACAGCTTGAACATGCTAGCTATCCTCATGTCATGGAAATATGGAATATTTACACTGCATGGAAATATTATGTAACTAATCCAAATAAGAGTAGTTAGGGTATTTCTACTTAGATTCAAGAAATCGATCCTTTTTTTTCAGTATCTATGTTGTCTCATTTAATTTGATTTATATGAACCTTAGGAGAGGAGAAATGGGGGAATTGCTAATGAAATTTCTTGTATCAGACTTTGTGGAATGCTCTGTCTCTCTAAAGAGTATTATGTAATTTTTTGCACGCTTGTTAATGAAATATGGGATGCTTCCTTCATTTGGTTCCAACACATGATCATATAATTTTTTCTTCATTTGGTTATGTTCTTTTATTATTTATTATCTAACTCTTCTCATATGTCAATAACTGCAGGAAATGAGTAATCGGTTAGAATGTTTTCTTCTGATGAATTGTGGTGATAGGGTGATTTGGATGTCTTGATTTAATTATGTTCATGACACATTTTTCTTGTGATTGTTAGCATTCCGGGACACTAACCTTATAGCTTGACTAAATAGTAGGTTTTCTTATTTTACACATTTTATTTCTGCAATATTAAACTGGTATAAGTTGAGTGATTTTTCATTTTAATTGTATTAGTGAATGTTCAACATATAAACATGGAGATTTTTGTTCTTGATGTATTTTGTTAGATTCTTAAAAGTAGAACTTAATAAAATAATTCTAATTTATTATTAGGTAGGTTTTCCTTCTTGAGTTGTGAATTCAAGATTTCATCAATTTTCATCAAACTTTTTACAATTAATTACTCTTTCCTTGCAACCAAATAAGTCTCCTTTCGGAGCAAAACCATAAGGCTAACAAAGGATTAATGCTATTGGAAGCAATCATCCCAAATGACTGGGAAATAGTGAAATCCTTGCAAGGGTTTACTGAAGTTCTTGGATCAGATTGCTATCCTTGCGTTGACACCTAAACCTATTCCAGCAAACCCTGGGCATCAACAAATGTTGCTAGAAGGAGGGCCATCTATAATTTAATTGCTAAACGTAATCAGAGCAAACCTCCTCCAACCCATTCTGTAATCACAACATGAAACCATTCTAACCCACCAGTCACATCCATTGCTATCACTTCTTCACAACCCGAATCATTTCAACACCACTCCCACATTCGACTCTACCCAAGTTAGGACCACCATTCTTACTTCTTTTCTCACAAATCCCGAGCTCAGAAACCAGATTGATAGTTCACAACAAATCTTGGCTAGGTCACAATATAGGCTCTCCAGAAGCCAAGAATTACAAGAACATTTGGCTCATCGTTTGGATTCCTCTGCTGCTAATAACACAAATCTCGAAACAAATATAGTACTAGAAAGTTTCTCGTGGTTGGAGGATCCTAACCAACAATTGCACGATATTCTCACTGGAAAAACCAACATGAGCTTTACCTCGAAGCATGAAAAACTTGTGTTCCAATATGATTATCAGGTCGGTGAAGCTTCATCTTTCGACTATCAAAGGTTGATCCTTGGAAAAAATAGACCAGGGCTGCCACCCTCTCCTGCTGATTCTCCTCCCGATTCTCCTTGTGGTGATAATTCCCAAGGGAGTTCCTTTGATCATCATTCTGGTGATTCATCCGAGAATTTCGATGATCAATATAGAAACCACTGACACATGGCTAACAACCAGAAAAGAGCTTGGTCGGATTAGGATACGGTGGGTGTCCCTAGACTGCAACATCCTCTGCCAAAAAATCCTGAGAAGTTTCTGCCCAAATATGACCCCGACATCAAACAACTAGCTGAAGGTCGCATAAAGAAATTTATGTTGGCCATCCGACTATGGAATGTTGAACAAAAAGACATAGTTTGTAGGTTATTTCCCTATACCTTCTAAGGAAAAGCTTCGACGTGGTATTTCACGCAACAACCCCAGACCATTCAATCATGGGACCAATTTCAGAGACTCTTTATCGAAAAATTTGGTGATGATAAAACACCAAAAGATTTGGTCATGGACCTATCCACCATGAAAATGAAAAGTAAGGAAAGCATTAAAGATTTCAATCAACGATTCTTAACCCTAAAAAATAAAATCCTTGCTGAGTCCATGCCAGCCGAAAACCTGATTGTGGCTTATTACGCAGAATCTCTTCATGTCCCTATAACTATGTGGGTCAAACGATCTCACAAGACCACCCTGCAGGAAGTGTTCAATGAAGCCGTTTTAGTGAGAAAGATATGTTGAGCCTCAAGGGTAACCCAAATGTTGAGATTGACCATCCCACCACATCTTATAAGAAACCTGAGCAGGCTCCCAAACATCCTATCTCTAAAAAGGTCCAGGGAGCATTAGACATGGAAAACCTTCAAAAAGTATTGCAACAAGTTTCCAATTAGGTAGTTGACCTCAGGAAAAATGTAAATGAGGATTCCCAAAACCGAGGGTTCTTCAGGAATCCTTATAGAAGGCCTTATCAGTCACCACAAAATCAGAATATGCATCCCTCCGAGGGAATGAATATTGAGGACCGGATTATGTCCTTAAGGCTATATTAAATGGTCCTCAATAACCTTCAGAGGAGGGTGAAAGTAGCTTTTCCGATAATCAACAACATATGATGACCAACCCCCTAAAAGCCAAGATCACAAAGATACCATCAATTATTTCTCAGAATTACCATATAACTTTGAAGATGATGAATTCGAAACATTCTATGCTATGCAACATTATTACAACACTCGTGGGAAAGGACAAGTAACTCAAGATTCCCCATCCACCTCTAATCAAAACAATATTTTTTCTACAAATGCTAGGTTCGTTGTACCAAAAGGAACTGTCATAGCCGATCTAGATTATGACCCTGTGGAGGATCTCAAGAAAAATCGAGCTAATATATCATTATTCAACTTAATGAAGATCCCAATGATCCAAGAAAAATTTCAAAACAGTTTCGCGCCAAGTAGTACAATGGAACATAACACCCTTGAAACACCGATTGATGATACAACTCGACAACTTCCTGCCTCTATTCCTTTGGGAAATAAACTAAAAACACCCTCGTTTCTTCTATCATTCAATTTTTTTAATATAAACATGCACAACTGCATGATAGACTCAGGGGCTTCATCAAACTTAATGCCTTTATTCGTATGTGGGAAACTGAATGCGCAACTTGAACCATCACCAACACAAATTGTGTAGTTGGATAGATCCAAGGTGAAAGTAGTAGGAGAATTAAAAAATGTTTTAATCAGGCTCTCCTCAGATCCCTGAATTCACCAAATGATTGATATCGTAGTATCTAACATCCCAGAAGCCTATGGGATGTGGCTAAGTCGAGATTGGATGCAATAAAATTAAAGGCTATTTTTCCACCGATTGGTCACACCTCTAGCTACCATACAATGGAAAACTCAATAAGATTAGGGTCAATAGGGAACCTTATCTCAAACAGACAGTTACCGATATGAATGACCCAAGTGAACCTACCTTAGTCCCTACTCCCAATATTCGAAATTATACCATGGACACCTTTTTTGGGGACTTACCAGTTGATTTATCACCATATGAAAGATCTGATAATCAATATGAGATAATACATTTCGTTCAGGTAGATTTGTCCCAAGCCATCCTACATAATGTATATAATGTAAATATCAATTTTCATTTAGATAGGACTTGTTGGACATTATTTTTTATGGTTCCAGATCCAAGGAAGGAGCTAGAGCTGTATGTGTATTGATTGATCCAAATTGTAATAAAACTATGATAGCTTGTAGGTTAGAATTTGAATGTACAAACAATGTAGCTGAATATGAGGCATTGATTCAAGGCCTGGAAAAAGCGATTGAATTGAACGTTAAAGTTATCAAAGTTTATGGAGACTCATAGATAATTGTGTGACAAGTCAGAAATGCAATTCATTGCATCTTGACCCATTTGAAGAATAACCAATGAGAAGTATGGGACTTGATTGATTATTCTGAAGCTTTCAATATCAACTATGTCCCTTGGTCACGGAACTTTGATGTTGATCTACTTGCTAACATTGCCTCTAAATTGATGCATGCTGAAGGTTTTGCACTTGATGCATTTTCTGTCAAATTAATGTACAAATCATCCATTCCCGACAACATCACTAACTGGAAAGTTTTTTATGATGATCGCCAGATATTATATTTCCACACAATCCACGATACTTTCAAAGACGTGGAAAATGATGAAGAGATTCATGATCGATCTCTATCAGATCACCAAAATCATGTTAGTCCTGCTACATATATATAAATATCTATTGGCTCGATCCCTAAATCAGTCATTAGGATGGATTTTTTTTATGATTTACATGATAAATTAAAAAATGTCACAAATTTTAAGACCAATAGTTCCTGTATGAATTACCAGGTAGTGAATTTATGAACTGAACAAAATCCACGAAATATTAACTTTGGCATGGAGTGTTCTCTTGCTGAAAGAGCTTCCTTTATAAAATTATTTAAATAATTTAAAGACATCTTTGCATGGACCTATGACAACCTCAAAACGTTTGACACAAACATCGTGCAACAAAATATACCCATGAAGCAAGATACCAAGCCCTACTAGCATAAGGTTAGAAAGATGCACCCTAGTTTAGAGCCTATAGTAAAAAAGGAACTTGAAAAACTTCTATCAGCTAGGATCATTTTCCCAGCTATGCACACCCAGTGGGTGGCTAATTTGGTACAAGTACGAAAAAATAATGGGGATATTCGTCTCTGTGTGAATTTTCATAACCTCAATAGGGATTCCGAAAAAGACAACTACCACGTACCTTCGATGGAACAAATCTTACAAAAGGTATCTGGATCAGAAATGTTGTGATTGCTAGATGGTTTCTTTGGGTACAATCAAGTATTGGTTTCACACCCCGACCAGCTAAAAACTACATTAAAGACCCCTTGGGTCACTTTCGCTTATAGAAAGATGCCTTTTGGACTGATTAATGTCGGGGCCACTTTCTAGAGAGCAATGGATATCGCTTTCAGGGGTTTAATCCATAATTGTGTTGTAATTTATTTAGATGACGTTACTATTTTTTCAAAGAGAAGACACGATCATATTTTATATTTGAGGCAGGTATTTGAACAATGCAGAAGGTATGGTATCTCCCTTAACCCTAATAAATCAATTTTTGCTATGACAGAAGGGAAATTACTTGGATTTGTAGTTTTCAAACATGGTATAATGATTGATCCTGAACGAACTCGAGCAATTTTCCAGATAAACTTTCATGGTTCAAAAAAATCTAAGTAGTATTTTCTAGGGAAAATTAACTTTGTAAGGAGATTTGTCCCTATTTTTGCTCAGATTTTCAAACCATATCAAGATATGATTAAGAAGGATGCAACATTTAAATGGAATGATATTAAAAACAAAATATTTTTGCAGGATTAAGGAAGCAATTGCAGAAGCTCGTACGTTAATGTCCCCTGATTTCTTAAGAGATTTTCTTTGATATACTTATGCTTCTGACATTTCATATGTTGAATTCCCCACACAACGGAACTTTGAAGGGGATGAGATTCCAATATCTTTCACGGTCTCTACCTTTAAAGGTGCTAAGCTTAACTACCCAAAAGTTGACAAACAAGCTTATGTTGTCTACAAGGTAGTAAAAGATTTTAGACCTTATCTCTTAAAGTCTTGAACTAAATTTATCGTTCCATATTCGACTATTCATAATGTGTTAACCCAAAAATAATTAGGAGATAAGCGCGTGCACTAGATTTTTCAGAGATATGGATCTAACTAAACTAGCTTACTTATCTATGCAAACAATAACATATCACAGTAAATAAGAACAGAAAGAGAACAAGAGAAAAGAGTACACCAGATATACGTGGTTCACCCAATTGGGCTACGTCCACGGGAAGGTAGTCTTCTATTATCTCCAGAATATCTCCTCCAAGATTACAGAGAGCAATGCCAATAACCCCAATACAATATGATCCACAATGGAGGAATGATTCACGAATGAATGATCCTCGATGAATGTGAGAGACTCCCTTGAGTCTATTATATACCAAGAGATGAGGAGGAATTACTCTCACATATTACATGCGGGATAATATAATTCTCCATAATAACATCTCTTTATATAATAATGAATATCAAGTGTATAATTTACCATAATGAATATGGGATAAATGTATTACTCTTTTACATAAGATTGTGGATATATTACGACATAATATAAAGACATTATTACCTTCCAAGGAATATAAAATATTCCAACACTCCCCCTTAATAATGGTTGGGATAAAACCCTACTAACAAGGAAGGAAGGAGTCATTACTGCGCCCCTTTGATGAAAACTTCCAGAAGAACCAAAGCTGCAAAATGGAAGAACACTTCCGCTAATGGAATTTGATGAAGAACAACCGTTTCTCACTGAATCATGAAATTGCACACGAACCAGGTTGTACGATGAAATACCAACAAAAATATGCCCATATCTAAAGAGAAGCCTTTATGGCTATTAGATCCAACAGATGTCGAGAACATGTGATGCCATCCACCAACAAGGTGCCCAGATCTAAAGAGAAGCCAACATGGCTACTAGATCCACAAGATTCCTAGATCACCACAAGAATCATCACAACCATAACTGATAGCTGAAGAACTCTGATATAACATCCACACCAGTGTACAGATACCTTCTGATGGCTAATACAACAAAACATGTGGCTAAGAACACCACAATAGTGTACAAAAATACCAAGATGGCCAATACACATGCGGATAACAGACATTCTTCCAATCAAGGTGCAAATAGAAATATCTGTAGAAGACCTCAAACACGAAGAAACAAGACCCCCAATGGTTTATACATCGAAAATGATATCATTTTTTTTCCTTGGAAAAAAGCGTAATTGTTTTTATATATAAACAAAATTACATATTGTATAAAAGCTTCGCTGAGCTTTTTCTGCTAAGTAGCTTTTCAGCTTCGAGTATCAAGAAGTCTCTAAATATCTGCATATCTATGGTGGATCACGCAGGATCCATATCAAGTATCATTGCTATATAAATGAGTTTCTCCAACAAAAATATGTAAATACAAAAAATTAAGACTTGTCACATAAAACTGCGGGTGATCGAAAATGATATCATACAGATGAACATCATGACTTTAACAGTAGAAGATGGTGCTTCATTATTTCTGGAATAAGATGAAAGCGTAAACATAAAACTAATCTGCACAAGAAATTCCAAGATTAAAGCATATAAAGATCATAAAATAAAGGTGCTCATACTTAAATGAAAATGCTTATACACCAAAGGTTAGCAAACATCATATAAAAAGATGGCAACATAAAATGATCAAATAAAAGAATTAACTTGCTCATTAAGGAAAATGAAATTACTTTTACACATTAAGTGTCAGCCATAACATATAAATAGTGAGCCTAAGATTTCACTTAAATATATGAAAATTTAGTCATCAAGAAACTAATCTTAAGCATAGGTACATTTCTTATTAGTATGATGTTAATATGCAAGAGATGAATGCCCTGAAAATGTCAATGTTTCCATATAGGAATGTTAGAGACAAAAAACAAATGTCAGTGCTTCCATATAGGAATGTTAGAGACAAGTAAGAACAAGATAACCTCTGCAATCATAAGAATAGAAATCCCATTGCAACAAGAACAAGGTGCTCATGATAAATAGTTCAAGATTATAAGATTGCTCAAAGCCATATAAATATTGAGTAAAAGATGATCGAAATAAACATGACATGAGATATATAAATCAAAATGTTTAATATGATCAACATATAGCAAATTATGATCAATTCATGATATCACTTATAAAAAATTATGAAATGACAAGTCACTAGTGGTCTTAGTCATGGGTTCATTTCTTGTTAACACTATGTAAATATGCAAGAGATGAAATGCCCTGGAAATGTCAATGCTTCCATATAGGAATGTTAGAGACAAACAACACGTCAATGCTTCCGTATAAGAATGTTAGAGACAAATAGCACAGAAACTATATACAATCTCTGCAATACATGAAAAAGAAACTATATCCCAATTAAATAACTTATAACAAGCCAAAAAATTATGATATCACATAGATTCAAAAATTGACTATACTCAAGAATTTAATTAGCAAGAGCATATAATGATGATAAAGATATTACTTATAAAACAATGAAATTGCTTTTATACAAAGGTAAGTAATAACATATAAATAAAGCAAATAATGATCAAAAGATAACACATATGAGATTGTTCTTATAAAATTGATTTTATAAACATGACATGATTAGAAATCAACATGATTAAATATGATAAAAAAAAACAAATTAGTTATTAAGTATCTTGTTAACATATTAAGCATTAAATGTTTATAGCTATCATCATGACAAAATACTAGAGATCCATGCCCTTAAAAGATGCCAAAGTTTCCATATAGAAATGTTAGACAAATATATACCAAGAACAAGAAATAATCTCTTAGTAAACATGATTAGAAGCAAAAACTAAATGCAAAAAATGAATAACATAAAAATTAAATATTTTACTGTACTGATCTAAATCTGCAAAAAACATAGTTAGAAAAACAGTAAAGGATAGATAAACTTTTACTTACAACCCTTAGATTGAGTGCCCAGACTTGCCCAAAATTCCATTCTGTTCACTCGGATTGAGCCATAATAGTTTTTCCAGTTCTAGAAACAGGTTATAATAAAAATTTCGATAAAAATTGACCTAGTTATGAGGCTGAAAACAAGTCGAATCTATCGAAGATAGAAACCTACACAAAGTCTACCAAACTTGGACAAAAGTTTCCGTTTTGGCAACCGGAAGGCACAAAATTTTGTTCTGTCCACTAGGGGGGATCCATAAGAGCTTTTCTAGTTCCAAAAACAGGTTATAATAAAAATTCTGATAAAAATTGACTGAGTTATGAGGCCGAAAATAGTGTCGAATCTGCCGAAGATGGAAACCTACACAAAGTCTACCAAACTTGGATGAAATTTTCCATTTTGACAACCGGAAGATAAATCTCCTTGAGGAGAATCAGAAAATCATATAGATCTACAAAAACAACATCAAGAAACTCTTGAAAAATTTCTGCAAAAATCTACACAACAAGGTTAGGGTTAGAAATAAAAAACTGCAGAAATATGCCCAGATTTGAAGAGAAGCCTAATGACTACCAGATAAAAAGCAAATCTACAAGAAACAATCAATGCCCAAATGATAAAATGTTGTTTGAAAGCAATAGAAGGTGCTAGATCATAGCAGCAAGCTCTGATACCATGTCAGAGATATGGATCTAACTAAACTAGCTTACATATCTATGCAAACAATAACATATCACAGTAAATAAGAACATAAAGAGAACAAGAGAAAAGAGTGCACCGGATATACGTGGTTCACCCAATTGGGCTACGTCCATGGGAAGGTAATCTTCTATTATCTCCAGAATATCTCCTCCAAGCTTACAGATAGCAATGCTAATAACCCCAATAAAATATGATCCACAATGGATGAATGATCCTCACAAAACGATGAATGTGAGAGACTCGCTTGACTCTATTATATACCAAGAGATGAGGAGGAATTACTCTCACATATTACATGTGGGATAATATAATTCTCCATAGTAAAATCTCTTTATATAATAATGAATATCAAGAGTATAATTTACCATAATGAATATGAGATAAATGTATTACTCTTTTACATAAGATTGTCTATATCTTCCAACATAATACAAAGACATTATTACCTTCCAAGGAATATAAAATATTCCAACAGGATGACTTCCTTGCACGAATATGACCTGAAGATTAGGCCAACTAAGATTGTTTGATGGCAAGGATTATGTAAGATAGCAGCATAATAAGCCAGCACACCGGACCAAGAATTACAATGGGCTAATGAAGAATAACTTGGTGACGATCAAATTTATTTCATTCCTGCAACTGGGATTCCTGGTATGATGATATTAAGTTTTTCTTAACTCACGAGAATGCTCCATTAAACCTTGAACCTAGGAAAATGGGAGCTCTTAGATTCAAAGATGATCCTTATCATTTGATTAATCATGTTTTATACAAAAAAAATTGATGGAGTTTTATTAAGATGTGTTGAGAAAGATGATGCTGTAAAATACTAATGGAATTACATGCAGGACCTGCTCGTGATCATTTTAAGGGAGAGACCACAACACATAAAATAATGAGTTTTGGTTACTACTGTCTAACCTTGTTTAAGGATGCAGATTCCTTTTCTCAAAAGTGTGAAGATTGTCAGAAGGTCGTTGGGAGAATTAAGAAACCTACAGTCCCACTTCAACCAGTTGCCATGGATGCTCCCTTCTAGCAATGGGGTTTAGATATTGTTGGTCCAATCAACCCTCCATATTCCCTACAACACAAATACATAATTACTACTATGGATTATTTCACAAGATGGGTGGAAGTGATTCCACTTAAGGTGGTCAACGCCAACTAGGCGATCTATTTCCTTAAAAACTATATTGTAACCAGGTTTGGTGTGCCTGAATTCTTGGTTTTTGATAATGCATCATATTTCTCTTCATTTGATCTTACTTAGTGCAAACCCTAGCTTGTGCAAATGAGCACCTACTAAGGAGAAGGGACTCCTTAGTAGCAGTTCAGTAAAAACAGTAAAAGCAAGACAGTAAATGAAAACAATAAATTTAAACTAGCATGTGCATGAGACAATAAAAGATATTAAAAATGGTTTTTGTATTGATTATACCTCCAATGTGAGGTTGGTGAAGCTCTTGCAACAGTCCAGGAGAGTTGCTTCCAAGCTCCAGTGTTGTTCCTTCTCCTTCTTCCAAAGATTTTTGGAAATGGGGCCAAATGGGGTTCTCAAGTGGAAATTAGTTCCAAATGGAGAGCTATGGTTTCGTGAGAATTTTTGGCAAAGTGAGGATAGGGATGATTGTGGATATGAAACGGGGAGCCTCCATCACCTATTTATAGGTTTTTAGTGGTGGAGTGTTGACCCATAGTTTTGGGCACCATATGGTTTAGGTCAGTTGTATAGGGTTTTTACTTCATTTTTTCTTCTTTTTTGTATTTTTTATTCCCTTTTTAGAGGGTTTTTACTATTTTTGGAGGAATTTACATTATTTTGGGGAAAAGGGGGGGGTTTTGGCCTTTTGGAGGTTTTTTTAATGGCTTTTTAAGGTTTTGGAGGCAAATATGGTAGAAAATATGGAAGAATGAGTTATGTAATGAGGGAGATGAGGTAGTGGGCACTTTTTGGGTGTTAACAGATTGCCCCCTGATGTGTGAGGGTAGGAGCTCATCGTATGGCCGATAGACATCATAGGTCTTTTATGGTTTTCCTGGGATGTGGAGAGGAGAAGAAACGAACTAGAGCTTGGAACAATTGTCCCGAACAAACTTCAAAAACTGTAAGTACATGACCTCAATAATGAATGAGGAATAATCTCAACATATGGACGAGGCGGGCATTCCCATGCTCATATCAAGATATAGAACAATAATAAGGGGATCCAAAAATGGGGACCTGAAATTTACATGGCCTCAAATAATGAATGAGGAAGAATCTCAATATATGGACGAGGCGGGCATACCCATGCTGGTATCAAGATATATATAACAAATAACAATGAGGCCCAAAAATGGGGACCTGAATGATATATGGAGAAGCACTGTGTACATCATAAGGGTCCAGAGGGGACACAGAATCTGGGACATACTACTGGGCTGACCATGTCGGAGTTGAAGAACTGATATACTGAAATAACAATAATGCTGCTGAGTGTGGTACCGGAGGAACTAATGAACTGCTGGGGCATAGTGACGGGGGGTCATACCCTCAATGGTATACTGAACTGGAACTAAATTGGGTACTCAAGGAAGCATATAACTGGATGGCTTTAGAATACAATCGCCAGCTCAACCCGGATATCCAGGGGAACATATAACTGGGTGTTCCTAAGTGACTCACCAATGTGCTAGAGTCGGGGGAAATCCGGGGTCTTCGACCAATAACTGAAGGGATATATACCCTGCGCGAGTCTCAACAATGTGATCAAGGTGTTGAAGTCGAGCATGTGAGAAACAACCACTCGGAGAGGCACTGATGACTCCTCTCAAAATGGTCCGTAGGCACTCACCACAGATGGTGATGAGTCCAAGGCACAGGTACCTCTGGGTCTATCCTCTAGAATAGATGGGCTATCGTCGACAGAGAGAGACCTGCAACTAGAAAGGCAATGATGTTTCCTTGATAGGAGCACGAGGTGGAGAACCGAAGTGTGAGAGTACTGATGGTAGGACTGACATATTGTGGGGGTGGGGGATAACTGAGCAAGTAGAGTGGGTGGACTCAAACTTCCTTTGTTCAGAGTATGATGGCGGGGATGATCAGGCAGCATATGAAATTGACTGGTGGGAAAGGGATCATAGCTGTAATGGATCAAGGATAGTGACTGGGATGAGTGATACTCAAGTTGGTGTAAGATGGCAGGAGACTGCAAAATACTCTAAACAAAGGCGATCTTATTGGGGGTGTTGCCGAGATGATCGATCACAGTGCCAAGAGGCACGGGGGGGACTTCTTCATGGGTTAAGGAACTAGAAGAAGTGTGTTCAAAATGGTATTGTCATGTGGATTTATACGAGCCCAGGACAGTTCATGCTCGTGATTGCTTTCAATTTTAAGGAGTCTGAAAGCGATAAGAATACTCTGAAATAATGGAATGGTACCATTGTGTGGAGTTATACGAGCCCGGGACGGTACATGCTCGTGGTTGCTTTCAATTTTAGAGAGTCTGAAAGCAATAAGAAGACTCCAGGGGGGGTGCTTTTTCGTGTGTTAGTCTCCAAGTCCCGAAGAAGCATAAAAGGATGCAATGAAGAACTCTTATAGCCGGTGTGACTAGAGTATTCCTTTTTCGTAATTAGTCTACCAGGTCCAGAAAAGGGTTAAACTTATACTAGATAGATGCCCTTTCAAGTACTTTAACGAGCATGAAAGGAAGCAAGATTGCTCGACGATCTTTTCATTCTTTTAGGAGTCAGAAAAGAGCTTAACAGAAACTCCCTAAGTGCCTTTTTCGTAAAGGACTTGTCTGACCCAAAAAAGGGATAAAATTATACTAAACAAAAGGAATGGCCAGGCAAGGAGGAAGTGCTCAATCAAGGATCATTGATGAGAACCAAGAACGAGGGTGGTGGGGAACACTGGTGGTCCTCCTTGCGAGATGATGAATGGTGGAAAAATGACGAAATAATTGCAATATGAATGGAGTGAATGGCTCATGTAAAAATGTGGAACAATCCGATGGTGGCCGATGTGGCGCGTAAACCGAGGAAGCAAGGTGTCGGGACACAATGTTGAAATTGTACCTGTGAGAGCGAGAAATGATCTCAAGCCTCATCACTAGCTCAGAAAACTGAATTCCGTGATTTAAAAAGTGTAAAAAACGGAGAACGATCAAGGTGGCACGCAAACTGAGGCAACGAGGGGCGTTTTGGAAAAAATACCCAAAAAATCTAGGGGTGAGAACGAGAAATGATCTCAAGCATTATCACAAGATCGGAAAAATGAATCTGATGATATAAAATATATCAAAAATGGGCTACGATCGATGTGGCATGCAAACCGAGGCAACGAGGGGTGTCTAGAAAAAATGCTCAAAAAATGGTGCAGAAAAAATACGAAAACGAGTCGACCATCATGACGGTCTCATCGTGCTGATTCCAGTGGTGGAAATGGTTCAGAAAATGGACTCTGTATGGATTCAGAATGGCCGAAACAAGAAAAGTCAACGGGGTAAAAATAGTAAGTGGGCCCCACATGACAAGTGTCAGTTGGACTTGTTGACTTTGAGTTGACATCAGAGTAGACCAGAGATCAGTTGGTGTTTCTGGACGATCCAATCAGTCGATTTCAGATCCGGGAGTTACAGGTATTCCAGTAAACTCATACTTGCAGTTTTTGTTAGATTCCGGGGGGTGGTGGGTCCCCAGGGGGGTCTTGTACGGTCCATGAGGGTGTGGACCACGAGTTTCCAAGGTGGAATAGCGGTCTGGGACCGCGAGTTCCAGGTCAGAACATGTGGTCCTGGACTGTGAGTTCCGGGTTTGAACACGCGGTCCTGACCCATGAATTCCGTTGGTGAACACGCGGTCCTAGACCGCAAGTTACGTTGGTGAACACGTGGTCCTAGACCGAGAGTTCCAGGGGTGAACACATGGTCCTGTATTGCGAGTTCAGCACCTACAGCCGCGATCTAAGATCGCGGCAAGGGGCCTTAAAGCCGCGATTTGGATCGAGCTTTAGGGTTAGCCTGGGGGGGAAGGGGTATTTATTTGATGTTGGTCTGATGAGTTTGCATTATGTGATTGACAGGATGCCGGTAGTGCTATGGCAAGAGCGGGAGGTCCGGACGACATGACATAGTGGAGGTCATCCGGAGGGATCGGCATGTGCGGTCTACTTTGGGGTTGTGTGGGCTTCTGAAGTTCACACAGGTTGCCATGATTCATTAAGCAAGATTACTGCTAAACATGTTGGTGGGCTTCTAGGAGCCTGACATACAGGCTTTCAGGGTGCAAGGGGAGAGAGTGGATCTCACCCTTGCAGATGTATATTTTTTGACGGGGTTGCCCTGTCTGGGTAGGGTGGCTGATATGCAGCCACGAGTGTCCGCAGACGTGGACGTGGAGGATATGTTGGAGCGTTAATGCATTCCAGAGGCTATAGTGCATAGGAATGCACTTCGGATTGTGGACCTACGGGAGCCATCAGTGCGGGCGATCGCGACGTGTGTGGTTCGGGTTTTGGGGTCCCAGTCGCCCGAGCGGGTGTTAGGGGGCCAGATGCAGCTGGTGGAGTGGGTGCTAGATGGAATCTACCTCGCGTGGGGCTAGATGTTCCTCACCTATGTTCAACAAGAGCTGACCAAGGTGTAGGACGCTGGCAAGGGATTTTTCTACGGGTCTTTTCTCTGTGCCTTTTTCATGGAGTGGGTACCTACACTGTGGCTGTGGGTGTCGATTAGGGTGGGAGGACTTAGGGAGCCGCGCATGGTACGGTGGGGAGAGATGATGCGCAGACAGTGTGGCGGCGAGGTTGGGAGGTACTTTACCCAAGGGATCTACCTACAGTGGTTGCAAATGCCACTTATGCGGGATGATTATCCATACAGAGATATGGACTACACAGGAGATCCGGAGGCACCACGGCCTCCAGGGCAAGCGTGGGGCCCAGATGGTATGTATCTACTATGCTCGATTGTTTTGTATGTCAGATTTTGTGTATGATAGGTTTGAGGTATTGATATGCTAGTATTGACTGATGTATGATTTGTAGATGTTGGACCGAGGCCACCACCAGGACATATAGATCGCAGGGGGCACGTGGATATACCAGCCCTACCAGGCCGAGGGGAGGTGTGTCGACGGGACGCTGAGGGGACTCTAGAGTCCGTACGGGTGCTTCTCGATCGTTTGGTGGTTGGAGTGACTGATGATGGGTGGCAGGACTTGGATCAAGAGGTGATTCAGGATTGTCTCGGGGCTCCACGAGATTTCCGATCGATCGCGATTCGGGTGGCCATATTGACGGAGAGGGGTCAGGCACATGATCTGGCAGGGGATAAGGAGATGCCAGAGGAGGAGCGGGGTGAGGACTCAGAGGCTACCGATGCAAGCAGTGATGGAGGGTATGACTCTCAGTAGGGAGTACAGAGGACTCCCCCCCGATGTGTATGGACACTCGGGGTTTTTGGTAGCTACGGCTTGTATTCTATGAGGCTTGTCGATGTATATATATTTTTTGTATAGCTGAGTACGGAGGTACTCAGGACATGTGTATAACATTGACATTTATTTTTTGATATATATATGCACATGGATGCATCTTTTGTGATTATGATTTAGTGTACGCACGTGGATGCGCATGTGGTTTGTTATATGTTTGTATTGCACGTGGATGCAAGTAGGGTAGGATGATGGGCACGTGGATGCCCCTTGTGTATTTTGTGTTACGTATTGCACGTGGATGCAACAGTATGTGTTATGATAGGCATGTGGATGCCCTTGTATAGTAATGTGTGTTTATGGTATTGCACTGGGCTGCAAATATTATGGGATGATAGGCACGTGGATGCCTCTTGTTGTAAATGTAATCTTTTTGGGATTTTTATATGTTTTTTGATGGGATGATATGATGTGATGATGCATGATGGATGATTTACATGGTGTGATTGATATGCCAATCTGGGATGTTGTTAGCCATTTGTTCTGCGACACTATTCTGAGCTCTTGGGACATGGGTGAATGTTATGGATTCAAATTGTCGGCTGAGCTATTTTGTGCACAGGAACTTTCTAAAGAGGCAAGGATTACGCACCTGGTAGCAGTTGTTGAGCTGGGAGACAAGTAGCTGGGATTCAAGGAACACATGAAGGTGACATATGCCCATCTGAAGGGCAGCAGTCAGGAGACCGGTCATAGCATCATACTCTGCCTAGTTATTGGTAGCAGTGCCTATGCACATTCCGTCGAGGTGGATCAACTCATGTGAAGGGGAATATAAGACCCATGCTGCAGAGGCCAGGTTTGGAGACCAGCGGCTCGCTCCATCGGTGAATCCAATGTAATGAGGTGGAAGATGGTCCATCTGTAATCATGCAAAAATGATGAATGTAAGGTTGTGGTAAAAAAGGTGAAAAACAAAAAGAAAGGAAACTGTACAATATGGACCAATGGGGCCACAGGTTTGTTTAAGGATAAAAGCGTTTAATATATAACCCATTACGGGGGTTGCACAAAGGGTGGCCTTCGGAGTCAGTTAAAATATATGCCCCATTTCCGAGGCAGGTCTGCACGATGTAAGGGCCTTGCCACATGGATTCAAACTTTCCTTTACCGGTCTTGTCATGGGCTTGGTCATAGGCGAGAACTAGGTCTCCTTCACGAAAACTTCGAGGGTGGACATGTTTGTCGTAACCAGCTTTGGAGCGGTTCTTGGTAGCTTCAATGGTTTGGAGGGTGGTGCGGCGGTCTTCATTAGCTTGTTCCAATGATAGCAGACATTGTTCGAGTGGGGAGGTGTCTGGGAGAAGCTCGATGGCAATGTGTAAGGCAGGTATCTGACACTCGACGGGGAGGACAAACTCTACACCGAGAACTAAATGAAAAGGGGTAAAACTAGTGGCGGTCTTGGTTGACGTACGGTAAGCCCATAACGCAGGGAAAATCATGTGATTCCAATTGGACTTATGTCGGTTAACAGTGCGTTGGAGGATGGTTTTCAAAATTTTATTGATGGCCTCTACTTGGTCGTTCCCCTAGGGATAGTAAGCAGAGGAATACTGATGTTCGAACTTCAGTAGAGTGGACAACTCGCTCCAAATGGAATCTTCAAAATGTGAACCATGGTCTGAGACCAACTGTTTGGGGACCCCGAATCGAGTGATAACATGGTTAAAAAATAAACGGGAAGCGGTGTCAGCTTTACAATTGAAGGTGGGCATGGCTTCAGCCCATTTGTTGAAGTAGTCGACAGCAACAATGATGTACTTATGGCCATTGGCAGATGAGGGTTTGCATTCCATGAAGTCGATGGCCCATTTACAAAAGGGACCAACAGTGACGACTAGGTATAATGGAGCGGGTGGTGTCCGAGCCTTAGGGGCAAAAAGTTGGCAATTATGGCAATGTTTGATCGTTGTGATGTAGTCGGTAAAGAGTGTAGGCCAGAAGTATTCGGCGCGGATGACCTTTTGGGCAGTGGCCATTCCAGAGAAATGTCCGCCGCAGGCGCCGCTATGACAGTCATTGAGGACTTGTTCGGCTTCCTCGTGTGTAAGACAACGACGGAGAATAGTATCAACCCCTTGTCGGTAGAGGACATCGCCCAAGAGGAGATATCGAGAGGCCTGGTGACGGATACGACGGCGTCCATCACGATTTATGTTGGGTCGAAACTTCTACGTGCAAAGGTATAACAAAATATCACCGTACCATGGGTCATCATACGAGATGATGAACAAGTGATTGTTGGGTAACTCATCGGAGATTGGTGGGGACAACAAAAGGGATGGGAGATCGGTTATGAGCTAAGCAAGCACCAGGGCTTTAGTGCTCTTAGGAGTTGTGAAAGTTAGGTCATATTCTTAGAGGATAGTGACCCATTTAGCAGCGTGACCTTGCAAAAGTCACCGGCTCAAAAGATAGACCATGGGGTTGGAGTCGGCGACAACTATTGTATGACTGAGTAAAATGTAATGTCGCAACTTTTGGGCAGAAAAGACAACGGCGAGGGCCAACCTCTCTTCATATGGGTAACATAGGGGTGGTCCAGATAAGGTATGGCTAACATAATAAATGACATGCTCCTGGCGAGAAGTGTCTTCTTGGACAAGGACTCCGGACACGGCATGGTCAGATGCCAAGACGTAAAGGATGAAGTCTTGAGAGAAATCCAGAGCGGAGATCAAAGGGGCTTGTGTGAGAGCCTTTTTAGGGGCTTCGAATGCAGCTGGCACTTGGTCATCCCAAAAAAAGGGTATGTGAGTACGAAGCAGGCGTAAGAAACCATGAACTGTGGTGGCATAATCAAGAACGAAGCGATGGAGGAAATTAGATTTCCCCTGCAAACTCTGGAGCTGCCGGAGTGTGCGAGGTGCAGGAAGGTCTATGATGGCTTGGACTTTGAGGGGATCAACAAGAATTATTTTATGGGAAACAATGAAACCCAAAAACCGCCCTGTCAGAATGCAAAAGAGACACTTGAGTGGGTTCAAACGGATTTGATATTGGCGACAACGCAGAAAGACTTACAGGAGGTCATTAAGGTGGTCTAAGCATTTACGAGAACGAGCTGTAAGATCGTTAAGATAGACTAGTAGGATATGGAGCAAGTCATGAAAACAATAGGTCATGGCCCGCTGGAAGGTGGCACCAGCATTTTTAAGGCCGAAAGGCATGACGCGATAGGAAAAGGTGCCCCATGGGGTAGTGAAGGCAGTCTTATATTGATCTTCCTTGCGGATTTGAATCTGGTTGTATCCAGAGAAACCATCCATGACGGATAGGACTTCATGCCCCGCACACGTATCGATGAGTTGGTCAATAAATGGTGTGGGGAATTTGTCTTTGGGACAGGCTCGGCTTAAATTGCGGAAGTCAGTACATACTCTGATGGTGCCTTGTTTCTTGTTAACAGGGACGAGGTTAGAAACCCAAGTGGTATATGCAATTGGATAAATGAATCCTACTGTGCGAAGTTTCTCAATCTCTGCTTTAACGGCAGAGAGCTTTGATGGATGAATAGGGTGTTGTTTCTAGCGAACGGGGGTACATCGGGCCACATGTCAATGTGGTGTTCTATGATAATGGGCTCAAGACCAGGCATTTCGGTATAGGACCAAGAAAAGACATCGCGGAACTCTTGGAAAAGTTTCTTGTACTCTCCGATCTCGTGCTCGGTGCAAGAATCTCCTAATGAAATGATTTCAGGAGCACTGGCTGGGGCTGAGATATCAATGTGGATGACAGGTGAGATGTTGGCCATGTTACCTTCCTCGAAGGCGTCGGGGGCAGGAATGGGGTTTTTAAACCAGTCGACTTTGGCGGGAAGGAAATATTTGGACTCAACCGAGAATTGGGTAGCTGTGGTGGAGGAGGACTCTTCTGGGAGGAAGTAGGAACGATGGTGTATATCCTCCTAGGGGTAATCAGGGGCAGTAAGAGCCTCTAGAATCTCCTCATCATTGTGGAAACTTTGGGTTGTCAAATCGGTTTACGAGGAAGTGGTAGTTAAAGAAATCATATAAATGGTATTAATCTCTCCGGTTGGCGGGGATGTGGGGGGGTGGATCTCTTCAATGAGGGGGGAGTCGTCTCAAGGTCCAAGTTATTCATCTCATAGAGAGTTGCTCTGTAATCTGGGAGATCTGGGCAGTGATGTGAGTAATGGCCGTAAATACCGCATATTGCACAAGGGTGATTGGTACGCAGTGATTTATCACGAGGCTTAGGGGTAGGGTCCAGTTGGACAACCAGGATGTTGGGGTCGTCGTCAAGCATTTGCATGTGTTCCTGTAATGTGAGTAATTATGGACATTGATGGGTAGCATGGCCCAACTCATCACACAATGAGCATTTGGGAGGAGCACGAAACACGGGGGTATTCTTAACTGGTTTAGGTGGGGGTAAAGCAATGTATGGTTGTGGGCCTCTGCCCCTAGTGTGCTTGATAAGAGAGGATGGATTAGTGGATGATGAAGGGGTAGTGACACCGGGAGGTGGTTGACTAGTAGTTGTAATGGGTTGCACTGGTTGTAGGACGACATTTGGTGTCGGAGGGGTAACGGGAGGCATGATATACCATACAGGTAATCCTAAAGTTAAACCGGGGAGGCTGAGGGTAGCCATAACTGGGGCGTTTACTACTCCTGAAGGGGGAAACAGGAAGGGGATTGTATGGATGGGTGTAACACCAACATGACTAGGTACCAGTGGTGGTTGGGGTAGCAAGGGCGGTTGATGGTTGGGTGTTGGTGTATTGTGGAAAAGGGTACATAAGTCAGATACTTTGGTCACGGGTGATGGGGGTGGAATGGCTTGGAATGTTGAAATCATCAGCGTATCTAAGTAGAGTCCGGGTCCCACTGAGGAAACCAACGAGGTAGTTGTACCGCAAACAGGTTGTTTGACCATGGGGAGAACATTTTCAGGTGCAGCAGGGGCATTGGGATCATAATAGGTGAGTTGATGAACCTTGACCATGCGTCCATCATGGGGGAACATCATGGTACAAAAAACGGATGAGGCAACCGCCCGCATGGCGTACATGTAACTACGGCCAAGTAAGAGGTTATAATCAAGTTGGGCATTGATGACCTCTATGTCAATGAGCACTGTTTTACCAGCCAGCTGGATGGGAACATTAGCTAAGAGACCTTGGGGTTGAGCTGAACGGCCGTCGTAGGCTTGCAATGCAGTAGTGGACTGCTGGAGAGTAGGGGATCCCAACTGCTTCCAAACGAATGTGGACATAACGCATGTAGAGGCACCTTCATCGATGATGCGCCGATGGATGACAAGATTCCAAACGGATACAAAAACTTGGAACGCTAATGTGGAAGGCAGGCGTGGTTCGGATTGGTCCAAATCGAAGGCCATCATTCGTGAATCATTTGGGTCAATAGCACCAATAGCTGAAAGCAAAGTCTTGCACTTTGTAGGATAGTTTTTTAAGACCTCTAATGTAGACATGGATACGGGGGACTGGGATAAGTCATCTACAATGTTGTAATTAGACGCAGCGCAAGCATTGGGGTTATTGTTGATGCGCGAAGTGGGAAGCGAGGGGCTTTGGAGGCGCCATCTAGTGGAGCCGGAGGTATGCGTAATGACTGATTGGTGGGATGAACGTTGGTGTTTTTGTCAGCGGGAGGGGCTTCAGGGGTAGAGCCATATTGGTTCCTACGGGTTTGAAGGTTGACATCGACGGATGAAATCATTAACAGGTGATGGGTACCTGAGTCTATCATGGGTTGATCAGGAGCGGCATAAGTGATTTGCTATTGTGGTGGCGTGTTGCCTTAATGGGGAGCCAATGGCTGAGTGTTCACTACGCCTTGGGTTGGTAAAGGGTTTTGTAACACCAAGGGTGGATTCTGAGGTGGTGGGGGTTGGGCGGCGCCTGAGGAGCCGCGTGCCCTTGGTAGTGGGCATCATCGGTCCAAAGTTGTCGAGCTCACTCCAAATGTGGGCAAGCATGTGTATAGTGGCCATAGACCCCGCAAATAGAACAAGGATGGTTGGTCGCAAATTAGGGTTTTTGGCTTGCTTGGGCGGTTGGTCAGGGTTTTGGTCAGCAGGTACCACGTTATTATTGTTTGGGGGATTGGGAGGTTGACTGCCTTGGTCTGGAGGGGGGTTGTTCCCATGGTTATGGCCTTTGTTGCGATTTTGCTGGCCCTATTGGTGTTGGTTATTTTGGTTCTGCTGCGGATTCTATTGGGCATACACTTGCCCTTAGGCAGCAGGTGGGTTCTGGGGTTGTGCAGGTGTGGGAGTAGGCTGCGGTGGATAATAAGTAGGTGGAGGTGGTGCAAGTGCTAAACCTTGTGGGGGTTGCTGATATGTCTGCGTGACAGGTTGTGGGTTTTCCGCAGGGGCTGCCTGTGGTGGCTAATAAGTAGGTGGGGCTTGAGAGGATACAGGAGCTTGCGTAGTCGGTGTGTGGTAATATGGCTGAGGTGTGACTGGGGGGGCGTAAGCGGGGTATGCATGACCAAAGCACTGAGGTGGACATGAGGGTCCGTGGGAATGGTGATGATGTGTCAAGGGAGCATACGAATTGGTTGCTTCGGACTGGGATGTAGCCCGCAAAAGGTCGGGGCTAGGGCTAGGATGTGCTATGGAAAAGGGCTGGTTATGCGAAGAAATATGGTCAATGATGCCATCGGCAGCATGTGATGCCCCCGGTGCTTCGTGTCGAGAGGAATCACCGCGGGGGGCGTCAGGTATGATGGAATATAAATAACCAGACTAGGCGTAAATAAGGTCAAATTGTTGGGCTTTGAGGATGGCCTCTTCTTCGGACTGGGGTCGTTCGAATGCCACATCCTTGGCAATGACAGGAAGGAGAGATTTTAGAAACCAATCTAAGAAGATACGGTCGCCTAACTTTATTTTGCAAAGGCTACGGCGTGGACGCCACTCATGAATGTGGTCAGTGATGTGGGTGGCCTTGTTCTGTCTGCAAGACAGTAGCATCTCAACTCCTGCATCATAGCAGATAGGTAATTGAAAGAACTGCGGGAAGGTCGAGGCGAGGGAGGTAAAGGTGGCATGGGTCCCATGGGGATGCTCGATGTACCACTTAGCTGCAGAGCCAGTGAGGGTACGTTGTAACAGACGAAGGGGGATAGAATCATCCACTATGGAGTTGGAGGAACACCATAGATGGAAGGACATAATATGGTTCTGGGGGTCTTCACCTGCCTTGCCCTCAAACTTAGGGATTTCTGATGGGAGCTTGGTGGGCATGTGAGGCCATGCAGGGTCGTGTTTGATGGGATCGTTAGTCAGTCTGGCCAGGTCGGGAAGGTTGAGACTAGCCATGAATGGAAAACTAGTAGAAGTATGTGATATACTAGTGGTTGTGACCACGTTGGAGCCAATGCCCCCAAGTGGAGGAACTGGGTTTGGGTTGGGGACGTTGCCCCTAGGTGGAGGAATGAAGGTGGTATGGGATGGTCCTACACCGCCAAGGGTAGTGTGAGCCACTGGTGGAGTTGGGATGGGTATGGTATCCACTGGAATAGGTACAGTGATCGGAACGGTGGATGTGAGCCCCATTGAGGGCATACCCAAAGCAGGGGTGGTAGCTGTGGTGGTGGTGGATGCTCCACCAGTAGTGCCTACAAAGAAAGGGTTTGAATTCATGCCAACCATGGGGCTGCTTGGTGCAGTGTAAGTGGGGTTCTCGGACTCTGCCTCAGAATCAGAGGTAAAATAAGGGGCGTCAATGCCAGGGGATGGAGCTCTGTGTCTACGACGATTGGAGTCGAGTGATGAAGCTCTACGTCTGTGACGGGTGGTGTTAAGTGAACTGTGCTACGGGGGCTGGCCCCGGAGGTGCTGAGAATGTCTAAGGGACTCAATGGTGCCAGACAGCATCAAGTCTCTGGGGGTTGTGTTGAGTGAAAAATAGCTCAAAAATCCTAATGCAGCCGAGTGTGCAAAAGGAGAGATAAAAAAAGAAATTAAAAAAAAAATATGGCACTCAGGCCAACAATCAACTCAAAACACTTACTGTAACAACTGTGCTATAATAAGTGGAGTGTCAACAAAAATGGTTAGAATACCAACAAGCAGCAGGTTTCCTAAAAAATAAAAATAGTGGACTTGCTAGACCAAAGGAAGGTAAGGGAGCATGCAAACACCTAGCTAAATAGTATTTTGACTCAACCAGACATATCCTCTGCAAGGTGATGAAATCCAAGTCAGACAATATGGATAGTAGAGCCAAGTGGCTAAAGATATCCCCCTACCGGGAGGGACACCGGGTAGTCAATCCTAGAAGAAAAGCAACTAAGATACCCCGTTCATGACACGTTCGGTTGGGTGAATCTGCAGTTTGGTTCTATCGTCACTGTACTCCCATACGAGTAGTACACCGAGAACTACGAAAGGTATCCTTCGGTTACTGAATGGATTGCGGTCTTCCACTTAGGATTCTAGAACCAATCTGGCTACTTCAACCCTCCTAGGGGAATGGCCTTCTTGATAAATTGGTTTTAAACCATATCAAAAAATACTATGGGATTTTGGTTCCCTAATGGACAACAGCTATGTCTCAAGTGTAAGCAACTGAGGGGTGTTATTTGGATGCCTATCCCCCCGACCCTACCTAACTACAATATTCTTCTGTGTTCCCCAAGTGGAGTTAGAATGTTGGTTGTGTTAAGCAGTATTTTAGAGCTCACTTGAATTAGGTGATAGAGTGTGTGCGTGTGAGTTAATGAACCCAAGTTAAAGTGCCACGGGGTGGGAAACTTTCTAACTAACAATAATAATGCAGAAATTAAACTTTGAAATGCAAAATTTTCTCTTTTCAATTAAAATGCTGAAACTTAAAAAATTCTGTAAAGGGAACAGAAATAATACTGCAAAAAAAGGCTATAGGGAAGTATTGCTGCAGATAGGACAGGTGGCTGTGCAGGTGCAGAAAATATTGCAGCAAAGTTCTGGGTTCAAACAGGTAAAAAGGGAAAAAAATAGATCACGGGTCTGTGGCGAAACTACGCGGTCAAATCGCGGGAAATAGGTCGACAGTCGCGGGCGGACCGCAAGAAAATGGCTGAAAGCCGCAGGCGGATCGCAGGGAAATGGCTGAAAGTCGCAGGCAGATCGCAGGAAAAATGCTGAAAGCTGCAGGCGGATCGCAGGGAAATGGCTGAAAGCCGCAGGCGAATCACAGGAAAATGGCTGAAATCCGTAGGCGGATCGTAGGAAAATGGCTGAAAGCCACAGGCGGATCGCAGGAAAGGGTTGGACAGCCGCAGTCGGACCGCAGGAAACAGGATGAGAGCTGTGGTCAAATCGCAGGAAACAGACTGAAAATCACTGGGAGATTGCAGGAAACAGTCTGAGTGCCGCGGTTGGATCGCAGGTAACAGTCTGAAAGCCGCGGTGGATTGCAACTGCAGGGACAAAAGACACGGTTTACGACAGCAAACCCGACAACCGAAAGGGGCAGCCGAAAGGAAAAAATAGAAAAATATTGCAGAAAATTAAAAACTTTTAAAAACTATAACTAGAAATTCAAAGGAACACTAGGGGAGTTTCCAAAACTGTAGCTAGGGTTTTCACCCTAGCTTGTGCAAATGAGTACCTACTAAGGAGAAGGGACTCCTTAGTAGCAGTTCAGTAAAAACAGTAAAAGCAAGACAGTAAATGAAAACAGTAAATTTAAACTAGCATGTGCATGAGACAATAAAATATATTAAAAATGGTTTTTGTATTGATTATACCTCCAATGTGAGGTTGGTGAAGCTCTTGTAGAAGTCCAGGAGGGTTGCTTCCAAGCTCCAGTGTTGTTCCTTCTCCTTCTTCCAAAGATGTTTTGGAAATGGGGCCAAATGGGGTTCTCAAGTGGAAATTAGCTCCAAAGGGAGAGCTAGGGTCTCCTAAGAATTTTTGGCAGAGTGAGGATAGGGATGATTGTGGATATGAAATGGGAAGCCTCCATCATCTATTTATAGGTTTTTAGTGGTGGATTGTTGACCCATGGTTTTGGGCACCATATGGTTTAAGTCAGCTGTATAGGGTTTTTGCATCCTTTTTTTCTTCTTTTTCCTCTTTTTTGTATTTTTATTCCCTTTTTAGAGGGTTTTTGCTATTTTTGGAGGAATTTACATTATTTTGGGGAAAAAGTGGGGTTTTGGCCTTTTGGAGGCTTTTTTAATGGTTTTTTGGCCTTTTGGAGGCTTTTTAATGGATTTTTAAGGTTTTGGAGGCAAATATGGTAGAAAATATAGACGAATGAGTCATGTAATGAGGGAGATGAGGTAGTGAGCACTTTTTGGGTGTTAACACTTAGTATGCATTAGATAAATGTATCAAGATAAAGTATTCAACTAACTGTTATCCATAGGGAAATGGTTTGGTTGAATCCACTAGTAAGAATCCAATTAAAATTCTGAAGAGAACCTTGGCAAGTAATCACAAAAATTATCATACTCAGTTGTTTAACACTCTATGGGTAGACAGAGTAACACCTAAAGCTTCCATTGGTAACTCGCCTTATTTCCTTGTTTATGGTAAATACGCTATCTTCCCTCCTAATTTGGCTCTTCCTTCCCTTCAGTTATCAAAATTCATTTAGGAAGATGATTTCTCTTGCTTAGAACACAGGACCAATGAATTGCTCCAATTGGAAGAGGAAGGGGACAAATCCAAGAATAAATTCTATCAACATCAACAGTTGGTTAAACACTGGTTTGATAAAAAATCATCTTCCCAAAGAGACTTTCAAGTAGGATACCTTGTTCTAAAATGGGATAAAACTCATGAGGATAAAGGTGAGAGTACCAAATTTCAACATCTTTGGTTGGGGCCATACACTATTTCTGAAAAATTAGGCCCTTGCACTTTCCAATTGCAAATGTCGGAGGGTTCTCCTAAAAATTATCTAGTGAATGCTCAGGTTCTGAAAAAATATTTTTCCTAGTTTTCTTTTGCTAGGCTTGTGCATAGTGTGGTGTGTTTTTGGTTATTTCTTTATTGTTTTTTTTGTTTGATTCTACTTTAATAAAGTGGCTAAATTAATTTATTATGAGTACTTGTTTCTCCAAAAGGTAAAAAGAATGTAAATTGGGTTTTAACATGTTGACCTATGCTTTTCTACTTCTTTCTTTTAGAACATCTACCAAAGGGATTTTGAAATATTTTTACCAAGTATCTATTGTCAAAATGGTCAGGGGAAGATTATTATATTTCAACCATAAGTTAAAATAACACAGGTAGAATTTCCTTTGAAAGGAATACTCTTGACTTGGAAGTAAAGATCCAAATCCTAGGCTCTATCAAGCGCCAAGAGGGATCAAATCTCCCGAGGTGCGAACCCCTTCCCAGGTATTGCACTAAAGAAGGTTCGCACCTCGGGAGATTTGATCCCTCTCGGCACTTGATAGAGCCTAGGATTTGGATCTAAGCTGGTTTCAGTCATGGGCGGTGACACAAAACTGGAGTTTGATTAGCATTGTAAGGAATGGGTTAAGTTGAAAACACAGATACATTTAGGAGGATTATCATAATGTAAGTAATAAGTATTAAGGATTGAGTGAATTGTTAAACTGGAAAATAGAGACAATTCGCCTAACTTTTTTTTCAATTCTATTTTTGTTGATCTGCGTTTTGTTTTGTTTGTTCTTCTCCTTCTTCTACCGTCATTTCGTCATTTCGTACATCTTGATTTATTTGTTGTTCTGCAAACTGATTTTTTTTATCTTCCAATTGCTTCAACTTTCTCTCTCGATATGCTCTTTGTCGATGAACGTTTCGTTTTCTTTGTTCTTCTCGTTCTTCTGCTATCAATTCGCCTAATTTTTTTTTTCGATTTTCTTTTTGTTGATCTGGATTTTGTTTTGTTCGTTCTTCTCCTTCTTCTGCCGTCATTTCACCATTTCGTACATTTTTATTTATTTGTTGTTCTACAACTTGATTTCTTTGTTCTTCCAACTGCTTCAACTTTCTCTCTCGATACACTCTTTATCGATCAACGTTTAGTTTTCTTTGTTCCTCTCGTTCTTCTGCTGTCAATTCATCTAACTTTCTTTTTCGATATTCTTTTTGTCGTTCTGCGTTTCATTTTCTTCATTCTTCTAGTTCTTTTACTATCATTTCGTCCAACTTCCTTTTTCAAAATTCTTTTTGTTCTTCTATTTTTCGTTTTAAGTCTTCTTCTCATTCTTTTGTTGTCACTGAAATCAATGCATCCATACACTGAAATCTATGTGTCCATACACTGAAAAATATGCAATAAAAAACCCCATACATTGAAATCTATGCATCCATTCACTGAAATCAATGCGTCCATACACTGAAATCAATGTGTCCACATAATAACATCTACACTGAAAAATATGCAATAAAAAATTTCAACATTGTAAGGAACAGGTTAAGTTGAAAACACAGAAAGAATTATGAGGATTATAATAATGTAAGTAATAAGTATGAGTAATTGTTAAATTGGAAAATAGAGACAATAATTTTGTAAGGATTAAATAAATGAAAATATGGTTCACATCGTGATCATTCTCAGTCTATCTTCTTCATCTTTTCTTATCTTCACACCTGGTAGTTTTGACATCTTCTCATATCGATCATATGAGAATCTACATTGGACCTATACTTGTATTACGTACTTGTATTCCAGCATATGACTCCTGGTAGACATGACACATTTGAACTTCTACTAATTGATCAATTCGTTCACGAAATATTCGATGTCTAGTATACATTTCTTCATATGGTATCGATATTGTCGGTTTTCAGATATGAACTGCAGTGCACGATTGGATGTTTCCATATCAACAAAATTAGAGTTCAAATTTTTTTTGTTATCACATTCCATGTATCCAAGTATGTCATATTCATTGATAGTTATATTTATTCCTATATAACCCTGAAATTATCTCCCATTCATGCTTTTGAGAATCCCTTTGCACAAATAACACTTATTCACGAGCTCTTTAGTTCACGGTCATGTTTTCTTTGTTCTTCTGTACGTTTTGATGCTTCTTTTTCTGTTATGGATTTGAAACGTTGACTAAAGAACATGGATACTGTGGATTCTCCAAAACCTCTTGAAATCAACAACCACATAAATCTTGCCACAAAGATTATTTTTCTCTTTCTCTTCTATACATTTGTCGTACTTTTCTTCTTTGATAATCAATATCTTCATTATTTGCAATATTATCATGAGGATCCACAATATACCCTAAAATAGAGAACACCAAAATTTAATCTGTTGAAATCATTGCAGAGTAGTTTTTCTATTAAATTGATAAATTCGATGTATAGATATAAATAACAAAAATCAATGCATTGCTAAAATTAATGAAAGATTTATTTATTTATTAAATTGATAAATTCAATACATACAAGGCAAAAACAAAAAAAATGCGTTGTTGAAATCAATGCAATGAATGAAATAAATATGCATCTTCTATTGTTTAACAACATTTGTGTGTGGTCTATTGGTAGGAATTAAGATGATTGGGCTTGTGTTAACTTAGAGACCAAGGTTCAAAACCCTTTTTGCTTGGAGTTATAGTTAGTTATCAAGTCTAACTATTATTATGCCTGCATTGTTGAAATCAATGCAACAATGTTTTTTTTCTTGTGTTTTTTAAGAACATTTGTTTGTGGTCTATTAAACATTGCATTGTTGAAATTAATGCAACAATATTTTTTTATTAAATTGATAAATTCAATGCATACATGTAAAAACCAAAAAAACAATGCATTGTTGAAATCAATGCAACGAATCAAATCAACATGCATCTTGTGTTTTTTTTTACTTCTTATGTCCACTATAATATTTTTTTACTTCTTATATTTCTATTTTTTATGTTGGCTACGATATATTTTTTTTACATCTTTTTATTAAATTTATAAATTCAATGTATAGATGTAAATAACAAAAGCCAATGCATTTTTGAAATCAATGCAAGCATGTTTTTTTATTAAATTGATAAATTCAATGCATACATGTAAAAAACAATGCATTGTTGAAATCAATGCAATCAATCAAATCAATAGGCATATTATTATTTTTAACACCATTTGTGTGTAATCTATTTGTAAGTAGTCAGCTTATTAGGCTTGTCTTAACGTAGAGACCAAGATTCAAATCTCTTTTTGTTTGGAGTTATATTTAGTTATTAATTCTAATTATTAGTTAGCAAATCTAACTATTATTATGGCTGCTTTTCTTTTCTATTCTTATGTCGGCTATAATATTTTTTTTACTTCTTTGGTTTCTACTTCTTATGTCCACTATAATATATTTTTTTTACTTCTTTATTTCTTTACTTTTTATGTTTTTAGTTTTTATGTTAGCTATAATTTTTTTTTACTTCTTTATGTTTTTACACATCCACTGCCATTAAAACTATTATGTTTAAAGAGTGAGTATATTAAACAAATTTATGTTTTTACAAATCCACTGCCATTAAAACTATTATTTTTAAAAAGTGAGTATATTAAACAAAATTTAGAATTCTATTTTTAGAAAAACTAAATTCAAATTTAAAGCACTACAATTAAACTATTATTTTAAAAAGTGAGTATATTAAACAAAATTTACAATTATTAAACAAAATTTACAAAGTGAGTATATTTTGATTTCAGTGGATAATAAGATGTAAATATAATTTCAAATTTAAGAGAAATTAAAATTTTAAATTTAAAACAGATTTAAAATTACCTATTCGGCGCAACACTTCGTTAAGATTTGCAATTAGCTATTCGCCGCTCAAAATGCTTTCTCTTCTCCGTAGAATCGTGTTCTATAAATTGGTATGAATTGTTTTGTATTATGTTTGGTTTTTTGTATTATATATAGTCACCCTTTCTAAATTCATGTCATTTCTAAATGGCCGACCAAATATATATATTACTCTTAAAATTAATTTGTTACATGAGGGACTTTACTTTTAACTTTAATTATTTTTAGTCTTTACCCTTGTTGTTTCTAAATTCTTTCTAAATGGCCGACCAAATACTTTCTAAAAAGAACTTTTAACTTTATTTGTTACATGAGGAACATTACATATTACATGTAAGGAACGTTACATGTTACAACATCTACACCATAATCCGCAAGTAAAAAATAACTTACATGTTACATGTGGGGAACATTACATGTAACAAGATCTCCCCCATCCACTATGTGAGGAATGTTACATGTGACAAGATCTACCCCATCCTGGGTTGTAGAGTGCCTCTCGACGCAACAAGGTCTACCTGCAAGTGGCAAATATTTCAATCCTTTACATCATTTATAGCTCTTAAGGAGCACTTGGAAGTGTTTCCCCATCCACTAATAACTTCATGTATAATTAAATATTCCAATAAAAAAGACATATATAAATATTTAAGGTTAGCTGTAAGATGAGGGGTCTCATCATGATCATATGTGCTGGTGGAATGACATATTTGTATTTGGTTACCAAGCCAGTGAGATGGAATTCAGTTGTTAAATACTGAAACATGGGGTATCTTATCACAAGTTGCCCCATTCATTATCTGTCAGTACTGGTGAATCGAATTGCAATCAATTGGTTACTAATCTAAGGTTGTAACTTGCAGCTTTTCCTTTCTTGAATTTCTAAATGTGAATCCAAAAGCCAATTTAAAGGACATGAGGTCTTATTACAAGTAGTCCTGGCCATGATCATGAATTCTTGTGGAATGAAATTATTATTTCATCACTAAGACAAGATAATTCCCTTATTTGGAAGGCAAGGGGTCTCATCATGAGCCATTCTGATCATTCTCTACAAGATTTTGTGGATGGTGCAACCATCATTTGACCACCAAATCATGGTGGTGTCCTTTTATCTTCTTTGGAAATACTAACTTATTTGAAAAACTTAATAAATATTCATAGTGGATGGGATAAAAGCAATCCTTGGATTAAAATGAAACCCTGTCAAGGCTATGGATGCCTACTGGTAGCAGTGGAAATGCCTGTGATATTGGGATTCATATTTAATGTTGCTTGAATTATCTTTTCTTATGCCATGGTCCTAATCATTCCTAGCAAAGTTGGTTCCCTGGTATTTTTTTAAGATTAATCTGGTTTATAAGAAACATGTTTGAGTTTAACTATGGATAATTTTTAATTATGTAATGATAAATTTGGAGATCTATTCTAAGAATCCCCTAAGTTAATGATATTTAAGAAAGTGGATCAATTTTGTTGTAAATATTTAAAACCTGACTTAAAACCTAAATATACATCAACATTTATGATGACCTGATAGAGATAAGTGGTTCTTCCCAATGAGCTGCCATTTGTTGTAGCCACAACAAATCCCATCTTGTTTAGACAAGATGGGATCCCCCCATTGAATTTTTTTTTTATCCACTAAGTCTATTTTTCTTGAAAGTGCTTAGTTTGTTTCAGGTTTCCTTAACAATAGTTTCAGAATAAAATCTAAAATAGGTTGAGCCTTCCACACTTCCAATTCACTTGATCAAGTTAAGAAATAGTTGTGTCAGAAGTTGGGAAAATCATATGTATGCAATAACGATCAGGTCGTTCTGATCCTGACTCCTTTCATTTGCATAGTCAGCAGTCGGAAGTCGACACCAATTTCCTTAAGATTAGCTTAGGTTTGTTGACTTATCGAATCGGCTTCTTTATGCTTGAATATCGACAGTCGAAATTCGGGGAACCCATCATTTTTATTTTGATTTCACTCCCGACTTCCAAATCCCAAATTTTCCAAATTGTTTATCAATCACGAAATTCGGTAGTCAGAGGATCATCAATCTCTTAATTAAATTGACTCCCAACTCCTGACTCTTGCAAACTCCAAGTAATTTGCGGAAGTCGTAGGTCAAGGCATTAATAGCTTTTGTATCAAATCTATCCCCGAATCCCGACTCTTGACCTTTTCCAATAATCGTGTACATCAAAAGTTAGAAGTCGAGATGTTTTTCACCATTGCATCAATGCTCATACCGACTCTCGAATCCTAAATTTTTAGGGATCTATGCCGACATTTCCACTTCATGTTTAAATTTTTGTATTTTTGCACTCGCCAAACTTATTTTGAAATATGAGCCTAATTAATGAATTCATCTGTCGATTAAACCATAACCGTCGATTTCAGGGGGATTGGTTTGTAATTAATGCACTATTGATGCGGTCCTAATCCAAGGTTTATTTAATCAAAATTTGAATTTTTGGCCATTGTGACATAGTGAAATGAAAATTCAGAGCCTTAGATTTTTATGCTTCTACAAGTGAATTGTTTCAATTTCGCTTAATTAGCTTCATATTTTAACAGGTATTTATCATCTATGATTTGGTTTTTACAGATTGTTGACTCATTGAATTTTAATCGAAGTTTTTTCGATTTGCAGAATCATCTTTTTCCGCCATGGCTAAACTAACCAGGTCCAAAGCTACCACAGAATATTTGAAACTTAAGGACCCCAATTTTGGCTTTTAATTAGACACTGACGCACAGGTCGCCGACACTCTTTGCTTGGATTGGGATAGGATATACAACATATTCGATGGGGATGACTTCTCAGAGTTCAAGGAAGAGGCCCCTATTTACCAAAATATAATCAATTCCCAATTTCATGCTATTGTTGCACGGCCTGCTGTCATGCCATACATCGACATGGTGAAATGGATGATAGATTATGCAGACATCTCGACCAACATGTTCAGGGATGTGAACCAAGTGGTTTACGCTTCATTCAAACCATACACATTTTTCAAAATCTATGCCCTACAGGCCCTATAGCAGCTACTCACACAAGACTTCATCAAGGCGTTCGAGAGAAAATATGAACCTGATGTTTTACTTAAAACATGGATGGATGACCCTGACACCTTCATCCTGAATCCAAACATACAATATCCTATTGTCTTACTAAGATATCCGTACAAGTTGCTAGAATCCATGCTATGTTATTTCTATGGGCAGACACATGTTAGTATTTCAAATTGGAATGGGTTCCTCTGGCCCATTACATCTCTACAACATGTAAAATATTCAACTGGGCTCACATCTTTTCTGTCACTTTTCGGGATGCCATTTCCCAAGCACAAAAGACACCGACTATTAAAAATCCTAATTTCTATATGTCTGCATATCTTAAAGATATTGTATGTGCCGCTTTTGCTTACCCTGCTATGAGCTGGCATTGGACTAGGGTAAATCCCCCTATTCATATTTACTGTTCAATATTGTGGGAGGACAACTACGCCCCCTATATTTATGAAATTTGTGATAAGTTTATCAGTGTTGTGTTTTTTTCCATTTTCAAGAAGAACTCAACTAGGGTTTTAGAGGATGCCATATCCCTGATTTCCACTATGGGATATTGGTACATTAGAGAATATTTCACATATTTCATAATTTGGGGCAGCAAATTAGTACACCTGCTGCCAATAATCATTCTCGAAAGGATGGTCTCGTTGGAGGTAGCTTTCAAAATAGTTTACGAGGCATTTAATGGCCGGTGTCATTCTTCAAAGAGGAGGGCTTGTCCTAAGTTCCCTTTGTATATCGAGCATCTGAATATCCACAATGCAACTCATGGCATCACTCTTGCCAAGGAATTCGACTGATTGAAGTTGGATTTTGTAGAAAAGAGAATGCATGATCCCGAAGGCATTATAACATAACATTTCATATAGGTCCATTTAAAGAATACCTATGTTCATGAGCCAGATCCAGATAATTATTGTGCATGAGGAACAGATGCAACAGAGGATTAGGGTGATGGAAGAAATAAATAGGATCTTCCAACAACAATAGGATGCTGCTAGGGAAGCTGTGGAGGTTGCAAACAAATCCATAGTGTTAAGCTCAGCTTCATCTCAACACATTACACAACAATAATTGGATAAGAAGTAGGGAAAACAACCTATCATAGGTGTTCACTCTACCACTCCCATCCAGAATATCAATCTTCTCATACAACAAACTCAAGCTCTTCAAAGCAATTCATCTGCTTATACTCTGTTTGTTTATGATGTTGCCTCTGTTCCTAGGATACTCCCAAACATATATGTAAATATTGAAAATCCATCTAAATTGGTTGTTAACCCTCCACTTCATACATCCAGTACTGACATCATTGACTTAGAAAAGGAACAACCTATAGAAGTGATCAATCCAACACCAATAGTACAAGAGCCTTCCCAGGCATCTGCTATGGACATCATTCAAGTTGTTGATGGTAATATTCTTCATCCATATCTAGATAGTGGCTTGTCAGAAGTAGCTACTATTGATGATCCCATTCAACAATCTACTTCCAATTCAACTCATGCTCCACTCCTACCCACAATCCCCTTAACACAACTACTCTATATTTTGATCCACCTACACCAACTGCATTAAATGATTTGGTTGATCTTATTACCTCACAACACCCCACAAATTCTAATTTAGACCCTCTACCAATCCAAAATATTACTCATTTACCATCTAAAACTAATACCCCTCCTGTTCATTCTACTGCACTTCCTTCTGCAAGTCTTCCTACACCTTCTTCTTCTCAAATTGACCCATCATTATCCAAAGATCCATCTCAATCAACAGTTGTTACTACCAGCCAATCACTTCCTGTCATTCATTCTACAGAACTATTAGTTTCTATAGTTAAAGACTGAACATATTTTGGTGAGGATGATGTAGTGGTACTAGAAGATTATTATTTCAACAAGAGAAGAAAGGAAATTCTGAGAAAATATACCAAAGGAATCAATGAAGGTGATGTCCAAGTTGGTCCAGTTTCAAACCAAGTCATATGGAAAAAAGAAACTGATGATCCTCAGAGGGAAGCAATAGAAGTTGATGTAGGAATGTGAGCCTTTGTTGGAGCTAACTTTGAATCTGTGTCTACACTCAACTGATCAATGGAAGAAGAGAAAGCCAAGACTGTGGAATTACAGTTTGAAAAAGACTCCATCCACCTGAATTGGAACAAATAGGTAGAGGACCTCAAATCCTAACATGATTCAATGGTACAAAACCTGCAGCCTTAAATTCAACAACTAACACAACAAAAGACAATTTCAGAGGCTAAGGTAATTGAACAAGCTACCAGCTTGGATGATCTTAAGATGAAGGTTGAACAACTGAAAGACTCAGTTGTCTTTTCTGATTTCTTTAAGTTAATTGTGCAACAATTTAAAGATGAAGCTAATTCCAGTAATGATTAATTGAGGCAGAATCAGATTTTATATTTCCAAGGTCTTAATGAGGTTTAGGATGACTTCAAATCCTTTGAGTGTTTGTCATATATTCTTGCTGATAATTTTGACAGACATAAAAAGGCACATTCATCTTATGAGTAGTTGTGTTAATGGAAATATCATTTGAAGAATGCCCCACAAACATTGCCTCATTTGGACTCAATCAAATTGATGAGAACCCAATTTTCAATTAAGTCTTGGAGACTTGCTTGTGATGAGGTGGCCCATATGATTGAGAAGGGCCATCAAATTTGTGCTAGGAAATGGATGTTAGATAATCACATGGAAAGCATGGAGATGCTAGCTTTTGTTGAGTTGGCAGAGTCGGTGCCAACAAACCTAAGGATCGTCGAGGTGGATGAGAAAAGGAATCAAACAACATAGATGATTCAAGATGCTGCTCAATTGGACATCTTATTCTTTAGGTCCTTTATTTCGACTCCTTTTCAGTTGGTAGCCAAGTTACAAGGATTCCTCGATTCCTGGTCCAAGATACAAGCTAAAGAATTCAGATCCTATTTGTGCAAATCTCAGTTACAGCTTGAACATGCTACATATCTTGATGTCACTGAAATGTGGAATATTCGCATTGCATGGAAAGATTATGTAACCAATCCAGATTAGACTAGTTAGGGTATTTCTTCTCAGATTTAGGAACTCGATCCTTCTTTTCAGGATCTATTTTTTCTCATTTAATTGTATTTATATGAACCTCAAGAGAGGAGAAATGGGGGAACTACTGATGAAATTTCTTGTATCATATTTTGTGGAATGCTTTGTCTCTCTAAGAATAGTATTTAATTTTTTGCACTCTTCTTAACAAAAGATGGGATGCTTCCTGCATTTGGTTCCAACACATTATCAGATAAATTTTTCTTCATTTGGTTATGTTCTTTTATGTCATTTATTATCTAACTCTTATAAGATGTTAATAATTGCAGAAAATGAGCAATCACTTAGAATGTTTTCTTTTGATGAATTGTGGTGATAGGGTGATTTGGATACAGTATTCATTTAATTCTTTTCAAGACACATTTTCCTTGTGAATTATTAGCATTTTGGGACACTAACGTTATAGCTTGACTAAATAGTAGGTTTTCTTATTTTACACATTTTATTTCTGCAATCTTAAACGGGTATAAGTTGAGTGATTTTTCATTTTAATTCTATCAGTGAATGTTCAACAGATAAATAGGGATATGTTTCTTCTTGATGTATTTTGTTAGATTATTAACAGCTGAACTTAATAAACTAATTCTAATTTATCATTAGGTAGGTTTTCCTTCCTAAGTTGTGAATTCAACATTTCATCAATTTTCATCAAACTTTTTACAATTAGTTACTCTTTCCTTGCAACCAAATAAGACTCCTTTTAGAGCAAAACCATAAGGCTAACATAAGCTTAAATCCATCGGAATCAATCATTCCAAATGACTAGTAAATAGGGAAATCCTTGTGAGGGTTTACTGAAGTTCTTGGATAAGATTGTTATCCTTGCGTTGACACCTGGACCTATTCCAACCAACCCCAAGTGTCAACGCCTCCCCAATTCCTCCAACATGAAAAATGATGGAAAATGAAATGTAAGAATGATCCTATAAATGCAGTTCCCTACTTTTTATTTCATTCTATCATTTTTCCATGTTGCTCCTCATGAGGATTTCACTCTTCAACTTTTAATCCTAGCTTAAGTTAATAATGGTGATTAACTAAATCAACTACCATATGTCACGTACCCACCATAAATATCTCAATTGGCTCATTGCATATGTGAAACCTCACTATTTTACCAATATGCAATGTCTTATTTATGCACAAACATTTCACATGCACTGTGCAATGTTTCTTAATATGCCTACTAGTGCATAGTCATATCATCTATCTAATATCTTGCATTTCAGCATTCCTATGCCATAATTTATATGCACGACCACTTCAGAATTATAAATACAATATCAAGAGGGTAGTGGAGGAATTCTCCCTTCCAATTCCTCATTGTAGCATGGAATTTCCTCTTCCACATCATAGTTGATCCAATTCCATGGGCTCTCTACCATGCACACAAGCAATTATTAGCTATGATCTTCTCACAAAGTAAAAATTCAAGATATGTATTCACGTGTATAACATTCATTCATGATATTGATATTCTTGGCCCAACCAAGACCAAAACTTTCCAACAGCACTTAGCTGGAATGTTGCTTTGATGTGACTATAATTCTACAAAAATGTGTTTGTAAACACAACTGTTAGCTGCATTATAATATCATGAATTGGTTGCATGTATATGGGAAAATCCTATATTGACAACTTCAAAAAGCGCAGGAACTATTTCTATTTTGGCCGACACCGGCACATGGCTTATCCTTAAAATCGCCGATGGACAGACTGTTTTCTAATGCAAAGTTATCTCCAGCCTTCGGTGCAAGTTGTAAAGATAACTCTACCTCTTCGGCGCAGGTTTTAATCATAACTCTATCGCCAAATGTTCCCTTCAATTCAACCATTTTTTTTTTCTATGATGATCATTGCTCAACAGGAAGCATAATTAGAGATCATACTTCGCATATAACAAAACAATAAAAAGATGTAATAAATTGCATCTCTTCATGTCAAAATAAAACAACAGAATAACATACAGATAGCAAGGGATTGCGCCTCCTTTCTCTCCTCCATGGAGGCAAACAACAAATACAAAAACAAATTGCTACTGCATTAGAAACAATGTAAAGTAAGCATTCATCCTGAGAAGGGATTTTCTCCCTCCCTCTCTTTCATAAGATGAAATCAATGCAAGCAATTTTGCAAAAATCCCCAAATAGTCATAGAAATGATTTCCCATCTTAATCAAATAGGAGCTATGAGATCTTCATGTTTCTCTAATTCATTTAACTTCAAATACTACATGCATATACACACAATGATTTATATCTCTATGAAGGGCCCAACAGCCATAGTGTTGAACCATAAGCTCTGATACCAACTGTCACGTACCCACCCATCCATCTAAGGCAAGGGAGGGAGCATGAAGCCAATCTATGGGGCTTTTTAAACAAACTCAACCATTCATTAAATTCATACAATTAAAAACCCATGTGTGCAGATGTAAATTCAACAAACATGCACAGCGGAGATAACTCATCCACACACATAATCTCATATGCATTCAATATATCAATAACAATCATTTAATTTAAACACTGCAGAGGCAAAACACATAGATAGAAAACACTTATCTTTGTTGTGCAATTGTCCCACACAACTAGCTATGTTGCTGCAACGTTCCTTCCAACCGTAGGTCTCTGCCCAGCCTGTATTATTTTAGCACTCAGAGACCACCCCCGAGCTGGGCATGATATCTACAAGGAAAAGGGGACTCTCAAGCTCATACACATCCAAATAATCATTTGCATTTAAGCCAAGCCAGTCCACAGTTGGGTTTATCAGGCTAAATCTGAACCCTCTTCATTTGTGGATGCTTCCACTCAAGCTCAAGCCAAAACAATGGAAACCCATTTCAACCCCAACAATCTCCTACACATAAAAAACTCATGAACTGGGCATGGATACACATAACAGCAAAATCCCCAGTGTTGGGTATGAATGGAAAACGTGGGCAACCAAAAACGAAGTGAGGAATGGGGAAAGCAACCCTGGGAAGGCAATTTCGTTTTCAGAAAAATGTCCATGGGCATTCAAAGAGCCGCAATGGTCTTTACAAACCCCCAAATCGTGCTCTCTCCTTCCCAACAGGTATGTAATACAAAAACGAGTTCCCAACAATGCCAAAAGGGAGGAAAACACTGGAAATCAGTGGAGAAAAAACACCCTGGCAGCTCCCAATAGGTCTGCAACACAAAAACGCCCTCTTCCCAGCTAGAAGACCCAAAGAAACCAGAAAAACGTGGCTGGAAAATGCCCAGCAAGCTTCCAAAACGTGAGAGAGAGAAGTCTGGTCCTGAATAATGGCTTGGGAAGGCAATTCATGGGTGTTTTCTTGCCCAAGAGGGAGAAACACGATTTTCCATGAGGGTGGCTTGCCCATGCTCGAATTTGGACAGCCATACCTCCCCAATCCCCAAGGAATTAACTACTTCACCCAACTCTTGGGAGAAATGAATGATTGGGCACCAAATTCAACATGGGTAGTTGATGGTTGATGGGTTCTCTCATTGACACTTGGCTTGACTTCATTGGCTCAAGGGTTTGAATATTTCCCTCCCAATTCCTTGTAATATCATGCCCCCATCTCTTGTTGCATTGCATAGCTAGTTGTGGGTATTTTATTAAAATGCATATTTACAATTCCAATGTGCCTGTCTAGCACGTAAACCATATGCATCAATAAATCGATGGAGGGGCCTTGGCCTTGAGCTCCTCACCATGATTTTATATCAATATTACATCATTTACCTTTTTAATTCCATGGGGTTAAGATGGGGACGTGACACCATAAAACTTGTTTAGGGACTTTAGGGTATATTTCCAACTATGGTTTACTAGGAAGGCTAGGAAATTCTGTTATATAAATCACTAAGGTCCTCTCCACGTAGCCCCCCTTTCACATCCCCACTTGTGGAATCATAGCCCCCCATATCTTCTCTATCCTTCTTCATTTGCAATAATAAGGGATTTTAAATTATCAATAAGTGTACATCATTACAATATATTTGGTCATCCTAGACCATTTTGTTCGTCTTCTAGCCACTTCATCATTACATACATATTTACATTCTAGGGTAAAAAATGGGTTATTGCATTAGCCTCACCCCTTAATTCATGCACCATCCTCGATATATTTCAATGCTATATACACAAAGTACATATAATTTAAAAATAAATGTGGATATGCCTCCAACATAACATTCTCCATCTACCATATCACTTCTTTTAGGTTGTAGTGGGTCCATTGGACCTTTACCTTCCCTATTACTATGTTCCTGAGTAAGAATTTCCTATTCAGGACGCATGTTACTGTTACCTTTATATCTCCTTCTAGTTCCACTAGATTCAAATCCGATTCAAACATGGTTAGGGTCAAGTACATAATTTTTCAATATTGATACATGAAACACATTATGAACTTTTATACAAGAAGGTAATTCAAGTTCATAGGAAATAGGCCCCATCCTATCTAGGATCTCAAAGAAACCAAAATATCTAGCTGCCAATTTAAAGCAATTTTCCAATTTTAAGGATATATTTTGCAGTCTAAATTTTAAATACTCTAAACTTTCTTGACATTTTTCCCTTATCTGCATAACTTTTCTACCTATCTTGTGTCGTCTTTAATTTTTTCTTGATCTCAACCATCTTCTATTCCATTTCCTTGAGTGCCTATAGCTAACTACTACTTTGTCTATTGGATTATCCCAACTGTTTGTATTATTGCACTTTCTACCATACACAGATTCAAATGGACTCATCTTCAAAGAAGCATGACATCCATTATTATATGCAAAATCCACTAAATATAAATAGTCTTTCCACTTGGATGGCGTGTACATCACATACATTCTTAACATATCTTCAATGACTTGATTCATTGTCTTAGTCTATCCATTTGATTGTGGATGATATGTCGTACACAAATTTAGATTCATTCCAAATCCCTTGAATATCCCTTTCCAAAAGTTTGAAGAAAACATTGGATCTCTGTCTAAAACAATTACCTTAGGTGCTCTTTCATGTAAATTTATGTTATATTGGATGCCTTATAAGTTGACTTGATTGAAATAAAGGGGGCAACTTTTGTTATCTTATACGCCAATACCATGATGGAATCATGCTACCTTGATGTCTTAGGAAACTTAGTGATAAAATCGATTGTCACCACTTTTTATTTCCACTATAGTATGGGAAATGTCTATATAAATCCTACTAGATGTCTATGCTCAACCCTTAATATTTTGCATTCCATATACTTGGCTATATACTCAATGATTTATTTCTTTATTCATGGCCAAAAGTTTTGACTTCTTACTACTGCAGTTGTCTTTGATATCCATGATGTCTAGCATATGGAACATTATGCATCTCATTCATTACAAGTTTCCTTAATTCACCAAAATTAGGAACATAAACTCTATTGTTATGCATAAGAATCCCATTATCCTTGAACCCATAAACTTCATATTTTTGTTGTACATCTTCATATTGTAATACTTCTGGGACATGTAGATAATTCTCATCTGAGATAACATCTTCAAGAATTTTTTTTCTTAGATATTATTTTTTATCATGCTTATAGTTGTATCATGCATTACATGTATCCTTCTATTGAGTGCATCATCAACATTGTTCTCTTTACCCTTAAAAATGACAAAGAGATTATAGCCATCTTATTTGCTTGGCATTCAAGGTCTATTGCTCAAATAAATACTTCAATCCACTATGACTTGTTCTTAATTCAAACTTTATACCTATAAGATAGTGCATCTATATCTTTAATGCATATACAATGTGAGCAAGTTCTAAATCATGTGTGACATATTTCTTATCATGCTCCTTAAGTTGCCTAGATTTGAAACAAACCCCATATCCATTCTAATTAATAATTCTAGCAATTACATCCTTTCAAGCATATGTACATACCACAACATATTCATTTTGATCAATAATCTTAAGAATGAGTGCACTGCTGAGTAGTTTCTTTAATTATTGGAAACTTTCCTTACATGGAATTTTCCTTTCAAAATTGTCTCCTTTATTTTTTAATGAAATGATTGGATGTGAAATTTCAGAGAATCCTTCTATGAACCTCCTGTAGTATTCAAAAAGTACCATGAATGACCTTACTTCCCAAACAATCCTGGGCATATGCCATCCCATAATGACTTCAATATTTTATGGATATATTATTATTCCTTCCTCTAAAATGATGTGTCCCCAATAACCATGGTTCAACATCTTCTCCCCTTTTTTTAAAATCAAAAGTGGGTGGCTTAATATTTCTAATATACCCTTGCATCTCTCCTTGTACATGCCTTCTCTTCTGATGTCTAATTGGGAAAAATCCTAGACTACTCCCTGGTTCCCCATATGTGTATGACTTCCCAATTACATGAGGTGGTGAGTAGTGATGTCTATGAATCCTGGTAGAACTTATGGAATACTTATATATTTAATGGCATCTCCTCCTTGAATACTCTTTTCCTTCTTTCTCATGAAATGAACCTAATCCAACCTACATTTTTCTCTGCAACAAATTTAAGCTTTACATTAGTTGAGTGATGAATTGATTTTGTTGCTCCTAATCCCTTAGCATTCTTTAATGATCATCTCTACAACTTTGCACTTCCATATCAAAACTCTCCATTGTTTCCACTAGATCCAAGGGTTCAATACTTCCTCTATGCCCATTACATTTTGCCTCTTCATTGCCAACACTGATATTTAGACCTCTTAATTATTTTTCATGGTTGTATGGAATTTTCCCTTCTTCCATTTTCCTCCTCAATACCAATCTATAAATTATTATCTATAATTCCCCTAGTGTAACTCTATATTTTCAAAGTGTTAATACAATTCATTTTTTAGATATACCTCATTTCCATAATTATGAAGAAAAACAAATTGTTGTATTTATAAGCATTTTGGAAACTACACATTTGACAATTTGTCAAATCATGACTACATGGCCTTTTTATGTCTAATTTTTGGAAATCTATGAAGCAATTCTCCAGAATATGATTATTTATATTTATTCTCCTACTAATTATATTTCTAGTGACTATATTCATACTCATTTTCAATCTTAGAGATAAAAGTTACAATGCTCCAAAGTTAGCAATTTTGCCCAATTATGCACTTTTCTTATAGTTGCTCTTAATATTGGGGACCAACTTCTACTATCTTTAGAATAAAATATAGGAGGAATCAAGAATTGTTTTGTATCAATCATTGATAGGACGTATGATTGTGAATACTCAAAAACTTCGAGGTCACTACTATGATGCTCTAGTCATTTTTTGCATAAATTTGGAATTGCTCATTTTGTCCTTTTTGCACCTCTTATAGACTTGGAATTTTTTGGAGAAAATGATTATTTCACAAACCAGCCAAAACTAGGAAAAAATCAATTGATTTTTTTTTTCAAAGTGTTGAGAAGATAGAAAGTCGAGTAAAACTTTTATTTTATTTTATTTTAGATTAGACTTCTTGGGTCACTTTTAACTCCTGCAAGTCTTCCACAATTGCCAAAAAGTCCCTTGGAATAGTGTATTTTTGTCCTATCTCTACATATCCACTCCAACCCCCTTGGAATTTGGCTAAATTATCCATTAATCATCTCCGTGCCTAGACACAATCTGCATTGTCTAATTTTCAGCCACAACATGGCCCCTATCAAATAATTGGGTGCAGGTCTTTAATAGTCATTAATATCGCATTTCCATAAATCTGCAGTTGAACAAGCCCACACCTCTTTTCGTCATTTTTGTATTCCTCTTCACTACACACATAACCCTGAAATTTCATCCAATTTTTACTTCATATACTCTTGATATGTCGAAAACAAGATTTGGGCTCCATTTTTTTTTGAATTTATTCTTTCATCTATTGACATGGGATGAAACATGGATATTGATGTAGAAGTGAATCCCTATGTGTCATGGCCTACATTCACCATGTCATCAAGCTTGGTTTCCAAGTAACCCTAACCTATCATTGTGGCCCCTTGTACTTATTTTCTCTTTCACATAAATCCCAAGACTAATGTGACTAAGGGGGGCCATTTCTATCATTAGATAGCTAGTGCATATGTTTTCACATGCATGATCCAAATCAATTTTGGGGGTGAAATTAGTTGACCTTTAACATGACCCTTGCCCTCCAAAATGTCAAAAAGTACCTTTACGTGTGGCATACTCTCATAATTTTGGAGCTTGAAATATGGTTTCTAAAACCATTGACTATGGATCCAAAACCACATACCATCGTCGCTAAAAAATGCCCTTTATTTTTCCTATGTAGCAGGTTCCACTAGACACATGGTATTCATTTATCAATTTCAGGGTTGAGACTGACTGAACTTTAACACCCACCTTTGCTTCCAAATTTGGAATCCATTAGGACATGTGATGGGATTCCAAACATATTGAAGCTTGAAAAGTGGTTTTCAATACCACTTCCTCAGCCTACGAAACCACTTACCACCATTGTCGAAAACCACCATTTTAATTTCTCTTGCAATGGGTTTTTCTAGACACGTGGCACAAATTTGACCATTTTGAAGGTTGATAAGTGGTTCTTAATACCAATATTTGAGCCTTTGAAACCACCAAAATACCACCTTATGGATTATGCTATAGGTTTACCTCCTGCACATTTCAATGACATAATTTGTTATTCCATTGTTGACCAGTTCACTTTGATATCATCATAAATGGGTATTTTAATAAATATGAACCTCATTGTTGGTAAATTTAATTCCAACATTGGGGCATATAAACTATACATTTAATCAATTTTCCCATTTTTCCACAAAGATGAATTTATCATTACCAACAACATTTCAATGCCAATACTCTCTATCAATTATAGGTTTGTACACTTCTTTTCCTTGACATTTCATCATACAGATAGTCTTTACACTTCATTTTTCATTTTTTATTCTCATTGAAGCATTTTATCAAACACTTGACATGTAAGGCATATTTTCTTCCAATTCAAGTTGATTTTATGGCGGATGTATCTCTAGTATTGATATTTGGACCTCTGATGCAACCCTATCATGTACCCATCAACCTTGTTCCATTTCAAAGTATATGGGGTACCTTAATTTCATCTCAAAAAAATTCCTTTCTTATAAAAACTTCATTTTAAATAGATACGAGTGGATAATAACAACATAAGCATGCTACAACAACCTTAAGTATTTGAAAACAATGCTAAACATGAATTTATACTATGCATACATCCATATCTATGATGATTTAATTCCATACACATAGAATTTCACAATTTGGAAAAGAATCAAATGCATAACACAATATGAAATAAATGGAATTCCATATACATAAATATAAAGATGGCATTCAAGACACATCCAACACTTATCTTTATGGTAATATTCTTCCAATCGGTTGCAAATGAATGATGCTCATCCTAGCCTTAGGTGCTCTATCACACTTAATATTTCTATCTCGTAGGCCACCCCTGAATTGAGGTTATCATTCCACAAGGATGAATATTCTAAGGCATTATTCTCAGTCTACAACTTAGATACTTCCTGGTATAAAACCCCCCTCTAAAACTATCCCAACAACTAACACTCTTCACCAAGACCACACAACACTAGGAATGGGATCTCCTTCTCTGCAAGTAGTCGCTTAAGCTGCCCCAATTCCCTTCTAGTTATCCAACATATGATGGATAGGGAATCTCACTGCTAGGAGTCCAAGGATTCTCAAGTGTAGGCCAAATTTTTTCTCACAAAGGCACACCAACCAATAGCACTAATTTTTCATGGCAATTTTGCATCAACGTGCTTGGAATTTCAATTATCAACATAACAAAGTTTTCTCCTCTACAACGTCCCCAATTCCTCCAAGAAGAAGAATACTGGAAAATGATTGTAAGAATGACCCTCTAAACACAATTACACACTTTTTAATTGCATTTTCTCATTTTTCCGTGTGGCTTCCCATGACGAGTCTACTTTTCACCTTTTGATCCTAGCTTAAGTTAATAAATAATGATTAACTAAGTCAACTACTATAAACATTGTTTAGTGACTTTAGGGTATATTTATAACTCTAGTTTATTAGGAAGTCTAGGGACTTAGGCTATCTAACTCACTAAGTTCCTCTCCCCTTAGCCTCCTTTCACTCACCCCACTTGTGAATCATAGTCCCCCATCTCTTCTTTGTCTTCTACATTTTCAACCATCAGTGATTTTATGGTATAAATACGTGTACATCCGTTACAATATATTTGGTCATCCTATACCATTTAGTCCAACTTCTAGCCACTTCATTATTACATACATTGTTTACAATAAGGGGTTAAAAAAGAGGTATTACATTCCTTGTGAGGGAATCACGAGGTACAAAGATAACTAACATATATAGATACCTAGATGACATTTCTAGTTCCTTTTGAGCAACCTCTCAATTGTGATTTTCATGTTTCTTCTTAAACATGCAGTTTTTAGAATCAACATATTCATTTCTAAGAATTTTGGTAATATCCAAACCAACTCCTTGATCAATTGACTCCTCTTTGGAAGATCTTTTCCAAGTTAAAAGCAAAATAGATTAAAAATTCTTCTTTCCTCAAAACTCTATATAAATTGATTGAGGGAGAGTAAGATTGAAATAGTAACTCCCACAAGGTGTAGTCTAATGACTCAATAAAGAAACAACATATTGTCCAAAATATGGAGATGGTAAACATAGAGGAGTGTGCTTTCTTTTATAGCTTTTTAGAGAGTCAAAAAAATGAGACTGTATTTTCCTCCGTGTGTATATGTCAAATAGGTATTGTTGGAGTCACCACTTTAGTTGTTTATGTTATTGAGCCATACAACATCCATTCTAATGCATCCATGAGAATTTTGCTTAAATATATTATAATCCTTTCGATTTTAAGGACATGTGAGTAGAGGGCCATGGGTATCAAAGGATTACCAATGGTATTCCCTTTTTTTCAACATATTATGTTGGAAACATGCCAATTTTTTATTAATGTTTCCTATCAAGGTTTTTAATAAGTATTAAATTTGGGAAATGGCTGGGGAGTGGACCTCTTAATGATTTTTTTTAAACATGGTTTCATCAAGTGATAGTTGAAGCTACAGATAAAAACATTACTCCCATGGCATATCCCAAGGAATCAACTTTAATCTTGAAATGAAGTGTCATATTTAAAAATTCCAGTATCAAGCCATTACAAACATTCTTCATCAAAGTTTTTAATTCCTTTCCAAATACTTCTATCGAAAGGAAAACCTTGTTTTATCTAGTCAACCCATGCGTTGGGGTTGATATTTTATAAAACCCTAACACTAACCTCTTGAGGTGGTTCTCTAAACCCGAAAGAGTCCTAAATTTAATCAAATTGTTTGGGGATAGACAATCAATAATGGATTTCATCCTTTTCAAGGAAATGCATATTTTCCTTCCACTATTAATGAATCCCAAGGATAGTATTTTTTGTCTTTCCAAACTCACACTTATTCAAATTGGATTGTAATTTTTTCTTTCTCAATGTCCATAGAACACTTGCCAAATATTTTAAATTCTTTATTAAATTGTTACTAAAGTGAAATATGTCACATAGATAGATAATACCAAAAGAGACTAGGTATGGCCTAAAGACCATGTTCATTAGATGCATGAAAGTTGCTAGTGCAGTACATAACTAGCCAAATGGCATAACCAACCATTGAAATACTGCTTTCTTTCTCTTGAAAACAATCTTCCATGTTTCCTCATCTCATATTCTCACTTAATGATATCCATACTTCATATCGAACTTGGTGAAGAAAAATTACCTGCAATTGATTAATTAAATTATCTATCATGGGTATAGGATACCAATTTCTAATGATGTGATCTTGTTTATGTCTCTAATATCCACATGCATATTCCATGTACTATCCTTATTGGGAATGAATACATGTATTACACTAATTTCAATCCCTTGCAAGTATTAACTCACAAAAAATTGATTATGTATTCCTAGTGTGGAGCTCAAGGCCAAGGACCTACTAGTGAATGGAAAGGCATGTATGATGTAAATATACATATCTGGACTAGGCTTTCCATGGTAAAATCGAGCTAGGTAAATTATAATGTTGGAATCTAATATAATGGTCCAAGATGGTTGTGTGGAGCATAAGGGGGGATATGAATCCACCTGAGGTGAATAGGAAAGGGGGAATATGGGAGAATAAATCCTCCATTTCCAATGTCAAACTTACAACTCATATACATTTCTACCATTTTCCTCATATGAAGCAATCCACCTTCTTTAAATTACTAAAACTAATCATTGAATGCATGTGAGATATTGGTGGAAAATTCCTCTCATGTAGTTATGGAAGCATGGGACTTTGTATCAACATCATGGGAATTGTAAGAGTTCTACAATCCTCAAGTTAGAAATAATATCTTCCATCACATCACCAAATCCTCTCCTTCCATTGACTTAGGAGTTTGTTCCAATTGTGAAACTCACACTCACTCACTCTTCATGTTGTGTTATTTTTATATCCATGAGAAATCTAGAAATTGACTATAATCAACACCATTCAAGGAAAGCTTTAGATTTTAGAGGAAATAATGATGGTTTTAGGTGATCATAGAGGTCGTAAAAGTGAGGAAACCTTGACCTGCTGTGCATTTTCTTCTCTTTAAATTATTGAGAGCCCATAATTGTTTTGGTAGGTAATTCTAAAAAGGAATACATCACATTAGGCTCTTTCTACACACTAAAGAGAATTGTAAGGGAAGGGTACCCTAAGGGAATATTAAGGAGAGAAAGGGTAGGCATTCCTTGCATTTTGTGGGTAGTGAAAGATAGTTCCTTGGCTATTGATGGCTAGACGAGATTCTTGTAATGTTTTGTAGTGGGAATATTGGTTGAACATGAATGTTAATGGGTTGGAATGAGAAAGAGAGAAGCTTGTAGTTGTTTCCTTCACCCTCGTGGCATCATAGCCCATCTTAGGGGTTGTATCCACATAATATACCTACAATTGGGTGGAAAATTCTCTTATATTGTTAGTTTATTTGACCTTATTCAATTAAAAGATAAGTTCCTTACCAATGTCTATGAATATGAAAAATATATGTTTGTTTCCTATTATAAAAGTCATGTATCATGCATGTTGTGTGTGAATGTGCTTATTATTTCCAATGCATTTTATTGAATTATGTTTCCTCTTAGAAGGATTAAATCTGGGGTGGCAGGTGCGGGTGGGATTCTTTTTGATCCCGGCGGAAATAAAATCGCAGACTTTGCTTGGGGATTAGGCAGGAAAACTAATAATGAGGCAGAATGGCTAGCTCTCATCCTCTCCTTAGAAATGGCCTCCAACTACAGCATAGCCAATCTCAAAATCTATGGAGACTCTAGGCACGTCATCCAAATCATGCGAAGAGGATATGCCTCGCCAGGCTCAAAAGAAGATAGATATTTGCAAAGAATTAAGACCTTTTCTTTATCTTCAAAGGCCTCCTTCTTCCATATCCTCCGAGAGAACAACAGGGTGGCGGACTTAGAGGTAAATAAAGGAATCACGCTCACAACTGGGCAAACTAAGGATCATAAAGGAGTTTTAGGATTTCATTTTATCCCCTAACTTACCAATGTCTTGGCCCCTTCAAGTTTTGTTGTGGATTTTGGTTAGGGACTTGGCCTTAAGGGACCATCCACTCCCTTTGCCAAACTATGGCCTTCTCCTCTCCTCGAATTCTTTCCCGAGCTCGTCCTCCACGTACCTATCCACTCGCTCCTCCATCTGCCTCCCCGTCCTTCCCTCCACCTGTCCCCTTGATCTTTCCCCCGGTGTCAGCTCCCACGGGGCTTCCTTAACTCCCCCATCTGCCCTCCCTTTTCCTCCTTTCGCGGTGGCTCTTCCTCCCCATCTCCCCGATTCTCTGAGCCGTTTGTCCCTCGGGGAGTTTGCTCCTTCTGCTCCTAGTCTTTCGCAGGCGGATAATTGGGATAGGGAGCTTGCCCCTTCTGCTCCTCGTCTTTCGCAGGCGGTTAATTGGGATACGATGCCGTCAATCAGGGCGGCCATTGCTGCTTTAAGCAGAACCCTGATAGACATTAAGTTTGCAGTCCGGAGAACTTATGAGGCGGTCTGCTCCAGCGTGAATCAGAACTCTGATATGGCGTCGGTCATAACGCACGTCTGCACCCAGTTATCCTGCCAGGATTCCAGGATTGATGATCTGGAACGAAATATCATAGAATTAATGGGAAAAGTTGATAGAATTCAGGAAGACTTGGTTGTTTACTTCAGAGCGACGCAGGGAAGCTGGGTACACGAGAATACAACGGTGAATTAGGAAATAAATCAGTTGAGGGTGGACGATTCGTCTGTCAAGCTCAGGAAGAAAGGATAGCCTAGCCCAGGTTTCATATAATTTTTGCTTTTGGTTAATGTATTTTTGTAAACTCCTCTGCAGTCAGTTTGTTAAGGTGTATGCCAGCTCTATGCTGGACAATTTCAGGAAGACTAAACTCAGAGATTATAATGTAATGCAGATAGTTTTAGTAGTGTTAGCTGGTCCTGACATCTCAGCTCTGTTAAATACTCTGTTTGCAAGTCTGTAATGAATAGTTGTGCTCAGCTTTATAAATATAACCTTTTCTCTGTTACTGTTAAAAAAAAAAAAAGGATTAAATCATTGTTATCATGGGGATTTAGTCTCCAATGGAAAAAATTTAGAACCATGTAATCATATCTATCATCCATTGATTCAGATTGCTAGATAGGAATGCTACAGAGTGGTATGAGGGCTCTAGCTTTAACATTGGAGCTATTATGGGCACAAATATGGTATGAATTTGGGAAATTTGTAAATTATTGTAGCTTATTAATGAGATACAAGCATTAAAATCGGTTGGGTGAGATATGGAAAATTCCTACAACATGATGTGAGGTTAATGGATTAATTCTGAGCAAGTTGAATTGGAGAAAATTGATGTTTATATCACTAGGCTATATTGGGCACAAAACTTGGATGTTTGTATCAAATTTCAATTTGCATATGAATTATTTTTCAACATGCCAATTTGATTATGATGAAATTTCAATTATGACATAATTTTGATTATGATGGAATTTCCATTATAACAAAAACTTGATATGACCATAATTTATTTATGGGTATGTTTGAAAAAAACAATGTTTATTAAAGTTCTTTGGTTGCAGGCCTACTAGATAACAAATTATTTAAAAAATATCTTTCGATTGCAACTTTGTTTAAAATATATATTTTTTCAAAACCTCCGATGAATATGGAAAACTATGTAATATTGATATTTGCAAGGGCATCGATGGCCATGAAAAAGTGAAGAAAATCAATGTTAAGTAAAACTCCATGGATGAGTTGAAAAGATCAAAGTTTCAAAAAAGTCCATTGGACACTTACAAATTAGAAATATCTATAAAGAATACTCCTGTAGCTATATACCAACAACAAAGGAATAAAATGCAAATAAGTTTCTGGGGTGAATTGTTTTTTGTTTATCTTGTGACACAATCACAAAGTTTTTCTTACATGTTTTTTTTTTTGGCACATGAGCTACAAGAAATATAATGATATATTTACTATATCATTAGAAGGGTCTATAGGACCTATGGAATCAATCTGATGAAGCAATGTATGACAAGGCCTTTGGAGCCTCTGAACAAAGGAAGTTTATTTTAATATAACAATTTGCGTTTTTTTTGTGTGGAAAAAATGTTAGAAAGATCAAAATTTGTGAAGGATATGATGGTCATAAGAGAATTCAAAAGATTAAAGTTTTGAAGAGATTTAATGTTCATGGGAGAGTTGAAATGATCAATATTTTAAAAAAAAATTATGGCTTCAGTGCATAAGGAAAGTTTGATATTTGAAAAAGATTCAATGGCCACATATGGGTGGAAATATCAATGTTTGAAAAATATCCGATGGCCACAGGAGGATTCAAAATATTGAGGTTGTGAAAAGATATGATGATTATAGGAGAGATCATAAGATTGAAGTTTTGAAAATATTTGATGACCTTGGGAGAGATAAAATGATCAAAGTTGCCAAGATCTCGAACAACAAAAGTTAGCTAAAAAGGAATTTGGAGTCAATCTGCTATTTTTTCTATAATACGAGAATAATAATTTTGATGGAGCTGAAATTTGTGGTGAACATATGCTATGATTTTATCTATGAAAGTGTTAATGAAGGTTGGCTACATATTTGGCTCCAAAATTTCAGAAAAGGGAAATTATCATTTTTTAAAGTACAATTTGGTGTTGTTGGGGTGAGGAATTGCAACAATGGGTATTGAATCCCTCATATTTACTTTAATTGCCAACCTAGTACTCACACAAAATTATGAGGCATTGGCACTATGTATCCAGCTATAGAGGTCTAACTAATATTTTGAAAATTATATAAAGGAAATTGTCAACTTCAACAGTTCATTCTTCTTAACTAGTCATCCTGATCATTCTTCCTTGAAAATGTGCAAGGGTAGATCAATGTATAGAGTCACTACTTGAATACTGAGTTAAATTAAATGAATCTAGTCAATCAAGTGAATATAGGATCCCTTAGTTGCTATTAGGTCACTCAACACTTACAACCTTAGTGATCAACATAGATTCAAAGGATGCATTGTAAAGTGTTGAACATCATAAATAAAACCATAACAATGAAGTATATAAAGTAAGGATCATACAGTCTATTATAAGGTAAAAAGAAATACTCAAAAATACTGGAAAATAACATAAACTAGTTAATTGTCTACTTATTACAAGAGTTTGTAATGTTACTACAGAAGTTTTTACATACATCTAAACAAAATTAAAATGCAAATTGAAAGTAGGTATAGGGGTTCTCAGTCCTTCCCTTGAGTGGGACTTACTCAAGGATAATCTTGGAGCCCATGTTAAAACACAACACTAAGTATGTAACAAAATAACTCTATTTATTCAAAATCTATTCATAACAACATGGTAACAAACTACCTTCTTCCACAACTTGAATTACTAGTGGCAATATGGGAATGATAACATATAAAGTGAAGTTAAGAATTCTTCAACTACTAAACTTTGATTCTATTTATGCTTGAAAACACATCTCACTAAACTTCCCATCAATTTACTTGCTTGATGTGGGTTGTCCCTAATAATGTGCATTTGTGTTTCATGGGATCCTATAATCCTTGTGAAATTTGAACTGCTGAGGTAATTCGAATTTCCTAGGGCCATTAATGCCTCCTTGAGGTCTAGCAGCTTTTGAATTAGTGAAAGGCACAAAATCCATAGGAATTTTCATCATGCTCATGGTTGTCTAGATTAATAAGTGAGGATATGATCTCTTGCATGTGGTGATTTGATTCCTTGCACTCTTAGTATCCGAGCCACATTAATTTAGAAAGTGAAATGTATGCATAAGTACTTAAAATTATCTAAAAGAAAAGTACATTATATGTATATTCAATAATCTAGGCCATAATTCATAAGTAAATAAGCAATGTCACAATATCCTCAATAAATATCAAGAGGTATAATTATTTATAAAGGATGATTAAGTCTTTAAAGGGAAATTTTTATCAAAAGATTATACAAAAAGGGGCCAAATATAGGTCATTAGAGAGGCCCATTATTGCCCATAATTAGAGGTTTTGCATGTACCTATGCAACAAAACAACATCCCCCTCCCCTCCCCAAGAAAAACAGAAGGTGATATTTTCCTACTCATTCTTCTTGTCCTAACTGTTGGCCCACAAATGGTGTCTAGCTAAAATCGTAGGCCACACTTTGAGTGTCTTCTCCTTTTATGTGTCTGTTTGCAGATTATTCAGTCGATGCGGACAAAGACTGAATTCCCTAGTCCAAATGGTTTGGATCTAGAACAAAACACCACAAGAATACACACCTTTCTCTAGATCAATCAAATTACTCAAGGATGAAGGACGTACATACCTTTTTACTGAAGGTTGTCCTTTCTAGTTCGAAGCTCTTGTAATCATGTTGATCCTTAGATCATATAGATAACCTGTAGAAGATATAAAAGCAAACAAGAACAAGTGAAATCTACAAAATATAACTTGATTAATCTAAGAAAATGACCAAGGATAAATGCTATAAATAAGATAGAACATCATTTATGAGAAAGGAAATGTATTGATGTATTAAGAACGAGGAAAGAACTACACCCAAAATGCCTTGGTGTTGCAGGTCCCTTCCAACGAATCCTTTTCCTTAATTCGTCACCTTCCTCCAAGAGGATGGCTACCAAAGGTTCAACTCTCTAACACAAATACTCTAGTGTTTAGCTATCATAGAATCCTCCCCCTAACCCATGGGCATGAGCTTGCTTTTATAGGGAAAAAGGGATAAGGGGGAGATGAGAGACAAGAGGAGAAGGATAGGATAATATCCAAATAGGATAGGGGTTTGGCTGAGATCCGCTCTAATAGGAAGGGATTTCCATCCACGAGGGATTCTTTCTATAAGCTCCTCGAAGCTTATCTTTTTCCATTCCAACGAACAATGTCACACCCTGCTTAACAACAACTTGTGACACATTGAGGTGTCGCAGTCTGCATAAAAGGCAAGCTGCGAAAATGTCTCATGTTGTGGGATAGAAACCTCCGACAATGGGAAGTGTTGCAAGTTATCCCATAGAAAAATACGACACTAATGCCAAAAAGGTTGTTTAGAGGGAAAAAATATCATCTTTTTAACAAGTTTTATCAAAGATACTTAAGGGATTGTGACAAAGTTGAACGTACAAGGTTCATGATGAAATTTCCATGTAACAGTGTTAACTCATTATGTGTTCCTCTTCTTTCCATATTATCATTTCTTCTTCTTCATTTACCTCCCCTATAGATGTAGGGTGATTTAGTACATGGTATTTGAATTTTATCCCAACCCACCTTAGCTTCATTCTTTCCATTGTCTCTAAGTATAATTGTTCCCCAAGGGGGGAAGCCTTCAAATTCCTTGGAGAGTGGGGTACTAATATTTTTAGGGAAGTAGAAAACTCTTCTTAGCTATTTTGGAAAGATCAAATTGCCTTCTCTACTAGGTCCTTCACTATTATTTGAAACTGGGCAACTACCCTTCTTTACTTCCACTCTAAAATTGGTGCTAGGTCTGCATCAGAGATCAAGGCCGTGTGGTTTCTTAGTACCTCCATTGGCCTTGTTATCTCTTCCCTAATCCACAAGTGGATTCTTGCTTCTTCTTCCTTATACCTTTGTAGCTATGGTATCATGTCTTCTAAATTTTGAACCAAAGAGAAAAATTCCCCGAATTGTAAATCTCCCACATAAGGACTAGGGGTCCATCTATATGGATACAACATAGAAAAATTATGAAGGTAAAATTCACTTAGTTGGTCCTTTCATATATCATTGCTCTATTGGTAGATTTATGTAGGTTATCTTTGATTGTATAGCTTATAAGGGAATTTGTTGGCAATGGTCTTCCTAAACTAAAATTTGAGCCATTTCAAGTAACATAGTATATGTTATTATAGGGGGTCTACAAGAAGCCATTTCCTCTGCTATCTCCACAATTTGATGGACAATTTATTTCAATTCGTCAAATAATTTTTGTTTTTTCCTCAACCTCCTTTGTTTCTCTCTATAATGAAACCCTAATTCCAAGCCATTTTTACTTAAGTAACATAGCATATGTTCTTGCAATGGGTCTACATGAAACCATTTCTTCTACTATCTTTACATTTTGATGGACATTTGCTTTCAATTACTCAATTCTTTTTGTTTTATCCTCAAACTCCTAAGTTTTCTTCTCTAATGCAGCCCTGATTCCTTTACTATATTATCTTAGTCATTTAATGCCATCCAAGTGTTGCATTTTAAGTATATGAATTTTCTCCTATAGTTTTAGAATCCTCTGATAAGACTATATGGTGGAATCCTCCCTAGTTGTGACCTCTGTTATTTGCTTTCCTATTGCAATTGTTTTCCATTTGGAAGCATCTTACTTAGAATATTCTTCTAGGCCAGGAGGTCTTTTATTCTAATGTAATCCTTCTCTATTTGGATATTCTTATGGGATTTGTTACAATCCTTCTATATGCTAGAAGGTGAAGCATACTTCCCCAAATCTATACCTCCATTTTTTACTTGGAATGTATTAAATAAGAATTATGTAAATTATGTAAATATGTTAGTATGGATTCTTAGTGCGGAGCTCAAGGCCAAGATCTGACTAGTGAATGGCTAGGCATGTATTATGTAAATTTTTTTAATTGGACTGTATGGTTGGCTTATTATGCTAACTTAACATATATGTAAATATTATGTTGGAAAAATAATAAAAATGGTCCAAGTTGGTTGTGTAAAGAGCACTTGGGAGAGCACTTGGGATATTGCTAAGTGTCAACCTTAGAACTCATCCAATTTATGTCATGTGCCTTAAATGAGTCAATTACTTCCTTTTGAGTATTAAATCCAATTGTTGAATGCATGCGAGTGGTTGGTGGGAAAATTCCTTTCATGTGGGTATGGGAGCATGGGGGTGACTGTACTTTTATGGAAGAAATGTTAGTTATAAGAGTCATTTCTTCTATGGTAAAAAATTATGTTAGTTGTCTTTTCACCATTCTCTCATGTCCTTTAGAGTCTACCATTCATTATCATTATTCTCATGCATATTTACACCATGTAGAGATTCATATTGTTTTTCAATACCATTATTAAATTGTGCCTTACCCAAAAATTCGAATTTGGAAGGAGAATTGCATATTTGAGGGGAAACTAGATGGTTGTATGTGAGCATAGAGGTTGGGAAAGCTAGGAACCTTTACCCGTTGATTTTTTCTCCCCACAGATGCTTGAGAAGCCATGGATTAACACTACATGAGGTTCTCCAACAACATACAATAAGTTGGAATCTTATTGCACACACTGGTAAGCAATATAAGGGTTGGATTTCCTAAGGGGACTGTTTATTAGTGAAGGGGAATGCCTTCCTTGTGTTGTGGGGGATTTGGAAGGAGTGCCATGGCTGTGATGGCTAAATGAGATTCTTAAAGAGCTCTGGATGAGCATTTGGATAAGCATTGATAGCAGAATGGCTTGTGGGATGAGAGAGAGAAGCCTATAGATGTCTCCTTCACCCTAGTAGCCTCATAACCTAGCTTGGGGGTGGAATCTTAGCAAAAAGAGTATATGTTGGACAAAGTGCCTACAATTGGGTGGAAAATTGTTGTTATACAACTAGTTGCTTGGGTATTCTTTGTTTAAAGATAAGTATTCTCTTTTTATTTGGATGTGCAATGTTTTATTTTATGATTGTGATAATTATTCTTGTATATGCATGCTATGTGTGTGTGGATAGATTTGATTTTCATTGTGTTTTGCAATTATACATCTTCAAATGCATAACTATTGTTTATGTCAATACATAATATGGCCATGGGGTGAATTTTAGAAGCCTAGAATTCATAAATGTCCCCTTATGTTGGGTAAATCGATGGATGGGGATGTGACAAAGTGGTATCAGATCTCTTGGTTGCAACATCGGGACTATATGGGCCATAAATCCACACTTACACGAAGGAATTGAAAATGATTCTATGGAAATCAAGTTATGATAAGTGACAGATAAGGGGATAGAAGTAATTTTGGACTAATTCCCTTGTTGACAAATCAAAATTTTGAAAAGTTGGGAATATTCGAGGTGGGCCCCACCCACACCATGTGGACAATATGATATGGAGGAACCACAAGGATAACATGTAAGATGTGGAATAGCCACATCAGTATTGCACAAAGGTGACCGCATGTGACAGAGTGCGAAGGTGGATGGAGATTGGATTTTCTAGCGCTAGTGAAGATCGACGGATGACACCAATTCATGCTAGAAAACTTGCACACTGGTTAATCTAATACGCATGATCCTTAATTAGGAAACAACCAAAGTGAAGGTGTCAACACCTCATTCATTCAAGATCGTCCAGGATGTTTTGGGAAACCACTTTCCCGTGAAGCCTGAAATCACTTTTGTCCCATAAGTGGTGATGTGACGTAGGGTAACATCACAAATGTTGGGAACCCCTTCCCTCACCATTCATGTCAATCTCATAAGATCATGCAAATTTTATCAATGACCACCATTCATTCAAGTTCATCAACAATCTCACACATTCCTCTAATATGCACGAGCCTAAAATAGGAAACCACTGAGGTGATGTGTCACCTACTCATTCAATCACGATCGTAAAAGAAGTTTTGGAAAACCACTTTCTCATTGAGCCTAAAACCACTTATGTCCGATAAGTGCTAATGTGATGTGTGGTGACATTATAAATGCACAAAGCACATAAAAAATAATAGTTTCCACAACACGCTTTCAGGTACCAAAAATTGCAAAATGGGATTGATCTTATGCACCAGATTGTGTCAAAAAAAATATTTTCAAAAAAAAAATGATGGCACTACCCTCGACCCTCCCTGCAGTGATACAGGGAATCCATAAAGGGGAAAGAACACTTGACCTTCGTCGTCCCCCCCCTGAGACATTGAAGACTTCAGTAAATTCCTTGTGGTGATTACAGGACTAATGAGAATGAAGATGTTTCACTGTGCTATCAGTCTAGGGATAAGTGTGTTATAGAACTGCTAGAAGTTCCAAGTCTAGAGAAACTGAAAAAGTTAAAAATAGCTAATTCTAGAAAATTACAGGGATTGACTTGAGCATCATATCAGAGAGTTGAAAGTTGTTGGGTAATCCTTGTCATGAGTATTATTAGGGTCAATAATGTTTTTTTTCTAGTTCTCCCTATATTTTCTTCTACAAGTGTTCGAATTTGTCCTCTAAAGTTAAATGGTCTTGCAAGAAAAGTGCAGAATAAAAAATGGACATACTTATATTCAATGGAAAGCTTATCCATAGGGGAAAAAATGTGAATCATAATATTTTGAAGGGGTGATTTAGATCTTTCTAAAATGCGATTAGAAAAGTGCCTATAGCCATAATTTGACAAAAATGACAATATGCATAGTTCCTAGAATGCATGGAAATTAATTTTATAATTTCTAAGAATATAATGAAACTAACAAATGTGCTTATATGAAAATTTTTGCAGATTCAATATCATATCAGGAACAATTAAGGGTCATCATTTAGTATAGTGCAGTTTGGAAATACTTAGTCTTGGTTGGGCCAAGAAAGATCATTATCATGGATGATGCACAAGATCCTTAAGCATCTAAAACAAATGTCATGGGATAAACTATACAAGTTGAGAATGTAGAGACATAACCCAATGCTCGAAGAAATCATGTAACTCCCCCAAATATTGTAGAAACCATGAGGAGTCTAAGAGTGGAAATGCAAAGTTGCAAAGCAGATAATGAGAGGCTGATTAGAGCTCAGTAAGAACATAACCAACTGAATGGATCTATGCTCCAAATCCTGGCAGAGATTCAGAGGATGGGAAACACTCACAAAATGAGGCAAAGAGTGGGAGTATCTCAAGGAGGTGTTCTCATAAGAGGTCCCATAGTGTTAGGAACCCGTCTCAACCCTTCTATTTACTTTGTTAGTATATTGTTGTTGGACGCATATGCCTTGTAAGTCGTCCTGTAGTATTATATGTTGATCCATAGTTTGTATTAGCCCACAATATTGATCCATAGTATTGGACGCATATGCTTTGTAAGTTGTCCCGTAGTATTATATGTTCCATGGTATTGATCCATAGTATTGGCACCTAAACTTAGTATATAAGTTTGTGTTGAGTCCAATGAAGGCATCGAGAAGTTATTTGTATTGAGCTTGCTCAAAGAAGGTTGCCCGCTCGAAGTGGCCCGCGATCAATAAATCTATTATGTGTTATGTTATTTCTGATATATCGTGCATTTTCATTAATTAATTGTTGGAGGTTCCTCTCATTTGGTATCAAAGCACTTTCTTGGGCTCGTTGGGTGGAATTTCTGCCAAAATGTTTTTTCGCATCTGTTGCAGGTTCAAATCTGGGAATAATCCCTATCCGCTTAACTATGGGAAGTACTTGGGAACAATCCATAAAACTCATTGTGAGGAGTACCACAGGAACCCCGAAGTAGCTGGCCCATTAAGAGGACCTTCCAGCGAAAAGGGCAACGACCCCTACCTGATTGACTAGTTCCCACCCGTGAGGTAAACCAAGAGCTATTGTTTGTGGAAAAGTGATTATTATATTTATCTGAGCCGTGGAGTGAGGGGTACTGCCCCAATACGCAAGCTGTCAGAAAACATTGGTGGCCGAGTGAATCCCCTGAGCCATTAGGAAGCCGAACATACCTCGGTTCCATATCTATTGCCAGCTGATAAATCGTAGATTACATCTGTCAAAAGCCATTTCAGATCCAGCCACTTTAGATCCATTCAGAGCCGTTTCAGATCCATTCCAAAATTCATTTCATATACGGCCGTTTTAGATCCATTCTGAGCCGTTTTAGATCCAACTGTTTCAGAACCATTCCAAAAGCCATTTGAGATCCATTTTGAAAAAAAAAGTATAAAGTTCTATTTTTTCGCCATATCTTCCTTGTTTTAACTCTGTTTCCCTTGAAACTTCACTAACACCTCTACAATCCCATTCTTCATATTTCATTCCTGAGGACCCTATCCCAAATTCCACTTCCCAAAGCCCAAAATCCAACATTTTTCTATTTTTAGGGTTTGCCATAACTTCTTCGATTTTCACCCAATCACCTTCAAATTTTGCCACAGTGTTCATTTCCTATTTCTACTTCTTTTTCCCTCTCTGACAAATTTTCTCATTCTTTCACCCCGCTTCTGAAATCCCCATTTTTTTCTTCCCTATTCATAAAAAAAGTGTCCAAAACCTAGTCAAACTTCAATTACCCATCAGAGTTTTTCCCAAATCCAAATTTTCCTTTACTAAAGAAGCTTATGTTTTTGTTTTTCTATCCATTCACAAAAAAAAACTCCTGGTTATGGTTGTCACCCGTGCAGGAGCACCAATCATGGATGAAGAACTTGCAGGCCTCAAAACCAAACTCCAAGATCTGGATGAAAAATTTCTCAGCCTCCATCTTCAGGATTCAACCATGAACAATAAATGACAACCAAAATCTTTTGCAGCCATTGGGTTCTCTTCTTCCAGCAATTTTCGTGGGCCAAAGCTTGATTTTCCTCGCTTCAATGGCACTAGTCCCACTAGATGGATATACCGGGTAGAACAATATTTCAGTCTACATAATAATTTTGATGTCTACAAAGTTCCACTTGCATCCTTTCATTTGGAATAGGAATCCCTTCAATGGTACTGTTGCTACATCAAAGATCATGACGGGCCAAACTGGACAGATTTTTGCCAACTCCTTTTGCAACACTTTGGTCCTAGTGCTTTTGATGACTTCACAGGAGCACTCACGAAACTTCACCATATTGGCACTGTGAGAGAGTATCAGATAGAATTTGAGAAACTGGCCAATCACACAAAAGGATTGTCTAATGAATTCTACAGGAGTTGTTTTATCAGTGGTCTCAAGGATGAAATCCGCTCAAAGGTTAAAATGTTCTGTCCTAACACAATGATGGAAGTCCTAGGGTTGGCTAAGTTGGTGGAGGATAAGATCATATCCCAACAATGCTCCAAATCCACTTTTGTTCCATTCATAAATATGGTTTCCCAATGACCTCCCATCATGCCAGCTCCTCGACCAACTCCTATAAGGCATTTGTCTAAAGCAGAGATGCAAGCATGTAAAGAAAAAGGGCTTTATTATAACTCTGATGCAAAATTCACTCAGGGACATAGATGTGTTGAGAAAAAGCTCTATCTCTTGGATGTGGATTCTCTGCCCGCCTCTAAACTTGGTGAAGAAGCTCCAAATACAATAGAATATCAGGTCGACATTCAACAGCCACCTGTTGAACCTCTGTCTCAGGACGACCACCTAGAGATATCTCTCCATGCTTTAGCCGGAGTCACCACCCCACAAACAATGCGGGTTGGGGGTTACTTCAAGAAGATCCCTCTTATAATACTCATTGATTCTAGTAGCACTCATAACTTCATTGACCTTCGGATCGCCAAACAAGATGATTGTTTTATCCATCCTTGCTCCAACTTTGAAGTCATGATTGCCAATGGGGGCACCTTACCTTGCAAGGGAAAGTGTCACAATGTGCGTATCTCTATGGAAAATTATAACCTGTGCTCTGACATGTTTTCCTTGGCCTTAGGAGGATGTGATGTGGTTTTGTGTGCTCAATGTTTATGCACACTTGGCCCCATCTTATGGGATTTTGCTGAACTTTGGATGTCAATGGGAAACAACACACATTTATGAGCTTACAACCAAGGTCTCTCCGCCTCATCAATTCACATCGCCTAGAAAAGATCCTTAAGAAGACTTCACATGGTGTCATTGCTCAACTCCATTCCATTCAGATGCACCCATCAACAGTGTCCACTACTCCTTTGGATTTACAACACATTTTGGATATATATGCAAGTGTCCTTGCTAAAAACGTGGGATTTCCGCCTTCAAGAGACCTTTCTGGTAATAATTTAGCCGCCTCTACCTCTGAGAAGGAAATGATGTCTATTTTGCATGCAGTATAGAAGTGGCAACCATACCTATTTCAGAATTATTTTTGCATCAAGAATGATCACCAGAGTCTGAAATATTTCCTAGAACAACGAGTCTCCTCCCCAACACAATTGAAATGGGTTAGTGTAATGTCCCTTGTTAGGAATTTTATTAAAATGGCAATTTTCCACTTTTTTTCCCTAGTTCGACCTTTGACTAGTTTCGATCTCTAGGTCCCAAATTTGCCCCAAATGATCCCAAATATTCTGAGAAGGTATATGAATGATATTAGAACATAAATATGTGTTTCAGGGATGCCTTTGTACCTTTAAAACACTTCTGCAAATACTCTTTCAATTCTGGTCAATGTAGGTAACTTTACTAGTGATTCCCCTTTGACTAGTATTGGTCTCTAGGTCTCAAATTGACTCCAAATGCCTTCAAATCTTCAAGGAAGGTTTATGAATGATATTAGGAATTGAATATGATGTTCAGGGATAACATATGGCCACCAAAAGACCTCTGCAAACTCTCTTAAGATTCTGGACCAAGTATGCAATTTTACGAGTAATTTGGGGTTCAAATTCCCCTAAGGTAAGTACTGAAAATGGCTTCCCAAATGCCTCCAAACCCACTCAAATTTATGAAAAGAGGTAATTAATGTGTTAAGTATGTTATTAAGGTCTCATATGCACCATTAATGGTTTATTACAACTGTTCTCACCCTCTCCCATTCAACTGCAAAAATCCCCAATTCGACCCTTGGGGAAATGGCACTATTTCTTCTCCCAATGCAATTAAATTGAGTAAAAATGCTTCAAATGCTCAAGTACAGTACATGAAACTTGTATAAGACATCCATGGCAGTATATTTATCACAAATATATCAGAGAATCATCCATTCATTCGAAATCATCATCAATACATTGGCTCACAACAAGGTAGTGGGGAAATGGCATTGTTCTTCCATTAAAAATGAGATTTATACATTTCTACTTGGAATTTCGACCTGAAACTTTTTGGAGATTAAGAAAAGAGTATTTACTTCATATTAAAAAATAAATGGGGCATTAGAAGCTCCCCCAAAGAGTACAATAGCTCACCAAAAACGCCCTCCCTCAAGGATCAAGAATATGCCATCAAAACGAGAAATGGTTGAAGGAGTGAGCTGCAATAGAAGAAACCATGAGATGCCCTGTAGCTTACACCTGCAAATAAAGACTCCATTAAAGCTCCAAATAAAAGGTCTGAATGGCCTTTCCAATTTCCAACTTGGATGGGAATCTTTCACCCTCGAAATTGGCTAAGGCAAGAAACTAGTCATCCACTAGCTCTCCCTCTTCACAATCGCAATTGCAAATTCTACAAATGATCAAAAGCTATTATCATACTTCATTTCTACATTTTATAACCAACATTAGCCTTCTAAGGGTCGAAATCCTCTCAATAGATTCAATAGATTTCCATTTAGGAAATATTCCACATTTGCCACTTGTCTCCTAGTTCCAACCTTCCATCTTCTCCCAAATTCGATTTTGAGTCTCTTTGGCTTCTCCAACTCCCAAATTCGACTTCCTTGAGCCTATTTTTGGGGCTGACATGTCATAGTGGTCAGATGTCAGAGGTCAGGTCTGCAATTTGTCATAGTTGTCATAGATGCTCCATCATTGGTGTCATAGGGGCTAGGGAATCTAGCCCAAGTGTCCACAAACTTCCACTTTGACTCTTTATCTTCCATGGAGGTTACCAATCCTTCCCAATTCGACCTAAGATGCTCAATGACATGTGTTATGACTTACCAACTCACCCAAGAGTGTTCAGATTCCCATTAATTCGAATTTGCAAAAGAGAGATACCATGTATTATGAAAAATCAAGCTAGTGTGGGTCCCACATCCTCCATATGTCTCCAAAACCATTTGTCACCTAGGATTTCTCTTGAATTTCTTTATTCACTCTATTTATTAAATACTTGAACCCATCTAATGTCTAAACATCATTTATTATCCCCCTTATTCCAAATCCCAAAGCTTCCACCCCAAACCTAGGAAACTAGTAATTTTCCTCCTTGGCAATTATTTGACCCTTAACATCAATTTTACAAACTCTAATGAATATGGCTAATGTGATTAGGGCATTGTGACCCAATTCCAAATTTGGGACATGACAAATCCTCCCTTCCCAATATTGCTTGTCCTCAAGCAATTTCAAACATGGTTGTTGAAGAACCTGCTTTCTGTATAATTCTTTGAAGTTGCCATTGAATTGCCAAACCTTGAGTCTTTGAGTTTCCATGAATATTTTAGAGAGGAACCACCATGCTTTCTGCTGCACTACTCTGATTAAAATCACTTTATTAAGTGGGTAATCCATCTCCCATACTGCTTGCTTCCCCCCAAAAAAATGAAACCAATGAGACAAAAATTATTCCAGGGTCCCATTGCTTGTATTGCACCCCAACAATTAAGAGTGCTCTCCAACCTACACCATTAGATAAGAGGATTCCTGGATCCCATTTTCTTGTATGCATTATTCCACACATCATGAGTACCAAATATATATCATCAAAGTACATAGCAACATAATGAAAATGTACATCAAGGATATGCTTCATCAAAGAGTCATGAAAGTGCTTATACCTCCAAGCAAGTAGACCACCATTTTCCAAGTGCATACAAGCTTCAAGTGACCAATCAAATATGCTCCAATGACATAGGTGAGGATCCCATGTCTTATAATGCTGCTCCAAAAGGATGTGATATGCATCAAAATATTCAGCCATGTATTCTTTCATCCAAGAAGTGAATGAAGAATCTCCACTAGAATCTGAACCAAATAATGAGCAGAAAAAACAAGGAGACTTCAAATGACTCAAAGAAGTCTCACCCATACATCCATGAATGTGAGAATCATAAAGATGTAACAAAGTATGTGGCTTCCAACAAAAATGTTCTCCCATCATAAATCTATTCACCCAAGTGTTGGATGAAGTTCCTCTAACATCAAATGAACCCAGTGTTGAGCAAGAAAAACCACGAGTCTTCAAGTTACTCAAATCCATATCATAGGTGCATCCATGTAGATGTGAATCATCATAAAGTGACAAATGATGCTGCTGCAAATGTGAATAAGAATGTGCTCCAACCATGTCATCATAAAAGTTAAATCTAGGAGTTCCATACTCCTCATGTGGCACCATCAAAAAGAACCCTTTCACCCATACTTCATTGAGACTAATGTTGCAAAACATGGAATTGTAGGATGTAGGAGAATGAACTAACTCACCCAAATGATAAAAAAGTGCAGAAGTTTCATCATGGGAAGGATCCATGTGGGTAGTATCATGCAGCTCCTTCAAAAGTGTGAACTCTTTGTCATAGTTTGGTTCCAATGTAGAGGAATCATGCTCTTCTTTAAAAATTGCATAACCTTCATCAAGAGGCAATTCAAATTCCTCTTCCACCACATCAAGTGTTTGGATCTCTTCAAGTTCATCTTCAAACACATCAAGAACATTCAAATTTTCACATTTCTCATGATCCACCATGTCATGGGAATCCTCCAAACAATCTACCATTTGACAATCTGAAACATAGGAGGAAAAACAAGTATCTTGCAACTTTTCAAGAAGTTGCTCATTTTGAATGGTGAGCTTATGAATATCCTCATTATTCTTCAAGTATGCATCATGTAACAATTCATTAAGCTCAAACAAATGGTTTCTATCAAAAAGCAAAGACATGAAATTACCTTTGATGTGGCACATTGCTCTTTGAATCTTCTCCATGTCTTCAAGGAAGGATCTTTCCTCCAATGAAGTAGCTCTCCAACAAGAATTTGACACCAATGCTTGAGTGTCATGGAGAATGCTGAGGGACTCTTGGATCTTATTTTCATTCATCTTTAAGGACCCTTCAAGAAAATGAGGCTCTTGCAAATGAACCTCCTCATCTTCTTCAATGTTGCTTGGACCAACTTCATGAAGCTCAAGTGGTGATGGGGAAGTTGATCTTGGTTCTTCTTCAACTGCTACAAGGTCTTCATTATCATGCTTAATGAAGCTTGTACTTGTAGAAACACTTTCAAAAGTGATCTCTATGTCACCAACATAGAGGTGTGAGCACCCATCAGTAGGTACTCCTTCATAGTTTAAGCATCCATCAGTAGATGCTCTTTGGTTCATGTCTAAGCTAGAAGGTGTCTCGAAATGATCTTCCATATTTTCAATAGAATCTTCTTCATGCTCTTGTGATGTCTCTTCCTTTTTCTCATTAAAGCAAGCTGATGCATTTTGCACCTTGTTTTTCTTAGGATCAATATATTTGGAATCTCTTCTTGAATAAATCTCAAAAGCTCTCCTCAAGGAGGACATCATTTCATGCACACATATATGATACTCGCTCCAAGGGTTTTTACAAGAAGGGCATAAACCTTTCTTCACTAACTCCACATCTTCATTTTTGGGCCTATTTTCAAAAACATGTTCAGCATAGTACTCAAAAGACATGGCATTTTGTGTATTTTTGCTAAAAGCAAGATATTCTTGATATTTTTGATATTGTTGGGGCAATGTTTTATATTTTGCTCTCCATCTTTGAAACTCACTCATAGAATTATCCTTTGTTGGCGTGACACACTCATATTCATTAGATTTAAAGTCATAAGAATAATCTTCATTTCTCTTTAAATTATAAGAAGTGTTGCATGATGGCACCTCTTCCTCATACCATTCACATTCTGCTTCATATTGCTCATAAGCATCTGCATATTCCTCATAAGAATTGTACTCATAGGATTCATCATAATAGTAAGACATGGCTGCCACTTATTCTTGAATGTATGTACCTAATACACAGGTGCAAGGACCATGCTCTGATACCACTGTAATGTCCCTTGTTAGGAATTTTATTAAAATGGCAATTTTCCACTTTTTTTCCCTAGTTCGACCTTTGACTAGTTTCGATCTCTAGGTCCCAAATTTGCCCCAAATGATCCCAAATATTCTGAGAAGGTATATGAATGATATTAGAACATAAATATGTGTTTCAGGGATGCCTTTGTACCTTTAAAACACTTCTGCAAATACTCTTTCAATTCTGGTCAATGTAGGTAACTTTACTAGTGATTCCCCTTTGACTAGTATTGGTCTCTAGGTCTCAAATTGACTCCAAATGCCTTCAAATCTTCAAGGAAGGTTTATGAATGATATTAGGAATTGAATATGATGTTCAGGGATAACATATGGCCACCAAAAGACCTCTGCAGACTCTCTTAAGATTCTGGACCAAGTATGCAATTTTACGAGTAATGTGGGGTTCAAATTCCCCTAAGGTAAGTACTGAAAATGGCTTCCCAAATGCCTCCAAACCCACTCAAATTTATGAAAAGAGGTAAGTAATGTGTTAAGTATGTTATTAAGGTCTCATATGCACCATTAATGGTTTATTACAACTGTTCTCACCCTCTCCCATTCAACTGCAAAAATCCCCAATTCGACCCTTGGGGAAATGGCACTATTTCTTCTCCCAATGCAATTAAATTGAGTAAAAATGCTTCAAATGCTCAAGTACAGTACATGAAACTTGTATAAGACATCCATGGCAGTATATTTATCACAAATATATCAGAGAATCATCCATTCATTCGAAATCATCATCAATACATTGGCTCACAACAAGGTAGTGGGGAAATGGCATTGTTCTTCCATTAAAAATGAGATTTATACATTTCTACTTGGAATTTCGACCTGAAACTTTTTGGAGATTAAGAACAGAGTATTTAATTCATATTAAAAAATAAATGGGGCATTAGAATCTCCCCCAAAGAGTACAATAGCTCACCAAAAATGCCCCCTCAAGGATCAAGAATATGCCATCAAAACAGGAAATGGTTGAAGGAGCGAGCTGCAATAGAAGAAACCATGAGATGCCCTGTAGCTTACACCTGCAAATAAAGACTCCATTAAAGCTCCAAATGAAAGGTCTGAATGGCCTTTCCAATTTCCAACTTGGATGGGAATCTTTCACCCTCGAAATTGGCTAAGGCAAGAAACTAGTCATCCACTAGCTCTCCCTCTTCACAATCGCAATTGCAAATTCTACAAATGATCAAAATCTATTATCATACTTCATTTCTACATTTTATAACCAACATTAGCCTTCTAATGGTCGAAATCCTCTCAATAGATTCAATAGATTTCCATTTAGGAAATATTCCACATTTGCCACTTATCTCCTAGTTCCAACCTTCCATCTTCTCCCAAATTCGATTTTGAGTCTCTTTGGCTTCTCCAACTCCCAAATTCGACTTCCTTGAGCCTATTTTTGGGGGTGACATGTCATAGTGGTCAGATGTCAGAGGTCAGGTCTGCAATTTGTCATAGTTGTCATAGATGCTCCATCATTGGTGTCATAGGGGCTAGGGAATCTAGCCCAAGTGTCCACAAACTTCCACTTTGACTCTTTATCTTCCATGGAGGTTACCAATCCTTCCCAATTCGACCTAAGATGCTCAATGACATGTGTTATGACTTACCAACTCATCCAAGAGTGTTCACATTCCCATTAATTTGAATTTGCAAAAGAGAGATACCATGTATTATGAAAAATCAAGCTAGTGTGGGTCCCACATCCTCCATATGTCTCCAAAACCATTTGTCACCTAGGATTTCTCTTGAATTTCTTTATTCACTCTATTTATTAAATACTTGAACCCTTCTAATGTCTAAACATCATTTATTATCCCCCTTATTCCAAATCCCAAAGCTTCCACCCCAAACTTAGGAAACTAGTAATTTTCCTCCTTGGCAATTATTTGACCCTTAACATCAATTTTACAAACTCTAATGAATATGGCTAATGTGATTAGGCCATTGTGACCCAATTCCAAATTTGGGACATGACAGTTAGAAAACTCATGGGTTATGCCTATGAGATCACTTACAAGGGTAAGGCCAATCTGGTGGCAGATGCTCTTTCTCGTACAATTGATGACTAAGTTTCTCTTTCAGATATTTCTATGCATGTTCCACATTGGTTGCAATCTGTTCAATAGAGCTATGTCAATGACTCCCCATTATCTCACCTCATCCAACGGTTGGTCAACAACCCTTCTACTGTACCACATTAATCTTGGGATGGTACTTCTCGAAGATACAAGGGTCATCTCGTGCTTCCCCAAAGCATAGATCTTCAACGGGATGTCTTCTATGAACTCCATGCTTCGCCATCGGCAGGGCACTCTAGGTTCCTCAAAACGCATGAGCGGAAAAATCATAACTTCTTCTGGCAGAGAATGAAAAGGACAATTCAACAGATGGTGGTTGAATATGATACTTGCCCGCTCCTTCCGGGATTGCTCGAACCCTTTCCCATCCCTACATGGATTTGGACAGATATTTTTATGGAATTCATTGAAGGGATCCCTACATCTGTAGGAAAGACAATGATTTTGGTTGTGGTTGCTCGCCTCCACAAATATAGTCAATTTTGTGCCCTGGACCAACCCTTCCATCCTCATGAAATCCCTTCTTCCATTGTCTCAGCTTGTGATGCAACTTTCACCAGTCATTTTTGGACATAACTATTTCGCCACATTGGCACCTAATTGAATATGAGTTTAGGATCTCACCCACACATAGATGGTCGAACTGAAATTACCAATAAATGTTTGGAAACTTATCTTCATTGCTTCACCTCTGAACAACAACCTCAGTGGACGAAGTGGCTCCCTCTCACTGAATGGTGGTACAATATTGCATCTAAAATGACTCCATATGCAACAATCTATGGTCAGGCACTACCATTTCTTCTTCCATACACCCTTAGCAGTTCACCAGTTCAAGCAACTGACACGGTTCTTTGAAATTGAGATCAAATTCTTCACATTTTACAAGACAATATTCACATGGCCAAAATTTGATTGAAACAACAAGCCGATCAACACCATTCTAAGCGCACTTTTCAAGCAAATGATATGGTTTTTCTTCATCTACAACCTTTCAAGCAATCCTCCCTGAAACTCAAAGGTATTAGCTTCTCTCTCGATCTATCACAGAGGTATTAATTCAGTGACACGGAATGCAACCAGAGGATGCTACATGAGAACCAATCCTTCATATTCAACATCAATTTCCACATCTAAAGCTTTGAGGACAAATCTTTTTCTAAGGGAGAGGGGATGTTAGGAACCTGTGTCAACCCTTCTCTTTACTTTGTTAGTATATTGTTGTTGGACGCATATACCTTGTAAGTCGTCTCCTAGTATTATATGTTGATCCATAGTTTGTATTAGCCCATAGTATTGGACGCATATGCTTTGTAAGTCGTCCCATAGTATTATATGTTCCATGGTATTGATCCATAATATTGGCACCTAGACTTAGTATATAAGTTTGTGTTGAGGCCAATGAAGGCACTGAGAATTTATTTGTATTGAGCTTGCTCAAAGGAGGTTTCCCCCTCGAAGTGGCCGCGATTAATAAATCTATTCTTTGTTCTATTATTTCTGATATATCGTGCATTTTCATTAATTAATTGTTGGATGTTCCTCTCACATAGCTCAAGGAGAGTTTCTAGAGGTAAAAAATATACTTCGGATTTCTCTTCTAGTGAGTCATCTGCCTCTAAAGACTCCATTGAAGGTTCAGGATCTTCATCTCATGGGAATAAGAGGAAGAGGTCTTTCAAGAACAACTCACATGGATAATTTCATAAGGCCAAACCTCATTTTTTTATGGTGAAGTAAAATCTGTTCAAGAAGCCGAGTCTTGGGTTCTTGGGATGAGGAATTATTTCCAAGTCTATCCTAGCAATATCTACATAGATTTCAACTCATGGTTCTATGTGCATCCTCCTCTCTTTGGCCAGCCAAAATGCCAAAATCCCTTTGAGAGTCAAATTACAAGAAGATATAGGAGAGTTGAGTGATAATGGGAAGGCCAAGAGTCTGACCATTCAATTCCCATTCCTCTCTCTATTTTCCTCCTATTTTCTAGTTTCTATTTTATTTAATTCTATCCTGTCTTTTGTCTCAATAGTCTCTAAAATTTGCATTTTCCTTTCTATTTTTCTTACCCTCATTAATTGTAAATTTACACTAAAGTACCAAGTGTTACAACCATTTCTTATGTTCCAATCCATTTTAGATCAATCTAATTTTGATCTTCTAGATTAAGGTTGATTATCTCCTTATAGTATCTTAATTTTCTCTTATCCTATGATTCATTATCGCATCACATTTCCACATTAAATTTAGATGTAATAACCTTTTTAATATTATCATTATTTTGCAAAGTGGCCTCTTCTCCAATGATTTAGCCAATACTTGACATATGCATGCCAACCCACCTTGAGTAGTAAGTTGTTTTTACTGGATTTTGAAGCAATCTTAGGAATCCTAATGTCTTCGTGTTGTTTATCTTGTTCTTATACATTAGGTACCCAGTCATAGCCATGCTCTCAATGGGGGGAAGATTTGCTTCTATGAGGAGGATTAGATATGATGTATTATCTTCAATTTTGAGGTTATAAGTTATAAAACACTTGGATTTCTTTCTTCACAATTCTCTAGAGATATTGTAGCCCTAAACTTCACAACCATATAAAATAATAACAAAAGTAACATAAGTCTCAAATATAATACATCATCAACACAAAATTCCAACAAAATTACATCATAATTATATTCATTTAAATTATAAATAATAAAAATAATCAACATATAAAATAAATTGAAAAAAATCATATGTCCAAAAATATTATATATATATATATATATATATATATATATATATTCATTTAAATTATAAATAATAAAAATAATCAACATATAAAATAAATTAAAAAAAGTCATATGTCCAAAAATATTATATATATATAATTTAATAATATCATGACAAATGATTAAATGTGATCAATAAGAGGTCAAAGTACTCATATTAGATTCCCCAAGAGCGCTTGTCAATGTGATTATGATCTATAGTTTATGATGTATTCTTAGATTTCTACATAATTGATGTTAGCCAATACTTTAATTACATCATGGCTCATGATTAAATATGACGGTCAAAGTACCCATATTCGATCTCCCAAGAACGCTTGTCAATGTGATTATGATCTATAGTTTATGATGTATTCTTAGATCCCTACATAATTGATGTTAGGGAATACTTTAATTACATCATGGCTCATCATTAAATATGACGAAGTCAACTATTAATATTAAGATTTTCGTGCTGTAAGATGATAACTTATGATAAGCGATTAACTTTTTTTTCAATTCGTTGAAAATATCTATAAAATAAATTGTGATTTCGCTCAATTTAATAGAGTACACCATTCAATACTAATTTATATATAGATGTGTATTATATTTTCACACAGAAGAAACAAGTTTCTTAAAATTCATATTAATATGAATCAAAGACATTAATTTACATATACATTTAGATATCTTAAGAGTTAAGAAAAAATAAAGCTAGTCTCTCCAAAAAGATCAAGAGAAAGAGGCCATCTCCATTAACTAATCTTTACAAAATCATTACAAAGACGAATAAAAAACTACCGCTCTAATTATCATTTTCCTGTAGAATCCTATGTGGTAAAAATCCTGTAGAACAATTAATCAACTACAAAAAAGGATTAGTAAGCAATTAAAGAGTCAGTTGTCAACTTAATGTTGTCCTGAAATCCCTCATAATAAAGGATGCCTTCGATCTGTTTGATAGCCTTTTTCGATAATTCATTAGTTACTATATTTAATTGTTTATAAATATTACTAATGGACAAGTCCAAAAACCTTCCTTACATCTCCTTTATCCTAGAGCATCATTGCTCCAAAATGGGAACCTTTAAATTGAATTTTCTGACAGCCCACTTCACAATCATTTTAGAAAAACCAAGAACTTGAAGAGACAAGATACCTATTTTTGTAGCAAAAAGGAGAAGTCCCCATAATACCAACAATTCTTCCCTGGTATTAGTACCTTTTACACAACCTGTCCATAAATGAAAGCAATGAGATTCACTGAGTTTTAAAAACATACCCCCCCATACATACTAAACTGAGTGGCCCCATCAAAATAACCCACAGAAATTTCCCCTTGTAGGATGGGATTTGAAATGATCCAAGGGAGCTTGTGCTTTCTTTCTTTTTGGAATTATTTGAAGTGACCCACTACTCTAAAGCCAACCATAGTAGCATAGAATCTCATATTTAAAAAAATAAAAGCATTTCTACATCTCCATATCCCCCAAGAAACAAAAATTGGCAACTCTTTTAAAAGTGGAATCCTACTTATCCAAGATTTTAAGCACTGATCAAAACAAGAAGAATCCCACGTTGCTGAAAACTAAAGGTTAAACTTTACTTCCTCCCATACTTTCTTCGCAAACTCACAATGTATAAAGATGAGGAATAGACTCATCCTCTTTACAACACATATTGCTAATATTAGGACCCATTCTACCTCTTTTTATTAAGTTGTCCCATGTCATAATTTTGTTCTGCAAACATAATCAGCAAAAGAATTTTAGTTTAAGAGGAATATTCCATTTCCAAAGCTTACCATGTCACCATTTAACCTCTATAACAACAAAAGACCAAGCTATAACATCTTATGCATGTTTGGCATGAAAATACATAGTAGAGCCATTCCACACCCGAACTAAGGTATTATCTTGATTTGATAATCTTATACCAGCATGATTCAAACTTGTTATAAAATAATTCCTTTCCAAGACCAGGTTTCCTATTAAAACCCAAATCCTCTGCAAGATGACAGTAAGAAGAAGAAAAATTCATTAAGACATTTCTTTTTACCTACCCCAATAATTTGAACCCATGATCCAAAAGGAAAGTAATAAGTGGTTGAGACCATTTGTAGAGCTCTTCACCTCCTAAAAAAGGATCAATGCCCAGATGTATTTGTTTCCCATTACCAAATTTCCAAGACAACCATGAACCAAGCTAGGGATATCAACTAACAAATCCTCTCCAAAAGTTTGAAGCATTTGAAACAAATTTTGATGGTGACCTAACCCAATCAACCACATAATTCTTCCTTGGATACTTAGCTTTTAAATCCTCACTCCACATGCCAAATCCAAAAATACCTCTCCATAGACTCTTCAAACTAAGGGCAAGACTAAACAAATAAAGGTTTTTTATGCCCCAACCCCCCAATTCCTTTGATAAGGAGATACACTCCCAACCGATAAGATGTATTTTCTTATTGTCTAAGTTACCAACCCATAAGAAATTCATCATACATTTCCCAATAATCCGCAGAATATACACAGGTAACTTAGCAAGTGAGAACCAATATACTGGAATACTCTCCAGTATAGTCTTTACTAAAATCAACCTACCTCCAAGAGACAACCATTTAAAGACCCAATTTCCAATCCTTTTCTCAACTCTTTCAACAACCAATTTCAGTCGTCCCTTCTATGGTTGTATGGTTTCAAGAAATAACCAAGGTATTTGAAGCCTGACTCAATAAGATCACAACTAAAAGGAAAGAGAATACAAATATGAGATAAGACATCTTCCTTGATCATATTATGAAGAAAATTTGATTTTATAGCACTTACCTCCATACTAGAAGCCACACAAAAGTGTGTAGTTATCTCATGGAAATTTTTCTAGTCTCCCAAGATCCCATTTCCAAATAGAAGTACATCATGAACAAATAACAAATGAGTGATGTATTGCAAGTAAGAAACTTTAACTCCGTTTAATCTTCCATCCCTCCTAGAGTTGCCAATCAATCTGCTAAGGCATTCCGCAACTAACATACAAAAATGGGGATAAAGGGCATTCTTGTTTAAGGCCTCTTAAAATTTTAAAGAAACCCGAAGAGGAACCATTCACCAAAACTACAAAATATGTTTATGTAACACGGACCATTATCTAGTCTGTTACCTCCAAAGAAAGATCTATTTGTAGTAATACCAACCTGAGGAAAGTCCGGTCCATTATGTCATATGCTTTGACCAGATTCATTTTTGAAATAAGGGCTTCCAATTTTTTTGTCTTAATAGAATGTAAACTTTCTTGTGCAACCCCCACAACATCCAAGATTTGTCTATTAGCCAAAAAACCAAACTGCTCTTTAGACATAATTTCTGCCAAATTTGGTTTAATTCTGTTAGAAACCACTTTAGTAATAATCTTATAGATAATATTACAAAGTGATATTGGCTTGAAATCATTGAAAGATTCCAACTTTGTAGACTTTGGAATTAATGCAATGAAATTTGCATTCAATGATGCAGATACATACCCTTTAACTCTAGGTTCTTCAACTAACTCCAAGAGTTCTTCTCCAAGGATGTTAAAAATTCTAAGAAAAATTATATAGTCCAACCATCAGGGTCGAGACTTTTTGAATTTGCAAACTATTTTAGGACCAGTTCAATTTCTGAGAATGAAACGGTTTCCCCAACCTTTTGTCCCTCTTATGGAAGTCTAAAGAAACCAGGATGATTCTAAATAACCCGAAGTTGAGACATAATACTAGCATTACCAGGACTTTTAAAAAGATCATAAAAATGGTCAACAAGTACCATTTCCAACTTTATTTGTGTTGAAACCACATTCCCTTCACTGTCCTTTAGATCCCAAATGGCATTTGAGATCCTTCTATGATTAGCATATTTGTGAAAACAAATTGTATTTTTATCATCCTGGGAAATTTAGATAACCCTACTTTTGAGTCTCTAGGACTACTCTTCCATCCTTGAATTTTTTTATTTCCTAGCTTCCAGATTTTCCAGGTGATCCTTGACCCAACAAGGAAAGATACATGTAGCATAAGTAGAAAAAAGAGCCTCAATTTCCTCCTCTAAATTCAATAGCTCATTTTTTTTTTTTTATCCCACTGAATGACCTCTTTCTTAAGAGTTTTCAGTTTATCAACAAAGTTCTGGATAGGAAAATTTCCAATGGTTGACGATAAAGACCTCCACTTTTCCTTGACCAAAATGATGAATTCCTCTTCCTCTAGACAAGAAAGGTTAACCTTGAAGGGGAAATTTAATTTACTATTATCAAACTCCAATTGTAAACAAACAGATAGGTGATATGATATTCTTGAGTTGACTAACCACGATTGAAACCTACCCACCTTTTTAGAAAGATCCTTTGCGATGAAAAACATGCCAATTCTCTTAGCCACACTTGCCACACCGGATCTACCATTCCTCCAAGTAGGAGTCAAAGATGAAAGGCTAACATATATAAGATTTGCCGCCTAAACAATTGTTGAAAAAAACTGACAGCAAATCTAGCCTAAGACAATTCTCCCAAATTTCCACAGTAGAAAAAGTCATATTTTGATCACCTCCAAATATTAACTAAGGATCATTTAAAATTCCATAGTCCAATACTTTGTCCTAGAACTGTTGCCTTCCAAAATAAGGGTTCTAACAATTTATAATTTTACATTTTTGATCCAATCCCCTAAAATTCCCTTCCAACATGATACCTACACATGTTTTAAATGGCCTAAAATTAGCTACAATCAGATTCCAAGATGCCAATAAACCCCTAGACTGACCACAAGAATCAATAGCACAACTCTCCTAGGAAATAAATTTTTTGAGAAATTGTTCACATGTTTTAGTACCAACACACATAGTCTCTTGTAACAATAAAATATCTAGCTTAATCATCACAAAACGTTGCTTAAGGTAATTAATTTTTGGAGTTCCCTAAACCCCCTAATATTGAAAGAAGTAATAATCACTAGGAACCATTATCCATAGGAAACGATGCTCTAAGGGCCCTCTGAACAATAACATCACCACAACGTTCCACAAAAGCACCATCTAACCGGTCCAAAATATAGGAGGATAAATAATAACTAGAAGACTCCAACCCTCCAAGATCATCTAGTTCTTGTTTCTTATTTCCTCTTCCTCCTCTTCCTTTCCTAATTGTCACATTTTGGCACTGAATCGAAGAAATAAGGAGAACATCCTTCTTCTACGTGAGATTTCTTGAAAAAAATTATAAATGAGATTTTATGAGAATATCCTGATAGGATGGGGAAAGAATAGCATTGATTAGACTATCCCCATCCCGAGATGCATCAACAACTTCCACTACATCAAAATTAATAACATCCCCCAAACTTTCATGGACCACAAGGGGAGAAGGAAACAAATGATAGATACCAGAAACATCCCTTGAAACATAAGAAGAAATCGCTCTTGCACCAAAACCCTCCAAGGCGATCTGGAAATTCAATATCAGATGGTGATCCCCCCTCAAATTTGATTCCATAGTAGGAGAAATCGTTATACCTCTCCTCAAGGCAGAACTAGGAAACCCTGATCCCAACAGAGGAAAGCTAATAGAAAATTATTCTGGTGTCGATAGCAACATTGGAGCAAGGGAAACATAAGAGGACACCAAACTAGAAGACCCCAAGGGGTCAATTTAAATATCTAACGATTTCAACCCCCCTATAGTCCTCATGACTACAATCAAATTACTCTTAGGGCCCGATAAAGGAGAGACAGATACATAAGATCCCTAAGAAAAAATTGGAGGATCTAAGGACTTCAAGCCCTCAAAAGAACGAGAAACCAACAACTTTTCACCCATAGGAACTGAAAGAGGAGTCGATAATACAAAATGCCTCTCATCACAACCCTTAACAGAGGAACAACCATTCCTATACACCTTTTGAGCCAAAGATGGAATTTTTTCTTCTACCACAACCATATTATTTAATTCTTTAACCAAAAGAGAATCAAAGAGAGACAAAACATTAGAACCGAGCTTACCCAGGAAGGAAGAAGAGTCCGTTGGAGAAGGCTTGAAAGAAGGATCACCCAGAACCATTTCTACTCCAACCTCCTCATTACCTGAAGAAACTGGTTCCGTCAATTGAGGACTAAGCTCCCCATAATTACCTGCAACTGGATCCATGCCCTTCTCAAAGAAAATAGGACATTTCTTCCTTAAATGTCTGATTTTATGACAAAGGAAACACCTGAAAGGAATCTTCTAGAAATCTAGTTGTCGAGTGAAGGCCATATCTCCCCAAATAATATCAATCTCCTTTGGAAACTCAATAGAAATGTCGAACTCCACTAAAATATTAGTTATCCACTTGTCATCTGCATGAATCATCTTATCCTACAGAAAAATAAAATTTCCGACCGCATTTGCCACTTCAATGAAGACATTCTTTGACCACAACTGGAGATGAAATACCAGAAGGAGTGTCCAAAGATGTCTTCAAGAGAACTTTTCTTTTTAAGGTTTAAAGGATGGGTGCCAATTATGAAGAACCAATGAACCATGACTGATCACCCAAGGTTTACTAAAGATAAGCTCTACATTCTCCTCCAAGAGGAAATGTAAACAAATCCACTTGTTCATCAATGTACTAGCCTTTGTATAGTAAACCAAAAGTGGCTTCCAAGTATTGCAAACCCACTTCAATAACTCCATCTTGTTTAATGTAATATATTTTGTCTTCTAACGAGAGCCCAGGAGGATAGACTTGCCACTCTATCTAGATTAACATTCCAACCTAGCACCAGGGATTCTTCCCTGGACCTCACCTTAAAATCCTTAAGCACTCTTCTTGTCTTAGCACATAGGCCTATGAGGTTTTTTTTCACCTTTGGCCCTAGTTGTTTCAAAGGCATCCCACACTATAGAAGGGACTTCGGAGACCACTATATTTTGTGATACACCTTAGACACTACACTCTCATGCTGAATCCCATGCAACATTTCCAAGATTGTCCAGAATAGAAAAATAATAATTTTTTCCATCAATCAACCTAGCTTCACTAGCTGAGATGGCACATCATCACGAAAATTTAGGAACTGAGCAAGTTGAAGAAGATGTCAGAGACAATCGTCTCATCGCATGAATCTTCTCATCCATTTTGAAAATGCTAGAGCTGGCCCACTCCTCGTCGGCATACGACCATGCCAACTATCCCACATCATCCATAAGAAACTACTGAGCAAAACCTACGAACCAAAGAACACCAACTGGCAATAGGGACCTCACCTACAAAACCCTACTTGCCCTACCTGCAAAACCTTAGTCGCCCCCATAACACGCTCATGCTCCAACTAATCACCATTATAAATATGTAAGTATATAAAATTTATTATTGTTAAGATATATTTTATATTATACGATGATAATATATTTACGCGACTATCATATTTATAGTATTTCTATTTTTATTTAGATGTATGCATAAAATTTCTCTTTCATATATAGACATATTATTATTTTCATTTATTCAACATAAAGTAGTATTATTATCATTCAACATATAGTAATATTATTATTATTCGTTATAAATATTTATTTTTTAATTTATATAAATAATGAAAGTGTTACTACATGACAAAATCTCTATTATATTGAATTGTAATAATCATACCTTTATATAGAAACATAAATTAATTATATATTTAATAAAACATACTTTGAAATATGCATATTTTGCATACCTACCCCAAGGTTAATTTAATATTTTATTTTTTACATTAGTATTCATAAATTTGTTTCTTCCTCTATATAGTTGTGTACTAAGGCAACTCATTAACGAACACGCATAATGATTTTACATTACAATACCAATCATTATTGAAACACTATATGTATAACAAAACGACAATAATCAAATGTGGTAAGTGTCCTAGCGAGGGGGTCGACGACAAAATTTTAGATCCCAAAGGAAATCTTGTTTCTTCCTTCATTTAGGATTTAGGAAATATGTCAAATAACTAAGCTGAAGCTCTTTCTTAATGGCAATATCTAATGATAGTAAAAAATATGGATCAAGGAAGTCATGGTTTTAGGGGACTTCATGATGCTTATTTATCACATTATTAGAAAATCCCTTCCATGTGATCACAACTTAACATAATTATTTATCATACACAAATCTATATGAGCAATTTTGAATCAATGAAGTTCTTCTATTGTCCTAGAAGTCCGAACTTTTCAATTGATAGAATGGCCAACAAAGCACGTTATAGTTCTTTATCCTAGTAATGGAAAATAAAGGGTATTTGGGGTGCTATCACTTACCCCAAGTTTCTTATCCTTAAACCTCTCATGAACTCTTTAATTTCTCTACAGAAGTGGCATCTCCACAATCACATGCAACACCAAATTAATGGAAACTATTTGGTTAAGTGCTCCTCACTTTCATGCCCTTTCATAGACTTTGATATTATGGATGGTTCTTAGGGATGAGATATTGGTCATATGCATGTGGGATTAAGTCCACACCTACCATTCATGAACCTTTTGCTATTGTTATGTCAATACACTTCATGGTTTTGGTTTCTTCGGAGGATTTTATTGCATTTTTTATAGTTCTTTTGTTGGGTGCTCCTCTATATAAATTGGGGGATATTTTGTCACCTTCTCATCAAGTATCTCTGGTTCATTTTTTGGTGTTTTAGTTTGGGGTCTAGAGTATAGAAAGGCCCCTTTCCATCTCTCCATTTCAAAGGTGAGATTTGAAAGGGAATTCTTTATGAAAATTTTAGTTGGTTTTATAGCTTAAGTTTCAAGTGTCTACTCTATCTGATGTCTAGAACTAGAATAACAACCTTAGTTTGAGGAGTTCATATATTCTATGTCTCATTAGGCTTCTATGGGTTGTCTTAGACTAAATCATGTAGCTTCTATGGAAGAATTCACTATGGAGCAACAATTTGAGTGGATTGGAAAGCAACCCCCTCCTATCTCATTGAGTATCTTGAATGGCGGCAATGGAGTTTAGGGCTTGAATAGCGTTCGTAGGTGACTGTGCAGCCCACTGCAGGCGGTAGCAGGCCATCAGCCTTGTCAGTGGGGTTGCACGGTTTCCAAGACTTCTCAGATGGCGGTTTTGTTGACAGCTAAATCTTCGTGACTTTTGTAAGTTTTTTCTTACTGTGACCTGAGTTCTACCCTATTCTCTCCACCGGTAGTTTTCATGGTTCTCCAGGTATTGATCAGCTCGATGAGGTGGACTATGGCAGCGACACATTGCGGCATGGTGACATATGGAGCTCGCCACCTAGCGCCATCCGGATTTTGAATGGTGAAGGTGGTTTCGGGGGTGGTGGTTTTGCTGAATGCCATTCGACCAATGGTTTTCCTCTTTCTGGCACATGTGCTATTCTGGAGTCTGTAACCGCGCCTTCTCAGCCGTTCGCACCATTTTGGGATAGAACTGGAGTCGGTTTAGTGCCGGAGGCTAGCGGTGATAATATTTGGGGCGTCAAGGATTTCTGCTCCTTCCCACTAGATCCATTATGTTCAGGGTTAGGAGATTTACCTGATTTTCTTAATTCCTCGGGCGGCTCTCTTAATGTCTCACCAGCAAGGGAAAACAGTGTTGCGTCGGTAACTAGGGCAGATTTACAGGTTGGGTATGGTCACGGTGCCTCCCTGGGTGGCTACATTGCAACGCATTTGGACTCGGCGGAGCATCATGGATTTTCAAGCCCGTCCGGGGATTCAACACTGAAGGTTTACAGTTGAGGGGAAGGTCATGAAGGGTTACAGATTAAAGACCTTCGGGTGAAGATTCGCAGGAAGTGTATCAAAAACACGGGTAAAGCCCCGAATTACGCTTTTGGCGAAGACATTGGCTTTCAGCAGATCATTGGGATGGTTAAGTCGGTTCTAGTGGGTAGGGTGTACGGTAAGGCGGTGAGCCACAAATCGGTGATACAGTGGGCTACCGAAGCTTGGCTGTGCCATTGTGGATATGTCCCTCGGATTGTGGGTCTTTCTGGAGGCTAGTTTTCCTTTCATTTTACATCAGACGCCCACACACAGTGGGCATTGAGCATGAATTGGTCGATTTTTAAGGTTTCGCTTCTACTTAAGCCGTGGAATTCGTTGTTTGACGCCATTCGAGAAAGAATGGACACTATACCGCTATGGGTTAGGTTACCGGGTCTACCATTACATTATTGGGCTGAGGATCATTTTCGGAGGATTGGCAATCTCTTGGGCAATTATCTGGAAGCAGACTTCTCCTTTGAGGCAACAGCGATTCAGAAGGTGGCAAGGATTCTGGTAAGTATTAATGTCAGGGATGGATTATTTGACAATATGGATTTAAAATGGGGGCCTTACACCTTTGCACAAACCCTGGATTATGAAAATGTGTCGTTTCGCTATAGATGGTGCCACGAATATGGGCATCCGGCCATTGATTGCTCCTTGTCGGTCCGTATGAAGTTTGGCAATTCTCTGAAACGTCGGTTTGTGGAGAAGGAGGCAGGGGTGGTATTGGAAGATGATTTGTTGGGTCAGCATGAAATTGAACGTCCCTCTGTGGAGGTACCTACGGGGATTGTGGAGAATGATAGCACTCTAGTGGAGGACGGCACTGTACCGGAGGTGGGTGCTATCGTGGGCATTGCAGAGACCGAACTCCTTCAGCCGTTGATCATTGCTCCAGAGGTATCTCTGCCATCTATTACTTGGTCATCAGACAATGCCACTGGTACTTCTTCTGTTCCCTTTTCAAACCCTTCCTTCAGTTTTTTTTTTAAGAACTTAACTTTTCCTGGTTTTGATTGGGTGGATGGGTTTAGGAATTTACATATTTCTTCACAGTCGTTGGCATCGTTTTCACTTCCCCAGCATCCTGCTGCTTTATCCCCTGTTTTGGAAACTCTCTGGATAGAATGTCCCCCCGTTCTAACTCTTGATGATACCCCTGTCCTTGTGCAAGTCGCGCCTGAGCCTTCTTCACCCACCGGATCCTCAGAGTCCGGTTATTTTTTGCGCTCCATGAACAAATCCACAACGGGAGGGTTAGGGAAGGAAAAACCTAAACTACCTAAAACCAGAGGAAGGAAGTCTTTCATCTCTCATGCTAAGTCCCGAGCTCGCTCGGATCTTAGGAATGGCAAACAACTCTCCATTGAAAGGGCACTTAGAGCAGTGGATGCCCATAAGGATGGGTTGAGATGAAGGTCATGTCCTTTAATTGCCGAGGTCTTGCTGGTCCCTCCAAAAGACCAGCGCTACGAAGGATGCTGCACCTTGAGCATCCCAATGTTTTGATTTTACAAGAAACTATGTGTGATGGTCATGAAGCTATTAGCAGGTTAAAAGCTTGGTTCCCGGGGTGGGGATTTGAAGCTTCAGATGCTAGGGGTCGCTCAGGAGGTTTGGCGATTGGTTGGAACGAAGCTAAGGTCTGCGTTTCCTCTCTATGGGGGACGCATTCGGTATTGGGAATTTCTTGCAAATCCCTGGATTTTGACAGAATTTTCACTATTGTAAACATTTATGGACCATATTGTGAAAGGGAACCGTTTTGGACCTCTCTGTTGGATAGAGAGTTGCTCAGAGGGGATTCTGTGATATTGGGGGGGGATCTTAACTTTTCTCTGGGTCATGCTAAGGTTTGGGGGCCGCATGCTCATGTGGATCCCCTTACAAATTTCTTTGTTAGGAAACTATCTGAAGGCAATTAGATTGATGTGGAGCCTGTACAATTAAAGCCATCTTGGAGAAATAAGAGAATTGGTTTGGATAGAGTGGCAAAGCGGTTGGATCGTTTCCTTCTTTTTGAGCACATTGTGGAGTCAACATTCTTTGTTCGACAATGGATTGGATCGGGGGGAAACTCAGATCACGATCCAATTTTTCTGGAGTTGAAGGCCGACCCTATAAAATCTCCTGCGCCTATTAAATTTAATAAGGTATGGCTGGAAGATCCTACTTTCATTGAGCTTATTCAGCAGCATTGGATTCCTTATCATCCGGGGTCGGTCCATTTTTCAGCCTTCCACTTTGCGGAGAATATTAGATCACTCAAGGAACCTATTAAATTATGGGCTGCAGAGAAGAGGAAAAGGGACGATAGGGATCTTAAGTCTATTGAAGGAGAAATATCCTCTATCTCTGATGAGTCAGGAGGTGGATACGGTTCTCAGACAACTAAGGACCATCTGGTTCATTTGGAGAATCAGAGGAATAGGATACTTATGCAGAATGAGGAGACATGGCGATTGAAGAGCAGGGCCATCTGGTTGGAAAGTGGGGACGATAACTCCAAATTCTTTCATGCTTTTGCAAAAGGAAGAAGATCTGCCAATACTATTTGGAGCCTTGAGGACTTAGAAGGTAATTCTATGTCTACTTTTGAAGGGTTGGCTGACGTTGGGGTTACTCATTTCCGGGATCTTTTCAAAGCCAGTGCGAGAGTGAATATTGAAGAGGTCATCAGGGTAGCACAACTATTCCCTCGGTTTGTTGAAGCGGATGATAACAGGAAGTTGATGGCTCCTATTTCAGGGGATGAATTGAAGGAGGTCTTGGATAGTTTTCAGAAGGATAAGAGCCCTGGGCCTGATGGGTGGACAATAGAATTCTTTATAGCTCTTTATGATATTTTAGGCAATGATCTTTTACAGCTTGTCGAGGATTCTAGGAAGGAAGGCAGGGTCCCAGCTAGCATCAACTCCACCTTCATTGCCCTTATTCCTAAAGTGGATACTCCTTCCACTCTTAATGATTTTTGGCCTATTTCATTATGCAACTGTGTATATAAGATTGTTACTAAAGTGATTGCTAGAAGTCTCAAACCTATCTTATCTACACATATTTCAGAAGAACAGTTTGGGTTTCTGGAAGGGCGTTAGATCCATGAGACGATTGGAATTGCTCAAGAAGGTTTACACAGCATTAAAACTAGAAAGCTGAAAGGAGTTGTTCTTAAAATTGATTTGTCAAAAGCATATGATAAGGTGAGTTGGCTTTATATTCGTCTTATGCTTACCCATTTAGGTTTTGAGATTGGTTTCATACGATGGATTATGAGCTGCAGTTCTACTGTTTCCTTCTCTATTTTAATTAATGGAGCGGTGACTCCCTTCTTTCATTCTGGACGTGGTTTACGCCAGGGCTGTCCCCTTTCCCCATTGCTATTTTTGTTGGTGGCTGAGAGCTTGAGTAGGGCTATTAAGGAAGCAAAACGGGTAGGAGATTTTGAAGGGATTCTGGTGGCTCCAGGCATCTCTCTTACACACTTGCTCTTTGTGGATGACATCTTGCTTTTTTGTTCTGGTTCAAGAAAGGATGCTGACAAACTCATAGAGATTCTGGACCTTTTTTCTACTGCAACTGGAATGGAGATAAATGATGGGAAATCATCTCTTACTGTTTCTCTATTAAGGGAGGAGGATCTCATTATATATACTAATTTATTTCCCTTCAAACTTCTTACTCTCTCGGAAGGGTTAAAATATTTGGGGTTCAATTTGAAGCCTAATGACTATTTAAAAAGGGACTGGGTATGGCTTCTGGAAAAGCTAGAAAAGAGGTTGAAAATTTGGAGTTTCAGGTGGCTTTCTCAAGCGGGGAGGCTTGTCCTGGTTAAGTCCATGCTGGAAGCTATCCCTGTATACTGGATGTCACTTGCTTGGATCCCTAAAGGTATTTTAGAAGCTGCAAGGAAAATTTGCTTTAGTTTTCTGTGGAATGGTCGGGAGGATGCACACGTTACTCCATGGGTGAAGTGGGACAGAATGGCAGTTCCAAAAGCATTGGGTGGGTGGGGACTAAAGAATATTTTTCATTTTTCCAAGGCACTGGCTGCTAAGTGTGGATGGCGGTTAATTAAGTCAGGAGGCTTCTGGGCTAGGGTTATGGTACAGAAATATGTTGAGCTTAATACTGTGGAAGAATGGATCAGGTCCCCTCACAAGTCTCATGCAGGAGGCTCTGTCATTTGGAAAGCATTGGTGTCTTCCTTTGATGTTATCGAACATAATCTTGTCTGGGATGTTGGTAACGGACATAGAGTGAGGATTGGCCGTGATCCTTGGGTGGGATGTGAAGCACAACACATTCTGTCAGTGGGCTTGATTGAGGAGTTGAGGCAGCGAGATTTGTTCTTTCTTAATCAGTTGGTGGGTGTTGAGAATGTTTGGATGGGAAGCCCAGCTTGGAGGAGGGCTGACTCATTTGGATTAGATGTGGTGTTGGAGGAAGAACTGAGACAGTATTTGAGAGCACTTAGTAGGGACCAGATTTTCCTGAATGAAGAAGATGCCAATCTTATTTGGGATGGGGATCCTTCCGAAAATTACACACCAAAATTCGGGTATCAGTGGATTAGTGAGAACTATGTGGACAGAGAACTGGTTTGGTGGTGGAAATCTGTATGGAAACTTCAGTGCCCACCCAAAGCTAGATTATTCATGTGGTGTGTTTTGGCCAATAGGATCCCAATGTGGGATTTTCTGCAGAAAACAAGTCTACATGGTCCTAGCAGATCTTACATGTGCAATAAGTATGAGGAAAACGCTCTTCATTTGTTTCTTCAATGTAGTTTCTCAAGGGAGGTATGGAATATTGTTTCCAGAATTTGAAAAGTTCTATTGCTGTGGGCCGGGAACACTCTTGAAGAGGCTTGGAGAAGGTGGACAAACAATTCTGCTTTTAATGCCTTTAAAGCACTTCCCCCGGTTGTAATTTGGGGAATTTGGCTCTCTCGGAACAAATGTTTGTTCTATGATAAAATGGGACTCCCGGCTTTAGTGGCTATTAACAGCTGTGGGATCTTCTTAGCCCTTAAGCGGATTCGTCAGTCTCCAAGTCCTAGAAATATTCAACCTGTGGAAATTGATCGCTCCCAGTTGTGGGTTTTTTTTTATGGGGCTTGTCAGAATGATCAATGTGGGGGAGGGGTTATCCTTTACTTGTCACCTGTTCACTACTATGTGATGTCATTTAGATTTGGGAGGGGGACCAACAACTGGGCTGAGATTCTCAGTCTCAAACTTCTTATTTCTTATGCTGTGGAACAATCTATCCGTAAACTTTTTGTTTTTGGAGACTCTTTGAATGTGATCAATTGGGTTATTGGCTCTTATCATTGCAACAATCGGAGGATTGCTGTAGTTTTGGAAAAAATTCAGAACGTCACTCACACATTTGAAACTTTCAATTGTAGGCACATTTACCGTGAAAACAATGTTGAGGCGGACAAGGCCTCTAAGGAAGGGCTGCTCATGGGGGTCGGAATTTGGAAAATTTCTGAATTTTTAGATGGAATTGAACGAGCTTTTTATCATAGGCCATTCATAGAATGATCGAGTCAGCTCATTTTTTTGCTCTTTTGGCGACTCTACAGCTATCTCTTTCAAACAGTATGGTGAAAGACTGATTTATGCAGATATAGATTATAGGGATATATAACCCTGTTTTGACAATTTTTTTTTTTTTTTTTTTTTTTTTTTTTTAGTTAGTTATTTTGAAAATAGACAGTACAAATTATGATCATAGGCCTTCTTTTTGTATAAAAAGACCATACAGTTTCAAATGAAGTTATTATGCACGTCAATGTAAAGGATGTTAATGCTCACGTAGTGAGAACATCGGTATTTATTTCAGCTCTAAACAAGATGCTTGATTCAGCAGTTCTATATACCACTCTAAATGAGTGTGTCGATCAATGTAATTTCGTACTCTTAAGATGAAATGAAATTACGCTTTTTTTTCTGGGAAAAAAAAAAAAAACCCCTCTTATCTAGCATATGTAGCAAGTCAAGAGAAGCATGGACATCATGGGTTTGATTAATTATCTATGTCATAATTATTATATGTTATAATTATGGTTTCTATCTAGGTCAATATGAAAGGTTATATGCTAGTCATGTAGTGGATTTTCAAGAAAAACTATTAAATTGAAAAATCTAGTAACATCATTTTTAAAATTTTGGGATATTTGTCAATAATTTTATTTTTATTATTATTTTTTATCAATCTAAAAAAATTGCAAACTCATTGTTTTTATATTAATACAAATAAAAACCAATCTTGTTAAAAAACATGAAAATCGTAACTAATAACTTTTACTTCATTTCCATGAGAAATAACTAAAATACATTTACACATATAATAAGCTATACATTATTATCTAGGTCTCGCAATAATTTTGCAACCTATTCATTTCTGAGTCATTTTTACTTACATGCAATTAATGGTAAGATATTTGAGGTCCACCATGACTATATAGCCATACTCTTAATCTTTACTCTTTTCACATGGAATCTCATACATCCCTCAGAATCTCGTTACCTGGGTAAACACTACCTGCTAATTCACTTACTCTTCTCTTCTCACACCCTTCATAGGTTTTGATTATTGTGGAGCTTTTGATTTTGGTTGATTTTGGTAATTTGAGTCTGGTTTAATTGAGTTTTCTAACTAAAAGATGTGTATATTATTTTACACTGTAGATACCGGGAAAGCGTCATTAATACAACAGGTACCGAATTCTTCCACTGCTCCTCTATTCAATTTGTTATTCAACATGAATTATCTAATCCTTCTTCGAGTTAATATGTATATAATATGATGGATACAAAAATTAAAACTATAGAGCGACGCAAGTATAGTCCATGATACAATGCTGAAACAAATGGATCGATTGTTATTCATGTCCCTTCAGAAAGGGACCCCAGCCAACCTTCATATGGTAGCACCCTTGATATGTATTTAAGTAACATCATACAATACAATAGTTAATTTGGATAAATAGTTTTGGGCAAATGTTTCGTGAAATATATGGCGTTACTTCAAAGACTATCCCGTAATGTGTATAATTGGTAAAGATGCTATATTGTATATGGAGAAAGGTATTGTTAATACTCTATGAAAAAAGTGTGAAGTAATTTTTTTCATATTATAAAGTGAAGTGTTTATTTGAATAGAAAGATGTTAAATTTAATTATAATGTTTTCATGTCACTCATATTTATATATAGTGATGTAGTGGTGACATGGTTCATTTGCGGGGTTATACAATCTATATTTGTTCTTTGTCTCAATATTAAATCAATGTAATCTAGTTCTGTGTATTTAACATTTTTGTTAAATAGTAAATAGATAAATATCCATTGGAAATTTATATTAGTAAATACTTTTAATTTGAGCATTTCGTAATCACATTTACAATTATCTTTATCATATCTTTAAATGTTTATTAATATCTCTTGATTTTCTTTCAAATAAGAAGGCCAAGCAGAGAAGATTTGGTTCTATATGGTATTATATTTTTTGTATACAAATCTATATAAATAAACATTAAGAAGTTAATAATAGGAAAATGTATAACGGGATACCTCAACAAATTTTGGGTGGAGAGTTTTGTGCAGTGAAGATGGGATTTCCATCTTCATAACAAGACACTTTTGGGTAGAGCATTACTTCTTACCCATGCACAGTGGGTCTCAAACCAACATTTACACTGGTTTGCATACTCCTTACATATTTCCTTATGATAGCATACTTTTTCCTCCATTAACTTTTCAAAGATGTTTCAACTTCTATCATGGCTTTTTTTGGTTTTCTTAGTTTTTTTCTTTTGTATTTGTTTCCCAATGTTAAACACCTCTTTTGTCACACACCACTTCCAGGCATACTTTTATTATCCTTATTCACATGTTTGTAAAAAGGTTCTAATATTGTATATGTTCTTTGTTTAATATACTATAGGTTCTTTGTTTAATATAGTCCTGAAACATGCTCTAAGAGATGGCCAACTTGATTTAGACGAAAGATAATTCAAAATCTTGGTATCAACCTGATATTATTATGAGCTAGTTGACTTAATTTAGACAAAATATAATTCAAAATTTTCATATTTGATCCGTAATGTATTCCTCATTTTCTTTAATGTTTTCAAGCTTCACTGAGCTAAAGGTAGGAATAGAAAGTTAATATATATCTTACAGCTAAAGGGCGTGCCTTTCAACCACCGCAAAGTTAAAACTGGAAAATAATGCATGCTTCCATCACCATTCCAATGGTCAATTGAGTTCTCGTCAATCTGATTTATTTACATAATATAACATTCACTTAATTATTTGCATGACGTTGTCAACTTTAGTTTGACAACATTGTAATATATTTTTCCAAGCTAGCTACACCGCATGAAGCGAAAATTAAGATAAAGATTGCGACACACGCCCACTCTAGTTGAAACATGTTATAACCTACTACTCATTTATTTTCCCACATAATGGTCGACATTGTCCTTATGAACCTATTTCCCACTCTCTATATATTTCCCATTCTACTCCACCCATCCCCAGTGTTCGCATTCTAGGATCGCTGCCACTCTAGCCTATTGCACGAACCAAATGCCTTGCTTATTTACTTTTTTAGACTACTTCAGAGTGTAAAGTCATTCAGGAAGCAATCCACCACCAAAATCCACCAGCCAATCCACCTTGTCTCTGCAACTTGTATACTTACTTCATTTTCCAGCAAGATTCCTATAAAAATATTACCCTCTTCCAAGACAATTTAGCAATATTATAGTGCCACATCAATAGTATGCTCACACTAAAATATAAATAACAAAAATAACAAATAGAATCCCATGGGAAAATAGTATACCCTATCACTTACCCTCTTCCAAGACAATTTAGCAATATTATAGTGCCACATCAATAGTATGCTCACACTAAAATATAAATAACAAAAATAACAAACAGAATCCCATGGGACACTAAAATATGTACAAAATAATAAATTGCAGGTTCTAATATGTGCTCTTTTCCCATTTTCTTTCCTTCCCTTCCTCATAACATAACTGAAATATCTATTGCAGGTTCTGATATCTGCACTTCTCCCATTTTCTTTCCCTCCCTGCCTCATAACATAATTGAAATCCTTGGCCCTTGATTTGCAAAAAATTGTATATAAAAATGCAAGGCAACTGCACCATTGTTGAAGGAGCATGCAAAGAGGGAAAGAGAGCATAAACAACTGTAAAAACATAAGGCTTATAATATGTTGAAAATTTTGTTGGTCATGACAAATAAAACCGGAAATACCTTTGAAAAATTGAATTAAGTTTCTACTAACCGCATAATTAATTACAAGATGAATGGATTTTCTTCTCCTAGAGTTATGAAGAGCTTTGGAATTTATATCAGTTTCTTCAAATTGGTTCGACTTAGATGCAAAGAGGAAAATAGAGCTTTGGAAGTTATAGCAGTTTCTTGAAATTGGTGAATCTGCTTAGATGCAAAGAGAGCACAGAAACTATAAAAATTGAAGACTTGTAATATGCTAATTTTTTTGTTGGACATTACAAATAAAAACAGACAATAGATTTGAAACTGTAAAAATTGAAGACTTGTAATATGCCGTGAGCATATGGAGCTTACCAAAAGCGCCAATACATGACTCGACCTTTCAACATATGACTTGGTTTGATATCTTGACATGTAGTTTGACATTTGGATAAGATTCATATTGTATGGCTTTAACATTTGGCATACTTGTTAATCAACCCATGTCTGGGCATTTTGCAATTATTTCTGACAGATGGCTAGTGAATATAAAGCGTTTGGTAGATAACAATAGGTCAATAATCTAAAGATAGATAGGATCCAATAGATCAATATTAATATGTTCATAGATAAATATTGATAATGTTTTTTTAATGAAAATTTAATGCATCACATTATTAATTAATGCTCGAAAGAGGAGTGTTAATTTATATCTCAGCCCTATTTTCATGTAAATCTACAACTGGCAGCCATGTAAATCTACATGGAAGCATTAATTTAAAGTGCAGTCCCATTTATGTATATCTAGTAATAAAATGAAGAATTTGAATTTTGGAAACCATATTTGTTGGGCGGTAGATATTCATTCCTTTATTGGGTGGTTACGGGACAAAATCTATTTTATTTATTTATATATTTGAAAATTGTTTTGATTAAAATCGTTTTTGGCATATCTTTGCCATTCAATATATATCCTTTTTGTATTTTATAATTTTGTTAATTCTTTTTATTGAATTTTAAAATATTAAAAGATTCACATAAAGGTTTCATAAAAAAACTAAATAAGATATTAAATTAATTAATTCAATTTCAAAAAAAAAATTCAATAACCTTATAAAAAATATTAAAATAATCTATATTAAGGAGAATAGAATCCTCTAGTCTAAATTTGCATAATTTTCGTCTCCTACGCCAGCAACCTACAAAATTGGGATTTTATCTTGTAAGCTAATATGTTAATTTTGATTTTGCTTTTCAAATATTCTTTGTATATAATTATTTTGATTCAAGGATGTATTTTACAAAAAGTTATAATTTTAAATGATTTATATCTTAATTTTTTAAATAAAAACATATATATATCGGTTACTTATATCTCCACCACAAACGCAACTAAGATTGTCTTTCAATATTCTCGCTTCAATCTTTCATTAAATAGCAGCTTGCACACATATTACAAACTCATATCTCAAATCGGTTTCGGACTGCGAAGCTCATCACTGAGGAAACAAATACACAGAGACTATAGTCTTGAACACAAAGCACTGAGGCCTTTTATGTTTCAGTTTTAGCTGCTGTTGTAACTTCCACAAAGCTCCCTGGGCACATCAGCATATGTTCACTAGACTAACACACTACTCAAGAGCGCCGAAGCCACTCTCTGCTCGTTTCCCACTCTCTGACTCTTTACAGACACAAAAACTTACAGACACTTGCAGAGCTCTAACTACTAGAACACTCAGACTCGAATTCATGAAATGAGCCTCGGGACTCTTATTTATACAAGTGCCAATCGGTTACCCGGTGACCAAGGAACGACACCAAGCGGTCAAAAGAAAAGATTCAGGGTGACACATGGGGACTACCATGGTCATTATCTCGTCCCTTGGTGGTCTTTTGTCATATGGGGACCCGAACCGACAGACAAGCCGACAAACTTTTACGAAAGCAAAAAGTACAACGTGGAGTCATATAGCAGGCCCACCATGCTTTCAATTATGTGGATCCCATCCTTGCAAGCAAATGCATCTGTCTCGGCCGTCACCAAGATCAACCCCTCCGCACAGACAATTAAAGACTGGGAAGTCATCATCTGAGTTCGTGTAATCATTAACAATCCCGGGATCAGGATCACCAAAATCTAACGGCGGATACAGGTTGTAATCAAAACACTACTCGACATCAGAACCGAACAGCACCGGATTTGGAGCACAAATAAAATCTCCTTGGAATAAAGATTCAACCCGAAAATTTAAAGGAATCCGCTTTGTGTGAATCTTGGCATCTATCCTGTTGCCATGTTGATCTCGCTTGACGAACTTCTGTGAGGTAAAAATAGTTTGACCCAAAGGAGTGTAACGACCACCAAGATGCCGCAACTTAAATTTGAACCACATATGGTTCTTGTCAGCTACCTGCATGTCTGCATGCAAATGGAGAATGAAATTTGCCCTTCTTTGAACCCAATCTTTGCGCAGGCAAAATCTATCCAAAAGGATCTCAGTCCATCTGGACCACTTATTTGTTATCATATTAGATGGATTGGCACAAATAACAATTGACCTCTCCTCTCTACAAAACTGAAGGATCAAGTTGTAAGTTGACCATGTAAGATTACCATGACCAATATCAACGTACCAAACTGGACCTTCATCTTCTTCGTTGCAGTCCACCCAAATTTCTCTGCAACTTCTTAGCTTATCTTGAGCACGTTCAAAAACTCGGAAGGCATCCTTTTCCCAACGTTCCAAAATCTATAACTTTAGCGGGGAATCAAGGATCTGTTTGATCAAAGTAACAGAGAGATACTTCTCTGCATCATTTCTGTTGGCATGCTCCAGAGTGAGCTTCCTTTCTTCCGAAGTCAGGGACTCATCCCAGGGTTCGAGAAACAACCCTGCTTGCTGGTTCCTGGAGTAATTAGGCCTCACCGACTCTTTCTCTTTGCCTTTATCAGGATGCTGAGAGCTTGAAGCTCTAGGGGTAAACATATTAAGCTGAGGTAATTGCTGCTGCTGCGGCTGTTCTTTGGTTAACATATCAGCCACACAGTTAAGATAACCCGGTTTATATTCAATGGAGAAATCAAAATTATTCAACCAAATAAACCCTTTCAAAATTCTACTACTATTTTCTGCCATTAGATTCTCATTCTTAAAGATACCAGGATTATTTTCAAATGAGTTCTAATTACAAACTTGACAGGCTTAAGAAATAAAATAAAATGGTTGATTGTTTTCTTAATAGCCAGAATCTCCTTGTGGCTTGATGGATAGTTTAACTCAGTAGCTTTGAAAGAACCAGATTCATAACCAAATATACATTCCTTGCCATTAATGATTTCAATGAGAACACCACCCCAAGCTTTTGATGAAGCATCGGTTTCAATAACCAGCTGGCCTGTTCCTTGAGGGAGTGATAAGGCAGGAAGCTCTTTGACTTTGGCTTTAATCTTCTGCACAGTCGAAGTCATTTCTGAAGACCACTTAGGCGGATTCTTCTTTAGTCTCTACTACAAGACATGGATGTCTTTAGCTTGGCCTTTATAAAATGGTCTTATATAATTCAAGCTACCCAAAAATATTTGGAGCTGTACTTTCTCCAGAATCTAGTCTGGGAATTTGGCAAACACATTAAGGACATGTTGCTGCAGAATAACCTGTCCTTTATTTAATTTAAAACCAAGAAATTCTATCTCAGTTTTTCCAATCTCCATCTTGCTCTTTGAGAGAACAAGACCATTCTTGAAAACTAGATTGTAAAACTCCTTAAAGTGTTTCAGATGTTCTTGCAGATTTCTTGAACAAATCAAGATATCATCGATAAATACCAGCGCCCATTTTTTATCTCGGAAGATATCCTCCATGCGCTTCTGAAACTCTGAGGGAGCATTATTAATGCCGAAGGGTAGAACTTTCCACTCGTACTGGCCATGTGGAACTATGAATGTTGTCTTGTATCGATCTTTAGCCTCAATACCAATATGATAGAAACCAGATTTCAGATCAAACTTACTAAAGATTGTGCAGCCAGCTATCTTCTGTAACAAGCTAGCTTTGTTAGGAAAAGGATACCTAACCTTTTGTAGTACAGCATTTAGTGGTTTATAGTTTACCACCAACCTTGGATTTCCTCTCTTTTGCTCTGAATGCTTATTGACCACGAAGGCTCAGCAAGCCCACGGAATTTTGGAAGGCTCAATTAAACCTTTAGAGAGGAGCTCTTTAATTTCAGAAGCACATAATTCTCGTTCTGAAGGAGACATAAGCCGTGCAGAGGCTTTCATTGCTTTGTGCTTCTGAAGAGGATCAAAGGGTAGAGAAACAAAGTATTTCTCTCTTGTCCAGAAAGCATTTGGACTCTCTGAACAACAGTCTTTTTCAAGCTTTGCAGATATATCAGCTAGGGTTTTCTCTTTATGCATTTCTGCATAAGCTATACATCTTTCCATTTTGAACAGTTCTGCAACATTTGGCTTTGACTCGGGTTTATTTGCAGGACTGGGACACTTGGGATTTGCTTCTAAAGAAAGAGGACAAGTAACAGGTTTAGCAAATAATGTACAAGAAAAAAACAACTTTTGAGTATCAATTGAAAAAGGACTGACTCTGGATAAAAATTCTGAACCTAAAATGCAATCTTATTTTATATTATTAAGTCTATACAAAGATAACGAATTCAACAGGAATTAATCTGGATGGGGAAATCAACAGCTTTACCCAATAACCGTACAGGGGTTCCCTCTATGGCTTTACCAAAATGATCAGACTTTTCCCAGTAAAAAGATGGAATTGCACCACCCTTTGCTAGGTTTAACTGACAACCTGAATCTATCATACAATGAATGGTATAGGGTTTAAACTCATGCGGACAAAACAAAATCTCTATAAACAACTTAGGACGAGTGAATGCTCCTAAGAAAGGATCTGGGGAAATGTCAAAGGAAGTAGGCTCTTTGTGATCTGGGATTTTGAGAGCATCTTCATATTGCCGACTCATTTCCTCATCTGAAGATTGGTCTCTTTCTGAAACCAGAACTTTAACCATGCTCTTGAGATCCTCAATCTCATTAGCCAATTTCTTCAGATTCTGCTGTTTTTCTTTGATTTGCAATCTTAGCAGCTTCTCTTTATCTTTCCGGAACTCTTGTTTATCCCTATGATCTGCTGGATAATGCTGGTATAATTCTGCTGGGTTTTATTTCACAGGCATATCTTCTTCAGCTTTATTTTTTCCTTTGTCCAGTAAAGCAAGTAACTTCTTTTTCTCTTTTTTAAGGTCTCTCCTCAGAACATACTGAAATGGTGGAGTTTCTGAAAGCTGTAGGTCAATGGCAGCCAATTGTTTTTGCAGTTGCTGCGTTGGAGAGATTGTAAACATGTTTAGAGAAAATTCAAAGTCAGGAGGTTCACACCCCCCTAAATTTGCATCCAGGTCCGACTCGGAAGAGGAGGAGGAAGCAAATTTAGCAAGCTGATCGTCTGACTGAGAATCAGACTCTGAAGCTGAATCTGATGAATCATCAGATGGAAGATAAATATTTCTCTTTGAGGAGAACTATTCGGAGCACACGAACATAGATCCCACCATCTAGGATCAAGCTGAGCACACAAGGATGCTAACCTTGGCTTAGCTTTTCTTTGTGGGCACTTGCTTTCCCAATGGCCTTTTTGACCACAGATAAAGCATGATTCTTTATCTGTCTTTTCAGATCTTCTTCTGACAAACCTTTTCTGATAAGGCTTGTGGTATTTCTTATAGCCATAGGATTTCTTATATTTTTCCTTATGCTTATATGGATTTGAAGGATGAAATCTCGGGGCACTAGAATAAAATCCCTTTTTCTTTTTCTTGCAGTGCCAGGATTCTTTCCCAAAGTGACTTCTATTGTAGGCACCACATCCCCAGTCAGGCATCTAAGCTACATTTTTACAAAATGATGAGGAATGCATGGCTTGGTGTCTTTTAAAGTCTTTACTTACTCTTTTCTCCAGGCAATGTTCTTTCCAGGTTTCCATTATGTGGCCATGTAATTGTGCCAATGATAGACCTCTGAGATCTATTTTCTTATCCTTCATATATTGCTCAACTGCATCAGGTACATGACCTGGAAAACTACGCAGGTAATGTTTCAGATAAGCAGGCTCGCCTGATTTTCCTGATGAGATAAGCAGTTTCTGCATGTAGCAGAAATATTGTTCACTCTGCCCTAAATCGCAGAGACGTGCTGACATAAAAAGGGAAGCTAAATGATCATAGTCTTCCGAATCTTTAGGGCCATATAACTCTTTTCCTAATGCTTGTAAGATTTGATGATCAACATCATCAGCTTGAAGCATTTCGTTTCTAGACTCTTGAGGAAGCCATCGCCACCATTCATGGGCGAGTCCTGAGAGACCAGCAATTAACTGTGTGCCTAATTGTTGTCGCGTGATTGTTGAGTCTTGAGTTCTTTTATATAGAATCCATTGTCCTAGCAAAACGATGGCATTCTTCACATCAGCTATGGACTACATTGAATGTTCAGAACTGGTTGTTCTAGCATCTGGGACAACAGATTATTCATACCATTGATACCAAAATGGAATCGATGAGAAGGAGCTGTCGATGGAGGGACTTCTTGCATATGGGTGTCAAAGGCCGGAGGAGGCGGACCAGTAATAGGTGACTGGGCTCCTTCTTGGTTTGTCCTCTGATAAGATGACATCATAGCCAAGTATTTAGGGGCAAGGGTCGGAGGCATGAGATGAAACTGGGCTACTGTTTCTGGAATTTCTCCGAACTCTTGTTCATTTTGACCAAAATTAAATTCAAGTTTGTTGTCATCTTCATTCAAACTTAACATTCCAAAAGATAGACTCCGGGAGTGGGAATGTTTTCTCCGGTGACCTTTTGATGCAAGGGAAAGGACTGAGGGAGTGACTATAGTTTCTTTTTTCTTTAACTCTTGGGTTTTGTTCAAGAGTTCTCCTAAGACAATCAATCTTCTTTCAGCTTTTACAGAAGTTGTTTCTACAGCCATCTTGATTGCTGTTGTATCATGCAGGAGATGATCAAGAAGATCTATTTTTGTAGCTATGATGGAGATCTTGTCTTTTTCTTCGGCCATGTCTTTTCTGAGCTGGATGATATCCAATGCAACATCATCCAGATTCTGGGTTGTTAGCCGATGCTGCAAATCTCCATAATTTGCGAGCTTTACTTCATCAGACACAGTCTCCTCAGGAGAAAAAGACTTATGAGGAAGACATTCTCTTTTTGATTGGCCATCTGCTGAAAATTGTTTGAACGGGGTATCAGGACGATTTCTTCCTGGAATATAGGATCTTTGTCCCTGAGAGACAACTTCCATGCCTGTGTTGGCTCTAGGCAATCCTGTTAACATACCTAGGGTAGGTGGATTGTTTGCCTTATGGTGTTGTAATCTTTGAGCAATCTTCTTACAGGCTGGGCAGTCAGAATGTTGGCCACAGTGCTCTGTATCATGAAGACCAAAATAAGAGGGTTGAGAAGAAGTGGTAGAGTTTGACTCAGCTTGTCTTCGAGCATTTTGATAAGAAGAGTTAGAGCACGACCTGATGAGGGGAGGAGTAAACCTAGGATTTGGTGTACCCTCAGGAAGACAGAAGGAGTTAGATGAACAGTCAAAGGTTATAGGCTGAGATGTAAAGGAATGTGCTTGTTTCTCAAGGTTTCTCAACTCTTTGTATTTAACTTCCCATTGTCTGGGATAGTTAATACCGGTCCAGTCAAAAGTAACTGGAGTAGACTGTTTAGACTTGTCACTTTCCACCACACTTTGCAGGTGTGAACTCTAATGGACTTGTTTTCGTAGAGGTGGAAGAGTATCATTCCCAAACCGGATGACCACACAGCCTTTAAGCTGGATGATTTTTGAACCTATATCCATATTGAAGCCTTTTGGAAGGATGTAAGCTTTAAGAAAATCATAAATATATGGGTCATCAAGGCTCATAGAATATTTAGGATAAACAGTTCCATATGCTGGGCCATCATGCAGAGGTGCAGTGAAGCCACCTATTATGGCATCCGAGAAATTTCGATGCCTAGTATCTATTGCAACACACAATGAAGAAACGAGAAGATATGGTCTCACTAATGGACCCAAGCCAAGCTTTATTGCTCCTAAATGAGCATATTTATAACCTTGGGCCTTAGCCCAATCTATCTGACATTTATCAATAAGATTGATATGTACAGGCTCGTCTTTATCTGTAAACGAGACATCAATTGAACTTAACTTAATTTGTGTAACAGTTCTGTACTGCCACCAGGAAAGCTTGTATACATCTCTGGGAAAAATGGCTGGGATTTGCCAGTTTTCTAATGGATTTAAATCTTGGATGTTTATTACTGATGAAGAAGTAGATGTTTCATTAAGAAAAAATGAACAACGATCTACTAAGGACACTTCAGTGTCATTCTCTGTTTGGCAATCTAATTGGGTGAGCGAAACTGCATCCATTGAAGGATCCATGACTCAGAGGGATTAATGCTCACAATGGTTTCTTGCACTAGAGGATTTACTGCGCCTTACTCACGGCTATGACCTCACTCGCGGACAACTCAATTCAATCCCACACAGTCCTTCAATTAACCTCAGCTGTCATTTCCACAGCCTACCAGAGCAATTTGATAGATTGCATTAAAACAGATAGAACACGGAAATAGATAACAGATAACTGATATTAAGCAAATTAAAACATCACTTACAGCAAGAACCAATGTTTTGGCTTTGATACCAAACACAACCAAGATCGTCTTTCAATATTCTCGCTTCAATCTTTCATTAAATAATAGCTTGCACACATATTACAGACTCATATCTCAGATCGGCTTCGGACTGCGAAGCTCATCACCGAGGAAACAAATACACACATACTATAGTCCTGAACACAAAGTACTGAGGCCTTTTATGTTCAATTTCAACTATTGCTGTAACTTCCACAAAGATACCTAGGCACATCAACATATGTTCACTAGACTAACACGCTGGGAACTCAAGAGCGCCGAAGCCACTTCCTATTTTTCAAGCTTGTATTATAAGAATCTGAATATTGTCTTTAATGCAATTCCATGTATATATCAACGACGTATGCAAAGTTTTACAAATTGTTTGGCTCGAAGATTTATAAGATCTTTCTCTATAACCATAAACTATTTATGGTATTATTTGACTATAGGGACAAGGCCAAAAGACTCATGTAATGGAGAAATTAACAATGAAGAAATATACATCATAACAAGTTGAAATTGTAGAAACTCTAGTGTGAGTGGATCATACCGTATAGGTTTAAGGAACTTCTCGACAATGGATCTGTGGAGCTGGAAACGTTGAAGGGCTTGTCGTACATTAGCGAGTAAATTTTTTTTCCAAGATGAATACATTTCATACTTGCATAAAGATTGGAGCACTATATTTATAGTTTTGGTATTATGTTGGTATTCAACAATATAAATAAATATTATAGAGATCTTTTATATACAAGTATGATTGCAATTTTTTTATTTTGTAATTTTTGATAAATCTATTTAAAGAAGGAAAACATATAAATGTATGGATCAAAACAACCACGAGTAAAACACTTTTTCAATGATTGGGAGCAGTTTCATAAGTATTGCTATGGATATGAACCCAAGTTCTTTTTTTCCATCAGAAAAAAATCGTACTATTGCTATTCCATTGAATCAAATAGTACAAAGATAGTGTGTATATCATAGATACAAGATATCCAAACCAGAACTTGTTCTCAAAAAGATCATCAGCATAGCTGCTATACATAATTATAATCGCCCATCATAAGGAATTTACAAACAAAATTGTTCATCATCCCAAGAGTACGAAATATCTTAAAAGAAATATAAGTTACCCCTGTCAAGCAGACAGGCATCCATCCATTCTTCCCAGAAAAGAAAACCTTCAAGACCAGCAAAGGCATCTTTTGAAAGTTGATCAGCTTGAGAATTGTGTGACCTGAAAATATGTTCGAAAGAAATCTGGTCCAGCTTTGCAATCTCCTGACGAGTTCGAACACACCAATTTTTTAGATCAATAACATTGAGAATGTATTCATTTGAGGCCCATTTAATTGTTACTCGGGAGTCCCCAAAGACTTTGAGATTCACCAGGCCAAAGGAATTTGCCACCTTTAGAACAACCCAAAATGCCAATAACTCTGCTTTCATATTGGAACCTCTGCCACCATTAAGACGAAGAGAAAAGTAATGGTTTTCATTGATATAGATGACCCCACCAGTTGCACACATACCATCCTGAGCAGCCCCGTCAAAGAATAAAATCGGCTGCGAAACTACATAGGAAAAAAGAACTTTCACTCACAACTTTCTTACCACGTTTCACCTCAGGATAAGTCTGTAACAAATTACAAACAGACTTCACACACTGCACAGCATCAGGGTACTTATTCTGAAAAATCACTTCATTCCTTGTAAACCAGATGATCCAAGATATAAAAATAGGAAGGAAGAGTGGCTTTTTGTTATCCCTAACCTAATTGAGCAGACCAGTGCCAAAGTCCAAATCATCCCAAACAAACATCAAATTGAGATCATTATATGAACCCACTCTATCAGAGCATTAGTTTCGATTTCACACAACCATAACACCATTAATAATTATTTTCCAGACCGATCAGAGTATAGATCAAATTAAAGACAAACCAAACCAAAGTAATCAATTTCCGTTGTATATGATTGTCCGTGTTCGAATAATTTGAAGAAACAAATTCTTTTGAAATATCATACAAAGATTGCTTTGGCACTTATTGGTACTAATGTAGACACAAATATTTTGTAATTATATCGGAACCTTTTTTAATTTTATAACAAATTTGAGACTTTTTATGGTTGGATAGTTACGCAGAAACTGTATCGGCAGTATAAGTAAATAAATTTAATACTTTAGTAGTTCTATCTAAAATTACATTGAAATTTCTTGTTTCATATCATTGTTTTATTGGAAGACTTCAAATCAAAATGTTTAATTTAAGTTTTTCGTTTTTTATTTTTATTTGATGATTAATGAATGTGTTTTGAACTCAGTCACCAATATTTATATCTTTTATTCGGAGTTTGGAATTTGGTGCAAATTCTTTAAAAAACTATAACAATCGGTTTTAATTTTTAAATAAAAATAAAATATATATATATATATATATATTTTTAATATTACATTTAGTTTCTTAACATATAAAGAAAAGTGTATTGTAATGCTATTTTTATAATAATAAATTCATATTTAAAAAAATAATATTATTATATTTTATTATATTATATAGTAAATGGTAGTAATGGTATGGGAGATATTTATTGTAAATATTATACTTTGTTAATACCAAATGCTGATTTATATTTATGAAATAAACATGCTAAATTGACATAAATGCATGACAATATCATTGCAAATACTAAATGTATAATGGTTATCTAAAATCATTATTCATACATTTATCATTTATGCACAATGATGTGCATCTATAGAGACATCGTCACAATATTACATACTTAAAGTGAACATGAAATCTTACCTAGAATCATGATTCTAGTAGGTCGAGTTCTTTAAGAGCAATTTGATTGTAACAATCGGAGGAATACAGAAATGAATATTTGAATATTTAACTCCACGGGGCCCTCAAAATCTGTGAAGAGATTAAGTGTTTATCTTTTTTTCCATTACAATATCTTAATTTAAATATAAATAGAACGATTAAATCCATTGTACATGAAATTCTATATAGAGACACAATCCATTATACATGAAATGCTACAATACTCGACATGTGTATATGTCATTGTTCTTTTTTATGCTTGCATCATACTATTCACTTTTTGTTTTTTGTTTTCTTTTCTATTACAATTTTGTGGAAAAACTATCATATTATAGCAATAGCTGTTAACAATTCCTGAAAGCAAGTGCGGGGACATTGCCACCTCATGACTCTTGTTTAATGTAATTATGTTGATATTACAAATCAATTTGTTGTAAACAAGTGAAATAAAATAGATAATAATACATATTATAACTATATGCATTGAAAATTTATAGAAATTTATCATAAAATAAAAAATGTATAAATTTAATATATATATATATATATATAGTATAAAAAAATATAGAAAAATGTAGAAAAATATAAATTTAATATATAAATTAATTAATTAAATTTATAGAAAAATAAAGTATATATACTTTCACAAAACAAATAGTCAAATTACTATCCATTAAAAAAAATTCTTATATCAATTTCACATTTCACATCTCACATCTAATTATTTAATTCATCACTTTCATCCACATTCTAATTTATATTGAAATATCTTAGATTACTTCAGATTAAAAAAAAAAAGTTCTTCAAGCACTTCAATTGTTGATAAGATGATTTTTTTTTCACCTAGAAAAAATGTTATACTTACTATTCTTTAGAGAATCAAAGTATATACAAAAAGTGTTCTTCAGTTAATTTGTCAACCAGATTATCATTATATGGATTCTATGTTTCAACTACAAAAAAAAGAAAACAAAGTGTTTGATTCAACTAGTTATCATGGATCGTAATGTCTTTTAATAGTTAGAAAGAACCGTGAAAACAAACCGAGGAACGCTTCAACTATTACTATTACTTGCTAATCCATTTAATGTATCAAACATAGATAAACACTTTGAGGACAATAGGGTAGTCAACAAATATTAGATCCACGAGAACTTAGCTCAGAAGCCAAAAGGACTTCGCTTAGAACAAAGGAATGGATCCTTGTCCTTGGAAAAGATGAAACCTTATGTAGCCGATAGGGATTTTTTGATATGAAATCCACTTGCAAATTATATTCCTTGTAGACGTGGTGATATTGCAAATGCTGAAAGGAAGCTTGAAGTCTTCTCGCTATGTTTTTCCACCCTTCCAAGTTAATTACCTATAAATTGCATTTATGTTGGGACCAATCTAAAATAATCTTAGAGTCAATTGCGATTTGTAGAGTGGTGATATTCTTTTGGTGAGCAAAAAATAATAGGTCGCAAAGGGAAAGTAACTCACTTCTGGTGTTTGATCCCCTTCCACAACCCATCCACAGTTTGAAGAAGTGGCTATTGCTTATGAAGATCACCACCCCAGCTCCTGAAACAACACCCTCAGCTTGTGACGCTCCATCGAAGAACCCAAGTGGCATGTTCATATCAAAAGCCAGAGGGGAAATCTGTCTTTCTTTTTCATACCCTTTGACCTTTTGGCTTTCCTAAAATGTTGCAGATGCAACCAAACTTACCCATAGGACATTTGGAGTTTTGTCATCGAATAAAACATCATTTTGATTCTTCCAAATTGGCCAACACATGAAAATCGGAAGCTTGGCCCACTTCTTATCCTTGGATAGCCACTGTTGTAGACAAAGCTAAATAGTACCAACACCCCACCAATTAGGGAATTTCATAATTCTTACTACTTCCTTCCAGAAGAGCACCGAAAATTTGTATAGGACTAAGAGATGGTCAATAGTTTTAGTCTCCTTTATGCACAAGCAACAAAAATTGGGGCCCTGACCGCCTCTTTTGAGGAGGTTATCCCAAGTCAAAATATTATTCTCTAATTGCCTCATAAGCCTAGTTCATTGTGACATGATCAGTGTTTACATTCCATGACCAAAGTAGGGAATCATTCTCATTTGACAATTGGATTCCCGCATGGAGTAGACCTTTGATATAACAACTCCATTCAACAATGAGACCACTGGAAAGGGCCAGGTCGTCAACAAATTTCCATCTTTGCTTGTACTATATGTGATCTTCCAAATCGTAAACATGGGCTAAAACCACTATGCTCTTTAATAGAAGAACAAATACTAATTCTTCAGACATGATAGAAAAATTAGCACCTCCAATAAGAGGGTCCTCTCCCACCTTGATTTCAAGTCCATTCCCCCGATTCCATGCCATCCAACCCTTCACGACCTCAACAAAGGACAATAGACAACTCTAGAAATTCGAACCCCCTGGGAAGAGTAAGAAGTTCAATGTAGCCAGTCCACTATAGTGAACTTAGGAAAGTATTTTCCCTTCATCACCACGCTCCACAATCCCCCAACAAATAAACATTTCCAAAGGTCTTTGGCAGCTAACACTTTGCCAAAGTCAAATAAGTTCTTCAAACCCCAACCACCCATTCCTTTAGGGCGGGCATGTAGTGTCCCCAACCCAACTAAGGCCAAAGGCACTAGAAAGCCTAGGGAAAAGGGTATAAGATCAGTATAGCACAACATATTAAGGTGATCTAAGGTTAGGCCAACAAGCCATACAACCAAGAAATTAAAAAAAAAACTTCTAGCCTCTTTAAAAATAAAATGCATAAAACCCAAGCACAACATTTTCCCCAATGTGCATACTATTGAATGCAAACTTATTGTAGAAATAAACATTAAAGGTATGTGAGTAAGATGTGATAATTGGAATATCCAGTAACCATATGTTAAAACATATAATTATCCATGTACTCAGTAATAGTTATTGGATTGTAATATTATTGAAAATGTGATTGTAAATATTCAATTCTTGTGATTATCATCCTGCTCGTGTATCAATGTGAGGATATTAATACTTATGTGCATGTGTGTTGATTGGTGTGATTAACTAGTAAGTAAATAAAGTATCAATCCACACAAACCATAATAGAATAGAGACACGGTCTTCCATCTACAACCTTCAAATAATCAGATCCCGTGGATGTCCCCTACAACCAACTTTCACTAGTATGATTTAGATTGTATGGCTGCCATCCCTCCATCCATCAATCACCAATACAAATTAGATCTACAATAATATAATTAGATCTGAAACAATATAACATATCTACAATAATAAAATCATATCTGCAACAATAGAACATATCTTCATACAAAGTTATTCTCAATCAAAGGACATGGTGTGCTCCTTTCGGTAACGAAAACACTCCCGGTCCAAAACAATCATAATTTGGTCATACATAAAGATTTTCTAGTGAAAAAAAAGGTGTTCCTTACTGGAGACGTCACTTTAGATATAATGGGATATGTCTCACAACCCAGGAATAAGCAGAAGTAGGCAAACCAGAACATATGGTTGAACCCCTCTCAACACCATGAGAGCCACAATTGTATATCATGAAGGAGAATAGAAATAATAGATGGTAGAGGAGGTTCATAGAAATTCATATTTTCAATGTATGAAATCCATCCATCCCGCATTACTGACACAATAACCATAAACATAACTAGGAAACAATTCATCCTCCAATGCACATGAACATGAAAAAATAACATAAATAAGCATATGAACAAGTACTTATCTTGAAATGGAAACTGGCTTCAATGAGACAAATTTCCTCCCAGTTGTAGACATAGTCAAGTCTAAATCACTTGAACAGGTTGCACTCAAGTTGAGACCACATATCCACAGGAAAAGGCACACTCAATCTAACAACTCTCGGAACTACCCCCTATGAGAACCGTAATGCTTCCAACTACTAATTTCCTGTCCATCTCCACTTCCTATGGGATGTGACTCCCTTCACCTAACTCATCCCTCAGGATATCACCATCCCACTTCTTGGCTTCCTGTGCAAGAACCTAGACTAGTAGAGTGATATAATGAAAGCAAAGGGTAAAAATTCACCAAACTAACTAAGTCTCTTGAATGGACAAATAGACTGCTCCTCTGAAAGGGTCCTGCAACAAATGCTCAATATCAACAAAACCTCAACATAGTCTCAACACTCATAACATAGTGATTCACAAGGCAAGTGATCCAAATCTTAGGATTAGCTTCAAAAAGGTGAGAGCACGTGAATTTTATAGCGAAAGGAGACCAATCCTAACTGAAGGGAATCAAATCAAATTAGAGGGAGGTAAGGTTAGGCTTCATCATGGAGACTTAACTCAAATTGGTGGAGTGGTGGCTTAGCTTGGGATATTCCCCTTCTTGGATTAGCACCATGAGGAGGAGTTACCAAAAACCAAGGAGTGGAGCCATGCAGAGCACAAGGAGTTGCACTAATTCATAAAGGGGTTACAAAATATGAAGAAGGGTGCATTAGGTGAGAGAGAGGATCCAATAGGGTCAGAAATATCCTCGAAGAACAAAATATGGATGAATGGAGGAGTGGGGCACACTTATGGTGGTGGAGGCGCAAATTAAGGAGGTGGAAGCTAAATTCTAGCTTACAACTCCTAGAATCTAGGGAGAGGGTGCCTTAGTGCAAGTGGGGTCCATAAAAGGGAATATTTCACTCAAGGAGAGTGCACTAGGAAAGAGGGGCCCACTGAGGTATGCATAAGGTGCAATAGTAACTCCATAGTCCATAAAATAAAAAATAAGGTCGGTTGTACAATGTTTGGGTGACCAACATTATTAATGTCACCAAGGTGCAAATATGAAATAGGATGGACAAAATCAAGCCAACAACAAGTTCTAAGGTGATAGGGATGTCCCCATTCCCTCTGAATCTGTGGAATCCATGGTCTCCCATACTCTTTTAGTTTCCTTTGTTTATTTAATAGCAACAACCATCAATGATAACAACAATAACAGTAATGCAAACATCCATAGTCACATTAACAAATAAAAGATCATAAGTCCATAGTCACATTAAGAAATAAAATATCATAAGTCTAAGGATTAACAATTAGGGTATTTGTAATGTCCCCATTCAAATACGTGCATAGTAAGACAATCCCATCAATCCTACTAGTTTCCTAGGTTGGATGGGCACATGTGGGATGGTAATAAGGAAGCTAATAAATGATATTTAGACATTAGAGGGGTTCAAGCATTTAATAAATATGGTGAATAAATAAATTCAAGATAAATTCTAAGTGGCAAGTGGTTTTGGAGACATATGGAGGTGGTGGGACCCACACTAGCTTGATTTTTCATAATACATGGTATCTCTCTTTTGCAAATTCGAATTAATGGGAATGTGAACACTCTTGGGTGAGTTGGTAAGTCATAACACATGTCATTGAGCATCTTAGGTCGAATTGGGAAGGATTGGTAACCTCCATGGAAGATAAAGAGTCAAAGTGGAAGTTTGTGGACACTTGGGCTAGATTCCCTAGCCCCTATGACACCAATGATGGAGCATTTATGACAACTATGAAAAATTGCAGACCTGACCTCTAACATCTGACCACTATGACATGTCAGCACCAAAAATAGGCTCAAGGAAGGCGAATTTGGGAGTTGGAGAATCCAAAGAGACTCAAAATCGAATTTGGGAGAAGATGGAAGGTTGGAACTAGGAGACAAGTGGCAAATGTGAAATATTTCCTAAATGAAAATCTATTGAATATATTGAGAGGATTTCGACCCTTAGAAGGCTAATGTTGGTTATAAAATGTAGAAATGAAGAATGAGAATGGATTTTGATGATTTGAGAAAAATTGCATTTGTGAAGAGAGAGCTAGTGGATGACTAGTTTCTTGCCTTAGCCAATTTCGAGGGTGAAAGATTCCCATCCAAGTTGGTGTTGGGAGAGGCCACTCAGGTCTTTCATGGTGCTTTAATGGAGTTTGTATTTGCAGGTAGCAGCTACAGGAAGTTTCATGGTTTGGTTTAGTGCAGCACTTTCTCTCCACTGTTTCAAGTTTTGAAGGCATATTCATGCTCCTTGAGGGAGGGCGTTTTTGGTGAGCACTTGTGCTTCTTGAGAGAGCTTCTCATTATATATTTCTGATTGTAATAGCTTCATATCCTATGTTATTAATATTCAGAAAGTCTCAGGTCGAAATACCCACTGGTTGTATGCAAAACTATTGATTAATGAGCAAACAATGTCCATTTCCCCAATGCATTGATGTATGACACTATAATGTTGATTATTTCGAATGGATGGATGATTCTATGATATATTTGTGATCAATATACTTCCATGGATGTATTATACAAGTTTCATGTACTGTACTTGAGCATTTGAAGCATTTTACTCAGTTTAGTTGTATTGGGAGGTGAAATAGTGCCATTTCCCCAATGGTCGAATTGGGGGTTTTTGCTGTTGAATGTGAGAGAGTTAGAACAGTAGTAAAAATCAATTAATGGTGCATATGAGACCTTAATCACATAATTAACACATTGTATACCTCTGTTCATAAATTCGTGGGAGTTTGGCGGCATTTGGAAGGCCATTTGCAGTGTTACCCGGGGGGGATTTGATGCACAAATTACTAGTCAAAATTACCTATATTGATCAGAATACAAATCAAGTTTGCAGTAGTATTTGGAGGGCCATAAAAAATCCCTGAACCTGATATTCAAGTCTAAATACCATTCATACACTCCTACAGAATATTTGGGAGCATTTGGGTTGATTTGGAGGTCAAAACAGTTAAACTAGTCAAAGGTCGAAATTGGGGAAAAAGTGGAAAAATTGGCATTTTAATAGAATTTTGAAAAAGGGTCATTACAGTATTACAGGGCCAATCTTTCCCAATTCACCAAATGGTATTTGGACTGATTTAGTTTCCTGGACCATAAAATAAAATATCATAAGTCCATAGTCACATTAACAAATAAAGATCATAAGTCCCTAGTCACATTAACAAATAAAATATCATAAGTTTAGGGCTTAACAATCGGGGTATTACAAGGCCAATATTTCCCAATTCACCAAAAAGTATTTGTATTGATTTAGTTTCTTGGACTATAAAAAATTGAAGCGTCTTTGCCTCACCTTATCCAATATGAATTTTGGAATTTTAGCTAATGACATCCAGTATACTAGTAAATTCTCCAAAACAACTTTGACCAGGATCAGGAGACTCCCCATGGACAACAAACGATAAATCCAGGACTCCAATATTTTATCAACCTTCTTTAACAACCACATCCAATCCCATTTCAAATATTTATTTGGTTTAAGTCCTTTCTCAATAGGCTGAAGGGAGAATTTGATTTAGTTGATCTTCGATATCAGGCCCTATCCTCAAATTCAGGAAAACTGACTTCTCCATGGTTTCTTGCATACTGGTAGCTTCAAAGAAAGTATCCAAACACTCATTGAAAGTATACAATTCACCTAAAATCCATTTTCCAAAAAGAAAAAATTCATCATCAAACAACATGTGATTAATTTTGACCGCGTCTGAAATTTTTAGCCCCACCAACTTACCATCCATATTGGCTTTTAGGATCAAAAGGATTAAACCTTCAACTATAAGTAAAAAAAGTAAGGGTGACATGGGGCACCCTTGTCTTAAGCCCCTAGAACTTCTGAATAAATTTGATGGCACACAATTCACAAGGACAACGAAATTTGTTGATGAAACGCATCCCATGATCCATTTAGTAGCTTCAAATATCAACTCGATCTGCAATAAGACAAGTCTAAGAAACCCCCAACTTACCCTGTCATATTCCTTAACGAGGTCTAATTTAGAGCAAAAAAATTCATCTTTTTTACCTTTATCAAATGAAAACATTCTTGGGACACCCTAATAGAATCAAAGATCTATATTTTATCAAGAAATCCAAATTGTTCCTGTGAAATAAACTAGGAAAGTACCGGCTTGATCCTCTTTGCAATTACCTTTGAAATAACCTTATATATCAAGTTACAAAGGGATAAATTCAATGAAAGAACTTGGATTGGAACTTTTTGGAATTAAAGTAATGAAGATTGCATTCAACGCCCCATTGGCGACTCCTATCACTCTAGATTCTTCTGCAATTTATAAAAAATCTGGCCCCAACATTTCAAAGAATTTGATTGTCCACCCGTCTGGGCTTGGACTCTTGGAATTAGCAAAACCTTTCAATATCCTCTTGATTTCTTCCATTGAGATAGGGTTAGTCACTTTCTTTCCTTCCTCTAGCGAAAAATGCCATGGAAAGCATTGGATAAATTCCATCTGGCTCACAATCGTGTTAATACATGCATCTTTAAACATATCCTGAAATAATTTTGAAGTAGGTCCTTCTTCTAGCTGTTTTTGGGTATTTAAGGTCCTCCCATCTTGGTCTCTTAGTTCCCATATTGCATTAGTATTCCTTCTTTGGTCTGCATACTGACGAAAAAAAACTGTGTTTTGGTCCCCATGGGAAATCCAAATTGCTCTACTCTTTAACCTCTAGGCCTCCTCCATCAATAGAATTTTAATCTTCCTTTCTTTTAATACTAGTAACATTTCTTTTTCCCGCTCTGAAAGAATGATTCAAGTGTTTGTAGTGAAAATCCCTTTGATTCAAACTTCTATCTCTTGCAATTCCTCCTTTAATTTTTTTTCTTCCCTTTTTCCCAGATGATAAGCTCATTTTTTTATGTATTTTATTTTCTTAACCATGGAATCCATATTAGGATCATCCAGGTTTGTCTCAATAAACAACCATATATCTCTAATTAAGACCTTAAATTCATCATTTGCAAACCATGAATGGTTATATTTAAAAGGGTATTTTGACCTATCCACACCTTAATGTAGCTACAAGACCACAGGGATATGATCAGAAATATAGTCCGAGGTAAATCCAGGAACGAGATATGCCCACATATTTAGCCAAATCTCCTGCAATTAGAAACTGTTCTAGCCTCTTTGCAATGCCAAAATCCCCATCTCTACCATCTCACCAGGTGGAGCTAAGGGATATGGAAGTACATCAATAAGATTTGCATCTTGGATAATGTCATACTGACATCGGATCCAATTTCTCCAGGGGACCCCATATTTCTCTTACAGAGATAGTGAAATTTAAATCACCATCTATGGTAAGCGGAGGAACCTTCAAAATGTCGAAATCCACCACCTTAGTCCAAAAATCAAGTCTATTATGGTATGGGCTATACAAATTTAATATTTTTAGTGGCTTATCAAATTCTTTAATACCCCCTTCCATTAAAATCCATGCATAGGTAATAAAGGGAACAAAGTGTGCTTTTCTAGGATCCCATGCAGACATCAGGCCACTAGAATTTCTAACAGATTCCATTAAACAGATTTCCCACCCTCTCAAAACGTTGGAAAGAATCTCCCTCGCCTTTGCACCACATATCATAGTTTCTTGAAGTAGAAATAGACCAAGATGTAACAGTTCAAATAATATTTGGAGAGCAAGTTGCTTGGGATGCCCTCCTAATACCCTCATGCTTAAGGAGACAATTACCATTTATGAACTCGTTCAAGGGACTTGTATTGTCTAAGTTCCCAAAAACTACCAGTGTTGTTTCCCATGGGGAATTCTTCAGAAGCAATTCCCAATGCTTTCAATTGATCATAACAGGTAGGAATAGACACTAGGAGAGTAGCCAAGCCACCCTTCACTCATCCTTTTAACTCCTTTTCCCCTTTTCTACCACTCTTACCCTCTCCCATCTGGATCGAGTTGGTATTAATATCAGCAAGAGGAAAACCAATAACAAACCAGTTTGGGGAGATTTTCTCATTTCCCGAGTTATAAACTTGGAGGATTTTTTTTAAACCTCTTTAAAGCTATAAATGAGAGCATTCATACAAGCAATGTATTCCTTAAGTTTTTCCTCTGATAAGAAATGGAAGTCCTCCCTGTCCACACTGCCCTCCAAATATTTAGTCACTACTCCTAGAACCCAAATCAGTTGATAGACTTTAGGCATAACATCGTGCTTAGGGATAATTTATGATACCCTCAGTCCCATAGACTCTTCAATAAGCGTTGTTATATCAACTATCGCCCCAATTGGATAAATAAGCTCCACAAGACTCAAATCGACACTATGGGTGGAGGGTAATAATGAACAATAGCTAGGGAATCCACGAGACTCTCCTCCGCCTTATGCTCACAAATGGAGCTCTATCTAAGAGATCGGACACAATAGATCGATCCCTCTAATGTTTCGGTTCAGTGCTGTGTATAGGTTCGTTAAATCTATAATCAAGATAAGAAATAACTTCAGGTCTTGATAGTATATACTTACCTTTAATCTTTGGGTCCAAAACAAGAGGAGAAGTCTTTCTTTGACCCTCCAAAGGGAAAGCCGAGGATCTATGTTTCTGTTCAATTATTGTGGTCCCTGATTCTTCCTGCTCCATTGTTGCAACAATCGAAATTCTTCTGAAGGGACATGCCACCTTCAAGTGCCCCTTTCACCTACAAACCAAACAAGGGAAGGGAACTTTCCAGTAGTCTAGATTTTGGATAAAGGATAGTCCCCTTCATTCAATTTCTAAATCCTCTAACAAAACTTGACTGGCATCGATTTCAATAAGCATTTTTCCCACTCTTTTATCTCATTTAGTTAAAATATGCTCCTCAACACAAAGAAAGTTCCCTAATGCATTTCCAACCACCTCAAAAGCTCCGTTGTTCCATAAAGCTAGTGGGAATCTAGGTAGAAATACCCAAAGATGCCTTAGGTTAAAATGTTCTGTTATAGGATCAAAGTTGAGGTGCCATGATTTTAGCATGAGACTTCCCTTACCACAAATCCAAGCACCCCCTAATATCCACAGTGCATCCTTCCCTATACGAAAGTGAAAACTTAACCAACCACTGGTTTAAAAAACACTTTCGACACATATTTTATTATGTGCAACCACATATCCACCATCCAAGACTCTATTAATACTTTGGACGAGCCCAATACCCAAATCTCCCCACCAGTACTTTGAGAGATAAGTCTGCTAACTCATCCATCCCCACATCTCAACCGACAACTAGTTTATTTCTTGTTGCCCCAAGGGTCATAATCTTATGAAGCCACTTAATTTTGTGAACTTTACCAGCTCCCAGCCCACCGTTCAAGCCCCCTTCCTTTATAGGGACTAACTACTCTTGCCTAGCCTTCTCACTACTGGATCTCACCCCCTCCTCAACTTTTGTCACAACATGAGCAAGAGGTTCCCCAACAATTCTAATCTTTGATAATTTTGAGACACATTAATGTCCTGACAAGAGTCAATCCCGAGGATACCGTCGTCACTACCTGTCCCAACCCTACTACTAATCACCAACCTTCCAAGTGGCCACGACCCTTCAATAAAAAATTGTTGTTTCATGTAACTGCTTATTCCCCTTGCTTTCTGGGTCTTTTCTAGTGCTACCATGTACTCGTCATTTGAATTTTTTATTCCACTTTGGGGCCATAACTCATCCTCTAATGGACTCATTAATAAATCCAAATCATCCTAGAAACTGGGTCTCTTAGATGCCATCTTACCAGCTCCTTCCTCTACCATTCCTTCCCCGACTGCTAACCCTAGAGAACATGCAAAACCCTAAAACTATCCAGCTCCCATGGCAGATCCTTAATTGAAAATATCTCTAAGTATACCATTTTGAAATTCACCATAAAAGTATTATTTCATTCATCATTGTTATCCATAATCTATAACCTTATTGATATTAAAATATATTAGATTACTTTATATTAAAAAAGTTCTTTAAACATTTTAATTGTTGATAAGATGATATTAAATTCACCATGGAAGTATAGGGGAATGGTAGCATTTCATTCTTTGATGTTTTGGTTAATAGGAAACAAGATGAGACTCTTAGACATCATTTTTTTAGGAATAAAACTCACACTAACAACTATCTCCACACCAACTCTCACCACCACCCTATGCAAAAGATTGGTGTCATCAATACGTTAGCAGTAAAGACACTCAAAATTTCTTACAATGAGCATCTTTAGTAAGATCAGGATCACCTCAACAATGTATTTAAAGGATAAGCTACAAATATAATGAATTTAAAAATCCATTGAAAGTGCCAAAATAATGGGAAGAAGATCTCAACCCCATAATGACCCTACTAGGGGAAAAGACTACCTCCCTTCAATGCGTCACAAATAATATTGCCAATGTTTTATATAGAAAGGAGGTATTAAATTCATTCCAACCTCTTTAAACCCTAAGTCATAAGATGAGATTAGTGAAGGATAAGATTGAAAATCATAAAAAAAATGGGGTTTATAAGGTAATTTATACCTATAAAAAAACTATATTAGGGAAACCGATTACTCTTTCTAGGTAAGAATCAAGGAACATGGTGCATACATTTGAAATCAATGTACATGTACCTCAATCTTGGCAGAACATTTGATTCAAACTAGTCACCATCTATGCCTTGAGGAGAGTACGATTCCTACAAAAGAGAACCTTCACTACAAGCAAAATTTTAGGGAATCCATAGAACTCATTAAGAACCCAAATAATGTAAATAGAGATGGGGGATTTGAGGTAAATAAAAAATGTATTTCCTCTAATAATCAACAAAGGAACCGGTCTAGGAATGGTCAATGAACCAACTAGCTAGTGTAGCTTCATTGGATTATTAAACCAACACCTTGAAAATATTGACATCAACCCAAAATATAATTAATTAGCTAAACAAGGAAACCATATTAATCAATCTAATGAAGAAGATACATATCTCGACTCTTTATTACGATGATACTTCCTAATTGAAAATCAAAATGTTGACAAGAAAAAAGTCTTCTACAAATCATCCCAAAAAGCCATATTAACATTATTTTCTCTAATTATAATCACAAAAATAACATTAATTTAATTGTTTTATTAATTATGTCCATGACATGTAGTTTTCAGTCGGCAGCATTAACCAGGCGGGTGAGCGAGGAATTTTTGCTGCAGGAGAAGGTTGGCCTTAGGGAAGAGGAAAATATGATTTTTTATATTTTGTCAAATGAAGAATTATTTGAGCTCTGGTTGGTTCCGGCCGCGGTGACGTCGACCTAGGTTCTCGTGCCCCAGGCCCCGGCGGCGTGGTGGCGTCATGGTGGTTTCAATGCCTGTGTAGTGGAGTGGGGTCTAGTGGTAAATGCGATGTGGTCTTGCTGTGCAGGCGATATGGTCCTTATCAATGTCAATCTTCGCTTGCAAATGGGGGTTTTCATAAGGGTTTCCACAAGGGTTTGCAGATAATGTTACCATGGAACTGTTCTCCGGAAGTGACGGCCATGTCTTCCTCCGTAAATGCAGCGGTCATCTGCTGGAAAATGGGGTTTTCTGCATTTACTTCAGCATGGGCAAGGTCTTGTATGGCGTCATTGGTGGGTCGATGCTGCAGTTATGAATGCGAATGCGAACAGGAGGAAATCAGGTGTTATTCGTCACTTTGTTTGCAGATGCGTGGTTGCATTTGTGCTTATCTGTTTGCAACCCTGCCTGCATTCTCGCTCATTGCGTAGTGTGGGTGTGTTCGAACTTTTGACTGTGATGTTTCCACAGGTTGGTGGTTTTAGAGGCTCCCTGCTCCTGGTGGTCAGGTGTGCTTATTTTGCAGTGCAGGTATGCAAGAATAAGGGTTTCTGCCTTTTTTTGGCCCGTCTAGTGGTTTTTGGTATAGAAGTGTTGTTCATGCTTGGAGAATTTATGGTGGTTAGCTTGGCTTGTTTCGTGTAAAGTTTTTTCTAGCAGCTTCCCTATCTTGTCTGTGTTTTTGGTCATGTATGGTCATTCACATCTTTTTTTACAGTGGGCTTGGCAATTGAAGTAGTTTGCTAGTGTGGTTGGTTTGCTTCTAGTTTGTAAATAGGTTTCCATTGGCTATATGCCAAACCTCCAAAGCCTCCGGTCTAAATAGGTTTCCATTGGCTATATGCCAAAATTCCAAAGCCTTGGTTCGCTTCTAGTTTGTAAATAGGTTTGCAGATGTGTTATACAATATGCCAAACTTCCAAAGCCTCTGGTCTAAAATATCTAGCCAAGAAATTGGTTGGGATTATGGATTTTATGGCCATCCAAATTTCAAATAGTGACTCTTACAAACAAACATCAATATCCTGCGTACACCTCCATTTTCTGCTCCTTATTGTGCATTTGGATGTAACAAATTTATTCTAGTTTAGAATAGGATGAAAAAACCAATGCATGAATCACCCTAAGAAAACAATAGATTCACTAGAGAGCTCAGTGACAGGACACGTCCTAAGGGGTCCCCGTGTCCCGTGGACCACGTTTGGGCGCGGACACGCTGGCCCCACGTGGGGGACATGCAATTTTTTGTGTCCCGAAATCGGGACACGCGTGTCCTAATTCTGTGCAGCGTGGGGATTTTCCAGGACATGAAAATCAGTAGTTCTGTAATCATCATGGCCTTGTATTTCCTCCATTAGAGCCATATAGAGTCCATCTCTGTCTGATGATCACCTGTTGCAAGTTGCCATTTTTCCATCCATCAAACATATAGCCACCAGCTGCCTAGTGCTACTCATGTTCAATGGCGCGCCTTATGTGAATGTGAACCTTCGAAGGCCATGACTTATATTCCACATTGTTTCTTTGTTAATCATTTTTATACAAAATGAAATAAGATAATGGATTATTCGGTTGTCTGTTTATTCTTTTCAAAATAATGGAAGGTGAAATGGTTAGTTCTGACCAACAACATTTGATAAATCTCAGAATTTATTTTTATTTAAAAAATGTATTTTATAAATTTATGAATGATATGATTCATATACAATATTGTTTTTGAAGGTGGTTGATGTATTTAAATCATTTACATTGTAAGGTTCAACTAATTTAATTATATATTTTAATAAAATTTTAATTTGTGAAAAATAAGTGTATCATTAATATTGTACATTTCAACTAATTTAATTATCTATTTTATTAAAAGTTAAATTTGTGAAAAACAAGTGTTAAGCAATTACTTGAGTTTGAGATTATCCCAAAATTAATTCTAAGGATGGGGTTGTGCGATTATAGCTTACAGACAACATCAAAACACCTTGAAATGAATGCAAATTTTCAGAAACAATGCCAATTTTCTTGAAAGCTTGAATCTTAACAAAATTTAAACTGTAAACAAAACAAACTTAATGGTAATAAGTACTTTTTTTCATATGAAAAATACTATACTTTATAAGAAGTATAAAAAAGACTATCTATACAGACTCAGAACAGCCATTCAGGACTGAGAAAAAAACCCAGAAAACTTGAGATATAGTCATTACATTTAGGTTTTTGATTTTTAAAAAACTGTTTGTATGATTGTATCTATGTTTTTATTTGTGAATGATTTAATTTCTATGTGTTGTGATTTGTGAATGATCTAATTTCTATTGAATATTTCATATTTGTAATTGTAAATGTAATTTCTATTGAATATTTGTAATTGTAAATGTTAAATTTTATTGGATCTATATGTCTATATTTTTAAATTGTAATATATTTAAAATATATATATATATATATAAAACGTGTCCTACGTGTCCTGATTCCGGGGGTCACCGTGTCCCATGGGGACACTCGTATTTTGGGGACACTCGTGTCCCGTGTCCTCGTGTCATGTGACTTAGCTAGAGAGGAATTAGCAAGCATCTTCCTGCATTCCATGTCAAGATGAGTATACCAATCATATGATGGGGCAATGAGTCTTTGAAAAACCCATTTAATCTCTGCCAAGAACTCAAAATATTCAGTCAACTTTCCAATTATAGCATGTCCTGTTAGATATGCTTCCATGTCTTGGAATCTTTGTCTAACATTCCTGCTATTTACTAGTAGAGCATTATATACCTCATAAGACAACAAGTTACCATCTTCTTCCAAAAGGATGGTAACCCGTTTTGAAACAAAGGTCTGCACCACTGTTTAGATACTGCTGCGTTGTGCTTGGGCTTGCTCTGCTAAAATTCTTTTGGTAAGTGCCTTGGTGGAATCCATAATTATAGTGGTTCTATCGTTTGTCCCTAGTGCTTTCAAGTCAGTCCATGGCCTTGAATTTAAAAACTTAATTCCAGCATCAACAGTTTGGATTTTGTTCCGAGATTCATTCTAGATCTGGTTTATATTTTGTTGTGTTGAGCAACTAAGGCTTCCTCGTCTTGTACCAGAACAAAAACTGTCCCAAGTTTTGGATACTTCTGCAATTGTTTAATACCATATGATATGCTTAGCTTTAATGAGCTAACTTTTCCCAATTAATCTCTTTTGACCTTGATCCAATTCCTTCTGTAATTTGTCTTTAGCTTTTTGAGCTTTTACAATGACTGGCTTCTTGTCCTTTAGACAATCCTGTAAAATGGCAATTTCCTCCTCTTTCTTCCGACTCATTTATAAGGTCTAGCCTGTTAGTTAGGAGTTACTAGTAATGAGTAAAGAGTATATTAGATTTCCTTTCCTTTGTCTTCTTATTCTCTTTGTTTTCCTATTGCTCCTAATCAAACTTAATATCTAGAGTATATCTACCAAGTAATAGAGTCCAAGGAGTTAGTTACGAAGGAGTCTGGATATTAGGAATAAAAGTAAAGTCGGTTTAGCAATCCTCTAATAAACCCTGATTTGTAGGTTCTATCGAGGGTTTCTAGTTGTGCTTTTAAGCTCTTTCATTTCAACTTCTTCCAAACTCAACTCAAATATAGCCTTGGATAAATCTTTAGAACAATTTTGTAGACTTCCTTGAAGTGGAGGGGTGACAAATGGAACATTTAACCAACACATTGATGCCTCAAAAATAGTCATGCCAAAGATTTCTTGCAAATCATAAAACTAATCTACATCAAGACATTAGATATCTATGCAATAGTCTTGCAACTTTTCTATCTCTTCCATTGGAAATGAACCATTAGATATCTAATGTAAGTCTTGCAGCCTTTCTAGTTCTGCCATTGTGAAGCATTATGCATCTTTGCAATAGTTGTGCAATATTATGCAATTAATAGCATTCGCGTTGTTACTACAGTGACACCTGCAACATGCACTAACTCTCACATGTTTTTGAATATTTTTGAAGTATTTTGCAGTGTTCTTTAGCCAAATCCATCTATCTACAAATATAGAGTGCCTTTATAGCGTATGTACTTCCTTTCTGATTTCAATACTACAGTTCTAAAAATTGAATAAACATTATTGCATATGCCATTGAAATTGCATATTTTTCCGTTTTAAGTAGCTCCTAGTCAGCTTGCAACAAAACCTCATTTCTGGCCCTTTGAACTAGAAATATGAGTTAATTGGAATACTACAGTTCTTCTGAAAATTGAATAAACATTGTTGCATATGCCATTAAAATTGCATATTTTTCCATTTAAGTAGCTCCTAGTTAGCTTGGAACAGAACCTCGTTTTTGGGCCTTTGAACTAGAAACATGAGTTAATTGAAAACAACCGCAAGTTACAGATATATGTACCCATAATGCTCCTGCGATTTTATGTTCCAATGGTTCATATATTTTAAAAAAAGACAATCTCGTACCTGTGGAAATGTATTGCTATTTCATGGCTCATTGCATTGTTCACAAACAACATGATAGACTCCATATTGCAAGTTATGTCTCTTCCATTCTTTCTTTTGGCCTGGAAGTCTGTGCATGGCTATAGTTTAGGAAAATGGTTCAATATCCCTAACTGTTGCTATGTCCAATTAGCTTGTTTAATATAACTGTTATAGAGATCATTGTCTATGCCTTCATTAGATATGCCATGTCAAACATATTAGATATGTGACAATATTTCATTAGATACATTGCATTGTTCTCGGCATCAGGAAAGGTTATAGTCGATACATTACAAGGAGCTGAGCCAGCAAATTGCATATCATACACTTGTTTATTCCCATTGGGAAAATCACACAAAAAAAGCAGTTGCAATCTCTATCTCCTGTAGCCAATTTTCTATCTGGAAATTCATTGTGAGGTGTCTTGAACCAACTCTGCAGAATATGAATAGCTGTTGTGTTAAGTTAATCATTAGTTTCACATTTTGAGGATATTATATCTTTTCTCCAGTAAACCAGATACAATATATGTTTGTATGTTGATATTACTTTATGTCAAATATGAAATAGTCCATACTTGTTGTCCTTTTTGTTTCAATCAATATTCTATATTACTATATAAAACCATATTATCCCTCCCTCAATATAAAAGAAGAGTTTAAGTTCCAAATAATAAAAAAATAGTTGAGAATTAAGCTAGAAGCGTTGGGACCCTTAGCAACAAGTATTGACAATAAGACACGTTTTGAGGTTTCCTTTAGATTATGCAAAGGTCTACTATGAATTTGTCCTTCTTTAGTGATTGCAAAATAGAGTAGAGGAAATAGAGAGCTGATCTTCAAAATTTCCAAAGCAAAGCAATAGTATAAGTTAGCTATTTTGGATTATTAAAACTTCCTTCCTCTTAATTTAATACACAAAGTACAAGTTTCCGTTCGAGCAAATATTTAAAAAAAAATAGACTACTACTAAGATCTTGAATTTGCTAATCTTTCAACATCGGCAATATAGAACTGTATAAAGAGGTTCCACAGCATAAAAATATCTTTTGTTGGATGCAACATAGTTTTAGATTTGCAAATGGTTTGAGAAGAATTTTCAAAACTATTACTCATTCTTTGTTTCTCATGTGCTCATAGCAAAAATCAAATGAAACAAAAAATATTAATAAAAAAAGACAAATAGGCCTAGTTAGCTCAATCATCTGGTTTTGAAGATGAAGCTTATGAAAGTGTTTAGCTTTCAAAGGATTCCATTGCAACTAATAAGATTTTACCACACAATACCGCCATCAACAAAATTGTATAAGTTTGCAAACTTAGATAACAAAGAAGTCCGAAATAGTTTGAGGAGATCAACAATTTGCTTCAAATGGACATTTTAGTGGAGTGTTGGGCATCTAAAGGCCTCTTCAAATTTGAGCAATAACTTCTTAACAAGATGCAGCCTCGAACGAAAATTTAATCAAACACAAATCCAAGCTCTAAAAACCGCCAAATTAGACGAACAACTAAATAGATCTCTTGCAGTAGAACTCTATTTACTCGTTTAAGTTATTACATTCAAAAAGTTTGCTACATGTGCTCTTTTGCAAATTAGTACCATAAACACATATATTGAACCAACTAGGTATGCTATCTATTGTTCTAAGCATGATTTTATATTCTCATTTGTTGTTGCACTGTTGTCATTTGAAACAATTCAGATTTCATGCTCTATTCTTCTTTTCCTAGATACAACATAGTTATTTAAGACATCTGCATTTGTATCTACTTTTATTATGTTCTTAATCATGGCTACTCCATCTGATAGAAACTAATGTTTACAATAATGTTGTTCACAATTTCGCTAACTCAATTGATTATACTCTATACATAATGTCCAGAAACAAGGATTGTTGCCGCAATGCGAATGCCTTTGACAACAACAACTCTTTTTGGTCTTGTCTGCCATTCTGATATCTGCCATTTTGATGCCTGTGACAACAAACTGTTGCCAGTATCTTTTCCTAGATGGAAAAAACAAAATACAAGACATGTTCTGCGAACTGCTATGAGCTATAGTTTCTTTGCAATTTTTGGAACTGCTATGAGCTATAGTTTCTTTGCAATTTTTGGTTTTAAAGCACATGACACACATACAAAAATATAAAAATATATACTGGTTGAAGAGCCCTTGTCCAAATCTATTGGATTCCTTCAGCTAAAATTTTGAAACTTTGTGAATGACTTTTTAATTCCATTTATGTCTATAGCTAGTGATAATTGCAAACAAAAAAAGTAGAATTTTGCCATGCAATTGTTAATGCCATGTTTTTGAAATATGCTTTCATCACAGTATTGAAATGTGCTTTCATCAGAATTTTCACTTGTCACTTGTTATTTTCAAAGTAATGCCATGCAATTTGCTTTGCTACATGAAATTTAAATCGAAATCTGCATGTTCTGAAATACGCTTTCATCATAGTAGTACTTGATTGGCTTGTTTCATTTCATCACAGTAGTACTTGATTTATACAATTGGAATTTAGAACTTCGATTGTGTGTTATTGAATATTGTTATGTCAAAGTAATACTTGGTTCCTCGGTAATTGCTATTTCCAAAGTGATGCTATGCAATTTACTACAAGAAATTTATATTGAAATTGTAAATTGGCAATTTTGAGCAAAGTAACTCAGCTCATATTTTGCTTCCCGCACTTGCAATAACAACAATAACAACAACAACTGCAATGTCATGGACATTGCCACCTTGTGGCTCTTGTTAATTATAATTTAAGATATTATTTGTGAAAATAAAACTTTATTGAGTTTGATAAACCTTATTTTTCTATCACATCTCTTGTCTTTCCTTACCTCCTTTTTATATTAAAATTTAATATTTACAATAATTGAATGAAAAGAAATACATTATTAGTACCATTGTATGGTACGAATTTTTACCACATTCACCTAAATGAAATTCATTATTAGTACTATTGTACTAATATGTAGATATGGTACAAATTTTGACCACATTCACTGAGTATCCAACTATTATCCCTTCCGAATATTAAAAGAAAAAAAACCATACCTTTTTAGTTGCAATTATTTGATATGGAGAAGGAATAATGTTAGTATCCTATGCTCCACATTCACCTAAATGAAATTCATTATTAGTACTATTGTACTAATATGTAGATATGGTACAAATTTTGACCACATTCACTTCGTATTCAATTATTATCCCTTCCGAATATTAAAATAAAAACAATACCTTTTTAGTTGCAATTATTTGATATGGAGAAGGAATAATGTTAGTATCCTATGCTTCCACCACTTTCAAAAACACTGGGACATAACTTCGCTTCATTCAATCACGGGCTACCTTGATGATAGTATAAAATATTTATTTCCTTTCAATATGAACTATTAACATCTTTTTTAGCCCCACGCGTGATATCTATGTATTTACGAACGTGTATATAAAATATAAGGAATAGGTATAGTTTATCGTGAATTTTCAAAGTATCCAAGATTTGAATTTCCATAAAGGTAATGACTTCTATTTTTTTAAAGAAAAAAAATCAGTATTTTTGTTATTTATATGGAATAAAAAAGGATTCTCTATGTATTCTATGATTTAGATTTTATGGTTGGTTTTGGTCGAAATTTAGTAATTCTTTTGGTAAAATCTATATTTGGAAGTGTTTAAATTTTGTTTTTGGATCCAGAAATAGATTCAGCACCCTTGAATACCGTCATGGCACCCAAATTATGCAATTTCCATAACTAATATATGTGATTCTATTTTTTTTAAAGATTTCCAATCGGACTACGAACAAAATTAGACAAAAAATATGCTCGGAAAAAATTGAAAACGTAGAATATTTAGACTACACCATCAAAAAGTATAAAGCCTTGATTTTTGTTGTCCACAAAGATCAAATACATCCAAGCTCTAAGGATAAACTACCCAAAAAACTTAACATAAGGTTGATCAACAAGGGATCAATATGCAACCATTATGAACAAGAGCCAAACTGTATGTCTAGGAGACTATCTAGTTCAAAAATACAAAAAACGTGGGGCCACCAAACAAGAGGTAAACCCCAAAAATAGTAGCTTAAGACATAACATCCCGTGTGCCTTGAAAAGTCATAGAATTTTCCAGAAATTCCTCTACAAGGAGGAGACCTTCCACACCATCCATAACTTCTTTGGAAAACCTGTCCGCTTCATATTTCTCTTTCCTATAAATGTGTTCAAAGGAAAGGTCATAGAAGGAATTTATAAGATCCTTTGTACATTTGCACCAATGCATTAAAGATACCACCTGTAAAGAGCAGAGTTTTCTGGCCCAGTTAATGATCACCATTGTGTCCCCGAAGACTTTCATAGAATCTATGCTCAACATGTGAGCAACAAAAAGAAGGCACCATAAGGATAATAGTACAACTTTGGTGTTTGTGCCCCTCCCATAAAACATCTTTAGCTTAAGGAAATGATCATCATTTATCTTTAGCATACAACCTGTACCACAACATCCCCCTTGCACAACACCATCAAAAATCCCCAAAGCTATGGAAGAAATAGGTAAATGGATGAACTGTATGATCTTCTTGAAATTTGTGGCCACGGTAACATAATATTTATACATATTGATAATTTTGATAACATTGGCATACAATTTTGGGGGCCCATCTTCAAAGATGACTGAATTTCTAGATTTCTAGATTCCCCAATAGATAAAAACTAGAAGGAGTTTATGATCTTTAATTTTTTTGTATCAACTTTAAAATTGTCTTCAAGAAAGTCCAAGCCCCAAATTTGTTGAATGTTTAATGTTTCACAGACTTTACCCCAAAGATCTATGCAGAAAGTGTATTTGACAAATATGTGCAAAATGGATTGATTTTTAGCTTTGCACAGAGAACAAAAGATAGGACCAACCCATCCCCTACATAGAAGGTTATCCCATGTGAGAAGATAATCTTCAAAATATAAACAGAGGAAACATTTGAGCTTCATGGGAACCTGCCATTTCCATAATTTTCCAAACTATCATTTAGGTACATCATAAGTATGATTCATCATAAGAGCATAATATGGTGATTTTGCAGTGACATGTCCTATGGCCCGATTGCACGACCAAATCAATTCATCTTCCACAGAGGTTAGTCTGATACCTGCTTTGTTAAGATAATCTATGTAATTCATCCACTCTTAAGCCCAAATGCTTCCTAAACCCAAGTCATTTGTAGTCATCCAGTAAGATGAATCATGATGAAGTCCGCCAGGCCTTTTAGATGAGCCAAATTAATCAAGCCCAACTCAGCCATGTATTCCTATAGGAAAGGAGACAAAATATAGTTTTCTTCATTCCCAATTAAAGGATCCACACCAACCAAAACATTTTATCCATTACCAACCTTCCAGGTCAGCCCTCTGCTAATCCAAGAAAAGGATTTAATGAAGCCTCTCCATAAATTAGATACATTCCTAGAGTTTTTAATAGGATTCCTAATCCACCCGAGAGTATTCGCTTTGACATATTTTCCATGTAGCACCTCACACCATATTCCATTCCCAAACAACCCCCTCCACATAATTTTCATTTTTAATGTTGTACTAAACCACTGTAGGTTTTTTATATCCCATCCACCCAAACATTTAGGCTTGGAAAGTCTTTCCAAATTGGCTAGGTGATATTCCCCCCCTTCAACATATCCCGACCATCATAAATTGAACATCATATTTCTAATCCTGGTAAGTATAGTCTGTGGAACATGAGATAAGGAAAACCAAAAGACATGAATTCCAACAAGCATTGCTTTCAACAAAATTAATATTCCACCAAAGACAAGCTCCCGTAAGTCCAGTTATGAATCATTTTCTCATATTTCTGAATCAACCACAAGCAATATTTGACACCATAACAATTTGGCTTCAAGAATTAACCCAAGTATTTGAACCCATCATCAATATTAGACATTTGATAAGGAAGGAAAGATGTAATCTGCCTCACTGAATCCTCATCAAATCCATTTTTGAGAAATGCAGATTTGTTTACACTAACTTCCATACTAGAAGCAACACATAATAAAATCAAACTATCAACAAAAACTTGTCATTCATCAACAGTGCCAACTCCAAATAAAGCAACATCATCTACAAAAAGTAGACGAGTAATAAAGATTGAAGCAAAAAAATTTATACCCCTTATGTTACCTTCACTTTTAGACACGTTAATCAATCTAGTAAGTCCCCTTATAACCAAAGGAAATAAAAGGGGTAAAAGTGGGCATCCTTTTCTCATTCCTTTGTTCCTGTGAAAAATCCCGAGGGAGCACCATTAATAAGGACAACAAATTGGGCAGTAGTCATGCATGCCATAATATAATTTACCACCAAAATAGGAACTCCAATATGAACCAGAAGCAATCTTAAATAAACCCAATTGACCCTGTCGTAAGAATTAACAAGGTATGCTTTCAAATTAAAGCATCTATGTTATTTGCCTTTATGGAATGCAAGCATTCCTGGGTCACAACAATAGCATCCAAGATTTGTTTGTTCCCCCCAAAATTGAATTGTTCTTTAGTCATTACTTCTGCCAACTTAGGCTTCAATCTATTGGAAATAATTTTTGTGATGAGTTTATAGGAAAGAATGCATGGGGAAATAGACCTATAATCATTAAAAGTATCGGGTTTGTTGGTTTTTGGAATAAGAGTTATATAAGTGGAATTAAGTACTCCATACATGAAACCCTCCACTCTGGAATTCTCCACCATATGCACAAGTTTTTCTCACAAGAGATAAAAAGAAGCAAGGTAAAATTTTGCAAGCCAACCATCAGGACCATGACTTTTGTCCTTAGAAAATTGATTCAGAGCATATTCTATTTCCTGAATTGACATAGATTTCGCAATGTCAATACCCTTCTCATAAGAGAAAAATAAAAGAAGTTTTTCAATCACCTAAAGTTGGGAAAATATGTCATTACTTCCAAGGTCCTTAAACTGTTTATTGAAGTGTCTTCTAGCAACAAATTGTAGGTCAACTTGAGACTATACAATATTCCCTTCTTCATCCTTCAAGTCCTAGATTGTGTTTAAGTTCCTTTTGTAGTTTGGATAATTGTGGAAAACTGTTGTATTATTATCTCCAAGGGGCCAAGTCATTTCCTCCTGTTTGAGCAGGAAGGACTTCTGATTCTCCAAATTCAGTAACAACATTTTATCCTCCTTAAAAAAGATACTAGATGGATTTAAATTGAAGATCTTAACAATCTAATCTTCAATCTTAACAAGGTATTCACATACTTTCTTCTTTTTCTCCTTTTCCTATTTAATCACCACACTCTTAATACACTTCAGTTTATAAACCAAACTCTCTAATGGATTTGAATCCTCAGGAACAAAACAGGTGGTCCAATTATCTCTAACAAGGTGTTTAAAAGCCCCATCCTTAAGCCACACATTGTTAAATTTAAAATGGATAATTGCAAGGAGCTCTTAAGTAATCAATCGGAAGCATAATTGACTTATGGTCTGAGATAGTAGTATTAATCATCTAATTTCTATACCTTTGAAGAGAAAATTCCAAGTCTTCAACCATTAAAATAATATCAAGCTTTTATTAATCCCACTTATGCCACTCCTACCATTAGACCAAGTAGGCTCAATCTTAGTAGTAAGCACATCAATCAATCTATATCTATTCAACAGATTGATGAAACAATCAAAAAGTGGATCAAGTCTAGAATATTGGCCCCAAATTTCCAAAGAAGCTAGAGTAAAGTTTAAATATCTATCCAGTATAAGATTTGAGGAGACAAGAGTACTAGTAGCTTCCAAGGAATTCCAAAATATCTCCCTATCTCTATAAGGTCCGTAGTAATTGAGAACAAACAAATTATGATCTGAGCCAATGAATCTACCCTCCATCAAAATACCACCAACCATTTTAAAAGGATTGAAAGTAGCAACCAAAGGGTTCCAACATGATAATAAGCCTCCAGATAAACCAAACGAGTCTAGAGCACAAATCTCCTATCCAAGAAGAAATTTGGAGAATGTTTCCACATCATGCTTCTCATCACACATTGTCTCTTACATAAGTATAATATCAGGGATAGTAGACTTAACCCTAGCCAGGAGGGTAGGGTTCAAGAGAACTCTATGTCGTTTATTGACTCTCTCCTAGATGGTGTAGCCAGGGTTGTTCGAGATGGTAATGTTGATGTTGTGATTGATTTGGTAAGTTCAAGTGATAAAATTGAGATCTGTTCAGGAGATACCATGTTTCGAAAAAAAATGGACGATTGTCTGCTGAATCATTCATAGCATAGAGGGAATAAGATCAGTGGGGCTAAAGTTAGAATTAAATGTAGACATAAGGTGTATAGGGAAAAATATGAAGTACAATAGTACGTTCTGGAAAAGGATATTGATATGGAAAGAGTTGGGGTTTTTCGCCATCCGAGTCATTGTTAGTTGCTTGGGATTTGCAAAAGTGAGTAGAGTGGAACTTGCAGAATGGGTCACTGTGAATTGGCAGAAAGAATTTGTTTTTTCTCCATGGATAAGTATGTTGGAAAATGGTTGGTGGTGCTTCATCTTCTCAAAAGTTAAATATGTATTGAAGGTTCTCAATAGGGTTTGGGTTATCAAGGATGGATCCTTAAATTTAAAGAGGTGGCATACCGCTTTTGATCCTAAAAGGGAGAAACAAACCATACGATATATGTGGCTTCTATTACCTGCTTTTCCAATTAAGTTATGGGCCAAAAGTATTTTCGTGGGACTGACGAATTCCTTGGGCCACTTTATCAGGATCGACAAACATATGTTGCATGGTGTGACAAGCAAAGGGTGACGATTATGGTAGAACTTGATATTTCGAAGGGGCTTCCTACTGAGCTAGAGATCATTTCAGGTGATATGGTTTTCAATAATGTTTGGATTATCTCCACATACCATTTCGATGTCACTTATGTTTGGGTACTGGTAGTCTGAAGGCAAAGTGCCCTTTGTTGCTTTTGGGTAACGATGTGGTTTATTCAGACGATGATGTCAATAGCGATGAGGACCTTCATTATCAACCCACTGAAGACAATTATCTAAATTCTTGGTTTCTTCTTCAGTAGATATTGGCGTGGTTAATCCTAAAGGTATGCTTGAATCTCACCTACATATTATGAAGGTGTTTCCAAAGGCAAATTAAATTTTTATATTAATACTGAAAAATATTATGATAGAAAATCCTTAAATGTTGTTTCTGGGGATGTGCTTTGAGATGATTGTGGGGATTTTGTTTCTAGGGTCCAATTGTCTTATGCAATTAAAGATTTGTTTGTGGATTTTGGTAAATATGAGAATATAGATAAGGAGGCGATTTCTCCCGTTTTTTACTTCTTATGGTGGATTCTAGAGATAACTTGGTAAAATCAGGCAGTGTTACTTCCTTAGAGCATAGCAGCCCAGGATGTTTGGTGATTAATGTCTATTCTATCCGTTAACATTCATGGGGTTGGGGGGGATAAGAAGGCTAGGGTAATGAGTATATATATATATATGAATGAAAGATAATTGATTTGGATGTAAACCGATATGTTATTATTGAAAATAAAAATATAGTATATTATAAATATAGAATATAAATTAAAAAACAAAGAAATAAAAAATAGAGTAAAAATGATACACTAAAAAATAGATTGGATCAATAATAATGATTTTTTTTTATAAATGGTACTCAGAAGAGTAATATAATTAAAATGATTTAAAAAATATACTACAAAAGAGGGGGGAACCCATCTATATATAAAATGGAGATTAAATCCATAACATATGGAGTGTGTTATTTAAATTGGGCATTTGCATTTTTATTAGTTAAATAACCTTAAACATATTAACTATACATATAAAGTTTTATATAACATAAATGGTCCCGTGTTAAATATCAAAGTATCGAAAACAACAATATTATTACAAAATGATAATTTATATACAAATTAACTCATAAACATAAACATTATTGGGCCGAGAGGCCCTTTCTACAGTCAATAGTGGATGAGATGTGTCACGTCTGTCACATCTCGACTCCTAATTTAAATTGGCTAGATTGTAAAATACATTTATATAAATATACATTGAATTTCAATTTCAATTTCCATTCATGCATCCTCACATTTTAAATAAATTGTTTCATAAATAGTTACAAGAATAACTATTTTACTTCATAGTCAATGAATGAACACAATTTTTGAAATATTTGTAGGGTTTATGTGTTATTGTTTAGGATCCCAAATTGGAATAGTTGGCACATGGATGGATATATTGGATTATGTATTGTTAAGTTAATAATAGAACAATAAGTAAGATAATAGTTTCTTGATAATTGCAAATTAACCAATAATTGGGTAAATTGAAAGCATTTTACTTCACAATTAATTAATGAATGCAACTTATGTGTATTTGTAGGATTTATATGTTATAATTTACAACATGAAATAGTTGGCACTTGGACGATTAAATTTGGGTAAATAACTATTTTACTTCATAACCAATGAATGAATGCAAGTTTTGCCTATATGTAGGATTGATGTGTTATACTTTAGAACATGTAATAGTTGGCACTTAGACCATTAAATTTGGGTAAATAGCTATTTTACTTCATAATTAATTAATTAATGAATTTTTTGTTTATTTGTAGTATTTACAACATTTACAACATGATTCCAAATTGGAATAGTTGGTGGTTAGATATTAGTTTTGGGTGAATATCTATTTTACTTCATAATTAATTAATTAATTAATTAATTAATTAATGCAACTTTGACCTATTTGAAAAATATCCAAATTGGTGCTTGAATGATTAGATCCTAAAATATATTAGATTAAATGTATTTTTACGTTGATAATATAACAGTGAGCTAAATATTAGTTTTGTAATAAATTCATACTGATAAACCAGCATAGATCCATCTTAATGCTCTATCAAGTGCCAATACCATGGATCAAATCCCTGGAGGTGCAAACCCCTTTTTAAATTCCTAAACTTCCTCAAGATATTTGATCCCTATCGGCCTGTTGATGCCTCGAAAATCGTAGCATCAATTAGCAAGAGATTCTCCCTGGTAAGCAAGCCCAATTAGATCGTTCACCGTTTGGTGTGGGGAATCCGTCCGGTTAACGGTTCCGGCTACCATGTGAGGATTAAAGATTTGTTTATTTTACTGGTTGCGGCCCGATCCACTGGTTATATATTTTGTATTTAATATGATATGCATGTGCCCTAAATTAAATGCATGTGGTAAAAAAATCTATGCTAACCTAGTTTAAATCTAAATTATCCTGTCCTTATAAGGAGAAAATTTAAAGAATGAGTAATAAACTGAAAATACACCCAAGAACTTCATAGATAGCTGTTAAATTGAAAGGAGCATTTACAACCGAAATAAATATTATCCAAGATAGCTTAGATAAAGATAAGCATTCTATCACCCATTTAACACAGAAATTTTGCAAAGGAAATGAAACCATTCATAGCAGATAATTAATTCACAATATCCAAGAAAGATCTCACAGGAAATGTAGGAAAGACGTAAAAATAGTTCAGCAATTATCCAACAAGACTCCAAGCAAAGTGTTGTGCAGGCTTCCACAGGCCCAAAACGACTTCCTTATTCGTGTAGCAAAAATAGTTCATATACAAGACAGAAACGTCCTTTCACCTGCCAAAAGTCCTTTGTATCTCCCTCTAATCAGCTATATATAGCTTTACAAGATGTGCCAAGAGTTGCCACCTATAACCTAACCGTTTATATTCCTCTAATTTGTCCTTAGTGCACAACTATAGATTTGTAGAAGCCTTCCATATAAGACAAAGACAGAGCCAGCTGTCTTTTAAAGCATTTATACAATAAAGGAATTTCAATTTTCCTCATATTAAGACAAATCAGAATTCTGATAGTTTATCTATTTAATTTGGCTTCTCTTTGCTGGTTCGCTGACTCATCTTCACCAACTGGCTCGCTTGTGGATGCTGGGTGCTCTACACTTTGGATATGAGTGGCCTAGTGACTGAGCTCTTGCCTTTGATGCAATCTCATGCTTGCGCAGATCTGATTTGATAGTGGTTGTGCCTACTACTAAGGCTTGAGCAATGGCATTTGCTTGTAGTTCTGCTAAGGACACTTCTCTCTATTGAGCTTGCTCCTTTAACTCTATGAGCTGCTGAATTTGCAAAGTAGTGGCAGTCATATCTTCTTGCAGGGCTTTGTGATCCATATTCGCATATCATCCTGCAATAACGAAATAGCGCAATTAAGATTTTGACAAAGACTTTAAATGGATATTTGCAATTTCGTGCTAAGCGGCGATCGCAACATTAAGTCTTGCGCCAAAGTGGTGAGTGTAAATTTAAGACTTGCGCGAAAGATTTGAGCCAAAACTAGATTTGAGGGTTGCGTCGGCGGAGGAGTAAGACATAACCTTTTGCGCCATAGACAAGAAGCTTATAATTAAAAACCCCGCGATCATAAGTGGGACCTGCCGACGGTATTTTACGATTGGGAGTGGCACGACATCGACGATTTTTAAGGCTAACTCATGCGCCATAGCGGAGAAAATATCATCAAGACTTGCGCTGGATGTTTTGCAAAAGGTCGACAAAAATATCGTTAGAAACTGTGCTGCAGCGCGAGGATTAATTTTAAACCTTTGCGCTTTGTTGCGGAATTTGGTCATAAAAAAAACTGTGCTTAATGCTAAAGATGTGCCAAAGAGTTCCAAAGACTTAGAATATTTTTGTACCGACGTCCTTTATGAAGTTAAACTCTGCGCCGAAGGCGGCCAAAATAATGCTAGGCAAATGCACCATTTAGGATTTAATCTTGCACCGCAAGCGGCCATGATAGACCTTGGAAACCCACCCAAAAGCGCGCAGATCAAAGTTGACTCAAGCGCCGAAAGCGGCAAAAATGGAGTTAAAACTTGCCCCAAAGAGGCAGAGTTAGGTTTTTGATTTGCGCCGAAGGCGGGCGATTTATGGTTAAAACTCACACGAAGCAGAAGAATTATAGCTAGGGATTGCACCAAAGGGCCGGCAGAGTTAGGGTCAACAATTGCGCCAAGCGGAAGAGTTAAGGCTAAAAATTGCGCTGAAGAGAAAAAGTAACTTTTCCTTAGAGAAAATAATTGAGAAAATTTTTGGAAAGCAAGCGTTGAAATTTTGCCAAGCTAAAGAGAAAAATTAAGTCTGAAAGACAAGAAAAACACTTGTTACAAAACGTGCAGAAGGAGGGGCCCCAAATATTTTTCAAGAAAAAATTAGTGGGGGATGTTGTAGCAACAACACGGCCCTTAATAGAGCCATAGTTAAGATGGATTTATACTAGTGATACCTACACATATAAGTTTGTTGTGTTTGAATAAATAACATTTCCTTTCATTTGGAAAAGTTTATCCCTAGATCCTTAGGACCAAAGTGGAGCTCAACCATGTGATTTCTTCTTATGCAAATTTTACTCAACCACGAGTAAAATCATGTATGCACCAAATTAAATGGGTAAGGAATTTAAGAATGATATTTTTTAATGATCTAATTAAATTAATTCACTTTACTTTGTCTAAGATGATTTGCAAGGTCATTTGTTTCGAAGCATGTATCAATCAAGATATGAATAGTAAGTAATACATGATAATAAATATCATGCACATAGATGTGAAATGTTTTATGGGCATAGAGGAAATATTTTCAAAGGAGAACATTTAAGTTGTAAAGTCTCTTACACTACTTTCTCATGTCTTTCTTCAATGAATTTTATTTCTCTTCAAGGATACTTTTAGGGGCAAAATTTAGACCATGGGCTATTTTTCCATGTTTTTTTCCAAAAAAATATTCGCCAATTTGCATTTTTTGAAGCCCCATTTCTCCCAATTTTGATGGGATAAACTTTTTTCACTCTAAAAATCGCCAAATTATTATATAAACTATATAAAATCCTTAGAAATTGAAATAATTTTAGAAAATATCACCAACTATTTTATGGTTGACATTTTAAGAATTGGTAAGATTCGCCAAGGTTTATACACTTTTAAATAAGTATGGGTCCTTAAAATTATCCATGTTTCTCTTTCACCTAGTATATTATGATCACTAGGAAATTCAATGTAAAGTGGAATATATTCATCAAACATATGTTGGTAGATTTTATCTTCCTCTTGTAAATCATCTTCACATATAGCTTCATCATAGTGACAGTTATAATCACCTTAATTTCACCCACCGATGACATTTGAGTGATTGTACCTAGAAACATCATCAAATCATGTAGAACTCACTTAATTCAAGCCCTAGTATGATTTTATGGCTATATGCACCACATTAAGTAAGGTCAAACCTCCAATTGATTGTTTCTAGGGTCACACAACATATCACTTATTACCAGCACCAACCACATTCATAAATCTTCAATACTTGCACAACCTCTATAAATTTGGAAATCCAACTACTTTGTGGATCATAAATGCCAAAGGACCTACTGACACAATGTAGGGGGTGCATACAAACCTAGATGGACCTCCCATATCATGAATACCTAGTCCTTTGAATTTCCTCAAGGTCTCATCAAGCACACGAGATCCCATGATAGAATGATAACATTTACATGAGATTTGCTTTAGGATGTGATTTTATTTCTACTTATACAATGGATTCACTAGGATGCAATAAGAAGGAGGAATTCAGAGAAAAACTATGATGAAAAAATGATATTAAAGAGTTGTAAGGAATCCATCATCCCTACTCCACCATTAATATTTTATTGGCTCTCATGTTGCTTGCTTTCCCTTCAAATTGGACATTCACAAGGGGACATGTTGGCCAAATACACTAGAGATTAAGATTGAGCATACAAGGAGGTCAAAGGGCCATCCTAGAGAGATATTTGGATCCCACTTGTTGCAAAATTTGTTCGAAGGTGATACATTACATTATTTTATATTCCTTCCACTGTAATACATTCAAGCATTGTTTCCCCACCAAATTATGCTATTTGATTGTTGTTTAACTATTCAATTCATAGTTTGATGCTTTCATTGCTTTCTTGCATGCTTGTAGGTTGACGTAGATTCTTTATGTTTGTCCCATATCCTTCACTTGTTTAATCTTAATTTTATAATTAGTTAATAATGAGATTTTATACTTCATTGCACCAAAACCCCCACACTAGATTAACAACTCCACTGGAGAAAATTAGACCCAATTATCTTACTCTTCGTTGTTTTTTTTCTCAATCTATAACGTTTTGGTAGTTTTCAAGCTCAATAGAAAATTTTCCTTTTCCTTAACCATTTGCAAGAAGGGGTTGGATTTTCAAAAAAATGATTTCTAGATTCTTGTCTTTTCATGCATTTGTGCATCCCCTTTTTGCGTCATTTGCATTAGATTTTCTTTGAGTCTAGCACCACTCATGCATATTTTCGCTTGTAAAACCTGCATGAACTTTTGTGTCCTTAGTACATTGCATAAGGGCATGCTTTGTGTAGACCTCAAGTATGTCAAGTGTATGACTACCAAAATCAGGTGATTGTCTTAACTAAAGCTTTTGTTGCCCATCTCAAGTTTAGTTTTTTAATACTATTTAGCTTATTCTAAAGTTTGTTAGGAAAATTCATTTTTTTCATCAATTATTATTGTCCTAGCTATGTTGTTTAGTTTGTTAAATTCTTAGAAATCAAAATAATATTTTAGGTAAAGGACAAAATTAAATTTTCAAGTACTTATCACTTTTTGTGGCTCTTTAATTCTTTACTCTATATTTCCAACATTATACTTCAACATTTCTCATTTTTGTTATCACTACACTTGTGCACACAAAGAAGTACCAAAAGACTCTTCCATATTGAATTATGCTCTTCACCTTGTGATCATTAGTGATCTTCGTAAATTAGAAATGGTTGGGAGTTTGAAATACCTCCTTCAAAACATATTAATCAAATTTTCTTGGTTCGTGATACCAAGTTTATTTATTTAAAAGCAAACCAACTTAACATATAACCAACTAAAATCCTCCCATGAAGAGAATATTATTTAAAATATAGGCTAGGATTATGGGGATAGGAATCTGAATAATTCCCCACAACTATTGGTATACAAGCATAGTTGTTTTCCTAGGAAGATTCAAAATACTTTCTATTATATGTGCTTTCCAATATAATGGACACTCTTTAATTTAAGTCATGAATTGCTTCGGTAGTTTGATGAAGCCACCCAACTCTTTCAAGCTATGTTTTCAACCCTTGACTACTAGAATTCGATAACCCATTGTCCACAATATGTGAAGAGATAGAGTAGTTTCCAAATATAGGTTTATCATTGGGTGGCCTTCATGGGATTTGGAAGCACCTATGATAGATAGTTGTTTCCCTCTTGTAAATTTCCCAAAGAAAACTTGACTAAAATTTATTTTCTCATACATTCACTTGTTTTATTCGGTAGATTTCATCACCATCCATCAAATAAATTGCAAGGCCTGGTTACTATTTACAATTTGAGTGAAAATCATGAGGGTCTTAGAATTTTTCTTTTACTTTGCAAAACAATTATGCAAACCTCTTCAATTAAAGCCATACATTGTGACATGTTGAAATACAATTATCAAATAGTTGTCAAGCCACATGAGCACAATTTTCAATCTAGACAAACACATTTTATGTAAGTATTTCACTGATCATATAGAACCATTCTCTTTTCTTATCACATTGCAACTTGGAAATATATAAATAGCTTGAAATTACAGTGAACTCATAGTAACCTATGAATTCCCTTGGGATATGTAACCTCTCTATTCTTTTTCTAATATGGATCCTTACTCTTTGCATCTCCTTGACAAGAGTGTAAAATATCCTTCAAACCCTAATATGAGTTTGTTCACATTAGAATTACATTTGTGAGACTCATCTTTGCTAGTTAAGTACATTGAGATCTACTCTATCTTGATTGTCCCTTACCCATCCAACCACCAGGTTGGGCCCAACCTATCATACATGGCCAACTTGAATATTTGATTTGGTGAAGCTCACCAATGATCTCATCCATCATGACCCATCCGAAAGATAATTTTTTAGCCTCTAATATTCTTAAATTTGAGGATCATCTTAGAGAAAATATATGAAACTATGTGAACACCTTTCATCTATAGTGCTCTTCCAACAACATCACAAAATATTTTGTATGTATTAGGTTGTTTCATTGCACCATCATTGGGTTTATTCCAAGTGGTACATTGAAGAACAATTATTTCTCATGCCACCTTTGAGTTGGAATCCAAGGTTTTTTCAACTTTCTTTCAATTATTGGTCCGTCATGATATCAGAGGTGAAATTTTCACTAGTTGTCACCAAACCACTACCATCCATATCACAAATCACATCCATGAGTGGCATATAAAAATTTACAATGTAGTTTTTTAGAGATGAGCTCAAATACCCCCTCATATGGATTCGTTTTGAAATCTCTCCTCCCCATTATTTTAGGGATGTGGCACCCAAAATGTTTCAATCAAAATATAAGGAACCATCCTCAAGGTGCAAAATTTTAACCTTATTTATGTCCATTCAATATATCTATACTATTTAATTCTCGATGCTACTTAGCATAATCCTTTTTACCAACCTACACTGGGGGAATTCATGTTGTTGATGATTTTATTAGGGTATCTTGCACAGGAACCAACTAGGTTGGCCAAATGAGCCTCTTCCCTAGTACTAGCCTATGTAGTAATCACCACGAGGGAGATAACATTTCATACAAACAACTTAGAGTTCCATATGGAAATTAAAATATGCCTTGTGTTAGCCCCAACATTACCTTTGTTGTATCATGGCCCTCCCATATGGGTACCAACACATCCCACCTAGGGACCCATGCCTCGTGAAATGGTCAACAATCCAGTGGTTATGCATCCTTTTCATATGGTCCCACCTTTTTTTATGGTGTCCCCCCACCTTAGAGTCCATATTAGCCTTTCATTAGTCCTCCTCAAAGGTGTTAGACCCCATAACCCCCTTACCTCCATTTTACATAAACTTTGTTTACCCTTTGTCCAACCAAAAAGGTTAATATTTTTCCTAACATATCACAACCAACCACTCTAATTAACATAACAAGAGGAAGAATAATAAGGGTAAAAATAACTAAAATTAGACCATGGATCCACCCAATAATATCACAAGTGATGGGGGAAAATCTAATTCCACAACACATAATAAAAATTCTATAACCAACAACCCACCAAATAAATAAATAATAACCATGTTAGAACCAAATTTCTCTACACACTTTGTGATTAATACGGGCATTACACTCATAAATCCCCTAATTTAACCAAATTTCATAGATCGAAGACATAAGTAGGTGGTTCAAGTACTAATATCCAATAAGGGAATAGTACCACTCAATGGGGACACCCTAATTCTTCATAGATAGTAGTACTACAAAACCCTTTACCCTAGTAAGGAGTAAACTCTAACCAATAGGAGGCCACAAAATCCTCCAAACCTTCTAGTTTTTCCCAGTTATGAGATCTATCATTCCAAAACATCCACAAGAACTTAGTATATATTCACCTTTGGACTTAAAATTGGGTGTATGGAATTCCCTAGCCTACTCTAGATAAATGTGATGATGCCCAACCATCAACCAATGGTAGTTTGAAAATCCATGAATCTAATGTTGATCTTACACCTTGTGTACCCAAGGAACCAATTTCACTTTTTAATACACATAATTCATAAGTGAGGGCCATACATAACTGTAGTATCATTGATGATTTATCTTAGTACCCTATGGCCATGTCAACACTTGAGGTTATTCAAACCTTTCCTTCCCAACAAAATTCTTTTCTAGGAGCCTTGGGTGCTATCGATCCATCATATTCACACTTGATGACCTTAGTCTTAGGTTAATATTACCTAAGGCTCCCCCCTTTAGTTCTATTTCTATTACCATTCATGACTAAAATCCTTTTTATACATCATTGCATCATTAACAAAGGTGCCTATACCAGTGTCATGTCCACCATGGTTTAGCATAAGTTAGGATCCTCTAAGATAATTTCATCCAACATCTCCCTTCATTCCTACGACGGTAACCCATATAAGCACGTCGAAGGGATGTTTCAAAGTTTCATCATATAATTGGTTGGCAAGACAACCCTAATTGACATAGAAGTTGTAGGCACTCCTCTCAATTACAAGATTCTTCTTAGGCATAGTTATATGTATTCCATGAAAGTTGTCAAATCCTTGATCTTCCAGACCACTTTGTTTCCCCATTATGGAAATAATTTTTATTTGATTTAACTTAGATATTACAAGTTTAGACCACCTACTAACCTAGAAAATATCATTCCCACCACCGGTGATAACTATTACCTCCTATCTTACACCAAGATGGGTCTCAACATATTTAAAGACTTCGCATTGCTTGAAGTATATCAAAGATGCATCACCCCAAGTCCCTCCCATGTGTATTGTCACATATTTTGATGAGCTACTTGACACAACATCTATGGTGTCCCCACTTATCACTCCCAACCTGGAGATGGGTAGCCACAATTAGAAATTTCAAATTACATACTTTGGAGACTATTTACCTTAATACCAAGAAGGACCATAATGAAAACATATGTATGCATGATGCAATTTAAAATAATGTAGTGAAATAACTAGCATGGGATCTCATAATCTCATGACAACCAAATGCCCATGATTAGAATAAAAAATAAGCACACACAACATGCATAAAATTTAAAATTTGTATAACAAAATATAATAGTAGTTTTGAATATTCATAGACAATGAAAGGAGACTTATCTTCTAACAACAATTCGTCCAAAGAAACTAGTTGTGTAAGAGATATTTTCCACCCAACCATAGGCATCTAGCATGGATACCACCCCCAATCAAGGCTATAAGGCCATCATGGAAAAGGAACCAAGCTACATATTTTTATCTCTCTCTTCCCAACCCATCTACTTTTATGCTTAACCAAATATCTCACCCCAAATCATTATTGGCATTTCATTCAATATTCAAAAATAAGGAAATCTCTTCAAATATCCCAAAAAACACAAGGAATATATTCTCCTCTGCTAAACAAACAACATCTTGGAGATATTCTCCCCTCTAGTGATCTTTAGTGTGGATAGAAAAATCCCAATTTGCTATAAGCTTCCTAATATTTTCCTACAAAATCAACAATTGGCACTTAGGCATCCAAAGAGTAGATAATGGACAATGGTTGACGAATTCCTATCTTTACTAGCCTCTATGCTCACCTACAACCAATTATATTCCATCCCAAGTTTGTAATTTTCCTCCTCCTAGTAACTGTTAAATATACAACATCAAGAGACATTCTCCAAACCAATCTTCTGTAGTCAAGATTGATCCTCCCGTATAGAGGTGAGCACTTTGATTGCCTTCCGTGTAAAGGTTATTCCTCCCGTATAGAGGTAACTAATCAAAGTAATGATGTTGTAAAGTCTTGTTGGACAAGGCTTCGAACTTGTGTGTTTCAAGTCATGATTATCATGTGAACCTTCCGTATAAAGGTATCCATGCGATGGACCTCCCGTATAGAGGTGGAAATTCTGTATAAAGGTCATGCTTTACTTGTTAAAAGCATTTAATGCTGTGTGATATATTATTAACCATGATCACCAGATTGCTATTAATTCTCCTTTAGAGATTGATCACATCTAAAGTGAATTACTTTAGCATATGATCATTTGGTCTGGAATAATATAATATGATGACAACATCCAATAATTATTCTTAGTATTTTGTAATGTGATGGATAATTAAAGTTAGCACATATTGAACATGCAGTAAGAGATAAATAAATAAAAGATAAAGCATAGAGATCAAGAGAATTCAAAATTTCCCATGCGGACACTTCAACTGATTAAAGAGAACTCAAATTGTTAAATCTTCAGTTAAGTATCAATGCGACAGTTAAAGCATCAGTTAAAGAACTCAATTTTGCATGCCAGCTAGAGCCTATGTAGATCCTGAGAAGTTGAGCACAAGATTTGAAGACTGTGGCATCAGTCTTTGTACGACCGTAAGACCGTCTTGAGGGCACCTCAAACTTCAACACTTGGAAGGCTAGGATTCTCAACATCCTATAGGAACATGACTTGGATGGCTATGTATCCACTGTGGTGGAGGAGCCTACATCTAATGCAGGGTGCATCAAATTCAAGAAGAATCAAACTGAGGCTAAATAGATCATCTATGATTCGGTAAAAGATAAGTAGATTCCCGTGATCACACCGTTGAAGACCCTGGAAGAATGCTATGCTACATTGAATAATATATATGAGAAGAAGGCACCGAGTCAAAAGAGGGAATTGACGAATAAGCTTTGAAACTTAAAGATGGAGATGGATGAGACAGTGATCTCCTTCTTCTCCAAGATATTTCAAGTAAGAGATCAGCTTGCTAGTATTGGAGTAGTGGTGGATGAAGATGACCTTCTCCAAACCGCTATTGATGGTGTCCCATCCTCATGGGAGACATTATTGGCTGTGGTAAATGGCTGAGAGGTATGGCCTACATTCGAAAGGTTGTGGCATGACTGTCTTCAAGAGGAGGGGCGAATCTAGAGCAAGTCAGTGTGCATCAAAGAAGAAAATATTTCCTTCACGACAAGAATGAAGAAAGGAAAGAAACCATTCTTCCAAAATAATTTCTCTCATCCAAAGAAGAAGGATTTCAACAAAGGATTTGACAAGTCAAAAGCTAGATGATTCAATTGCAACAAGAAAGGCCATTTCTCAAGAGATTTTAGAGCAAAGCAGAAAGGAAAGTTTCATGCTTCTATCACCATAGAAGATTAAATCACTCAAAAGAATGCATCCGAAGAAAAGGAGACAAGAAGGGAGTATTATCTTGTATTATCCCTTTCGGGATGCGTCATCACAAATGTAGACACATGGTTGATTGACAGTAGTGCGTCCAAACATATGCCACTGGTTACAAGAGTACCATCACCGATCTAAAAGAGAAAGAATTCACATGCATGGTAGAGTTGGGGGACAACTGAACTTATTCGATCCAAGGAGTTGGATCCACCTCATTCCAATTGATAATCGGTGATATTCTACATCTAGAAGAGATTCTATATGTTCCAGGCTTGAAGAATAACCTCCTCTTAGTTTCAGTTCTTGAAGATAAAGGCTTCTGAGTTTTCTTCATGGATAACAAAGCACTTTTATGGCTGAATAACAAAATCCTAGAATCTGTTGTTATGATTATAGTTTGGGAGGGAGGACTCTACAAGTTACCTGGGAAGTACATTCAATATATGATTCACCACACTATCAGTCCATACAAGCTATGGAACTGAAGGCTTGGACACCTACACTGCGAAGAGCTACCGGGACTTCAAAAGATGGTAAAAGGTATGCCCATATTTGATCTCGAGCATGATAGTGTATGTCGGGGTTGTGCACTTGGGAAGAATGTTAAGAAAATAATTTCTAGCAATTCTACTAGATCTAAAGGGATTTTAGATTTAATACATTTGATGTATGTTGTCCCATGTCATCCCCCTCCCTGAGTGACTTCTTATATTATGTACTTTTCATAGATGATTTTTCTAGGAAGTAATGGATTTATTTCATGAAGGCTAAAAGTGAAACTCTTAGCAAATTTAAAGAGTTTAAAGCCCTAGTTGAAAATCAGAAAGAAAATCAAATCCATGCATTAAGGTATTATAATGGAGGTGAATTTGATTCACATGCATTTAATGATCTATGTAGTGATGCAGGAATATGTAGACATTTAACAATACCATACAACCCTCAACAAAATGGGGTTTCCGAAAGAAAGAATAGAACCATATGTGATGCTGCAAAAGCCATGATGCATGATTAATATATGTCTACCTCATTATGGGCAGAAGCCACCCGTACAGTTGTGTACATCCAGAATAGAATCCTGCTTGCCATTCTAGATGAGAAGACACTAGAAGAAGTGTTTACCAATGAGAAGCCATACATATCACACTTGAGGATCTTCGGGAGCCCAGTATACATTCATGTACCGAAAGAAAAGAGAACAAATATGGAGCCTTTTGGAAAGAAAGGAACCTTTGTGGGTTATAGAAAGTCATCCAAATTATACTGAATATATGTATCTGGTGAGAGACACATTGAAGTCAGTCGAGATGTTACCTTCCATGAGGAAGATGCTTTCAAAATATCGAAAGAGATTCAATGTGATTTAGAGATGGAGGATCCCGAGTCTGATTCTCCCCCTTTAGAGTTAGAGAGGGAGAAACCAGAAGATGCCTCAGATTCGCTAGCTCCTGAAGAACTAGTAGAACTGGTTGAGAGGTCACCTGATGAACCTCCCTCTAAAATAAGATCTTCTTGGTGCCGAGACATCTTACAAAATGCAGAGAAACATGGAGCACCAGTAGGATTATCCAGAGAGCGCAAGAAACCTAACAGATATTCAAGGTATATTGCACTAATGAGTCACATCAGTGATTCATAACCATCCCCATTTGAGGAAGCTACAAAGAAACAAGTTTGGAAATATGCAATGACAGAAGAGTACAACTCTATAACGAAGAATGATGTTTGGGAGGTTGTTCCCAAACCTGATGGGAAGTCCATTATGACTTCTAGATGGATTTACAAGAGAAAGCATGCTACATATGGTAGCATTGAGAAGTATAAAGATAGATTCGCTGCCAGAGGTTTCTCTCAGAAAGAAGGCATCGATTATGATGAGACATTTGCCCCTGTGGAGAAATCCGAACTCCTCAAGGATTCAACCCGACCTGATTTTTTTCCATGTTCTGAAGTAATACGTTGGATTTTTCCTCATGTAGATGCTAAGTTTAGGATCATTTCAGGAGTAAATGGAAATGGGATGGATTCATTTCAACCAGCACACATAAGAAAAACTTACAAATTACCTGCTCCCAAATTACTTCTAACAGATGATTGGATTAAGAATATCAAAATAGATCACTCAGAATACGAGAAGAAAATGCTTCTACCAGGAAAACAGTTGAGGAAAAGAGCTAGTGGAGAACATGTTACCCATAATCTGAAAACCCCATTCAGAATTGTGGCCATTATGTTGTGCAGGATTTTTGGTAGGGAAAATTAAAACATATATAAGCTCAGTTGGGTTCCGATAATATACCACATTACCACTCATGGTATTGTATTTAATTGGGTAGATATTATTTCGGAGAGCATGTTTGAAGCAATATCAACAACTCAAGAAGGTTTGAAGCAGAATAAAGCATAATTTTACATGGCATCCTACCTAATTGATTGCATCCTGATTAGGAGCACATTTTATAAATTAGGATTTTATTGGGTCCTAGATGAAACTCCCATCTATGTGGCCTACCTGATCATGTGGGACCATAAGTACGCCAGCTTTTACAAGTTCATCTGTGAAGATTTTATAGTACCTATGTATGAATTAATTTTCAATCAAGAGCCAAATTGTATGTCATATGCAAGACTGGAGGTGATCAGTGAGTATGGGGACTATTATTTCACACCACAAGGAACTTATATTCGGATGTACAGAGGCACTAAAATTCCTTCTTTGATGCCGAGATATGTCACAGATTATGTCATTCACAAGGAATTAGTGAGGCAAGTATTCATAAACAGAGTGAGACATTTTTTGCATGATAATAAAAAGGCCTCTTATCCTCCACTCCCATTTACAATCGGAGCATACAAGTTCACCAAAGTAAAAAGGGTTGGAATTTTTTTCAAGGATTGGAAGCATACCACTTTGGGGAGAAAATGTTTTTCATAAATGATAGTTTACAGAATGTAGCCAAGCACTGTGCGTCTTCCAGAATCAATTTCGAATATTTTGATCATTTCCTAAAAGATGAAGAAGTACACTGGAGAGAAAAGAACATGGTAGATTTGAACAATAGGTTTGATAGGAAAACAAAGACAGGTTCAAGCCAAACAAAAGAAGCCGTAAAAGAAGCAAAGGGAAAGAAAGTTAGTGAGAATGCACTAGCAGCTGGGAAAGAAAAAAAGTTGCAAGAGGAAGCATTAGAGAAAGAAGATGCAAAGACTATACAAGAAGAACAAATGGCTAGACAAGAAGCAGAAAGAAGACAAATAGAAGAGGAAAAAAGAATAAAAGAAGAACAAGAAAAATAAAATAAGGAAACTATTGAGTAGGAACATAATAAATTGGAAGATGAAGCCAACAAGAAAAAAGAAGAAGAACAGAAGACCAAGAAAGTTGTGGAAGGAAAGATAAATCAAGAAGAAAATAAGAATCAACAAGATATGGAAGTGGATAATCCTACTGATCCGAATCCAGAAATACCTCAATCTGGAGGTCATCTTCCGTTGGTTGATCTTGGAATCACACCGTTTACTCCCTCAAAGCAACATTATGTTGCCAAGCTTGGTACCATTGTTTTTTATCCGAAAATGAAGACCATCATGAAAAGGATAGAAAAAAGATTGAAAATTGGCATCCAACCTAATATTGTAACCGTCTAGGAAAGTACTCTAGTAGAGGGTACTAACAAAGATCCAAAATCTATTGATTCTATAAATGTTGTTGAAGCACAAGCAAATGCATACAACGTAGAAAAATTACTTGATGATTTAGAATGCAACAAAGAAAAGATGCTCAATTTAAAAGATAACTTAGTGCAAGCTCGAAGTAAAGGAATGATATGAAAAGAAAGTAGGATGTCATGGAAGCAGAGAATTAAAAACTTTTGCTGGATTATCAAGGCCTTGAAGTGAAAAGGATTCTCTAAATGTACAGATAGTAATTATGGAAGGTGTTGGAACATAATTCCCATCTAGACCTTGGTTAATAATCCTTGCATAAGGTTCCAAGTGTTAAATGTAATTTGTTCCATTGTTTGGCTTCATAGTGCCTAGTCTAGGGGGTTTGTCCACATATTAGACTAGTAGTTTTCCATAATAGCCAATTTTGTCCACAAGTGTGCCCATTTTCTTATTCTGGGGAGTCAAAGGTGCCCTATTTAATGCATTTAATGAGGTAGGTGCACGACTTTCTTGTTTTATGGGATAAGGTTGGAACAAGGGTACTAATGCACTATATTTGGTCAAATTTCTCATTAATGACCACTACCAAAGCCCTAAACCACCTAATTTGCCATCATAATGATTCCATCCACATTAATTGACTTTCCTAACTTCCTCATGGTCCTCGTAGGTTCATTGGACCTCATTATGGTCCAATACAAGAGTTACACTTGCCACAATGTCATAGATTGGGGGAATTAATCCACTAAGCCTAACATTAATGTGAGCTACTCAACTACCTCCTAAGGCTCACGAATTTATCTCTTGAGAAGATTTATATATTGTACACATATTATTGAATAATAGAGAAGTGGATTTTACATCAATTGTGTTCTATCTCATGTATTTTTACTTAAATATTTCTTCATATTTTCTGCTAAACTCTGTGTAAACTCTTTGTGAGGACTAATTTGTTTCTAGATCTTGGCTTGTAAAATGATTGCATGGCATCAAGGCCATATAAATTTCACATGATATCAGAGCCATATTGATCCAAAACAATCTTCTATTATAATTTTTCAAATTTGTTTTGCAGGTACACCAACTTCTACATGGATACGAAAGTTCCTCTTCTTACTCCATTCAATTATGCTGAGTGGAAGCCTAAAATGTGTGCATATCTCAGGAGACATTGTCTCTATGATGTGTCCATTGGTGTTGAGAGCTAACCAGATTCCTATGAAGAGAAAAATGATTGGATAAATGACTGTGACAGAGCATTCAAAGCTATGTGTCTAGCCATGTCTCCAAGTATGCATTACTTGATTGATTATGCAAACTATCCATTTGAGATATGGTCAAATTTGAACAAGGATCTTGATAAGCAGAAGAATGGTGCATGGAGAGAGCCTATGGACACCTCAGCATGTTCTCTCCATCCTAATGTCTTGGCCTCTACTCTCTTTGATGAAGTTGTTCATGAATATCAAATGGCAGAATATTCAACACAAGTTCCTGTTGGTACAGATCTCTTTGATTCGAATGCTTCCTCTACATGTTATGAAGTAGAATGTTAAGAGACATCAACTATTGCAAAATATGTTGATTCTAATGATGAAGATACAAAAAAAGGAGCTTCCATTGTTGAAGAAGAACTCTCTCTCCAGTCATTGTTCTCTTATCATACTTCTTTTATTGAGGATTCTCTATCAGTGATTGCTCTAGAAGATAAGCATTCTTCCTATGAGTTTGTTGATGTGAAATATTGTGGTTCCTTAGATATCTTGGAGTCTAGATCATATTATATAGTTCATGCATTCTCACTCCTTGGTCCCATGCCTCCTCTCACTTCCTACTTGGTCACATGCACACTTCCTCAAGGTACCGTTGAAGTTAGAGACAACATGCATTCACTTGGGCTTAAGCCTCAAGCACATCAAGCTTCATATGGTTCGAAGTTCAAGCATTTGGAGATGATATCCAAACCTATTTGTTCTCTCATTAGTCCTCTCATTCGAATTCCGAGGATCATTAGTCAGTTATTGCATCTCATTCACACTTAGATCCTCTCATTGGTTCACAATTTGGTGTGCCATTGGATGCTATGGAGGCTGAATTTCAGTATGGAGTTGTTGCATTCACTCTCAATGTCATGCTTCCTATCCACTGCATGATTATGATTGGCACTTTTTCTCAGAGTTGCACATAATATGGAGGACACAATCATTCTCTTGGGATTGATTCTCAAGCTCATCAAATCTCATTTGGATTTGTTCTAGACACATTTGGTATGATGATCAAGTCTGAAGAGAACATGCTTGCGCTTGCTTCCACAGTTGCATAGATCAAGCATCGGATCCAAGCATGGGAGAAACATCCACTTCTTCCAAAGAAGAAGGTTCCTCCATACATCTGAACAAGTTCACACCTACTTGTGTTTTGGAGTGGTTTATTTTTGGTGTATTTCATGTCCATTTTTAGGGAGAATTTTCCCCAAGTGGTTTTGCCTCTTTCCTCACTTACTTGGATGAATAATGTAAAGGGTGACCATAAGCCTTTTTTGCTTGGGCCCTCATAATAATTTTCTTTTCTCACAACCATTTTGGCTTAAGGGGGCGTGTTGGAACATAATTCCCATATAGACCTTGGTTAATAATCCTTGCATAAGGTTCCAAGTATTTAATGTAACTTGTTCCATGGTTTGGCTTCATAGTGCCTAGTCTAGGGGGTTTGTCCACATATTAGACTAGTGGTTTTACATAATAGCCAGGTTTGTCCACAAGTCTTCCCATTTTCTTATTCTAGGGAGTCAAATGCACCTTATTTAATGCATTTAATGAGGTAGGCACACCACTTCCTTGTTTTATGGGATAAGGTTGGACCAAGGGCACTAATGCACTAGATTTGGTCAAATTGCTCATTAATGGCCACTACCAAAGCCCTAAACCACCTAATTTGCCCTCATAATGATTCCATCCACATTAATTGACTTTCCTAACTTCCTCATGGTCCTCATAGATTCATTGGATCTCATTATGGCCAAATACAGGATTTACACTTGGCATAATGTCATAGATTAGGGGAATTAGTCCACTAAACCTAGCATTAATGTGAGCTACTCAACTTCCTCCTAATGCTCACGAATTTATCTCTTGAGAATATTTATATATTGTACAAATCTTAATGAATAATAGAGAAGTGGAGTTTACATCAATTGTGTTCTAAATCTAGATGTTAGGAATGATATTTCATTAGCTAGTTCGCTTTGATTGAAAAAGAACTAGGGTTTCCAAGGATTAGGATTTGCCGCTGGTGTGCTAGGCTCTGCTCATGGATCCGCCTCCAGATCTTGGTCGTGAAGGTTCGGATGGGGCTCGGCCTCCCATCTTTGATCTCTTTCACTCCTTGGTTGCCTCTCAACTAGTTCCCATGAAGGTTTTCTCTCCAAGTGATTCCAAATTTGTCAAGAAAACAGAGGTGCCAGAAGTCAAGCTTTCTTCAACAGCCTCGAAGTGTAAAGAAGTCGCGTTAGCAAAAAAGGGCTTGGTTGGTCACTTCACCGGTCTGTGGACCTCACCTCGCTCCATAGAAACTTGGCTTAACAAAAATTGGTGGCCCCTTATTCAGGGAGAAGTGCAACAAATCCTTTGTGGTAAGGGATTTTTTTTTTTTTACTTTGAAAAAAAGGAGGATCGAGACTTGATTTTTAGAAACGGTCCCTATTTCATGGGTCCAAGAGGGATGTATATCAACAAATGGGATCTCTCTTTTGATTTGGAAAATGATATACCATCGACGGTCCTTGTTTGGGTTAAACTGCCACACCTTCCTCTACACTACTAGAATGACGAAGATCTACGAGCCATTGGCAACTCTCTGGGTAAGTACATTGACAAATCGGAGCCAAAACCCCCAATGTTCTCCTGTGCAAGAATATGTTTCGAGGTAGATATTGAAAAGGGCCTTCCAGAAGTAATAAATTTGTCAATGGATGGCTGGAATCATATGCAAACAGTGGATTACGAACAGATACCCTTTAAATGCAAGATTTTCCATGAATACAGGCATTTCGCTGAGCTATGCCCTAAAAGAAAAACCTCAGAAGTTGAGGAAGTCCAAGGTGGGGAGTGGAATGAGGTCTCAAGAAAAAAGGGTGGCAAGCCCAACATGAATACTCCTCCTAAATCACCATCTAAAAGCAAAGAAAATGCTAACAAGTTTAAGGTCTTGTCTACCAAGGAAGTTGAAGAAGAGCAGGGGAAAAACAAGAAGACAAAGGAGCAACAGGAAGACCCCAACCATCACAATGTCGGGGATGAGGATCAGAATATCCCCATTCATCATCACGAAGTCATGGGAATAGAGTCATCCTTAAATTCAGGAGGATCAGTAACGCAAGCAAAAGCAAAACTTTCCCAAGAAGAAACATCAGAAAGCGAAGAAGAAGAGAAGGAACCTTTAGCCAAAAGAGGAAGAAGATTCAACAAGACAATAAGGGAGCAGGAAGCAACCAGAGAAAAGGTGGCGGGTAAGCAAACCAGTTTGGATCAGCATGTAAGAATTCTATCCAGTGGAAAGCAGCCACAAGGAGCATAAGAGGAAAGAAAGGACAGAGCAGGTCCTCAATCCAATTAAAAATAATGAAAATAGTCTCCTGGAATTGTAGAAGATTAGGAGGAAAAAAAAAGCAGAATCCATAAGAAGAATTAAAAAAGTGGAAAACTTAACAATCCTTATGATCCAGGAGACTAAAATGCAAGAGGAAGACAGCATCAACTCTATGAAATATGTTTGGCCCAATGGGGAAGGGAAATCTGTTGGTGCTACAGGAGCCTCCAGAGGACTTATCACCTGGTGGGATAAAGGTATGTATAAATGCCATTCCTTCACATCTAATCGGCATTGGATTTTTGTTGAACTTGAAGAACTATCAAAGAATGAAAGATTTTGGGTCAGAAATGTATACGGGCCTACCATTTATGGACAAAAGGAACAGTTTTGGAATCAACTGATAGATCAACGACACAATATGGAAGCACTCCCTTGCATCTTGGAAGGAGACTTCAATGTCACTATCTCGGCCAATGAGAGAAAGGGGGGTTCTAAAGTCATAGATCCGTTTGGAGAAAGAATGAAAGACTTGATGTCTCTTTGGAATCTTATCGACATTAAGCCAAAACAAGGCAACTACACCTGGAATAATAAAAGAATTGGCCCATGTCATATTGCAGCCAGATTAGATCGCTTTCTAATTAGCTCTTCTTTTCTTTCTAACCCCAACCTCCCTGATTCAAATATCCTCACCTCCACCACTTCGGATCATCGGCCCATCTCCATATTCTTTTCCCTAGAAAACTTGGGACTGCTTCCTTTCAGATACAATCTAGCCTGGCTCGAAAATGAAAGCTGTATGGAAGAGGTCAAAGCTGTTTGGAGGTAGTTTATTCCAGGATCACCAAGTTACATATGGGAATCAAAGCTCAAAATAGTGAAAAGGACCTTAAAAAGTTGGGTAAAACAGAATTATAAGAAGCCCGAAGAGGAACTTGCAAAATTTCAAAATGATTTGGAAAATCACCAAAGCAGAATGGAGCAGGACACAGTCACAGAGGACATGTTGAGGGATGAAAAAGATCTGGATGATAAGGTACATAACGCTGCCAGGAAAGATGAGGAGGAATGGAGACTTAGATCTAGAAGCCTTTGGTTAAAGGCGAGAGATAGAAACACTAAATTCTTCCACACGCAGTGCAAGGAGAGATATAGAAAAAATAATATTTTGAGTCTCACAAAGGAGGATGGAATAAAAATTGAAGGGCAGGACCTCATTTTAAAAGAAGTTAAAACCCATTTTGAGAGACTCCACAATGAAAATGAGGTTGTTTTCAATGAGGACATGGAACAAATGAGCATGGAAATCCCCAATCTCATCTCCGAATCTGACAATAAGAAGTTAATGGATCAGATTTCTGAAGATGAAGTTAGAAAGGAAATTTGGTCACTTCATCCGGAAAAGGCTCCTGGCCTGGATGGATTCTCCATTCATTTTTATAGGAAATGATGGCACTGGTTAAAGAAAGATCTTATTAGAATACTCAACTCGACCAGGAAAAGAGAAAGAATAGGAGGGGCTACCAATTCCACTTTTATTGCTTTAATTCCTAAGGAAAAAAATTCTTCCTCTATTGGAAGATACCGGCCAATCTCTTTATGCAATTCCTCCTATAAAATTCTTTCCAAAGTTATTGCAAAAAGAGTTAAGGGGTTTCTTCCCAAGATCATCTCTCCAAATCAAGGAGGATTCATTGTTGGCCGTCAAATATATGACAACATTCTTCTTGTCCAAGAGGCCATTCACTCAAGCATATAGAGAAAAGATCCAGGTATGGTTATTAAACTTGACATGGCAAATGCTTTCAACAGAGTTAGACATGAATTCTCATTCACAATCATGGGAAAGTTTGGGTTTGAGAAAGAGTTTATAGGATGGGTAAACACTTGCATTGGCTCTCCTTGGATTGCTCCCCTTTTAAATGGCAGGCCCTCTTCCTTTTTTCACATGTCTCGTGGATTGAGACAAGGTTGTCCCCTTTCCCCCTGTCTTTTTGTTATCATGGTAGATTCTCTAAGTAGGAAAATTAATAGTCTACAAGTCTCTGGACTTCTCCCTCGGCTTATCATTTCCAAATACGTCCCTCCTATCAATCACGCATAGTTTGCTGATGACACCATTCTCCTTGGTAGCGCCTCTCCTATTATTGCTTCTAGATTCAAACACACTCTTGATCTCTTCCTTAGTGCATCTGGGGGCAAAACAAATGATCAAAAGAGTAACATATACAACTGGAATTGCAGAATCCCTCTCCTCAGGAATTTAGCCTTAACCCTGGATTTTAAACCTTGTTTCGACTGGACCTCCTTTAAATATCTGGGCATCCCCATATCTCACAAAAAAACTTCTCTTTCTCTCTGGTATCCTATTATTGATAAAATAAAAAACAAAATAAATTCATGGGGATCTCGTTGTCTAAATCTGGCTGGAAAAGTGACCTTAATCAAGGTTGTCCTCACATCCATACCAGTGTTCACTAGTGCAATTTTATTGGCTCCAATCTCTGTCATGAACTCCATTAGTGTGGAGATCAAAAAATTCCTTTGGCACGGGGGGGAAACTCATGGAAAAATGTTTCACCTTGTCAATTGGAATATCATCAAAGAAAATCGCAATAGAGGAGGTCTGGGAATCCGCGATCCATCTCTAATGAGCAAGGCCATGGGGGCTAAAACTGCTTGGCGAATGATTACTGGAAAAAAAGAGTGGTGGAAAGAGGCTATCAGGAAAAAGTATATGAGAGGATCGAGACTAAGATGCTTGGACAAATTAAAAGGGAAAAAAGGAACTGCTATCTGGAATCTCATTTATTCTTCTGCGGGGCTAATAAAAGATAACTTGTATTGGATTCCAGGTAATGGAAGAAAAATTAATCTCTGGAAATATAGCATAAATGGAGATCAACCTCTCGGAGTCATTCCCGAAATTCAAAATGTCAAGCATTGACTACAAAATGCAGGCATCCAAAAGCTCGCAGATTTTGTAAATTGGACGCATTCTGGAAAATGGAAGGATTGGAAGCAGATGGTTCCTTCGGATAATTTAGCAGAAAGTTACAGTACATTCCTTCATCTTCTTCATGGGAAATCTCCTGTCAGCATCAGGGTCAAGGACAACAGAGGTTGGGGGAAAAAGGGAAGCTATACTGTCAAATATGGATATGAATTCCTCACTATAAACAGAAATCCTATTCAAAAAAGATGGATGAGAGTTTGGAACTCAGATAGCATTCCTAAGATCAACTATTTTTATTGGATTTTGGCCCATAATAAGCATCTCATGGTAGACAATCTTAAACTTCGGGGAATTGAGGGTCCCTCTAGGTGTTCTTTGTGTCAAAATGCAGAAGAAAGCTCCCAACATTCATTTCTTGAGTGTAATTTTTCCAAACAAGTTTGGTATTCTATCCTCGCCCCCCTCGCGAACTCCTCCACAATCCCCAGGCATATACATCAAATGTCGGATAGATGGGCAAATACTATTCAGGGAGGAAGCAAGAACAAGCCAACTTTGGCAAGAATTTGGAAGCTACTCCCTATGAATATCTGTTGGTAGCTCTGGTTGGAAAGAAACAAAAGAGTTTTTGAAGACAAAAAGGCTACCGAACACAGAATAGCTAACAAAGCCATCTCGTTTATCTCTGAATCCCTATCCACAAAGGGGATAACAATCCCTCCTTAGGAAGCTCTAAACTGGATCGAATTCCAGTGGTGTCAAAATTTCATCAAAGTGAGTTCTCTTCAGTCCAAAAGATCTACCTTCTGTCATGATTGGGAGATAAGGAAAGACAAGCTATCTTTCAAAAAATGGTGGAAGAATCAATCAAGTCACACTATATTCTTCGAGGGGGCTTCCAAAGGGAACCCGGGGGAGGCAGGTGCGGGGGGGATCATTTTTTATCCTAGAGGAAATAAAGTCACATAATTCTCTTGGGGACTAGGCATCAAAACAAATAATGAAGCCGAGTGGTTGGCTATGTATCACTCCCTTGAAATAGCATCCACTCTCAATATGGGGAAATTACAGGTTTATGGAGATTCAAGGCACGTCATTCATGCTATGAGGAATGGAATCATTTCAAGAGGCTCCAAGAGTCAAAGAATCATAAGAAGAATAAATTATCTCTCTCTTCCCAACGACATTCAGTACTTCCACGTCCTGAGAGAGCTCAATCCTTTAGCTGATACCTTGGAAAATAAAGGAGTCTCTTTGAAAAGAGGGGAAGTTAAACATAATGATGTAAGTGGATTTCTTTTCATCCCCTAATGTTCTTAATGAATGTGGATTCTTCAAATACCCTAAGGTTCCCTATGAAGTGGCATTCTAACCATAATGAAAGTCGGAATGGCCTTATCCATGCAATTTCGTGGCTGACACGCCACCCTCCACGTGCTCTTCACATGCCTCATTCAGTTCGCATGCATCGGCATTTAATGTCTCTTGTTCGCCGTGGGTTTTTATTTCACACAATGGACCGTTCCCCCAATTCTCCAGTTCTCTTGTCTGCACTTGGGCAGCTCTGTATTATCTACCTTGAGCATGATTGTTGGCTGCTTTTAGATGTTGGTGCGACCTCCCTTTCTCCGTTTTCTCCGTTTGTCTGCACAATGGACGGGGTTTGAGAAGCCATTGCCACGCTTAGTCAGCTCACTGTTGAGGTTAAAACATACTTGTGCAGGACTTATTTTGCGGTTTGCACCAGTGTTCGACAAAATGAGGAATTGGCCGTTGAAAACAAATACATTCTCTCTCAACTCTCTTGCCAGGACTCTAGAATGGACGATTTGGAGCGAAATCTCACCGAATTAATAGGTAAAGTGGACATTATTAGGGAAGATATTTCTATTTTCACAAGCAAATCGAAATACAGCCATGTTCAGGATGCCCCAACAGTCAATCAGGAAATGGTGGATGTTGCCTTGGTTCAACAACATAACTTTGGATAACTTCTTTCTTTTCAACAAGTTCTCTTGAATTACACCTTTTGAATGTATTTTTGCCTGCTACTATGTAATCATTTTGTAAGGGTATATCCCAATGCTGTTAAAAGAAGTTACAGGAAGCATAGATGCAAAGTTTCCAGAGATATAAACATTCTCAAATTCTGCAATTTTCCTCTCTTAGAAGGAGAATGCTGGTTTCAAATTTTGTAATGAATGGCTGTGCACAGCCTTTTTATCTATATATATATTTCCCCTGTTTCTGTTAAAAAAAAATTGTGTTCTATCTCATGCATTTCTGTTTCAATATTTCTTCATATTTCCTGCTAAACTATGTGTAAACTCTTTGTGAGGACTAGTTTGTTTCTATATATTGGCTTGTAAAATCATTGCATGGCATCAAGGACATAGAAATTTCACAGAATGAGAAAGAGATGATTTTCAAGCTCGAATCAAAGAATTAGAAGGAAAGGAAACCCAATTAAATCAACAAGTAGAATCCCTATTTATTGAAAAGGGATCTCTACAAGCTTACATGGATGAATGGATTAAAGAAAAGGAGTTCTTGATGGAGCAGCTCAGAATTTCTCAAGCACAAAAGAATGACATGGCACCATTTTGTGAACATGCTTGTGAATTATAAAAGCAACTTTTTCACTCCCAAGAGTTATTGACAGAGGAAATTTATCAATTAAGAGAAATGGTGGATAGACTGAAACAGATCTCCATGGAAGCTACCACTATAAAACATAATCTAGTAGACACATTTAATAAAGTGAAGAAGCTAATTGGGTGGAAAGGAAAAATCAAGGAAATTCCTGCTCACTTACCTAATAGAACAACTGTTGAATTAAAGTTAGATATAGCTCTCTTGGAAAGTTGTCTGAAGTCAACAAAGAGAGTACAAAACGACGTTCAGAGATCAGTTATGAAGTGTGAAGAAATTTATCAAGTTACATGCCAAGCATATGAGAAATGACATCTTCCAATCCCTAAGACTATTGATGAATTGACATCCAACTAACAATGCCTTGTAGAGTTAAGAAATATTTTGGTGGAGGATATGGATTACATTAAAAGGCTAGGCATGCCCACTGCAGAGGATCTTCAATGTCATACTGGGAAAGCAACTCTAATTGCGTAATTTCTATGAGAAAGTCACAAGGAAGCGATGAAGGGATTAATATATATGTTCAAAGAACTGTCCACTCATGAAGTTGCTTTAAATTTATTAAAACCTCAACAATTAAATGTGATATCTTATTAAAGTGACCTTTGGGACAAATACATTATAAGTCAAGAGAATCCTCCAACAAATTAATGTAAATTGTAATTTATTAGCTATTTTTGGTGTAACCACAAAAGGAAAAAAGCGTGGGAACCAAAAGTTAAGAGGGAATGTGAAGTGATTGGTCATATAGAGATAAATATTTGTAAAGATAAATAGAATGGGGTAGAATGAGGAGGGGATTTTGGTTGGTTTAATAGGAAGCAAGTACCATTTTGTATGAGAACTACTTTTCTGCTAATGCAAAAGAACTATTTTGTTGGGTGAAAGCTTACATGGAATTTTGCATGGAATGTTATGAATGAATGCACATAATTAATCCTTCATTTATTCATCTTTATGCTCTAAGAAATTTCCTACTTCATTGCACTATTCTAATGGTATATGAATGATTTTATTGATTTATATTATAAAATGCAAGTTTTGTGTAGAATTGAGTAATGAATGAAATTAATGTGTATCAAATATATCTTTGTGTAATCATTCCACTATGATTTTGGGTGTTTTTTCTCAATAAGTTAACTGTTGAATTTGCACGAACAGTCTCATCCATTACTCATACTTTAAATCTCGCTCCTTGCAAGGATATGTTAGGCTAATTAGTTAAAGATATACATTTTGCTAGAATAGTATTAATTGATTGATAAGGTAGGAGTGGTAAGATGAGAGGTAAGAACTTGCACATCACTTGTGAGGATTCTACCTATCAGTCAAGTCTAGCTTAGTTAGAATCATGCATTGTTAGAGTTAGAGCATTTTACATTTTCATCCCCAAATATAAAATATAAATGGTGGACCAGGACGCAACCGGTAAAGTTAAATTCAAACTACACTCTACAATAGTCGGATCATTAACCGGACAAATTCCCCATTTCAAACAGTGAATAGTCTAATTGGGACTTTTCATTGGGGAGAATCCCTATTGTCGGTGCAAGGATTGTTCCAAGCGTCAACACCTAAATAATTTCCATATATTATTGGTTTCAATATTAAAATTTTCTTTTGACAATATCATTTTTTAGCGAAATCACAATAATTAGTTGAGTTTACCCAACTTGCCCTGCTTTCATTAAAAAAAAATCCACAAGTTCATTTTATTGAGAATATCACATAATTGATTTAGGGTTATTGGTCAAAGTGTCATGGTCATGGAAATTTTATATCCTACATGTTAATACCTTGACCACCCATTTCTAAATAAATAAAAAAATCTAGTCAATTTTCCTATAGGTTGTCTAAGTTAACTTTCACAATTAGAGTTTATTTCTTCTTGGTTTATTATAAATATGATTTCAATATATATCTAGTGTAATGTGGACACTTGTTTAGTAATTGAAATAGATTTGTATTGATCCATGTCACTCATGAATTCAACAGAAGGACAACGGAGTCAACTGCATGAGTTAGTCTATGTTATGGTGGAAGATAACTGTGCTAAACTAAATAATGAAACCAGATATAGAAAAAAAAACCAGACAGTAAATAAATGAAAAAATATAGACAAATCCAATCACAGAGAAATGTGAGATATGAATTGATAATGAAGAAACCCCAAGGGTGAAAAATTTGATTGTATTGAGCAATTTTCATAGTTTTTCGATCTCTCCAGCCTGCAAGCAAAATATGTAGTGAGCTAAAAGACCGTTTACATGTACATGGGTAAAATATAGGAACCGTGAAGAATCAATCGATCCTTTTATTCTGGGACATATCTTAGTGAAATCAATAACGAGGAATGTGGAATGAGCGAATCCTTTCACATTCAAGCATACAAATATTTATACAATATGAAGGATGCTTGGGTGTCTACTTGGTGCATTTGAGTTACAAAGAAATAATTACAACTTATTAAGAATACCAACCATTTTCCTTCCATTTTTCAATTAAATAAGAATAAGGGACATCGTTTCCATGTCGACATTCATTTATTGATGTTTTGAACTACTTAGAATGTCAATTGACGTGTCTCTAAGTCATCAATACTACTCGACATATATGTTGAATGAATCTTGCGAAAGATTGCATGAGTCAGCTAGGTTGATGACTTAGTCGATGGATCAACTTATCTGCAAGGTCGACTGAGGTAATGGATCTGACCAAGGAATCAATTAGGATTGGCACTATTCGATGACACTAGTCGAGTATTCGATGGATCATACTCCCCCCCTTAAGTGGAAACAATCCTCGTTGCTTTCTAGTGCAGATGATGAAACTTGTGCTCTAATTCAGTGAGGGAATGCCACTTTCCTTGCGATGGGATTTTTCTTGCTTTGGCCACTTGAAACAAGGGAATTTCTTGCGTCCTTGTATGATGTACTTGTTATCCAACAATGGTGTCGACAAAAATGACCTATTGAACATCTAGGTGGATGTATTTTGGATATGTTTTCTATAAGTTGATCTATTCCAATAATGGCAGAAAATATGATCGAAGAAAATACACATTCAATATTGGATGCAAAACCAAGTATGGTGGGATGTTGAGCTTAAAATCATTTTCCCCAATTTTCCCCAAAAATGTATAAGAGCCATATCATAAAGGCTTTAGCTTCTTGTACGAGCCATTGAATCTTTCTTTCTTGAGATGCAACTAGACATGATCCCCATTTTTGAATGAATGAGGAATGTGATGCTTATCATGTTGATCCTTGGATTTTTCATTATATCCTTGCAACATCTCATGTGTTTTTTTCTGTATCTCACACACCTGATCCTTGAACTTGATTTCCTTATCAATTTCTCGTTGTTCATTGTTGGTGTCGATCAAACCAATTGGTTGACTGACTAAGTCGATAGGCGTTGAGGGATGAAATCCATAACAAACTTCGAACAAACTCTTTCTTGTTGAACTGTGATGCGCTCGATTATATTTATGCTATATGTATGAGAGATTTTCATCCCATGTTCTGCGATGCTTGTGGTTGTACATGCAAAGAAGTTGTACCACCATGCAATTCACAACTTCAGTATGTCCATCAATTTGAGGATGGAATGTCGTCAACATATATAGATGTATGTTGAGTTGTTTCCAGAGTCTTCCAAAACATGCTAATTAATCTAGAGTCGCATTCATAGATGATTGTAGTTAGCAAACCATAGTGATTTCAAACGTGCTTGAAGAATAAATGAGCAGACTGTTGATCTATTGTAGTCTTCTTGGAAGGAATGAGGATAGCCATCTTGGAGAATCTGTCATCCACTACCAATATTTCATCATGTTGGTGCTTGGTGACAAGATATACCGTTAAGAAATCCAAATAAATAGATTCATGTGGTCGACTGGGAATAGGAAAGGGTGTGTACAAACCCTATCGTTGGTTTGGTGTCTTAGCGATGGCACAAACCATGCATGACTTGATATGCTTTTTGACATCTATCTTAAGTGAAGGCCGGTATAAATAATTCTAGAGCACTGTGAGAGTCTTATCCACTCCAAAATGTCATGTTGTTTTTTTGTAGTGTGCATCCCAAACGATCTTATGTCTATGCTCACCTAACAATACACAAAGTTGTTTGAGCCTATAAAGCAAGTTGTCCTTCACATGGTAGTCGATAAAAATTGACTGACCTATTTGGATTTGTTTATATACTGAAGAAAAATCAATGTCTAATTCATACAATTGATGGCAAGTAATGGTGTCATAACCATGCATACTCAACATTGTAAGAAGTGAGCTAACTGATGTCGGTTGAGGCAATTAGATGTTACATTGGATTTTTCCTCTCCTATGTTTAATTACCAACTAGAATTGTTATAGGTAACTAATCCACTTGATTTTTCTTGTCATTTGTAGATTAGATTGTGACGGAATGAACTGTAAAGGCTTATGGTCCATATGAATGATCATTTATTTATTTGGAATGTAGTGTCTCCATTACTTAAGAGATTGTACAATGGAATACATTTCCTTTTCATAATTTAAATACTTATAAACATTATCATTGAAATTTTCCAAATGAAATTCCACTAGGTGACCTGCTTTAGTAATCACGATGCCCATAGCATAGTCATATGTGTCGGTTTCGATTTCAAATGGCTGATGAAAATCTGGTAACATGAGCACTAGAAGAATGCAAAGCTTGTTCTTGAGATGTTCAAAATATTGATGTTATGTTGTTGTCTATTTGAAATATGTCTTTCCACCTCCCTTAGTCAATTGATTCATCTGCCAAGCTAAATGAATGAATCCCAACAGAAATTTGTGATAGAAGTTCACTCAACCAAGGAAACTCCTTTCCATGAATGCTTCTTGGAGCGATCCATTCCGTGATAACATATATATTTTTCGGGTTGACTTGTATTCCTGTAGATTCAATCACATAGCCCAAGTATTTGATACTCTTCATAAAAAAATACCTCTTCTCCAAGTTCAAACAAAGTTTGCGATATTTGAGAACACTATGCACTTGTTGAAGCTGCTACAAATGTTCATACCATGATTTGTTGAAAATCAATATGTCATCTAGATAAACAATGACATATTTTCCTGCAAAAGGTCTAAGAACATCATCCATATATCTCATGAAAGTTGCATGGTCATTACTTAGACCAAAAGGCATGACCAACCATTCAAATAGACCTTCCTTGGTTTTGAAACTAGTATTCCATACATCTGAGGACTCTATCGGGATTTGATGTTATCCTGAATTAAGTTCAAGCTTAGTAAATAATTTAGCATCTTTCAAATAATCAATAGGCTAAGAAGAGGATACCAATTCTTTACTGAAATCTCGTTAAGAGCCTTGTAGTAAATGTACATGTGGCATGTCCCGTCTATCTTAGAAACTAGGATGAATGGACTTCCACAAGGAGAGGAACTAGGTTGAAGATGCCCTTTGTCAATTAAATCCTGAATTTATCTATGGATTTTTTCATTTTCTACAACAAACCTTTAGTAAATAGATGCATTGGGTGGTGAAGGACCAGAAACAATCCACCGACTATAGTCGATATATATTTTTAACTTCGACTTAAACATAAATATATCTAACTTCGAATCAAGCATATATTTATGATTATACCAAATATTTCCTTAAAACAATGAAGATCAACATTTTCCCAATATATGCATATTTTCATTTCATTAAGTCAAAGGGATATTAATTCAACATATTTGTTTTTAAACTATACTAAATCAAATTAATGGACCATAATAAACTAGTCAATTGATCGACTAGGTCCTCCACAGATTACGGTCGATATATTTTTAACTTCGACTTAAGTATATATATTTCTACCTTCGAATCAAGCATATATTTATAATTATACCAAACATTTCCTTAAAACAAGGAAAATCAATATTTTATCAATATATGCACTTTTCCATTTTATTAATTCAACAAATTTCTTTTTAAACTATACTAAATAATATTACTGGACCATAATAAGTTAATCGACTAGACGACTAGATCCTCTAACGACTACGGTCGATATTATTTAAATTCAACACACATACACACACACACACACACACACACATATCTAACTTTGACTCAAGCATATATTTTTAATTATACCAAACCTTTTCTTAAGACAAGGAAACATCAATATTTTCCCAAAACTAGTTTTAGATTAACCATTTCAACTCGTGGTTTTCAAATCAGCAATACCACTCATTACAAAGCACCTAAAAACATTTCTTAACAATAGGTATTGTTTATTATTTAATTAATAAATATAATTAAGACTTAAACCTCTAATCTCTTCAAATAAAACAAATCAACCCGTAGTTTTATTAACCCAAAACAAGTGTGTTTTTAATAACTCAAATATGCCTATGGTTTTCAATTTACCTATTAGGAAAAATAGGTCAATCCCATCTCCGACTCAAACATCAAAACCGTTTTAAATGATTATATCAAACAATTTCTATATCTCTTAGAAGCTTTCTTTTCCCAATTAACTTCGACTTATAATTTCAAATTTTAGTAAGGCAATTTTTCTAACCACCATTTCTTATTTAAGGAACTATTTTCTTCCCAAATATAATCCTTATTGAATTAATTTGCATAAACATTTCCTTGAACTTAGGAGTTGTGTGGTAAAACAAAACTACGCAGTAAAATTAGCATTATCACACATGCCTGAGCAATAAATTTTTCTTTTTTCCACAAAGCTTTAAATTAATGAAAAATAATAGAAATGGATAATATTTTCAATAACTAATTATCCATCCTTCTAATTTTTCCAAGCACTCTTCTCTTAGACATAGTTTAATTAAGCATTGCCTCTTTAAACCCAGAAATAAACAATTCCCACAGAAAATGAAATTTTTACTTTGACTTAATTAAAGAACAAACTTGCATAAATTTCCAAGCAATATCGCATCATTAAATTTGCACTTATTTCATGCCCATTAATTAAACCAAATAAAATGTAAATTCCTATCTTGTATCCATACTCAGGAAATTTAACAAGAGAATCATGCAAAACTTTAACTGATAATTAATTAAATAACCTTTTAGAAATTTAAACATAATTTCCAGGTATTAAACTTATTTGCAAAAAGGTTTAACACAAGAAACTGGCTTCGTGGAATCCACACTCCAACCAACCGTAGGTAGTTCTGCTTGTTATTCTCTCAGCAGAACTCCATCCCCGAGTTGAAACTCATGCATTCACCATAGGTTCTCACCAGTCCTAGGATTCTCTCAGGATTTCCTCACTTAGCAAACAATATTTACTGGTTTGTTACTAAATCCATGCTAATTGTGCAATCATTTACCTTAGCTTCATTCTAACTAGCACCACAGTGAAACCCATCACTGCATATGTGCGTAGAATTCCACTAAAAGAATTTCTTACACCATTGCCATATCACAGGTGCAACCAGAGGAAAATCAAGTGTAACTATGAACCAAAAGGTTAACAAAACAAGATTGGGATTACAAGTACTCTCAACCAACCCAACTGCCACATACTTTGGATGAATTGGACACTTTTCTATGGAACTGGATTTATTTCTCTGTCCTCCAGCAATTCCAATCGACCATAAATTCTACACTTAGTCACAATTTCCTTCAACACTTATGCATTCTCATGCTGTCCCCTACGTTTTTTTTTCTCTTCTAAATTTTATGTTCTTTGTCTTTTCACATTCTCTTCCTTCTTTTCATTGTATGCATGCTCACCCCAACAACACTTGTCAATTAATCCTTAATTTCCCACCTAATCCTCCACTAACCACCCCTTTAAACATAATTGGCTCTTAGAACAAAATTAAAGGTTAAACAAGGATTAGGCCTAGTGAAAAGATAAAAGGTTTATTTTTAAAGGTTTTCAGGGTACACAAGGTTATGAATTATCCCCCTTCTAGGCTATTCAACTCCCCCTCATTGGCCTAGGTGAATACATGAGTCCTTGTTCATTCAGCGTATTGGTTCTACCACTGCTAGTTTAATTTTTATATTAACGGAGACAAATACAACATGAGTTCTGCCTTACAGGCAGTCCTATTTTTTTACAAAATTATACTAACAAAATAATGGGGTTTAAACTAGGAGTGTTACAAGATTTTTGGCTTGTTTCGCTGAAACCATCTCGGTTGTCGATGTGGGTTGACGTTCAAGAATTCCATATCACTGATTTTGGATTTTGACAATTACTTTTTGTGCTCTGGATTGATATTTTCCATGTATGTCCCATAAGTAAGGTTTCCCAAGCAGTACATAAGCTATCAAAAGTGTTGCTACATCACAGAGCACATCATCCTGAAAGGGGTTAATAAAGTAGGAAATTTTCATGATCTCGAGTTCTTGTTCATCCTTCATCCAAACAATGTTATAAGGTTGAGGATGGGGAGTAGTAACAAGACCCAATTTCTTCACAATGTTTTCAGAGACAAATTTCTTTTGACTATCATTGTCCACAATCATATGTAATGGGTTATTTTGAACCCATATTTGTGTATGGAATATGCATTATCTTTCCTCTTAGTTAATGATGGTCAAGTTCATGAGGATTGTTGAATTCGATGCAAATAGATTTGAGTAGTCTAAATCTGATTCCACAATAGCATTGTCGACTAGGTCTGAGTCGAAGGTATCCATTTGCACCAAGAATGTCTTTCGAGCTTTGCATTCAAATGCATCATGACAAGTTGAACTGTGGTAATCACACCATTTTCCTACAGGGGGTTGTTTACTCTATTTTCCTTTGTCTTTCGTGAAATACTTGTTACCTTGATCAATATTCTAAGAGTAGTTTGAGTAGGCCATTTTGATTTATCAGAGTCAACAGTCAACTAAGATTTCTTGTCACAAGGTTGACCAGCCGGTTTGGATGGAAAATTTCCTTCCGCCTTTAATTTCATCTACTTAATGGTGTAATGAAATGATTCTAGTAGAGTGCTAATAATTATAAATTCCATCTCCATTTGTATATAGGGATCTAAACCAATGATGTACTTTAGAACAAGTAACTTTTCTTCCTCCCTAACACCAAGTCAAGCTATTAGTCAGTGGAACTCATCGTTATAACTCTATACAATTTTATCCTTCCATTGTCTCAACTAATGCCACTACTTAAACTATTATTCTATGTACTTGGGTGGATAAAATTCCTTCCAAACATGTTCAACAAATTTTTCCCATGTATCGATGGGGTTACCATCTTCTTCTAATTTAGTTGAAAAGTTTTCCCACTTGTATGCTGTGAATATTTAATTAATATTATTATTTATAAATTAATAGATTATTAGGTTACTAGTGAAAGGGCGTAACCCTTCACTATGCTTGCTCAAGCCCTATAAAGGCAAGCTTATTGTAATTTTATCATCATCCATCAAATATATTATTCTTTATTTATTAATTATGGAAGCTGGTTTCACTTCTAAACTCCTTAACCGGACACGGTTAACTCCGCAACCGGACACAGTTGCTGCATTTGGTATCAGAGCGGATTTGCTCCTTCGACACTGAGCTCGGATTCAGCTCATCCACTTACTTTCACCCATTTTCATCCACTTACTTCCCCCACTTACTCATGCGCCCATCTCCCTTACTCTAGTTTCTCCTATTCCACCCCGCATCTCTGACTCCCGCTCTTCCTCTCCCCTCTTGCCACCTCCCACGTCCCGCACCGCGTACAACCCCCACGCCTACTCCCGCTCTTCCTCCCTTCACTCCCTCGTCCACGCCCTTACCTCCTTCCTCGCGCGCTGCTTCCACTCCACACAACTCCCTCCATTTCTTCCCACACCCGCGCCCTCTAGCTCTCCCTTCTTCGCTGCCTTCCCCCACCACCGCTTGCGTCTCCTCCTCCACTCTCTCCTCCTACTACTTCCACTTTGCCTCCCATGTCCTCCCCTCCTTGCCCCTCCATGCCTCCGCGCCAGACATGCTCCCTCTACCCTCCGCCGCCTCCCATCCGCCGACTCTTCCTTTGCGCGCCTTCCCTGTCCACCTCCGTTTGCACCTCCATCCACTCACTCCTGTAGCACCCCCATACATGCCCACTCCTCCATTCACGACCAGCCTCACGCTCCCTCCACGTTAGCTTCCACTCCCACTCCCTTTCAGCTCCATCATCGCTCCACTACCTCTCGGTCAGCTTCCTCTGTGAAAATCCTCACAGCAGATCTAAGAGATGATGTATACCTCACAAGAGTAATTATGATTAAGCAGGAAAATAGAAGAAGAGTGAACAATACAGTATAATGAGCAACAAAATAATATGGTACAATAGAACTCAGATAGAAGCAATAATACTTCACACACACTAGTTAATTAATCACAATATGGACAAATAAATAGTACAATGGTAGAGAGGATTTGAATGCCTAAGGTGGCAATTCGAATTAGCCTCTTAGAGTGATCATAAGATCAATAGAGTGTCATCGGAGCACAACTGGCATCCTCTGCTCCTCTGTGTGTCCTCCTCACCACGTCGTTCTGCTGAGCTTCCCTCTTGCCCTCACCATCCTCTGCTCCTCACCCGCCATCGTTCCCACCTCCACGACCTACAAAAAGAACAAAAAAAACAAAAAAATACTATAATATATTATAATACAATTTAATATAATATATTAATTCAATATATTATAATATAATATATTTGTAATATTTCATTTTTGTTTTATTATATTAAAACAAAATAATTGAATAAAGGTTTTATTATATAATAATTAATTATTATTCCTTAAAATCTCACCATCCTTAGTAAAAATATGTTTTTCACCCTCACAAGCCAAAATAGCGTCAAAGTACACACCTCCACATACAAGGTCCAAAACCATGGTGGAACTAAAAGAGCAAATTGAAAAAATGGAGAAGGACATCAAATCCCTCGTCGCTAACCAAAAAAAATTGAAGGAAGAGATGAAAAATAACAATACAGTGCTTAAAAAAGAAATCAAAGACGAAGTTGTTATGGTACTAGAAAGAAGGCTCGATGAAAAATTTGACATCTTGAATGAAAAACAAAAAGACTTGGATGACAAAATTAGTACTACGACTCAATACACAAACACTATAACTCGGAACTTGAGCACCATGACGCAGAACCATAATACATTAATGGAGGTGTTACAAAGGCTAATGCCTAAGACAGACCAAGTCAGCAGTCCAGACATGCTAGATGCCTCATTTCATATTTTCACACAGGAAGCACTTGCCAAGAATCAAGAAGAATTGCAAAAAGAAATAAAGATTAACAATGTGACGCTTAAGCAAGAGATAGAAACAAAAGTACTACCAGATATGGAGGCACAATTAAACAACAAAATAGAAGCTATCAGTAAGATAGTAGAGAATAAAAAAGCTAAAAATCACCACCAACAACGAAGCAGTTCAAATATGTCACATACATCGTCCAGTAGTTTTGATCCACCATCAAACCGTAAAGCAAAAGGCAATCAATATCACCCTTACATACTGTACCCACCTAAGGCAAAGATAGAGTTGTCAAAATACAATGGAAGTGAAGACCATTGTGTTGCTTGGCTAAACAAAGTGGAAGAATACTTCGACATTCACAATATTCAATCTGACGAGGAGAAGGTGAAATACGCGTCAATGCATATGAAAGGGTACGCCTATAATTGTTACTTATGGTGGAAGAGAGAAAATTTTTCCTACACCTGGAACTTGTTCAAAATTGATTTTTTTAATAGGTTTCAAGGACTCAAAAATATGAATTTTTCAGTAAACTTACCATATTACAACAGGTTGGAAGCGTTGAGGAATTCACACATCAGTGGGAATCCTTATCGACATGAGTATTTGGGTTGTCTGACAAACAAAGACTTGAAACCTATTTAAGAGGTCTTAAACCATACCTCCAAAAAGAGTTAAAGTTACATGACATACCTAATCTAGAAGTAGCAAGACATAAAGCAAAATCCGTAGAACGCAAATTGGAAGGAATAAAAACAAGAGGCGATAACCATTATCGACAAGAAAAAGAGACACAATGTAGGTACTGTGCAAATACTTGGTCACCCAACCATCAATGCCACAAACCTCAATCATATGCCTATGAAATGGAAAATAGATCAAAGTCATCTAACAGTTAATCTGATAATAGAAAAAAAAGAAAAACATATGTCATCGATGCGGTGATGATTGGACCCCAGGCCATAAATGTAGGAACAATCAGAAAATACAGTGCATAATCACCAATGGAGAGGAAGTGCAAGTCTTTGCATAAGAAATCTCGTCCGATTCTAATACCGACACCGAATCTGAATGAAGGACGACATTAGGAAAATACTCAAGCTTTGAGGACAAAGCTTTCCTAAGGGGAAGGCAATGATGTGAATATTTAATTAATATTATTATTTATAAATTAATAGATTATTAGGTTACTAGTGAAAGGGCGTAACCCTTCACTATGCTTGCTCAAGCCCTATAAAGGAGAGCTTATTGTAATTTTATCATCATCCATCAAATATATTATTCTTTATTTATTAATTATGGAAGCTGGTTTCACTTCTTAACTCCTTAACCGGACATGGGTAACTCTGCAACCAGACACGGTTGCTGCACAGTAGTGTATAGAAGTTGACATATTCAAATATGTGAGAGTGACTTTCTTAGCCTCAAAAATTAAATTCATAGAAAAATAAGACTCTAATTGTTGTATCCATTTATCTACAGATTCTGCATCGATCATTCCTTCCAGGTTTGGTATGTCCAAGTTCATTTGTACCTTGAAAGGGATAACCTTGACGAAGGAAGTTCTCGTCAGGTTTCCAACCAAAGTCGAGCCTAATGAACTGGTAAGGAGAGCAAGAATCTCATTAAAATGTGTATACATTTCAATTATCTATCGAGCGAGTGCTTTCTCTATAATTTATTCAATTCCAGTACGAGGAATTGTGTCCTTTGTTTCACCTGCCATCTCCGATCTAATATTTCGAACAAATAGATACTCGAAAGTTGAAGGTAAAGGAAAGTTAAATGACTTAGTCTTTGAGCATGTATGAACATACATAAGTTGGCCTAATTACGCAATTAGTGTTTAAGTGAGTCTAGAGCAAGCTAGATTTCTCTAATACCAATGATCCATGTAGCCCACAAAGTTGACAAGGGGACAACATAGTTGACTAGATGAGTCAATATCTGTTATGGCATAATCTATCTGTGCTAGGATTAACAATGAAACATGAGATAGAAAAACAACCAAATAGTAAATAACTGCAAAAATATAGACAAAGCCAATCATAGAGAAATGTGAGATAGGGGTTGATAACAGATAAACCTTAAGGGTGAAAACTCTAATTGTATTGGGCATTCATCGTAGGTTGTCGGTCTCTTCATTCTGTAAAAAAAAATGTAGTGAGTCAAAAGACTCTTTTACATGTACATGTGTCAAATGTAGGAACCATGAGGAACCAATCGATCCTTTTCTTCCTGGACTCATCTTAGTGCAATCAAGAATGAGGAATGAGGAATGAGGAATGAGGAATGAGGAATGAACGAATCCTTTCATATTCAAGCTTACAAATATTTATACAATCTGAGGGACGCTTGGGTGTCTACCCATTGTGTTTTAGTTACAAATAAATAGTTACAACTGATTAAGAAGACCAACCATTTTACTTCCATATGTAAATTAAAGAAGAAGAAGGGACACAGTTGCCATGTCGATGGCATTTCCTAGTGTTTCAAACTACTATAAATGTTATTTGACATGTGTCTGATTCATCAATGTTGCCCAACATGTATGATGAATGAATCTTGCAAAATATTGCGTGAGTTTACTAGGTTGATGACTTAGTTGATGGATAGACTGATCTGTAGGGTCGATTGAGTCGATGGATCTAACCAGGGAATTGACTAGGACTAGGCACTAGTCGATGGCACCAATCGAGTCTTGGGATGGATCAATTACACGGTTAATGGGCCAAAGTCAAACTCTGAGAAAAATAGAACAATAAAATTATAAATTGGCCAAGTTTCACAATATTAACTAAAAAAGAAGAGAACATGAGCTTAATGATGGGATGTTATTACAAATATTTCCTAACCGAAAGTTTTTGCTAAAGATGGTATTTTCAACAAATCAAATTCTAAAGACTTTTTGTTCCTTTTTAGACATTAGCATTGGATATCTTGTTATCACGATTTTGCATTGCTAGTGGGCATACATTTTTCAAATTCAAGTTGCCAAAGTTGATCTTTGGAAAAGAGCATATTCCAAACTATGTGTTCCTTCAGTGTTATAAATTATCATTTAACATAGTTACCAACTTGACAAGAACTCTCTAGATTTATCACATTTATAGAGGTCGCATTTAGTGTCTATTTTAATTCCCATTTCAAAAAGTGGTACTACTAGTAGCACTCTTTTTTGAGGATCAAAATTATAAAATTGTTTAACTATGATATGCAATGTCGCTAACAAAAAATTTAAAATTGACCCCAAATTGAAAAGTAGTGCTCTGAGAATTGCCCTTTTTTAGGTTAAAATTATAACTTGTTTGAAACCATGGCCTTGACAACATGTACCATTCCAAACAAAAACTATAAAATCCACACCAGAATAAAAATATTTTACTATCAGTAGCACCTTCTTTTTGGGGGGGTTAAAATTGCAACTTGTGTCAAATCATGTCCTTGACAACTGGTATCATCATGAACAAAAACTCCAAAATCAACCCTTCAAATTGAAACACATTTCCACTAGTAGCACCCTTTTTTTATTTCAAGCTTACAATTGTAACATTTTTTAAACCATGGCATAAAAAAATACTACCGTTACAAACACAATTATAAAATGAAAAATAATTAAAAAACATATATATATATATATATATATATATATATATATATATATAATGATGATGATGATGGTTAACATCCACTTAGACCAATAAGAAAGAAAAGTAAGGAACTACTTTGTTTGCTTTATAATTTTATTCCTCTACTCAAAAAGCTTGGATATGAGCATTCTTAAATTACTATAATTTTGATGAGACTAATGCCATGTTTAGGATATGCAACTCATGAGAGTTCGTTCTTATTTTAACTATGTGGATCTTCTTCTTTATGCTACTTAAAACAAAGAGATAATTTTGATCTTCAAGATTAGAGTTAATGACGTCCTTGTAATACCTTAATTTTCATTTATCCTCTAAATTTTCATCACACCATAGCTTCTCTTTGAAATTCGAAGTAATAATATTTATAATATCATTTATATTTTGCAAAGTAACATTTTCATCAGTCCCCCATGTTACAGCCCAAATCTCCTATTGCATGCTTTCCATAATATACCCGAGTGAAGGGGTCTTTTACCATTATAAAAGGCCAGGTTTGGGCATGTTTATGTAAAATTGTTGGTCTAGCAAGGCTCAAGACCCATGGTCTGGTCATGGAAGGTCCTCTTGGTTTTCATTTTAGGAGATGTTAGCTTAATGACATTGTTGATTGCCCCTTTATGAGAGGAATTCCCCTGTCATGTTGGGCTATTTGTGCCCTGGGTTGGTGTATGGTGCTTCTTGGGATGGACCCATAAGGACACATGGCTTAGGGGCTCCTAGCCACACTCATGTTTATGTTATGTAGAAGGTGATTGCATGTGTAAGGGTTGTCATACACGATTTTGCAGATCTCATTTATGCCCACTTGGATCTTCCTTTTCTTGTATGACCCCTCCTCTCGGTTCACATGTGCACACTTCATCATGTTGTATTCTTCTTCAAGAGACTTTTTCTTGCTAAAGGCGAGGGCATTGAGGGATATTCTATATTGTTTGGGTTAGTTGGGACATGACATCCACCCATGGCTCGTCACTCAATTCAAATGAAGTCAATTACACTATTTCATCTTTATTTCTAGTCTTTTGTGGTTTAGTCCTTGGCTTGTGGGTGAAAAAACCTAACTTTTAGTTATTTTTACTTTTTAGTAAGGTAGGCTCTAAATTTAGATAAGTCTAGCAAGCCTCCTATAAATAAAGGCTCCTAGAATTCATTTGTAACAAGACAAGGTTTCTAATTATGTATCATTTTATTTTCCTCTTGGTATATTGGAGCTTCTAAGTGGAGTACACCTCTCTCTTTTGCAAGTTGTACATGTGATAAAAGGTTGAATGGTGGAATTTCTAGGGCTTTCTATCTTGCAAGATTGATCCTAAGAATAGTTGTAATAACTCATGGCTAAGGAAGGACTTAAGATGTATATCTTGCTCTCTTTCTCGGTTGATGTTGGTAAGATCTCACCATTTCTTGTTTGATGTTGCTTTTGCACCTTAAACAAGATAAATTAGGTTTTTATTGGAATCTTGTTGGTATTGCTTGAGGAGACTTTCCTCTTGAAGGAGATCTCCACTATGGGCCTTGGGTTTCATTTTTTTCCCTAATTAGGGTTTTGGCTACTTTGACATAGTATCGAGTTACTAGCATTTTCCCTAGTTAGTAAATCTTGAATAGCCAAATTGAGCAGGTATGTTGACCTCAATCTCTAATTTCGCTTGAGTTGAAGGACCAAGGTCATAGCCCATTCATAGCCCATTCTCTTCACTCTTTTTTTTAATCAAAATTCTCTTATACATTTATTACAAAAAAATCCCCAAAACTATAATATTTCTTTTTTGTTGGCAAGTGGCACCCCTTACTTGCAGGGTTTTCCTTTGGCTAAGAAACCATGAACCAAGGGCATTTAAGCCGTCAAAATCACCGGGGGAACACAACCATCCTGGACCACAACAACCCTTAACATGACTGGATTTTTGGTATCTGTGGGGTTTCGAATCGATGACAATTCAACTTTGGGGTGTCTTAACTCATCACCCACCACCAACTGTTCTACATCTTGCGAATCCCAAAAACTATAATATTGGGAAAACCCTAAAAATGATAAAATTCATATCTAACAAATTATTCACAATTGCGAACTTCTGTTTGTACATAAAATGTGCCCTAGTTGAATTAATGGTGAATCCTTGAGGGCGTTTTATTCCTATGGTTGGATCGTGTTATGTTGGGTGACCTATGCATGTTAGGGTTTGGTGTTGCATAATTGTTATCGCAGGCACAATGGATATATCAAGCACTTTGGCCAAGTTTGAAGGCCTGAAAAGTGGGGTTTTGGGCCTATCATTGACCCCCAGGTAGTTGGAGGTTCATTGGAGAGCATGTTAAGCAGAACCACACTTTGTTTAAGGGAAGTGGGGTTTTGGGTCTATCATTGACCCCCAGGTAGTTGGAGGTTCATTGGAGAGCATGTTAAGCAGAACCACACTTTGTTTAAGGGTTGTTAGAAAGCTTATATCAGATCTAACATCCTATTTTCAAAATTATTTTGTGGCCCCTTCTTCACCCTACTGCTCACCCCCCTTACCCTACTACACAAGGTAAAGTTGGTATTGCCTTGATTGGTTTTTATCAAGTTTTCTAAAGTTAAACCACTGCTGCAATCCTATAACACCAATAGCAAGTTGATGTTATATTTCCTAGGATCTGTTATAAATCCCTTTAACTCCTACCTCTATTTCAGTGATATTTATGCTTCATTGTTTTGACTCCATAAAGTATTGATCTTTGCCGAGAAGTTTCTTGGGAAACATCTTTGAGTATTGTGTAGGAAATCACAATTATCGTTCACAAAGTTCTAGGGACTCCCCCTTGGTATTAGGAGTTGACCTAAATCATTCAAGGAACTATTCTGTGGTGACAAAGGTTCTAACTTCTCTTGTGCTTACCACTCATCACACTATGATCCATGACTTTATCTTAACGACTATTTTGAATACTAAAATAAAACTTTATAAAAAGCAAAATAGTAAAAACAAACATAAACAACAATGATAATGCCCCTTGTAATTAATAACAAAACATGCATACAGAGAAATAAGCCAACACCGACTTAACAAAAAATAGTACACCTAACACCCAATGGCCAGTTCTCTAACACATAATTGAAAAAATCTTGGCATAAAGAAAAAAGAAGACGACACCACTGAATTATTATAATCCCAAGAAAAAGGAAGACGACACCAAGGAATTATTATAATTAGATTAATGTTAACGAAAGTATAGCCTTATATTAATTTATCAATTCAATAAATATTGTGTTTATAGTGAGAAATAAAAAAGCAGTCCTATAAACTTATATTTTTTTACATATCTTTTTATCTTAATTACACTTGTAATTATACTCGTGGAAAATGAATGTGAAGTCAATAAAAATGATTTTCAAATAATTCGATAAAGTCATTCACAATCCATTTTAGTATAAAAAACTATAACTAAACATTATGATAATTTGTGGATACGAGTCCAAAGAATTATTGAGACTAGGTGCTATGGTCTTCTCTATAACGTTGTTAATAACATTTGTTAATGGTTATTATCATTTATTATTATTTAAATTATGAGAAATATTTTTTAAATAAAGAATTGTATAAAAGAAATATTAACGATGATGATAATTTTTTATCAACATATTTTGTTTTTAATGGAAAATTTAAAGGGAAACCCAAGAGATCAACATACTTTCTCATCAGGACTAGGATTGAAAACAATTTCTCATGAATTCAAATAACATAATGTCAAAATTAAATAAGGTGTAAAGATGAGCAAAAATGAAACTTTAAAGCTTTTTAAATTGAAATTGATTTAAAGTATATAAGTTTATGTCTTTTTTTATTAATTGTTGAATTAATATTGTATACGAATTCTATTAAACTTGGTTAACTTGTATTCTAGGGTTAGACTTATAGTTCAAGGGCTTTATGTCCTCCAAGTTTGAACCTAGGTCATTATCTCAACCATAAATTATAGCCTAATAAACATAACATTACAAAATGTTACCATCATTATTATAGTAAACACATTGATTCTATGCGCAAAAAATATTCTTTACTGAATGTGCATATTGCTTACCATTATCTGTAGGAAGAAAGCAATATGGAAAGCATTTTGCTTAACATAAGGTAATCGTCAATCCTTTGGTATTCCCATAAATATTCAGTGAAGAGAATTCAAAAATACACTATGTCCATGAGGCGTTGGCATGTAAATCATTTTGATACTTGGAACATATTGAAATGGATCAAGAAAAGGATAACTTGAGGGCGTCTGAACCAAAATAATTTATTTGTTGGGTGCACTATTGGAGTTCCTTTCACTACATAATGCCTTTCTTGAATTTATAATGCCATCTTTCTTATTATAACTTGTAGCTTTGTCCAACCAACAAAACTATATGCACATATTAAAAGATTAAATGGCAATAAGTTTGAAGAATTCAATAAAAAAATTTCCAAAATCAGTCTAATATTTTTGTGCACTTATAATGATGGGAGCAAAAAAGAGCCAAAATAATGTATACCACTTTGCTTAGAGAAATGCATATAATCAGAAAGAGAATGTTTGATCAAACGGTAGCGGAAATTGCTTTTATAAATATGCAAAATGAATACTTTGGAAGTAGAGATAGCATTCTCCCATTCTTCATAGTACACAATGTGTACACAATAAAGATATTTGTAAAGAGCATTGCTCACAAATTTAAACTTTATTTATGAATCAAAATATATGTCTACATTAACAAACGAGTGTGGAACAACCTAGGAGTTATGGCTCTCCACGCAATGTTCAATACCTATCCAAAACACATGAAGAATTAATAAATGATATATAAATAACTTAAAACTATAATTTGTAAAACCCTTCCATTGGGTAAAACCAGAGGTGAATAATAAGTGTGAGAATTTTAGTAAAAGATTGAAGAAAAGGGTTTCTGAGACAAAACTTTAGATTATGAATAAAAGAAACAAAATGCATAGAATATAAAAAATAATACCTAGCTCAAATTTGATGCCATTTCCTATTTTTTTTATCTAACATTTACCACCTGCTCATTAAGAGAAAGTGGCCGAGTTAAGAGGATATTTTGGTGTTAATCAAATAGGAATCTATTGACCAATTTTTTCCTAAACCGATTCAAAAGGGAATAGACTTTTTACCTTGTATAACCTTAAGCTTTATCGCAAGCTCAACATAGACTCCATTAGCCTCAAATCCTCTTTCTCAAGCTGGAAAAGAAATTAGTGCATCGAGAGTTTATAAATCCTTAATTAGCCCCAAACCCTCTTTCTCAAGCTGGAAAAGAAATTAGATCACCAAGAGTTCATAAATCCTTAGAATTGATGATGACTTCTTGATGCATGAACCAAGAGCTAAATCTCTTATGGGATAAGCGACAAACACCAATCGCAGAGAGAGAGATGACTGTTACAGAACTAGAAACTTCATGAACCTTGGTTCTCCCTTAGTAATAAAAAAGTGAAAGTTTTCATTAACCAACCTTAACCCCAAGCATGAAATGGAGGTCGAAGTACACCGTCATTGTCAATATTACTTATTATACCGTACAAAAATCATGTGAGGAATGGGAGAGATGGAAACCTAAAATGAATTTTACTTGGCAATTAACTCCATCAATTTTTGTTTCTTACTGAATAATCGTGCATCCGATTCATTAAATTTCTTCTCAAGCACGACTTCGTCAATGGTCCAGACAGATGCAATACAAGCACCACACCCTCGGAATCCTGGTGCATATGTCATCCCATTGCCACTCCCCCACTCTAGACTATTAGGCTGGAGCACATAGCCTATTAAAATTTAGATAAACATTTTTTATTAAATTTATTTTGATAATTAAATTTCCAAACTATAAAAAACATTAAAAAATAGCAACGGACACAATATGTCTAGGGACATAATACAACGAATAAAAAGAAAACAACAAATTGAGAAGGAAGCAATTCTTAATTTTAAAAACAAGAATGTGGAGGTGGGGGTTTGTTTATAAATATATTAGTTTTATTATACTTTTATATTTTATAGTTTATGATTTATTTTTAAATTTAAAAAGTTGATTTTATATTTTATTTTATTTTCTTTAATAAATTATGTATGTTTTATTATAGTTTGAGTTTTTTCTATATATTTGTTTTATTTATTTATTTATTTTCTTATGATTTTTAATATTTTTAAAGCTTACTTGAACTTTCTTCTTTCATAATTTAGCTTTTGACTTTGTTATGAGTAAAATTTTGGATAGCTTTTTTTTTTCTTTACATATTTATCAAAGATTTTGGAATTTTTATTTTTTATTTTATTCTAATTAACTCTAAAACATTTAAGAAAAAATCTATCATTTTGATTTAAATAATTTAAATCTACCATCCTAGAAATCATATCCAATGAAGTAATCTTCTAAAATTTTTTGTATTTTCATCTTTATCTATATTCCAGTAATTGTAACCTTCGTTCAAAATCTACCATAGCCATCCCTTTGAAAGTAAGGCCATCCCTTTGAAAGTAAAATATGATTATAAAAAAATTAATATTTCATCTCCCTCTTTATCACAAATAACTTTGCCAGGATATACAAGAGGAAAGCGGATTTTCTTTCAAAGAAAGGACTGGCTTTAATTGAGGGATGGGCAGTTTTGAAGGGTTTTCATCATCGTGTTTTAGTGGAAGAGAGTATTGATAATACCTTTTTATTATATTTGAACCGTATGTTTTGATAGAATATATTTGTTTACACGGTTTTTAAGCAAGCAGCTTTAAATATTTTTGAAGGATTTTCATCATCGTGTTTTAGTGGAAGAGAGTATTGATAATACCTTTTTATTATATTTGAACCGTATGTTTTGATAGAATAGATTTGTTTACACGGTTTTTAAGCAAGCAGCTTTAAATGTTTATCTATGGGAAGTGTTATTTTGTACTGTGAATCATTTGTTATAAGTCTAGGGTTATTGTACCAAGTCTTTATATGAGAGATAGATACATTAGTATATGTTTGGGAGAGGAATAAATGTAGTTTTTTTTTATTTAAATTATGTTCTTTTTCTTTAGTATTTTTAGTATATAGGATTAGTGTTGGAATTTGGTTTTCATTTCATCGTTAGATTTTTTTTTTATGTTGTGGGTTTTTATATTACCTATAAAAAATGGTTTTTAAATTTCACACAATTATGCATATAAAAAAAATATCACATAATTATTTTTGTTTGTAAAATTGATATCATAAAATGGAGGTAAGAGTTACAATATACTTGAATTGAATCAATATTCCCACTAAAAAGCTATATATCTATAAGCAAGCCTTGTAAATTGAAAATACAAGACTCCACAAATTATAGCTCTATATGCCCTTTTTTATCTGTATATTATGTTTGAGTATTGTTTATTCTACAAAATGTATAGACTATTTTATTCCAAATGATGCACACATATTCCATGTCTCTCAACCCCTTATTTAGTACTTGCCTTCATTTAAATTCTACATCTCTCACTCAAATTGAATCATGAGAGATATATAAGAGATGTTCATGTCAATTTCAATGGGAGTTGAAGAATTAACAATACTCTAAGAGTCTGAATCTATATAGATTACTGAAATTATGGAGATAAATCACTGCATACACTGATGTTATTTAAAATTTATTAAAAAATACACAGACATACCCAAAAAAATAGAGCAAGCAATTACCTTTTATAATGCAAATAAGTGTCTCTCTCCAAGGCTCTGCAACTCCCAAAGTTGTTATAGCATGCTACTACAATTAATGAGCATTGAGCACTGAAATTTGTAGATTCTAGATGCTCATTGCACTAGTAAAAAAATAAAAAATAATGGAGAAATCATTGGGTTAAATGAGTTTTCTGTTTTTAGGAAAAATTCAATGCAACTTGCAAATGGAAAGGCATGGAAAGAATTTTAATTTAATAGATGTTTCTATTTATTTAGTGAATGTATGCTTTGGAAGTTGGAATTTAGAAAATATTAGTTTAAGGAATCAATGTAATTTGCAAATGGAAATGCATGAAAATAATTTTAATTTAATAGATGTTTCTATTTATTTAGTGATGTTATGTTTTGGAAGTTGGAATTTAGAAAGTATAGTTTTATATAACTTAAATATATTAATAAATTAGTAATATAATGACATTTTAGGAATTTTTGTATGTCCTTCAACAAAATAGTTTCTATTTATTTAGTGAATATATGCTTTGGAAGTTGGAATTTAGAAAGTATAGTTTTATATAACATAAATATATTAATACTACCAGTAAATTAGTAATATAATGATACTTTTAGGAATTTTGTTTGTCCTTCAAAAATAGTAGTACAATATAATGACGGTTTAGAAATTCTTCACAAAAGACGGTTAACCAAAATTTCAAACCGTATTTGACGGTCAAAATGCCCCATGACCAGCATTTTGTCCGTCAAATATGAGGAAAGTTAACATTCAACACTTGTTGGGTGCTCTTTGCCACCAAACTTCCAATTGTGAAGTGAAAATCTTTTATTATTCTTGACGAAGGGAAGGACCTTCTTGATATTGGGTTTTGCTCCCGAAACCTAACTTCAAGAGGGTCCTTCTTAAGTTTAAGTTTTTACTTTATAAACGAATTTTTAATTTTATGAGTCAACATGGATTTTTTTTAATACTTTCCATAATTTTTTATTTTATGAGCTTACATGAATTTTTTTTTAATTATTTTGTTAGGCTCGAATGTTACAACATCTCCCTCATAGCCTCCCAAAACCCAACTTCAAGAGGGTCCTTCTCAAGTTTAAGTTTTTACTTTATAAATGATATTGATTTTTTAGTTGTAGAGCACCTTTCTCCTCTCGGTGCAATTAAATTTTCAGTAAGCTATTTGGAAATAGAAAGTCTTTAAAGATACAATAACAATGATCAATATAGGCAACTCCACATAAAAAATGAAATATCACAAGTCCTTGAGCTTGGAAAATAATAAATACACTCTTCCAAAATGGTTGTTCATTTGTAACTTCTGTGTAACTCTACACTTATTAGGTGTCCATTTTCTCTTCGTAGATTGGGAGATTTACCACCTCTATTCATGCAATTGCATGCAAACATATCTTCAAGTATTTCACAATGAGTAACTCTAAAATTTAGGAAAGATATAGTTGGAGTTTGTTACTTTGTGGACAAGGAGATCTCCCGAGGCACAAGAAAGGCAATCACAGATTTGATTTTATTGTGCATTGAAATTTTATAATGAAGGATTTATAAAATAAAATCCTTGATTATATAACATGAAGGTGGATGTATAATTCAAATCCTTGATTATGGATCTATAATTCATAGAATAGAACCATCTGATAAATCTATTCGCATTAAGGTGAACCAATATGCGAAGGACTATACCACAAATATGTGGACATTCATTCCACAACCCCATAAAAAACATAGGAATAACAAAATAAAAGTTTCTCATTCCTGTTTTCACTTAGCAGCATTCACCACTAGTCAAAATTATCTTTCAGGCCTAAAAGTAATTCATGTGCAAAATTTAACTTTAACTTTAAATTTGTTTCTTCCATGTCTCAGAAGAAACAAATTTAACTTTTACAGCCAGACAAGGCAACCCCCTTGCAGATCGTCAAACTTTTGGAGAGGGACCAGCAATCAAATAGTTGCTTCTATCTACTGGGCGAGCCACACAAAACAATCCTAACTCAATGCAAGCAATTATTTCAGAGATATGAAAAAATAAAACAGATTAGAGAATTAGATTTGCAAAGACAATGCAGTAAAAGAACTCGTAAATTATGATTACAGAGGAAAAATGATGAGCCCGAGCATGAATCAAAATGAATAAATAAATTGCTTTCTTCTTCCATCCTTAAGCAGGAGGGAAGTCAATTACATGTAAGCAAATGAATAAAAACATTAAATAGGACAGGGGCGTATGGTGTCTGAAGGCGTAGTGGGAAAGAATATCCAACAACAAAGCCAAAGAACAAAATAAAAAGATATATCTTCTGCTACATTGTTCTGCTCAAGTTTATCCCACCCCACCTGGCCTAAACTAATTTTTATCTTCTCCATTGACGCATATTCATCATGCAATTCTTCCATATAAATAATTCCATAATTCCACGGTGGCTTTGATAGAAACTCTTTTCTGAGGGCACAGGTTTCTACTCTTTTTCAATACAAGACAATATGCTGTAAAACAAACACACATGCTGCAAAAGGAATAGCATGTGTGAAATCTATAACAAAACCCATGATCTTGGTCTTGTTGACATCGTGGCGACAAAGAATGTCGCCACCACTTTCTACTGTTTATAGAGACTTTCCCTTTCTATTTTCATAGCTTGCTTGCCTATATCCGGTTCATACCTGGATTTTGATAAGAATCCAGATTCCATACCCCTTCCCAGCAATCAGAAATGCTTAGTAATTCTTTACCACTCTGCCAAGCAGTTTCTAGTTTTTGCAAGCTTCTCTACAAGGTTTTATCCGGGACTCAAGAGTTGCAAGTCCTTTGGACTGGAATTCATGCACTACCTAAGACTAACAGGAATGCATGCTTTATATCATTCCTTGGGGCTTGCAGGAAGAGTAATCTCCTGAAAAACTCGGAGCCTCCTCTGAACTTTCTCCTCATGGCTACTGGGATTGGAATCACAGAGGGCAGCCAAAATGGCATCTTCAAACTCCTGGTTGTCAGGCCAGGGATCAGCTTTATCCTGAAGTGGAAGGGAAATTGAATTAGACTTTGTGAGAGATCTGCTCTGCATAGGTCGAGATTGGGGTTGAGACTGAAGTTGAAGTTGAGGCTGAAGATGAGATTGCGAGTTATGAAGGACATCAAGCCCACCATCCACACCCCCACCAAAAGAGAGGGAACGCCTTGGTGGAGGACGGTTTTCGTTGTGGAATCCAGGTGGTCTGTTTTTTATATTCTTGACATTTCCAAAAACCTTATTCTCTAATGAACTCTTCTGCTCATTTGTCCTGTCCAGTGTGAAAGGCATTCTATCTTCACTGCCTTGCTTATTCCTGGAGAAAAATGGAGGTGCAGCGCTGTTCAGGGCACGATCTACAGTTGAAATTGGAGGACGAAGTGCAAGTCTTGAACCCCCATTTTCTTTGAGACATACTTGCTCTAGCTTACGCCTTAGTATCTCTGCGTGACTCTGCATTTCAGGACCACCCACATATGGAGGTCTGTTCTGTACCGGCACTCCAGGGATGTTAACATTTGCATTTTCATCGGCAAAGGCTTGTGTGTCTCCATTCTCTTCCCAGTAACCATTGCTGAGCACTGAGAACTGGGAATTGGGTATTTCTGCCGGGGCTAATAGAACTTTCTGCTGTTGGGATGTGTTCTGCATAGGCCCAAATCCTGCTGTTGCCATAAATGTGGCTGCTTCATCCCCCACTGGATTCCTATTCTGATGGTTTTGTGTTGTTGGGTGTCTAGGACAAGGCTGAGGTTGCCATACAGGGGACTGCAGAATATCAACAGCTTCAGAATCTAGATTTTCTTGGGAGAAACTAGAACAGACTGACTGTGACTCTAGCTCTCTCAGCATCTCCTGAGCTCGTTCATATGATTTGAGATGGGAATCGAGGCCCCAAGGCCCATCTGAAGCAGGTTTTACACGCTGAAGCATGGTTTTTGCCTCTCCAATTCTCCCCTGCTTCATTAGACAAATTCCGAGATTACACATTTTATTGTTGTCCGGTTCAATGGACAAAGCTTTTCTGTAAACAACCTCCGCAGCAATATAGTTATTCTGCTGCATGTAAGCCCAGCCCAAGTTACCCTGCGAACAAAGGCATAACATTAACATTGTGCCATACATAAAACACATGATTCATTATCCTACATTAAAAGAACTAAATCATACCAGCAAGCGAGTGGCCTCTTGTTCAATTGAGACCTGAAACTTCTTCCCCTGAGATCTAGCAGTTTTAGTCCTTTTGCCATTGAATGCCATGCCTTGATGAATGAGATTCAACTTGTGTTTGAGCAGGGCTATTTGATCATCCAGTCTTCCACATCTCTGCAAACAAATGATGAACACTAATATCAATATATAATGCCTATAGAAAGCAGATATTCGAGCTTATAGTTACTAAAGTTTGTGAATGTAGGATGTATGTACAGGTGGGTTGGTGTGGCATTTGCTGTAGTTGGGCTCCTTCAATATTGAAAACATGCCAGTGTTTCGCATTGCAGCACTTCCAAAATAAAAATACAAGAAAACGATTGATACTAATGAATTGGTGTCATGGTTGTCAAACATCAAAGCATGAACGCCCTCATCTTTTTCTGGTTTTGAGCTAACAAAGCTCAGGGCTCAATCATAACTATGTGCTTACTAGGTAACCACTTTCTCATTAACATTAACACGCCATACATAAAGCATAGGATTCATCATGCTACATTAAAAGAACCAATTCATACCAGAAGTGTGGCGGCCTCCTGTACAAATTCCAAAAAGTTGCTCAAACTATATCTATGTGCATTGCAGGCCTTGCCTCTATGGACCATGGCTTACACCTACATTCATTGAGTTGGTGTCGAGGTTGAGAAACCAAAGCATGAGTGCCCTGATCTTTTCTGGTTTTGTGCTAGCAAAAGTTTAGGGCTCAAACGTAACTGTGCTTATTAGGTAACCACATTCCCAATGCGGGTTGAGAGGTCTGTACTGCCTGAGTGCTGACAAATCCAATGAAGTTGTTAAAAAATGGAGGTGGGCGGGGAAATGGTAGAGGCCCACAATCTGCCTCTACATGCGTTGCCATGAAAAGAGTGCAGGCCTTACCTGTTTGGGCACCAGATTACACTTACACGTATTGCTCTAACCTTACAATCTGTCCCTGTTACAGAATGCTCTGGAGATCAATCTATACGAAAATTGACCAAGCATGAATGCCCTGATTTTTTCTGGTTTTGTGCTGGCAAAGTCCAGGGCTCAAACATAACTATGTGCTTATTAGGTATCCACATTCTCAATGCGGATTGACAGGTCTATACTCCCTGTTGACAAATCCAATAAAGTTGCTCAAAAATGGAGGTGGGTAGGGGAATGGTAGAGGTCCATAATCTGCCTCTACATGCATTGCCACGAAAAGAGGGCTGGCCTCACCTTACCTGTAAGGATGCCGGCTAACACCTACCTACATCGCCCTAACCTTACATTCTGTGCCTGTTACACAATTGCTCTGGAGATCTTTCCATATAAAATTGACCTCCAAATTACCGAAGTTTCCTACACACATTGCTCTAAAATTACAATCTGTGCGTGTTCCACAATGGACTGGACTCTGGAGATCAATCCATACGAAAATTGACCAGCAAAAGACCTAAGGCTCCTTTGATTGAGAAGAAATATCCTACTCTGTGTTCTTAGAATTCCACAAGGGAGGGCGAGAATTTTGATGTTTCCCTTCTGGTAATGAAAGAAGCATTCGAAGCAGCTTTTAGTCATTTTGAATGAAGCCTACAGCGCGTGTATACTTTTTTAAGAGCCCATCCCTTGGTAGGCTAGGAACTAATTCATAACATGAACGAATGCAAACAATTACAGTAACCATGACATCCTCTTATAAACAAGGCTAAGTTTTAACCCTATCATCTAAATATTCATTGCTTAACTTTGATGGAGGATGCATTCGAAGCATCTTTTATTCATTTTGCTTCATGGACTGACAGGATATGAAACGTACAGGGTGTGTATATGACTTTGACATCCCATTCTCTGGTAGGCTTGCTCCCTTAAATTGGGAACTATTAACAAAATGACAAGATTACAAAAAACCTCATGCTCCCTTAAATTGGGAACTATTAACAAAATGACAAGATTACAAAAAACCTCATAAAGCAGGACATCCTGTTCAAGATTGTACTACGCTCACCCCTGATGATGGACTCACTTTGAAGTCCGAAACGTTGAGTTTAAGAAACCATAAACAGGGATTTTCCACTACTTTTGAAACTGGTACCTGGTAAAAATGGATTCTCTTTTCGGCTTGGTTTAACTCTGTCATCAGACAATCCTTTGCGGATAATAAACAAATTTCATTTGGGCTGTCCAGTGATCCAGCCTCTGTATCTTGATATTAATCTGGAGAAACTAGTCGACATTCTTGTAAACGCGGCTAACTCTGTAATCTAAAACTTCTTTGTGAGCAATAAACAGTTTCCTTTGGGCTGTCTAATGATCTAACCTCTGTATCCAAATTAATCTAGAGGAACTAGTTGGGTGCCCTGTTTTGTACTAAATAAACAAGAAAAGCTAATCTACTTATGGAACATATATACAGAAATAAAAAAAGGTCAAAGAGAAAGAAAGAGAAAAATAGCGTTCCCAGTATTGCTTACCTTGTAGAGATCCAGCAAGACATTGTCAAGGGATTCTTGTGCTTGGTCAGAGCATCGATTGCGCAAAGACTTGATAGCTTCAATAGCCTCTTCTGGCCTATTTTGCTGTTTCATCACAATGGCCATGTCCTTGAGGGCACTGTCCACCCGATCGCCGGCATTGATTGCAGCCCAGAAGAGAGCAATTGCTTTGTCTGGATCCTTGTCCACCAGCTGCAAATCCAAATCCCAAATTCAATCCATGAGACTTTACCCAAAACTTCACAGATAAATCCTAGTTGGTATGAATAACACGAAGCATATAGACCTAGGATTGCATTGGCATATAACAGAGAAAAAAATTACCTGAACATGCTTCGCCTTGACATAAGCGGTGTCGCCCACAGGGACCTTGTGAATGATGTGAAAAGAATCAGCACGGGCCGGAGGCCTCTTCAGCATAGGTTTCACAGGGCTGCAAGGAGCAGATTTCGAAATCCGGTGGCCATATGGAGGAATGTTTCTCTTTTGTTGCTGCATATTATTATTGTTAAAATTTATCCCTCCTTGCATCCTTTTTTCTTATTCAAAGCTGTGTAGACTGCTGCGATTGAAGCTTCTTTCTATTGCGCTTATCAGATGAAGCTGAGCCAAGCTCTCCCTCGCATGGTAATGGAAAGGAGCTCAGCTCGGATGAATGAATGAAATGAAATGCACAAACTCCTCCCGATAGATGGGCTTTTGTTTGGGGAAGAGGATGAATGACAAGAAGAGGATGAAAGGCAGGACATGTATTCGGGCCGTTGGTGTGAAAAACGGACCCGTTGAATTACATTACCGTTGGCTGAATAGTTAGCCGTTGCAAAACTAGCCGTTGGGATATATATTTGGATAGCATTCGCTAATTAATTAATAATCCTTAATACATATATTTTGTTTTCTTTCCCTCGAGGATAATGTTAATTATACAACTATATTTCTGCTGGAAAAAAATTATACAATTATATTATTTAAAATTAAACAAAAGTAAGGTAGCTGAAGTAGTAGGGTCATTCATCATTACATAATGAAAGATATATTATTAATCTGGACAGTACACTTGTCTCATTAGCTACGATTATAGTTTGGTTAATCCTAAAGTAAAGCCAATTTAATATTATTTTTAAAATTTAAACTTGGGGGACTTGCGAAACTAGCATGTGATTTAAAAAATCCTGATTCACTAGCATCTAAGCCATCAAAATCACTCAAAAATCTCACTCGACTTGGACCACTATTACAAAGTTTAGAACCCTAGATTGCCTAACAAAGAAAACCCTTAAATACCAATCATACTAATAAGACTTCACAATAATAATTATTTAATTTCAAGACAAATATACATACTTTTTGCATACCTCCCCTTTACATGAATGCATATTTATACACAAAATAATATTTTTTATATAATTTATATTAAATTTTTATATTAGTTTAATATTTTGAAATATTTTTAAGAATTAAAAATTTATTCAATCTCTTTTATTTATTTATTTGAATTTACATATCAACTTAAAATAATTTATATATATGTTCTGAGGGAGGATTAGTTCAATTTGAAGAAAGAGTTTTCTAGAGATCATTCCTTGAAAATAAATATTAAAAAATCTTTTAAGTGTAAACCAATTAGCAATAAAATACACTATTAAAACACTCCTTGTGATGTCATGAAACATCAAACTTCCATTATATACCTTTTTATGTAAAAATATAATCATAACAATTAGAATCGAACCTATATAACACAAATACAATAAAACTATAATTATTAAATAAATATATTAACCACCAAACTTCCTATTCCACATATAATTTTTTATAATTTTCATTTAAAGTTTACGTCATTTTACTCAGCACCAAATGTTTTTCACATAGGAAATGGATTCTGATTTTGGGCCTAAGCTAGAGTACTATGCACTAAGAATTAGTGGAACCATTTACCACTAACGAAACACGACGAATATGAATAAAGTCACCTAAAAATATAATAGCTTTTTGTTTATTTTATTTCTAAAAATATAATAGCTTTTTGTTTATTTTATTTTAAAAAGTAACTTTTTCATTGTAGGTTTGTTTTAAAGAAACGTTTTCATTTTACTTATTACATAATTATATATATATATATATATATATATATATATATATATTTTTTTTTTTTCGACGAATATGAATAAAGTCACCTAAAATATAATAGCTTTTTGTTTATTTTATTTTAAAAAGTAATTTTTTTTATTGTAGGTTCTTTTTAAAGAAACGTTTTCATTTTACTTATTACATAATTTTTCATTTTTATATATATATATATATATAAAAAGAAAGTTTTCATTTTACTTATTATATATATATATATATATATATATTCCTTGTTATTCATAGTTACTTGTACCTTATATATATATGAAAAATTGTTGCATTATAGTGGTTTATATATGATTTTTTTTTGTAAATGCTCAAAATTGTGCGTCTTTTTGTTTATTGATAAGTTTTAGTAATGTTTGTAAAGTTTTAGCTACAAAAGTTATGTTTTTTTTTACAATAGGTAAGAATAATTATAGTTTTGATTCTTGCTAAAATATCAAGTTATTGGTTTTTTTTTTTTTTTAAAACAGAATGAAAAAATATATATTTATATTTAAATTCAAATTTAAGTTCAAATATTTTTAAATATTTTTAGTAAGGCATTTATAAGTCTATGCCATCGAAGCTTAAAGTATTAAAATAACAAATACATTAGTTTGAAATGTGAGGAAGGGGAGATGCCTCAGGGTTTCTTGTGACTTAGCTTTACATGTGTCCTTCGCTTGTCATTGTTGCCATCATGTTTTGTTTTGTTAGCTTAGTTGTATTGTAATGGTTTTAGGTGGTCATTCCCACTTGTTACAAGGTTTTTAGGTTTCTATTAATGGCATTCCATGGGCGTGATGATGATGCATTTGATTTGTGGAATGTTATTGCTAACCATAGTTGTGTTGAGTATATTGACTACAAGCACAATGGTGCCACTTAAACACCCATAAAAGTTTGTACCAATGTTATTTTACAAGGGGGTGATCTAACTTGATGAAATCTTTGTGGATATTTTCTTGATGGGTATGGTGATGTCTATGATAAGCGCTAAAAGAACACACTTCTTGAATATTTTGTAAATGAGATTCCCCTTAGTGCCATCATTAAGGTTCAGGTTAAGGAAGTGTGGGAGACACAAGTGTATTGTTGGAGCACTTGAAGCCTAACAAAGGGCTTATTTCTATTTTCCTTTTGAGAAGCATCACATTGTGTTTCCATTATGTCTTCTGGAAACTAGCTTTATTTGAACACCTTAGTGGTGTTGTCCCCATTTGATAATAATTTCTTAGTCAAACAATCCACCTAATTGTATTACCTTATGGGAGACACAAGTGTATTATTGGAGCACTTGAAGGCCTTATTTCTATTTTCTTTTTTGAGAAGCATCACATTGTGTTTCCATTATGTCTTGTGGAAACTAGCTTTATTTGAACACCTTAGTGGCGTTGTTCCCATTTGATAACAATTTCTTAGTCAAACAATCCACTTAATTGTACAACCTTTTGTGGGTTGAGTTTCTCGACTTACCTATGCGATTTTCATTTTTTTTAGATTGCATATTCACTTCAATTTGGGGGTTCTCTATCATGAGCCTCTTTAATTTTTACCTTGGACCCAGAAAAGGGTTTATCTACAAGTCAAAATGTCAAAGGACCTTCTAGATTTGTCTCCATCCAGGCTAGTGACAAAGTGATGACATAGAACATGAGACCTATATCAACATCCTAAATAATTCTTTTTGTGTAAAATTCTAGATACTAGAATTTGGCACTACCTCTTATTGATAAACCCAATATTCCTATTGTTCTTGCTATTTTTTTCTTCTTAGCCCCAAGCTCAAAATGCCTTTCTAGCCTAAACAGGGTTGGATGAGTACATGATTTGGATTACATAGAGAATGAAATGAAGGAAAAATTATAAATGAAGACACATAAAGAGATATTTTATAGTACAATAGTACGGTAAAACCAAAAATCTATTAATGAATGAAATGGGAAAGGATTGTAAATGACGAAGAAATACAAACTATTTAGAATGTTGGTAGCTTATTTGTAAAGAGAGATGTTTCACCTATGCTCATTTGCAAGATGACATTACATGAAACCAAACATGATTTTTAACATAGAGTATGATGCTGTAGGATGCAAAAATCCTAAAGAACCAAAACCCTAACCTTAGGAAATGATGTTGCAAAAGTAATGTGGGCCCCAAGGAGGCTAGTTGATATGCCAACTAGCCTCCAGACTCAATTTTGCATATAGACTCTGTTTAGGGAATTTATCATAGTTTTACAAATCTTAACTCATTCTCTATGAGTTTAACAAGCCACACAATCAAAAATTTCATGGCCTACATCCATTGCCAAAAATGCAAGAGAAATGCTTGAAAAATGTACCAAAAGTTAGGGACATGAAAACCTAAAGTTAAATTGCCAATATGTGGAACCATTCTAAATCAATGGAATCGGTGGGTGGCCACCGATATCCATCTCAATCTGTTTCCCCCCATTAGGAAAATTGCATCATCTTCCTCCATCAAATGGGGAAAATTTTGTTGAATCTAACCCTCGGCGAGCCATAGTTTTCCCTGGTGAGTAAGCTACCCTTCTTATACTTGATGTCTTGGTGGAATTGTTGCAGGTACATGGACCACTTCTAATGGAGGTATTTTTGTAACATTCCCCATGACTGCATGAATTGCAAGGGATTGTGATCAGTGTGGATTATCATCTCCTTCCCTAAGATGGCATGCTTCCATCAATGACAAGCCCGCATAGTGGAGTACATCTCCTTGTCATAGATGCGTACCTATGAATCAAATCAAAGAGTTTCTCACTGTGATAGGATATAGGATGTATGTATTGAGTGAGGACTGCATCAACAACATAATAAGAAGCATCTATATCAATCTAAGAGGGTTGTTGCAGGTATGGTAGGGTGAGTACTAGTGTTGAACAAATGTGATGTTTCAAATCCTCAAATACTTTCAATTATGACATGACCAAATGAAATTAGTTTTGTGAGGGGCCAAGTCATATGAGAGAACCCCAACACAAACATGTGATAGAAGTTAGCGAGGCCCAAGAAGATGTAGAGCTCTATGAGAGCCGATGGTGCTAATCAATTGTGAATGACGTGGATCTTCACTACATCCACATTCACACCATGCTCATCCATTATGTATCCCAAATACTAAAGATTTGGCATGTTGAATGAGCATTGATTAAAAAAAATTGACTACTAAATCCCTTAACTCACTTTAATCATCAACTTGGGGTTCTTGCAAAATTATAGGTGTTGGCACTATATATGCAAACTACAAAGTTCTAGATTGAACTATCTTCTAAGTTATATGTAAAGGAAATGTTCAACCATGTCAAGGTATTCTTATTAGATTTTTATTTTTAGGGATTAGTGACCTGCACCTCTATCTCCCTAAACAATGTGCAAGGGTAGATGAATATCTAGGGTCATTGATCCGCTGATAAAAAACTAAGTTAATTAGTAGAATCAATGAATGCAAGACTCCTAAGATGTAACTAGGTCATTCAACCCTTATAATTTTAGTGATAATTTTGAATTTAAAGAGATATTAATAGGTACTAAACATTATAAACTAAATGACACACACGAATGATGATAACTTAACATTAAATAGAATATTGCAATGCTGGAAACATCATGGATTACTTAACTATTAACCTACTACAAAATATTGTAATCTATGCTTAAATATAATTATAAGACAATGAGAAATGCATACATGGGTTCTTAGTGTCCTCCTTGAGTGGGACCTACCCAAGGATGCTCATCAAACCTTGCATAAGCACACACCACTAAAATATAAAACAAACTATCTTCTTCTTTATTCAAAAAGTATATCATAACATTAGACAATGGGTTTCCTTCTTCCAATTCAAACAACCACCAATGCTTAATAAAATTGAAAATATTGAAAATCAATAATTTTGAGTCTCTGTCATCTTATTCATATTTATTTTTGAAGGAAACATAATTGAACTCTTAGTTAATCCTTTGATTGAGTGGAATTTCCCTTAGAAATTTGCATTATGTCTCTTCTAGAATCCTACCCTCTTTCTTCAATTTAGATCATTTAATATATTTGATTCAAATTGCTAGAGGTCCTCAATGTTACTTTGAGTCCTTGATCTGTGTCTCCTAGGGATTTGATAGGAGGACAATGGAGTTGACTGAATGAGTCAAGCTTTGTTGTGGTAGAAGCGAATAATACTAGACCGAAAGAGAAATCCAGTGTAGGTAATAACCAAATAGAAAATGACTGAATACAATAGACATACAAATCACATGAAAATCCAAGTCAGGAATCGATAAAAATGAAACTCCAAGGGTGAAAACTCTGGTTGTATTGAACAGTCGTCTATAGGACATTGATCTCCTAAGTCTGTAACCAAAAACCTGTATCAAGGTGTACTAAGTTGAAATGCTCGTTTACATGAATGAAGGTTGAATGAAGGAACTTTGGGGAACCAATTGATCATTCTCTTTCAGGACTCATCTTAGTGCAATCAACAACAAGGAACCCTTTCATATTTGGGATTACATGCATATATACAAATCTGATGGATTCCTTGGTTCCTACCTATCGCGTTTTGGTTACAAAGAATTAGTTACAACATGATTGAGAATACCAAATGTTTTTTTTCCATCTATCGACTAGAAGAAGATGAAGTTACATCGCTGCCATGTCTATGGCATCTTCCCAATTCCTTCTATATGTTCAGAATGTTGATTGACATGTGTTTGTGTCATCAAATATTGTAGGACATGTATGATGAACGAATCTTGCAAAATATTCCCTAAGCTGATTGAGTTGATGGATTGATTGATTTGAAGAGTCGACTGAATTGATTTGACTGAGATATGACCAAGGATTCTACTGGGACTAGGTACTAGTCGATGGTGTCAGTCGAGTCCTAGAATGGATTAGACATTCCCCCTTAAGTGGCAATGGTCCCTATTGCCTACTTAAGAAAATGATGAAACTGTTTCTTCAATTTGGTGAGAGGATACCACTTTCCTTGAGTTGGGAGTTGTACTAATTTGGCTACCTAAAACAAGGGAATTGATTGTGTCCTTATGTGGCATGCTTTTTCTCTGACAGTGGTGTTGAAGGAAAGGGGCTCTTGAAAATCTAAATGGATGCCTCATGGATCTGTCAGATGTACGATGATTTGTTCCAATAGTGGTGGAAAAAATGGTCGAAGCAAGTCCACATTGAATACTGGATACAAAACCATGTATGATGGAATGTTGAGCTTAAAAGCATTTTCTCCAATTTTCTCAAGAATAGTGTAAAGACCATATCGTAAAGGATTCAACTTCATCATGTGCAAGCCACTGAATTGATGCTCTGCTTTTTGCTTAGTTTTCATCATTATATATTGTTAAGTTGGCTACTCTTTTATTTGATTTTCATGGTTTGATAGTGTATATAGGTACTTAGTTCGCAAGGATGGCATAAATAAACCATTTTGACAAATACATGCTGAAATCAAGGTAAATTATTTTGTATTTATTTACAATTCATATATTTGAAATGTAATAAAGAATCACATATCAAATTGCATACTTTGATCTCATTATGATTTGTTTAGCATATTGAATTATATATTTTGATCTCATTTTGGTTTATTTATTTATTACAGGCCCGGTTCTTTTTCTCGTACTCAAGTTGGTAGTTCAACGTTGAATTTTCAAATGAATACGTGGCAGAGGAATGGACGTAGCATGTCGATGGCATCACGTGGATGATGGCATGTATATGGGATGTGAGAAGCATTATGTGGATATGGATGATGATTCGATTGTTTATACAATAGAATGAATCTGTTAATTTCTCTAGTTGGTGTGAATATTCTCATTTCCATTTCAGTTCTGCTAAAAAGGAAAAAAAAAACAAAATATAAGCCTAGACTACTTAGACCTTTCTTAGATTTTCATAGTACTTCTAACTCTACTTTCGAGCAATCTAGGATTCAGACGTTTTGTAGTTGATTTTCTTTTCATCACAAAGCTATTATATTTAATCATTTTGATCATCACAAAGCTTCTATATTTAATTAATTTGATTATTATAAAGCTATTATCAATTTGATCATCACAAAGCTTTTATATTGAATTAAATACCATGTGTGTTGCTTTTTAGATATTTCAACGTAATATGGTTTACTCTGGTTGCTTATCATAGTTCTGTTGAATAGCTCTTGTAATATGCATTTCATTTGAAGATAAAATAGAGCTTTCATTTCTGCATTAGTCTTTATCATAGTTCAATTTCATAAGAATCATTAAATAGGTCCTCGCACTCTTTTTTTTACTAAGCTCTTCAATTTAAATTCAAGATAGTTGGTTTGCTTAGGTTTCATAGAATTAGTTTCAGATATTGAATTATTATTTGAGATTTGCTTTGTTTTCTTTATCTTTCTAGTTAGGTTAGCAAATTGAGTTTTGCTCTGATTAGATATTAAATTACCTTTGCATTTTATAGATCATAGGATTTAATAGAGTTCCACTTCTTGATATCTTATTTCATTAGGCTTTCATCATGCATTTTTGAGTGAATATTTTTCTAGTTGGTTTATCTCAGATTGGACCGTTTACTGCACATATAGTGTTACAACTCGAAGTTTACTAACTTCGGTTAATAAATAAAGTGATTAAGGTTAATTAATTAAACTACATTAATATAGCCTGACATTTTTGGCGTCGTTGTCGAGGAGTTGTACAAGGTAATCAGTAGTAGATCTATAATTGTTTTTTGTTTTTAACCATTGTTATTTTAGGGAGGAGGAAGGATGGTAAGATGCAAAGACTCCCTACTTCACAAATCTAAAGAGGGTTCTAGCCTCACACATTCACTTTGGTGAGTTCTTCCAAAGCCTTGTTTTCTCATTTTGCAGCTAGTTTTAACAGTTAATGTTTTTAGTTAGATTTGAATAATTTATGAGTAGACCTAAGAGTAAATTAGAAATCAAAATACCCAACCAGAATAATTTGTGCGATAAGTACTCAAGTAGATCTAGGATCCCTACTAACACAGCTGATAGATTTCAGACTAGAAATGAAACGGAAAATAGTTTACCCAAACTAATAGATTCACAGTCTGAAACAACTATAAACCAAGGATAGGGAAAGGAAATTTTAGACCAACTTGTAGTTCCTGAGAACATCTTTAATTTTTTAGAAGACACTAGGGAGGTAGTAGTATCACAAGTTGACTTGGGAACTTTTGAGGCAAAGATAAAAGGATATTCAAGCCCAGTGGTATAACCCCCTTCTCCATCCTTTAGTGATAATTTCATATTTAATATGGGAGATGAGGAAAGATGTTCGAATGATGGGGGAAACAATACCCAAAACAACACTAATAATGAGGTTAGCTTTGGGTTTCCTATTTTAGACTTGACTCAGAATGTCAATATGAAAAACATACCTCCTTATGTTCTACCCCATTTTCATGGGCTAGTAGCAGAATATCCTGACACTTTCTTATTCGAATTTGAAATACTGTGTAGGAGTTACAACTATATTAGTGATTCCCAAAAACTAAAGCTATTCCCAACAACATTAAAAGATTCTTCCCTTAGATGGTTTATGGGGTTGGGTGAGAATTCTATCATCTCCTAGCAAGGGATGAAAAAGGCCTTTATAAAAAAATACCAAGAATATTGTAGCATTAGGGACACAAGAACAATTATTTTCAAAATGCAACAACAGGAAGACGAGAGCCTTGAAGACTATGTAGAATGATTTCTATACAATCTTCATAAATCTAAACACGGCACTCTTAACGAAGACACCATCAGAACACTTTTTCTTAAGGGAATACTTGAAGATTATATAGATGTGCTTAACTTAATGGGTTCAGGTGATGTCTCCCAGATCCCTTTCACTACCATTTGCAAACTATGTAAGAAATATTCAAGAAGTAGAGAAAAAGCAAGTAAAAGTATAAGGGACACTCTCTCAAAAGGTCAAGCTTCTATCAGAGTCACTAGAACTGAAATTGGTAATCTGCTTGAAAATTTTAAGACTGATATTTTGAGTAGACCAAGTAATCAATTAGATTCAATTAAAGCTAAGAAAAAACAAGTAGAGGAAGATGAGATTCTAGCTATCTTTTGTTCAATATGTAGGCATAAGCATCCAATAAAAGAGTGCCCATTAAATACTATTAAAATTTGTGCTATATGTGCAGAAAACCATGGTACGGATGACTCCCCATCACTTCCATCTCTACAAGCAATCTATAAGGTAGGTGAAGTGGTAGACCATGTTTGCTCTGTTGCATTGAAAAAGCCATGGAAACCAAGACCCCCAGGTATGAGTTCATATTTATATTCACAATTCAATTCGTTTTATCCTAATAATTCTTCATGGGGTCCTACTAACCAATGGCATAATTACCCTTCCCAACAATTTCAACCTCATCCTTGGTAGAAAAATTGGAGAGGGCCTCCTTATGGGGGTTCTCCACCACAAACCACTCATATTCCTACCTATCCTAATTACAATCCATATCCCCCAAATATATCGCAATTGCTACCTGGTTTCAATCCTCCTCTTTTTCCTTCTATCCAAAATCCACCTCAACTTCCATAGCTACAACCACCTCCTATCAACTTCCTCCACCCCCTCGTCCGACACAACTTCCATCTCAACCCCTTCCAAACCCAAATAACAGAACTTAGCCTTCTTTTCAAGCTGAGTTTCAGAATTTTCCAACCTATATGATTACACCTGTAAATAACATCCATCTTAGGTCTGGGAAAGTCCTCAATAAGACCAATCCCACCGTCATCATTGAAGAAGAAAAATATGAGGAGTAAAATCCTATTCAAACACCTAATAATGACTCTTCCAAGGAAGAAGAAGATCCACCAATATAAGCATTTCCATATTTACAAACTAATCCTTCCCAAGATCCTAAAACACCACCTTATCAAGAAAGGCTTGCTATATAAAAATCTATAGTTAAACAGGAGTTTGATTTGGAAGATGAACTACACAATGTTTGTATATGAATTCCCTTACTTCAAGAAATTAGAGATGTGCCTACATATGCCAAGACTGTTAGGGATTTGTGTGTCAAAAATATTGGTAGAAAAAAAAAGGAACCACCCACTATCTTTTTGATAGGTTAATTATCGGAGCTCATGTCTGAAAAGCCAATAAAATATGTTGATCCGGGAAACCCTGTTGTTACTATTTTCATCAAAAATATCCCAATCCTAAACATGTTAATTGAATTAGGTGCTGCCATCAACATTATGACTATTTCAATTGTGAAATATTTACAATTGGACTACCTTAGACCTACCCCAACTATCTTAGAATTGGCAGATAGATCCAAAATCTTTCCTGCTGGGGTATTGGATGATGTCACAGTGACCTTGAACTCATGGGAATATCTGGTAGACTTAATGGTCATCCAACCTAAGACCATGATGCATGGTCACCCAGTGATATTAGGATTCCCTTGGCTTGCTACAGTTGATGCCTTTATTAGTTGCAAGTTTGGGGAAATGACTATTTCTAATGGGACATCCATGAAAAATCTTATTCTTTATCCTTCGGCACAACTTGCACCAAATATTATCGAACAACCCTTGTGGTTGGAATATACTTATGGGGATCAAGAAATTGTGCAACCACTCTTAACAATTGAACAATCTCGAGTATTGTAAGAACACACAGAGGAAAACATTTTGAATCAATTTCTCTCTACTACTGGCTGTATTGATTATCCTGAAACATTTTCTGAATATGAACATGTTTTTAGTAGAGAGTTTCAAGAAAGTTGTAACCAAACCACCTCTTCATCATTATTATTTTTTTATATAGATGATATGTAAATCTCCTACACAAGTCCCGTGGAAGTTGGACCAGGTAAATTTTTACATATTAATGCTAACTTGGAACTAGCTCAATGAGACCGGTTAATACAGGTGAGACCGGTTAATACATGTATTAAAAAATCAATCTAGTGCTTTTTCTTGGGATTATAAAGATATGCATGGTATTCATCCTATACTCATCATATTTACATACAGGAGAAGGCCAAACCCGATAGACATCCACAACGTAGGATGAACCCAACACTAAAAGACGTCGTCAAAGAGGAATTACAAAAAATACTTACTTCAAAATTTATCTATCCAATATATGATAGCAGGTGGGTCTCTCCCCTTGTTATAGTACCTAAGAAAAACGGGAAATGGTGAATTTGTGTAGACTTTCGAGATCTAAATAAAGAAACCTTGAAAGATTATTTTCCCTTTCCATTCATTGATCAGGTATTAGATATTTTAGCTGGTAAGAAATACTTTTCCTTTTTAGATGGATTTAGTGGCTATAATAAAATTCAAATCGCACCTAAGGATCAAGACAAAACTACTTTTACATGTCCATGGGGAACATATGCCTATAGGGTTTTACCCTGTAGGCTATGTAATGCCCCTACCACTTTTCAATGAGCCGTGTTGGGAATTTTCTCAGATCTAATACATGACTATGTGTAATTCTATATGGATGACTTCACAACGTATGGTAACACTTTTGAAGAAGCTCCGAGTAACTTGGAAAATGTTTTAACTAGGTTCCAAGACACTAACCTTGCTCTTAGTCATGAAAAATGCAAGATGCTTTTAATTGAAGGAATAGTACTTGGCCACCATGTTTCCTCTTCTGGTATTCGAGTGGATCCATCAAAGCTAGAAGTTATCACCAGACTCTCAGTTCCACAATCACAAAAAGAGGTAAGAAGATTTTTAGGGCATGTAGGTCATTATAGAAGGTTTATTGAAAATTTTACTAGAATAACTGCACCTCTATTTAAGCTGCTTGCTAAAGATGCTATATTTTCATGGGACTCACATTGCGATATAGCTTTTGATACTTTGAAAGAGAAGTTATAAGTATCACCTATACTTTGGGGACCAAATTGGTCCCTCCCATTTCATATTTATACTAATTCCTCTGACACAGCTCTTGGAGTTGTACTTGGACAACAAGAAAACCAAGTATCATATGCCATTTATTTCTCTTGCAAAAATCACACTCCTGCTGAGCTTAATTGCATATTCACAAAAAAATATTTCTTAGTTGTTGTACATGCAATTAATAAATTTAGACATTATATTACAAACTATGAAATATTTATTCATATAGACCATCCATCTATTCGGTTTCTCATGAAAAAACCTGTCACTAATGGTAGAATTACAAGGTGGTTTCTTTTGTTACAGGAATTTAATGTCACCATTTTAGATAGACCAGGTAGGGAAAATTTAGTAGCATATTTCCCTTCCAGAATTAATAATCATGATGATGTTGTTCCTGTAAACGATAGCTTTCCTAATGAATATGTGTTTGTTGTCTCTACTCACACACCTTGGTTTGCAGATATAGCAAATTATTTGGCTACAGGGAAAATACCTCAAAATATGCCATCTAGAGAAAAGAAAAGAATTGTTCAATTGAGTGCTAATTATTCTTGGATCGGGGGTGACCTTTTTCGCACAAGTCCAGATTTGATCATCAGAAGATGTGTATGATAGGATGAGGTACATGATATCCCCCAAGCTTGCCATGATGGGCCTTATGGGGGCCATTTTTCAGATAAACAAACTTCTTACAAATTTTTGCACCTGGGATATTACTAGCCAACACTATTTAAGGATGCTACCAGGTATGTAAAAATTTGTGAAAGTTTTCAACGAATGGGAAGACCAAATCAACCAGATGAGATGCCACTGCACCCTCAGGTAATGATAGAACCCTTTGAAAAATGGGCTCCTGATTTTGTTGGTCCAATTTCCCCAATGTCTTGAAAGAAAAGGTACATTCTTGTTTGCATTGATCTGAAAAATCTGTTGTTGATTTTCTTTTTGAAGATGTATTTACTCGCTTTGGTGTACCTAGGGAAATTGTGACTGATCAAGGGGCGCAGTTCACCTCTAAGCTTATGAAATCCATCATAGATCAATATCAAATTAAGAATTGTAAGTATTCTCCTTACCACCCATAGGATAATGGATAGGTAAAATCAACAAATAAGGCACTGGAGGGTATTCTCACCAAAACCATTCAGCTACACAATAAATATTGGGTGGATAGACTTCCAGAAGCACTTTGTGCCTATAAAAACACATGGAGAAACACCACCAGACATACCCCTTATGAACTTGTGTATGGAAAACATTTATTGTTACCTATCGAGTTTCAAGTAAAAAGTTTTTGAATGGATATGCAACTAGGTCTAGATATTACTGAAGCACAAAAGCAAAGGGTAATGCAACTGAATGAGTTGGATGAGATCCATTGGGATTGCATCCAACGTACCATGTTAATTCAAGATCAGAGAGCTAGGTGGCATGCCAATTTTATAAAGAAAATGCTCTTTCACCCTGGTGATCGGGCTTTGCTCTATGACTCTAGATTCAAGAACTTTAAGGGTAAGCTCACAACAAGATGGCTAGGACCTTACGAGGTAGAAGATGTGTTCAATAATGGTTCGTTTAAAGTTAAGACTATTGATGAAACTAACAATTCTTTCATAGTAAAGGGGCATAGGTTAAAATTATATCATAAACCCATTTCTAGGGAAGAATTTATTCATGACATATCACAAAAGTCTGACTTGAGGCTAGTGGATGGGGAATGTTCTTCCCCTCATCTTCCATAGTTTTATGTCATGGTATTGCTTTTGTATATATGTACATAAATCGATTTCAATAAAAAGTTTTGACATGATATCTGAGTTTGTGTAGGCTTTCATTTCAGGAAAGTCAAGGTATTTAAAAAGGAAAAAGCATGGTAGGGAAATTTTTTCTTCAATAACTCTAATATTCCTTAATATGGCTATTGTCTATTCACTTATTATATATTTGACTTTTCCTTCTTATAACTTGAATAAATTCTGGATATTTTGTCTTTTTGTTTTAGATTCATTTTTCTTACGTATACAGGATTTGAATTATTAAGACAATTGCTTATGACCTCAAATCTTTATTCACAAGGAAAATAAATATTGAGGACAAAATTGTAAAACTTATGTGGTGGTTGAATAGTATCTTTTGAGAATTGATTATTTTTTAGAAAAGAATAGTACTAGAACAAATGGATTTTTGAATCGTGGGGAACACCATTTTTATTACAAATGATGATGAGACTCTAGAATCTTTTTGTTATTCTCTAGTTTCTCCGCCCATTACACAATTAAATTTCCTTCTACATATTGTATTCTTAATGACTGGCACATGAGCATCATTAAATAAGGACTCTTTTTACAAGGTATCTAAAAATCTATACTCGACTAGGTATCATTCCATGCTTGTAATGAGCTTTTTGGGCATGCTCCCCCATTCCCATGCTATCATAAAAATATATATTTTAAATAAAAAATTATAAAAGGTAGAAACTTTGGGACACGAGTGCCTAGTGTAAAACGGGAGCAAGAGGTTAACCCGTTGGGGTACTAAACAGGCCTACTAGTAGCGGGGTACCAACCTGTGATACCACCACTAGTACAAAATGAGAAATTAGTGACTAAAGAAATGACTAAAATTCACATATAAACGACTATTTTTGAGTCGGCGACTAATAGTATCTAATTTCAAGTATCTTATAGCTCGACTAACTTACTCATGTTGATTTTAGTCATTAATAGTTGCCTTATTTAGTTGTATATTTTGTCATTGATTTAGTAATTGATTGTGGCAATTAATGACTAAATCAATGACAAAATATACGACTAAATAAGAGAACTATTAATCACTAAAATAAATACGACTATGTTAGTCGAGCTATAAGATACTGGAAATTAGCAACTAATAGTCATTTATATGTGAATTTTAGTCACAAATTTGTCACTTGTAGTAGTCATTTATCTCTATTTAGTAGTTTCATATTCATTATATAAATGACTTATTTAGTAGTTTTATATTATTTCATTTTTTTTCATTATTAACTAATATAAACGACTAATTTAGTCATTTATTCATTTTATTTGTGTTCATTATTAAGCAATATAAATGAATATGATATTGTGAGTAAATTAAAAAAATGCCAGACAATATTCATGCTCATCAAATATGAATACATATGTGAATCATACAAATTCACATTAGTTAATTACAACACCAAATAATATCAAGTAAAAGCATATATAATTTCAACCATGTAAATTGTATCAAATTAAATATCAAGTATTACAATATGTATGAATTTCCAACCAAATATCCACTAATGGACTAATAGTAGTCCATGAAAAGAATTGTCTCCACACTTTACATGAAAACCATCTACATTGATGAATTTTCAAAATATTACAAGGGCCACTGAGTGAAACCTTAGCAATGCCCACATAAATCCAATGATTCCCTTATTTTCATTTAACCAACACCCACTATGCCCTCACACATCTTGCTTCCCATAATATGTATTTTGTTTTCATTGATGTCCTTGCATCTTCCTATGTAGAAGCCATCTTCTGAATCTATGATTTGAGACTTGATATTTTCCATCCTTGTGAAATTCGACGCTGCAAAGGTGAAGAGACAAATTATTAGTTAATACCGAATTAAAGAATGTTGCAAAACACCTATGAATTGAAGAGACAAGATATTAGTTAATAACGAATTAAAGAATGTTGCAAAACAAACTTATACTAACAGTACCGAAACTTTGTCATGAAGGAGTTGCATGAAAATTGATCATTCCCAATACAACAACAAAAAAATACTGAAAAATAATGTACAATTAGCTCAAAAACGAACAATGTTTACAGTAACAAATATAAGACTTCTAGTCAAAATTGAATATCATGGTTGGCCATCCTTTTGGAATAAAATCATAGGCCTTGCCTAATTGTATCTTTTCCATTAAGATATGTTTCAGACAATTGCATGGAGCAAACAAAAGATAAAAAATGAAATTGCAGAATCTTTAGAAATTCCTTTTCCACAATGACAACATTAGAAAAATAAGATATATCAATTAGCTTCCCAAATTGATTTCTATTGAAACTTTCTCAGAAGATACATGTTTCCTTTGTAAGTTAACAAATTCATTTGAATAAGTACTTAAAAAAATTATGTGTCCCTTATAAATTAAATTGTTATAAATCAAATTTTCTGGAATGTAACATAATAAGTGAATATGATTTCTTTGTCTTCCACAACTTCTTGGGGAGCCTCATAACTTGAAACTATGTGCTTGGTATTTGGATCATAGGTTGTCACAGCTTGTGCTAAGTACAATGGGAAACAACATTAAATACTTTAATCTAACATCATTTGCAAGTATGGCATACTCAACTAGGTTTCTACCAGAAATTATCTCCATGATAAACACCCCAAAATTGTAGACATCACTCCTCTCATTAAGCATTCTAGTACTAGCACACTTAGGTGCTACATACCTGCAAGAAAGATATCAAGCAAATGGTATTCATCATTAACAGATTTTACTTTTTTTCTAAATATGGAATAACATAAGATTTCAAAATTGCATGCATTAAACATTGACGAGAAGAGGAAAAACCAACCCAAAAGTCCCAACATATAGTCTATGCAAAAGGTATTCCTCTTCCTGGCACAAATCTAAATAATTAAAAACTGCACCATTACTATGCATTGTTCAACACATCATACTATAACTTAGCATAGATTTTATAGATAGAGCGTGATCGCACAAAATAAATGATTTGAACAACCAAATTGATAGATATTGTTTGAGAATGGACACAAATGATCTACACTGCCTGATACTGTTGGAGAGCGGCCACAAATTCTGGAACCATCTTATCATTCTCATCACCATACCCCAAGGCTATGCAATAACATTTCCTCCATGTATACACCTATGAATATTAACAATCCCATAAAAAATTCTAGTCTGACAATATAAATTTGTACAAATTATTACTACTGGTCTATGCATTAACAATCCCATGAAAAATTCTACTATGACAATATAAATTTGTACAGATCAGTGCTACTGGTCTATGCTTTTATGCTTTTCTTATTAGGTTTATTATCTTGAGTATCTACATGCTTAGTCACAATCGTATGTTTATATTTTCTGATTTTAGCATCTTTCAAGGAGTCACTTTCACACTCTTGCATTTTACCTTTTGTTACTGGATGCACCTTTTAGTCCCGTTGCCCTAATTCTGTAGTCATTTGTCAGACATTAATAAAACTATCTCATTTTATCTATATGGAAAAGTACAATGGATAGACTCTATGTGCAAAGGGAGTCAGATCAATCTTAAAGTAACTTCATCATAGAAAATGCTAGAAAATTGGATAGGGTCTAGGCAACTGGGCTAAATGTAATGTCATGGGTCTCTATTTGAATAAGCAAAAGATTGGGATCATTCATCATCTGAACTAACCAAATTAAAGTTTCTTCCCTTTCAATCATAAAATAAGAAAGATGAAGTCAAAATAGAACATAGTGGTTCCAGGTTCAAGCATGCTTGAGGATTAGGTAGCAACCATATGAAAGACAAAATAATACAAAGAGAGATCCAATCTTGTCAGAGATACACCTGTATACAAAAGAAATAAATTAGTCAAATTACACAACAGAAAGGAGAGAGAAAAGAAAATTCAATCATTGATTATTCCATGATGTGATGTTGTAATACATAGTCAAATTCATGAAGTGGGACATGTAGGTTGAGAATGTGACTTAACTCCCCACTACCAAACATGTAATTAATGACATTATTGCATAATTATGTTATACAATGTTTATATCAAAACATAAAAACACATGCAGAATGAGCGAACTAATTAGGGTTAGGGCATGTGGTGTAGTGCCCCTAGACTACTGTAGACATTGAGGGCACCTGTTGAGTGACCCGACTAATTTAAACATTAATAAAATAATTCTTTGATTTTATTTTGAGCATGTTTATGACTACGATTGATTGTAAATCAATCAAAATAATGATATATGGGCATCTGGATAGTTGATGTAAATGAACGATTACATGTTGTTTAACGATTAACTTTGATATGAAAAATGTACATGTGAATGATGCTTAACGACTAGCTGTATGATTGATTATGCGATGAGAATGAAGAAAGTAAATGTTGACGAGATGTATTTCTGATTAGATGAATGAGTAATGTTATGAATAAAATATAAATGCTTAACGGAGTAGCAGATTGATGAATCACATTATTATAATTGAGGACAATACTACTAATATATGTTTGTGATAAATGTGTGTAGCGGCAGGTGAAACGGTTCACCGACGGACACACAAAGGAGTCGAAGGGTTGTAGAGTACGAATAAATCACACACAGGGAGAGCGACGATGATGTTGACTTCCGACGGAATACCACGTAGAGTAAAGAAGCATTGATCTGCTTACTCAGGGAAGTGCAAGGTCGTGCAATGTGGACCACAACGACATTGGTCACGTATGAGTTGGGGGGCGCGCAGTGAGAACAGAATCACTCTTTAGCGCCATTAGTCCCTAATAGCGTGTAGACTCTTTATCGGACAATCTACTGAGAGCGGACTCAAGGCTTGATCTCCCTAGCTCAATGTAAGTCTAGAACAAATAAGACAGGCTACGAATGCATTTCCTAGATCTACTTAAGGATCGAGTACTAGATATCTTACCTTTCACTTCGCGATCTTTTCTCCTGAATGCTGCTCCACGTCTCACGGTCGTCAGATCCAAGCTGCAAGACCTATCAAGACAAGAAACAAGAGAAACAAGTAAAGGGCATCTATACAATAAGAGATCTAAGTGAACAATTAAGCAGGTATACTACTCAATATCATTACACACATGAAAAATATTGGTGGAAAGCATTTGTATTACTGTAAAAATAGGGAAGTACATAGCAGAGATATAGAACTACAACCAAGGATTAACGCTGCAGCCCTTATCCAACAAAGCCATTTGCCAATTTCCTCCTAAGGAAGCTTGAGTCTCTCAAGAATGAGTAGAGATCTCTCAAGAGTGATTTCACCAGCATGTAGACACCATAGACTTCCTCCCTTTGGAGAGGGGTAGAGCTTCACTTATATAGGACTAAGTGGATAGGGTATGGATAGGGTAGGTTGAGATATGGTAGGAGAGAGATAGGCGATCCTTCCAAGAGGTTAGGAACCGAAGGCCAACTCCCCCAACAGGTCAGGGATAGGGATCCAAGTCAGCAACCTTCGAGAATGAGCTCGAAGAAGCTATTTTTACCATTTAGCTGACTTCGTCACACCCTGTAATGGAGCAAGGTGCGACGTCGCAGGTTGCATGAGTGCAGCCTGTGATGACCTCTCAAAACCTAGCAGAAGCACAATGATGTCCCTTCCAAGAAAATGAATTAGCCAATGGAACTTCAGGGATGTATACACTGAATCTAATGGTGGTAAGATTTTAGGTGTAACAGAATGCCCCCCAAAGCATGAAGTTGTTTAAAGATTGGATAGGTGAAATGCTTTGACAGAAAGAATGGCAAAATGGACTTGTCGGATGAAGGATGCTGCTGCAGTACAACTGACTCTAAATTGACAATCTCATATGATGTACAACATGGATTCCGACCAATACAATGCAGATCCATAGTAGTAATGACCGACTAAACACAATCATGGCTACTGGACACAAGCGTAGATCCGTGATGAGATGGTAACACAGCCATGACCAATACAAATGCGGATCCGTGTAATATGAATCAATACAAACTCCATCGCAACCTGGGTAAAACATGACTCCCCAAAGTCTTCAAGCTGAACCCGCGATGATACGAATCTATCCATGTGATTACAAATGTCTTGACGTCGAACATGGTAGAAACCACTTGATTACCGGTCATTGATGTATATCATTAACAAGTGCGAGGGAAATCACCATTAATTTCAATGATCCCCAAGGTATCACAGTACATATCATCAAGCATGAATAAATGAGTTGAATTCGAACGCAAGATGAAATATTTCGATCAAGAGTCAATGATGTAACTCATGTCGAAAGCGAGGTAACCTGCAATTGAGGCATGTAGGGCCAAGGTAATTGGTTGGTTTCTAGATTCAATCCTTGGATGATGTGTTGAAGTCGACAAGGATGAATCTGTCGAAGGAGGGCCATGATGAATCCCCCATCATCGACATGAAACATGACAAAGGATGTGTAGAGTGGATCGGATGGTACAATAATATGTGAGACTGACTCAGACTAGACCGACATGATTGAAGGTGTACTGATTGCAAATAGATGAATAGTGAAAGTATTCTTGAACATGGGCATAGCATGACTTGACAGTATTGACATGATGAGTATGACACAATTCCTAATGCAACTGATGATGGAATCTTTCTTTGAATGACTCGAAGGAGCAACAAGACTCAGGAAGTAAGCAGAACTCGAGGACAAACAGATGATCCAAGTGTTGTATGCAAATGTAGATGAGTGCCATGTTCAAGAATGATTAGGTACTGCCACTGATAAAGGTGTAATACAAAAGCTTTCCTTTTTCCCCATCATGAACGATGAGTGCCTCATGTGTTTTTTACGAGCTTGATGAGGGTAACCAGATGCTTGGTATAGCTCATCTCATAGATGAGTCCAATCCCAAATATTTTCTGAACCTAGGATAGGAGGGGTTCATACCATGGCGGGTCCTTCAATGTAAGAGTTTAACGAGTCCATCGAAGGTAAAATCGGTTGTCATTTCATGTTTAGAGAGTCTAAAAAGAACTAAAGAAGACTCCAACGGTCCTTTTTCGTAAAGTTAGCCTCATCGCTTGAAAAAAGGGTAAAACAACGCGGGAGAGGACTCTTCCAGTCATGATTGGCTGGAGTATACCTTTTTCGTAACTAGTGCCCCTTGGTCCGAAAAAGGGGTAAACTATCACCAGGAAGATGACCATTCAAATTCTTTTACAAGCGTGAACGCGACAAGTTCGCTTGGCAATCTTTTCATATTTTTGAGAGCTTGAAAAGAGATTAAAGATAGACTCCGGGGGGTTCCTTTTCCGTAGGAGTTTAACGAGCCCGGAAAATTGATAAATCGTAACTCGGTAACGTATTCTCATAGTTTCAAGAGCACGAGAAAGAACAAAGAGTAAGCTCATTAATTGCAATCTATGAAAAAAATGGGTAAATGACAAAAACTCACAAGGGGTGTTCATACCTGAGATGACCGTTCCAATATGAAAATAGCGTAAAAAGGCACTTCACAACTCCTGCACACTCGGAAACTAGGTCAAATAGTCAACCGAATGTTCAAATACAATAAAACTGATCCAAACTATAACAAATAGCATAATGGCATCAAATATTTGAAAAAGGAATATTCCATTTTGTTTTATAAATAGAAATAAAAACCAAATATAGTCACCATTGTTCTATTTGCCAAATTTGGGAGGAATAGGGCCATTTGCTGCCAGATCTTCACTTGTTGATTCCGGGAGCTACAATTAGCCATTTCACCTATCGTCAGGAACAGGTAACCCTAAACTTCATCCAGCAAAATCGTAGTGGTTTACAATTTTGATTTTCAGTCATTTTTTTGGGTTTTGGCTTGATTTGGGAAGGGCCATTGCGCCCTCGGCTCGTCGCAGTTTTCCTTTTCGGGAACTGTGACGAGACCGAGTCATCGCAAATGGAGTATGCATGGACTACGACGACGTCGCCCTGTTTGCAAAAAAGGGATGCGACGATGGCAACGTCCATCCCCAAAATCAACCAAAACTCAAAAGAAGGACTTATAGGGGGTGAAGCAAGTCCTAACATTGTTAAAAACTTCCTGTCGATAGGTTCCAAGCATCCATAATGGTTTTGGAATGACGGGAAATGGAACACGAATTAGATGATGAAGAAGCTACAAACGATCCACATTGTGTGGAAGCATTGAGGAACTGTGGGCTCCTCAAGTTCTTCCGCATTCAGGGGATGAGATCCCAACTTCCACTACTGAACCATATGCTCCAATGTTGGGATGTGGCCCAGCAGTACTTCGTGGTTGGTGAGCATGAGCTTCACATAGATGTCGAGGACATCTATTTTCTGACTGGTTTGTCCCGAAGGGGGGACAATGTGACACTCACTAGATCACGTGGGAGTGATCAAACTGTGGAAGATTTGATCTGACAGCATTGTGGTCCTAATTCCCATGCATCTAGCGGGAATATTTGCATCAAAGATGTATGGGAGCACCCATTGCAGGCCATTTTATTCACCATTACGAGGATGGCGGGGAGTCAAGCTCCTCACTTAGCCACCGGGGTACAGATGCTTTATACGGAGGATTGTTTGTCTCCAAAGATCTTCAACTGGTGCGAGGGGGTCCTCACAAACAAGCAAGCTCAACTAATAAAGTGTCGGCGGGGAGAGCTCAAACAGTTCGGCTATGGATCTATAGTGATCTCATTCTTGCTGGAACGGGTTCCCCTTTTGCATCCTCAGGTACCACTAGAGGATAAAGACCTCAGAGAACCACACATGGCCAGGTGGACCGATGTGATGGCTTGGCATGGTGGGGGTCCTATCATCGGATTACCTCCTGCATTCTTCACTTGGCTGGCGGGATAGTTACTGATGGTGGAGGACTTTCCATATAGTGGCACTGACTTCACAGATGACCCAGACTTGCCGCTTCCTGAGGGAGCAGCATGGGGAGACCTCGGTAAGAAAAAATGACCCTTGAACTTTTTAAGTTTTGTGCATTTATGATTTTTTTTATATAGTGCTGACAGGAAAACAACATGTGTGTGTAGATGTGGGGCCTATATGACCAGTGGGGACCTCTCTTCTGGCTAGGAGAGAGAGAGGAGAGGGAGCGATGGTGGATCCAGCTGTGCATGCTGCCATCGTGGAGATGGATAGAGTATATGCCAACCTGAGTGGGTTGACACTGGTTGTTCCTGAGCCGACGGTAGATGAGGTACCGCGGCCTATGCAGGTGCACACGATTGGAGTGACTACGCGCTTCAACGCACTGCTTCGTAGGGTTGCGAGAGCAGTGGACTATTTCCAAACTTAGCCAGCTAGGGTTGCTATACCACCTAGGGTTGTATGGGCCAGGCGATAGGCCACATGTTGTCATTATGTGTGTACTGAGAGCTTAGAGGCCTCATATTTTGTACTACTGAAAGGCTATGGAGCTTCAGATTTTGTAGAGACTTACTGAAAGCTATCGTGCCTTAGAATTTTGTATCAACACTACCTTTTTGAGATTATATTTATATATATAGATAGTCCAACGATTTATACATTATGTGTTTCAGAAAATATAATGATGTGATCTTGTTTATATGCTTTGCTTTTTATACGATGCATTATTTACATGTTATGAGTATCATGTGTGTGCGATGTACCAATCTAGAATGAAGTTGGCCATCGAGTCAACAACTGTGTTTAACTCTTGTGGAATGTGCAGGTATTGAACAGATTCAAACGACCTTTCCATGAGACGAACTCGTCTAAAGAGACGGAGTAAGGTAGGATCACGGATAGTGTAAACCCAGTTAAGATGGGAACCACTAGTTGAGAGTCCATGTGGATGACAATGTGGTCCATACCCAAGGAAATCGCATCGGTTAAGGTTCCAACAACCTCTAGGTATTCTGCGGCATTGTTGGTTGCGAATCCAAGGCAACTTCCTCCTGAGTTGATGAGCTCGCCTATTGGGGAATACAATACCTAGGTTGTCGAAGCAAGGTTACGGGTATGCCGGCTGGCGCCATCTGTGAATCCGTAGCACGTTGCCATCTGCACACGTAGACAGAACATGGTATAAGAAGCAGAAACAAGATCTAAAGACACTAAAAAACAAGCGCGTCACACCATGCAAAAACAAACAAACACGCCATGTACAGTATATACATGAAAATCTATGCATGAGAGGGTTAGGCATTGTACCTCTTCAGGTAAATCCCATTACGAGGTTCACCCAATGATATTCCGTCATAATCTTCAATCTCGTAAGCTCCTTTTTCCAAAACACGCTTGACAATGTACGGTCCGTGCCACATGGACTCGAACTTTCCTGCTCCTTGTTTGTCATGTCTCTGGTCGTATGTGAGGACTAGGTCACCCTCGTTGAAGATACGAGGTTCAACTAACTTGTCGTATTGAGCTTTGATGTGTTTCTTATGTGCTTCGTTAGCAAGACCAGCATCTCGGCGAGACTCGTCAAGTTTGGCCAAGTACAGGAAACGTTCTTCCTCGGCAGTAATGTTAGGAAGAAGTTCAACAACAAGTTGTAGAGACAGAATTTCGCACTCTATAGGAAGGACAACCTCCAATCCATACACCAATTGTAAAGGAGTGAACCCTATGGTGGTTTTAACAGAAGTTCTGTAGGCCCATAATGCTGAAAAGAGCATATTATGCCAGTTGGACTTATGCGTACCTACCATCCGTTGGACCATAGTTTTCAAGATCTTGTTAATGGCCTCGACTTATCTGTTGGATTGCGGGTATTAGGGTGTTGAGTTTTCATGGTGAAAACCCAATATATCGCTCAATTCATTGACCATATGGTTCTCGAAGTGAGAACCATGGTTGGTCACTATCGCCCGTGGAACTCCAAAACGCGCTATTACATGATTGAACATGAAGAGTGCGGCATTTTTTCCATCGTTTTGGTATGTAGGCATTGCCTTGGACCACTTTGTGAAGTAATCCACAGCTACAATGATGTAACCATGCCCCCCGACCGAGGTAGGCTTACAATGCATAAAATCGATGCCCCATTTTGTGAAGGGGCCCACAGAAATAACCGGGTGTAATGGGGCGGGATGGGTGCGCTTCTTAGTATAGAATTGTTGACATGGAGGACATCTCTTCACAGCCTCAATGCAATCTTTGAAGATAGTAGGCCAACAATATTCTACACACAAAATATTCTAGGCTGTAGCCATCCTAGAGAGGTGACCGCCACACGCCCCAGCGTGACAGTCATTCAGAATGCGTTCAGCCTCATCGTGAGTTAGACAACGTCAAAGAATTGAATTGACGCCACGTCGGTACAAAGTATCACTGATGATTAGGTAATACTTTGCATGGTGACGTATTCTACAATAGTCGTCACATGACAGTTGAGGGTTGAAGCGTTGGTTTTGAAGATATAATGAAATATCTCCATACCACAGATCAGTCGTACTGATGAGAAACAATGATTCATCTGGAAAAAAGTCATTATGCTCAACTTCTACATCAGAACAGGGAAGGTCACAAATAAGCTCAACAAACACCAGGGACTTTTTGGACTTGGCTTTCTCGAAAAGAAGGTCGAATTCTTGCAATATCACAGTCCAGCGTGAGTACTTGCCCCCAAGCACCTAACATGTCAGTACGTGGTACATGGGGTTCGAGTCTGCGATGACGGTGGTCGTGCAGAGCAAGATATAGTGGCGAAACTTTTGGACAGCGATGGCCACCACGAAAGCGAGTTTTTCAACATGTGAATATCTAGTTTCAGTGTCAGTGAGACCCTTACTTGCATAGTATATTACACGTTCCTGGGCATTTTGATCTTCCTGTACCAAAACCATGGTGATAGTGGTAGCAGAAGCGACAAGATATAATATGTAATCTCAGAAATAATTTGGCAGTTGGATTACGGGGGCATGCGTGATGGCATGTTTGATGCTATCAAAGGATTTACGTGCTTGATCGTCCCAAATGAACGGGACGTCCTTCTTAAGAAATCTCATATACCCCTTAGTCTTCTTTGTGAAGTTACAAACAAAACGCCGTAAATAAGTCGCCTTCCCTTGGAGACTTTGAAGTTCTGTCACATTGGTTGGAAGTGGTAGGTTGACAATAGCTGCCACCTTTAAGGGATCAATGCGGATCCCATCCTTCAAGACGATAAATCCTAAGAGGCATCCAGATTCAATGCAAAAGATACACTTATGAGGATTTAGACGGATATGCAAATGCCCCCTAAGGACAAATGAAAGTTGTCTTATGTTGGTTGGCTGGGTTGATCTCAATCTGGTTGTAACCAGAAAAGCCATCCATGAATGAAAAGATGACGCTTCCAGCACAATTGTCGATAATCTGGTCAATGAATGGGGTCGGGTAGTTTTCCTTTGGACAAGCCTTGTTAAGGTCCCAATAATCGACACAGACGCGAATGGTGCCCTGCTTTTTGCTCACAGGGACGACGTTTGAGACCCAATCCGTCAACGGGACAGAATAAATGAAACCAACCTTTAAGAGTTTTTCAATCTCTACCTTGATTGCTGCAGTCTTCTAGGGGTGTACCAGTCGCAACTTTTGACGTACAGGTTTGATGTCGGGACAGGTTTTTATTTCATGAGAAACAATCGCGGGGTCTATCCCAGGCATCTCCTCATAGGACCAAGCTAATACGTCTTGAAATCGCTTGAATAAGGCTGTACCAATAGCTATTTCTTCAGGGGAACACCTCTGGCCTATGCGAATGTGTTCCAATACACCAGGTTTTACCGAGATGTCTACCGAGGCGGTAGGCTCAATGTTGGCCAAGTTTCCCTCAGTGTCCGACAGACATGTAAGAATGGGGGATTGAGGGAACAGGTAGATGTCTAGTGAAAAGATGGTGTTAATGTTGTCCTCTATGTACTCCAAAGGGGGGAGAAAAGATGACCTATGGTGGAGGTCATCCCATGGACCATCATCAACATTCATAACTTCCATGATGGACTCGTCCGAATGAAAAGTACGAAGTAAGAGATCAAGTGGGGATGATGCCGGTCGTAGAGAACAGGATGGGGAAGCCACAGCTAAGTGGTTCTCTGGTGCTGACTGGATAGCCTCGTAAATACGTTCAGCGAGTGAAAGAGGCATGGCGTTTCCAATCAGGTGTGTTGTGGCTTCGTGAGGTACAAGCCAAGTGTCAGTGGAGTGAGATGAAATCTCTGTGGAGACCATGTTCACCGAGGCAACATGATTAGGGGGGTCCGAAATTGGAAAAACACCCATGAGAGATGAATCTTTCAAAAGGCCAACCCCTATACTCTCATACTGTTTTGACGTTTGTCCAATGGAAGGAACATGGTCACCAGGATGAGTAGTAGTGTCCGGTGTGCAAAAATCTAGTTGGTCAATAGTGACAATTCGTCCTTGGTGGGGGAATTGTACTATGCGGAAGACTGAAGAAGCTATCGCCTGCATGGCGTAAAACCAATTACGACCAAGCAAGATATTATAATATATCGGGGCCGAGACCACTTCCACATTAATGGTCATGATCTTTCCACCCAAATCCACTGTGAGAGCTTCTAGGATCCCATGAGGTTGAGAGCCACACCTGTCGAATGCTTTCAACGTGGTAGAAGAACGATTCAATTCGGGAGAGTCGATGGCTCTCCAACAGGCGATCGACATGACAGAAGTAGAGGCACCTTCGTCCAAAATGGAGCGATGGAAAATTTTCCCAGCAATGTTTGTAGCTACTTGGAATGCGAGCTGATGGGAAAGCCTCAGCTTGAAGTAGTCAAGTCGGAACATGATGGTATTCAAAGAATCAGGGTCGACTGCACTGATTGTTGCGAGGAGAATTTTGCGTTGATTGGGACAATTCTGCAAAACTTCCAGTGTGGACATGGTGCAAGGGGCTTGTGCCAAGTCTTCCACGATATTGTAATTTTGTGCTACCCGAGCATTAGGGTTGAAAACGACTTTTCGAATCATGCTCTTGGGTGGTCGTAATATCGAATCTAAAGATGGCTTCCCAATGGTGAGAGAAGTTGACGGTACAGTGACATCAAGTATAGAGTTGGAAGTTTTTTCAGCATTGCTTCCAATGGGTTCTTTCAAAGGGACCGAGTCGTATGATCACGAGCGAGTGTTCAAATTGATTGTTTCATTACGCACCATGAGAACATGCGTGGTATTGGATGGTTCCCCCTGGGCTGAGGGGGGTTGAGCAATCATTTGCTGATTTTGAGTGGGAAATGGATCGTTGAGGACTGCGGGAGGTGGTTTACCCCTAAGAAACTTTTGAACTTCATCTCTACGGGGACATTCTTTGGAGAAGTGATCATCTCCACATAGTAAACAAGGATATTTTAGCTTCCGTTTCTATTTAGTGTCGTCGAGAGTGCTCTTTTGTTCCTGCTGGGAGGAAGATTTCTTAGGTTTCCCTTTGTTCTTCTTCTTGCCACCAGACTTTTGAGATGAAGCTGATTGGAAAGAATTCACCTCTTCAGTTACAGCAGGAGTGGTTGATTTGGTGGTGCTGTGGCCAGCCTAAGTTGGTAATGGGGAGGAACCATGGAGGTTCGATGATCCAACAGTGTTAGAAGCAGGCTGGGTGTTAAGGGATCCAATGATGCCATCAGTTTGGGGTCCCTTAGGAGGTTTCGTGGGGTCATAAGTGTTGTGGGGTGCGTTGGGAAGAATCTCAAACAACATGCCCGATTGAGCATAGACTAAGTCTAGGTAATGGGCACGAACGATAGCTTGCTCTTCAGTGACAGCACCGCCCATGGTGACATCTCGAGCTATGTGAGGGATGAGGGACTTCATGAACCAATATTCTAGGATTTGATCGGGAATGGGATCCTTAATCAAACGTCTTCTCCTTCACCACTCATGTATATGAGTAGAGATATGAGTAGCGGTATTCTGATGGAGAGAGGTGAGAAGGTCCGTACCAGTTTCGTACCGTATAGGCAGTTGGAAATGAGTCAAGAAGTTCATAGCAAGAGAACCGAAATCATGAAAAGAATGAGGTGGTAGTTCAATATACCACTTTGTAGCCGAACCAGTAAGAGTCCATTGAAATAACCTTAGACGGATCGAGTTGTCCATCAGAGAGTTGGATGAACACCACAAGTGGTATTTCATCACATGGCATTTAGGATCCTCATCTGGCTTGCCGTCAAACTTGGGGATATCCGATGGAAGTTTCACTGGAATCGGGGGCCAGTTAGTTCCGTGGTAGATGGGGTCGTTCGTCCGTCGAGATAGATCGGGTAGGTCCAAAGTAGCAAAAAAGGACAGCTGTTGATTAGGCTGCGGGTACTGATAATACTGATAACACATGTAAGGACCGGTAGGACCTCGTATTGATTGATTAAAAGGTGACCACGGGGGAAACTGACCATAGGGGGGTGTGCCGCCCGGACCGTAAGGGGGTCCGCCACCATAAGGTGGTCCGTTCCAATAAGGCGGGGTTCCACCTCCATCACCGGGAGGAGGTGGAGGTCCACTGCCACCGCCGGGGGAAGGTGGGGGTCCATAACCATAATAAGGTGGGCCACCACCACCTCCACTTGGAGGGGGTGGCGAACCACCTCCACCGCCAGAAGGATGGGGACCCCAAGCACCTCCGCTTCCATAGGGATGAGGGCCTCCACCACCATCTCCATAATAATTAGACCCGCCACTGCCCCCACCTAGAGGGGGTGGGGGACCACCTCCACCACTCGAAGGGAAATGTCCTCCCCCACCATAATAGGGTGGTCCTCCGCTGCGTACGCTTGGGGGGGGTGGTGGACCGTTCCCACCCCTACCGGAAGGGTGGGTGCCGTTGTTGGTAGAATGGGTTGGACCTCCGCTAGAAGGTAGAGGTCCGCCTCCTCCAAAGTTAGGTGGGGGCCCACCGCCTCCGGTAGGAGGTGGGGGTGGACAGATTGGGGGTGGTGGTGCTTGAGGGATAGTTGGTTGGGGTCCATGTTGTAAAATGGGTTGTTTCCCCCATAGAGTGTATGGGTTTACGGGATAAGGTATCCTGTATGGCGCGTTTCCGGGGTGAGGTTGACTCGGCGCAGGGTTAATGGAACCTGGATACGCTTGACTCCATGAGGGTTGAGTTACATTGGATGGTCCCCCAACATGAGATAATCCCACAGTGGAAGGTCTAGTGGGTTGAGAAGTTCCAACGGGAGACCCATTCGGGATTCCGCCGGCCATGTTCTGGTTAGGAAACGGGGGTTGCCCCCCAGCCACGATAGATTGACCATTATTCAAAGGTTGAACCAACGTAGGTTGTTGATTAGCTACCGTAGTAATAACGTTACCAATGAGATAATCTATGGGAATGGAATATCCTCCCCTTGAATTTTGGGGTGGGGGAGGAGCTGGTAAAGTAACTGTGGTAGTAATAGGTGTGTTGGACTGTTGTCCTTCCACCGGTTGGTTCACTTGAAGTGCAGGATTGGACTCTTGTGAGGGATGACCAGTTTCATTAACGATCGCGTGGTGGGAAGATGGTTCGGGTGAACCATAAGATATCGGATGAATTGGGGTATCTCTATACCCAGGTCGTTGCTCGAGACTTTGTCTTCGAAGTTCATTACCCTTAATACGTAACCGATCAAAGCGTTCTTGAATGGGTGCAAAGATTTCGGTAGGGTCGGGCATGTAGAAGGGTCTAGAGAGATTTGGAGTAGTCTAGTTGGGTGGTGATGCGATGGCAAAATGAGCCACTGGGTGACTACTAGAATATGTCCAGTAAGCTGCTGAAGGACCAATAGCTGCTGTGGGGTCGTCCTGGGGTCGGTTTATCCATTTTGACGATCCAGGTTCTCTTGGCATGACGGGAGAAAGATCTTGCGAAGTGGGGACTTGTGCTCCCTTATCCTGCGGGGGATGAGAGGCGGGTGAATCCGGAGGAGTATGTGGAAACAAATGTCCTCCAATATTCAGAGTGGGGTTTTCTGCTTCAGTAACTACGACCGTGTTACGCTGATCCATTCTTACCCTCAAAATAACCTCTGGGTTAAGGGGATATTTGGGTGATAAGTTTAAGATCCTACAGGATCTTTTCCAGGGAAAATCCTCCAGAGCTTCAGGAAAGTCAGCCAGGATGGCTTAAACAACGTTTCTCCTAAGGGTATGCTACAAAAGAAGAGTAGTCCAGAAAAACCTACTCAAACTAAGGCAACAAGCAAACTTATGTGACGGAGTGGATTCAAAAGTTTGGAACCTCATGGGATTATCAAGGCATCGCAAACCGCGATATACTGCAGGTTCCAACAATATGACGTGACAAGGAGGGTTGGGACCGTACCCTTGCCTGCATACCCGATTACCTGGACAATACACGCGTGCTAATCTCCCCGAGTGTTGTTCTCGGTGTATTGCTTTGCTAAGACGGCCAAATGGTTAACTCAGTTGGTTTCAGGAATCCTAGTGGTCTCTCCTGATATACGCAAGGTACGTGGGAGCTCAAATCCATAGTGGTGTTGTCTAATGCACAACCGTTCAGCAAGAGACCTTCCGATATACTACCGAGTACGTGATACACCCTTCGATATACACCAAGTATGGATTATGGTACTTGGTGGGTATGTGAAGGAGCTCGATATACCAATAAGTACGTGGAAGACTAAAATACCCCCGGGATACAGTGCTAGCAAATAACGACAGCTGCCACGCTTAACGACGCCGGAACACGTCTCTAACTTACACACAAGTTGCTATAAAATTTTACCTAGTTCTACCGTTAATTTTATCTGGACGGTTAGGTGAATGCATGAGGTGAGTACATAATCGGAAGCATAATGCAAGTCCTAGTTACATGCATGAAATATTCTTTTATTTCAATGAATTCTAGCTATGGGAAGGAGAAATCTTTTTCTTTCCGACGAGATTGCCAAAATAACACAATGCAGCAGTTCCCAATTCAAACAAGTTTGACTATGAAAGTATTCTTTTCATTTTTGCGAGACATAAAACCACAACATTACTAATCCAAATCACACATTTTTTCTTTTTCTTTTCAAATGAAAATGATATTAGGTAATGAAAAGAGAGAATTCTAAAATGGATTATGCAAGCTTCTCAATTTCACTTTCAATGGCCCAAAAGCAATGAAAAATAAAAAATGCACCTATCTTTCCCTAGCATGGAAATACTTTTTGCAAAATTGGATGTGTAGCTTAAGTCTTTCAAGAAGATGAGCGATTCATAATTCAAGAAAAACACAAATGATCATACATTCATTCAACTTTCGAAAAGATTGATAAACGAAACATTCCAATGCAAGAACGATTTTTCTTATAAAACACTCAAGAAATGATGGGAAAGAAGCACTTTTAACTTTTCAATGGATGCATCAAAGAATAAACTTGATAACAATTGAGCTTTCAGATCTAAATGAACGAAAAGAAAACACTACTTGCAACACTCGGTACACTCAGAAAACCCAAGAAAAGACAAGCACTCAATCAAGCTGAAAGACACACTTAACTCAAAATCAAATAGTAGCAAGCAAACCAAGAAAGCAAAGCTCAAGAAATAATGTAAATGAGGTCTGGAGGCTGGTCTAATGCAATGATCAGGTCAGGGATGGAAGGAAGGGAATGCAAGGGTGAGCGGATGAAGGTTGGGGAGACAAAAGTATCCACCACTACCAGTCCTTAGACTTGTCCAAGATGGAACCCAAAATCAATCCAAACCGAACACTCAATACACGAATCAAGGAATGGGATCTCTGGCTGGATCTTGCAGCATGGAGGGAGTTCATACAACAAACCAAAGCTCAGATTGACAAATGGAGAGGGGATGCCTGCATGCCCAATTTTGACAAATCAACGCACTCTGTGCTTGTACACAGTGCGACGTCACAGTTCACCAATGCGGGAAGTGAGATGACGTCACAGTATACCAATGAAAAGTCTACGACGAGTGACTAACAGGTAAAGAACAGAGGCCAGAAATGACACAGTTTCACTATGTTTCCACTAACCAGGTGCGATAGGCGAGATCTAAGTCCAAAAATGAATTAGATCTCCAAGCAATGAACTATGGAATGGTTTGGGAATGAGTAACATAAACTCAGAGGAAGCATATAAGAGTCTGCAAGACGATGATCTGATAGTGAAATCAACTCATGAAGCAAATGACAAATGGAAGGTTTGTGTCAAGCAATCAACTGAAAATGACTCTTAGGAAATTACAAAATCAGACGTTTTCCCCAGTATGGTCACTAGATTTGTTTATCGGAAAATATACCAAGAGCGGACTCAAGGCTTGATCTCCCTAGCTCAATGTAAGTCTAGAACAAATAAGACAGGCTACAAATGCATTTCCCAGATCTACTTTAGGATCGAGTACTAGATGTCTTACCTTTCACTTCGCGATCTTTTCTCCTGAATGCTTCTCCACGTTTCACGGTCATCAAATCCAAGCTGCAAGACCTGTCAAGATAAGAAACAAGAGAAACAAGTAAAGGGCATCTATACAATAAGAGATCTAAGTGAACAATTAAGTAGGCAGACTACTCAATATCATTACACACATGAACAATATTGGTGGAAAGAATTTGTATTACTGTAAAAATAGGGAAGTACATAGCAGCGATATAGAACTACAACCAAGGCTTAACGCTGCAGCCCTTCTCCAAAAAAGCCATTTTCCATTTCCTCCTAAGGAAGCTCGAGTCTCTCAGGGATGAGTAGATATCTCTCAAGAGTGATTTCATCAGCATGTAGACACCATAGACTTCCTTCGTTTGGAGAGGGGTAGAGCTTCACTTATATAGGACTAAGTGGATAGGGTATGGATAGGGTAGGTTGAGATATGGTAGGAGAGAGATAGGGGGTCCTTCCAAGAGGTTAGGAACCGAAGGCCAGCTCCCCCAACAGGTCAGGGATAGGGATCCAAGTTAGCAACCTTCGAGAATGAGCTCGAAGAAGCTATTTTTACCATTTAACAGACTTCGTCGCACCCTGTAATGGAGCAAGGTGTGATGTCGCAGGTTGCATGAGTGCAACCTCTGATGATCTCTAAAAACCTAGCAGAAGCACAATGATGTCCCTTCCATGAAAATGACTTAGCCAATGGAACTTTAGGGATGCATACACTAAATCTAATGGTGGTAAGATTTTAGGTGTAACATAGATGGAGGATAGAAGGTAACGGCTCCTGAAATTCCTATATGAAGTTCCCGCAAGTCAAAATGAAAGGATGGTGGCAGAAGGGCCCGACGATGTGGTACCCTGCCGAGAACGAAAAGAGTGGACGCAAGGACCCGAAGATGTGGTACCTTGCCAAGAAATGGAAGCGATTGATGACTGGACCCGACAGAGTGGTGCCATGTTAGGGAAATGAATTAAGGAACGGGGAGGCCCAATGGCACGGTACTGGGATCCTAGTAAAAACGATTGTTAACTTAATCGCCTAAAAAACGTATAAATTGCACCTAGAGCATTTACTTAGGAAAATGCATTTTTAGTACTTTTAAACATTAGAAGTTGTTATTTATGCATTTGCACATAAAAGAATATTTTGGCATTTAAAATATTAGAAATGGTTATTTATGCATTTGCACATGAAAGAATATTTTTGAGTATTTAAAAATATATAAATATTTAATTAGGAACAAAATGGAATCCTAGGCATGGACACCTAGTCAACTCCACCTACACCACAAATATAGGAGTTAAATGAAATATCTTGGGGACAAACATGAGCAAACTTAGGAATGTTGGTGCATCTCCTAGAGAAACTGACACATGGATGGGTGAGTTTTATTAATTTAGAAATTTAATAAAATGAATGTTTTTGCATGAAACAACATCATGTGTCGCATGAGATTTTCCTTTATAAGGAAGGCATTGGGAATGGGTAAAGCACCCAGCTACTGGATGGTTATCATAATCTTGGGTTAGTTTATGACTTGCTGCTATTGAGGGTTTGGCTGGAAATTTTGATGGGGGGGAAACCCAAGCTGAGTTTCTTGACTAGTGTGTCTGAACTCTACGACCCGAATCGCTCGGGGGTTCGGGAGGAAGGAGAGTACTCTTGGAAAGGTTGGGAGGATAACCGAGGTGTCCTTCAGTGATTTGTGAAGACTAACGATGGAATCAAAGCAACGAATTCTTTAGGACTACATCATCTGTTGGAATCAACTACTCTTACAGGTTTTGTTCACACTTGTTAAGTTTCTGTTGCTGCTTATTTAAAATTTTGTACAGAACTTAGAAGCATGATTTGTTTTCTAATTATTGAGGTTTTGGAAATATGGTTTCTATATTAGAAGAATTATTAAATTCCACTTCATTCAAATGGAGTTATATGAATACGCAGGAATATAAAGTGCACCTTCTGTAATTATGGAAAAGAAGTTTTAGATATTCGGTTGGATCCAATTTTACATTCTTGAATAAATTTTGTTGGATTATGTATTGAGAAATCAGATCGTTAGAGTTTTAATTAATTTACAGTCAATATTTAGCTTCATATCTATAATATCAAATTGGCGATATTATTGAGATCATTTGAGTTTTATTTATTTTACACTCGGATTTCGCTTCTGATCTCTAATATCATATTAGCGTTATTGTTGAAGATCATTTGAGTTTTATTTATTTTATAGTCGGATTTCGCTTCTGATCTCTAATATTATATTGGCGTTATTGCTGAAGATCATTTGAGTTTTATTTATTTCACATTTGGATTTCGCTTCTGATCTCTAGTATCATATTAGCCTTATTACTGAAGATCATTTGAGTTTTATTTATTTTACAGTCGGATTTAGCTTCTGATCTCTAATATCAGATTAGCGTTATTACTGAAGATCATTTGAGTTTTATTTATTTTAAAGTCAGATTTCGCTTTTGATCCTTAATATTAGATTTGCGTTATCACCGAGTGACATTATCATGAGATCGTTTCAGTTTGTAATAATCTTATTGTTTAAAATTTTGCTTCTGATCTCTAATATCAGATGGGCGTTATCACTGAGATGGGTTGAGTTTTTAATAATTTTACTGTTTAAACTTTCGCTTCTGATCTCTAAATATCAGATGGGCGTTATCTGTAATTTAGTACTCGATTCACCCATATTACAAATTGAACCAATCTCGGCGGCCAGTTTTGTGACTTCAGTAAAGTTTTCATTATATAGCTCGGATCGAGCTTGACCTCAATTCCCTGTGCATTTTCTTACAATTGACCTGCCTATACTATGACTAAGCCCACCTCTGTAATGCCTTAGTTTTTTCATTGTCCACACCCTAGTTTAACACCTCACTTGGATAGTTACATTCGCGTGACTAAACCTATCGTTGACAATAATTTAACCTTCCTCTGAGTTTGATTGTTGTTGTTATTTTGACTCCAAAAGAAATCTGTGGTTCATCTCAACGTATCTCTGTGATTACAACTTACCCAAAAATTAGGATTATTGTGTTTCCAGACTTTACAAAACCTTTGAAGAGTAAATATGGGGCAAGTATATTGATCCTGTTACCTAGGTCTAATCCAATCCTTATTCAGAGTATAGCTTCGTAGCCTAACCGTCGCAGTCCTGGAAATTTCACTCCCTGGAAGATTGACCATAGCCGTAACTCGAAGAATATAGATTAATATCTGATGTACTTTACTGTCTAATGCCCTTGGCAGTTGAGATCTGGCTGGTTAAAAGCGGCCTCCTTCGGAGTATCCGTGGATGCACAACACCCAGCCTTGTTGACTGAGGAAATTACGTTGGTGTCCAGTCGATGTTTTGTTTTCTGTCAGTATTTTAGCTTTGTTTTACATATGTCAGTACTATATGCTCACTCCATAATATGGAAACGATATCGTGGCATACAAGGTGAATCGCTTACCTGCCAGTTGGAAGCCCACAATTCTAGCGCAGAGACAACTCATGTGCTAGTTAGGCAGCAATAGAGTGGAGTTGATCTTGTGTGTTAGATTTTAGAGACATGTTCTTGTATGAAAGATATGCATCTTGTACAACCCAAAAGAATTATCTTTTCGACTTATCACTCATGTCTCAATATTTCTTTTAAACATTCAATAAGCTTGCAGGTGCCATATGTGAATCCCGTATAGTCTATTCTGCCCTTTTTTTTGTTTATTTGGCATCACATGGACTTAACCACATTAACAAATTGTTATAAGATGAGAAACCCTTGATTTTTTTTGCATCATATTCTGTAGCGGAACGTTAGGGTTTAGCATTAGTGAAATAGAAGTATTGTGCATTTATGTCTATAGTATGGATAAAGATTAATGTAATTTTTGAGTACATTGACGATACATACATATACATGTACAGGTTGTATGAGTAAATTGATTGCAGCTTCAATGTTTATAAATTTGGGATATTGTATTGATTAAAAATATAATGTAATTTTATTGTAGAATTAATGTTTGTAAAGTTTGGGTATAGCTTTTGTTTAAAAGATTAGTGTAATATAGTAGTATTTAATAGTGGTGTAAAATTAAGGTTTTTGTAATGGTTAGGATGTCAGAACACGCACCCTATGGTTCATAGTTAATAATGTAAACAACTATTACTTTTCAATTGTTTAAAAAAAAGCAAGTGCTATGTTAGTGGTATCTCATACCATATGAACAATGCATCATAAAGTACTTGTTAACCATTATATTATACACCCTATTGTTCATTACTAGGCATCATACTGTTAAAAACTAATGAAGAAAGTCGATACTGCATTATAATAGGTTATTAATCAATGTATCATTTAGTCATTTTTTTATAGTGCAGAATCGTAACGCTTTATACCTATTGAATGTTAAATGGAGAAGAATAGCAGTGCACCTTATTGTTATCATTAATAGTGAAGGTTGATTTTTGCGACACTGAAAAGTTAGTAAGAAATTTGATGTATTCAAGCTTTTGTTAAATGTCGAACGGTAGTCATAATTGTATTAAAATGCTTCCGATCGACAATAAGTATTAAAGGATAAGATTTTGTTTACGTAAAGGGAAATGAACCTCTAGTAAGTGATTAAATAACCCTATAGGTTTAGGATAAGTTAATTGCGTAATATTGAGTTTACAAAAAAAAAAAATGCTTAAGTAGACGATCCCTACATTTGGTATTAGAGCAAGGTCGAACTTAGTTCAGACCTAGACAATTCTGCATTAAACTCTTATAATGTTTTTTTGACTAATAAAATTTATTTTACTACTCTTATAGATTTCATCATGGATCTAATAACTCACAGGGGTAGATCTGGAAGGGGAAGAGGACGAGCTGTATGCCCTTCAACCCTAACAACCCCTGTGGATACGCCTCTGAGAGCCAGCAAAAGCATTAACCTGCCTGCGGGTGAGGTTATAACGTGATGGGAAACTATCACAGAATGACTGAAGCATTGATTCGACCGCAAGAACGTCGGTTCTCAGGTTACTGTTGTACCACAGATGCCACCTCCAGTCAACATACACCGAGAGTTGGAAAAGGTGAAATTTCCTGAATTTTGGGGTTCCACTGAGCGAACCGCAGCGGAGGCATGACTGGAAAACATGGCCATGTTCTTTTCATTGAGGGACTACACGTCCAATGTGAACGTACGGATGGTGATACTGAAACTTAAGGGGGAATCCCTCCTTTGGTGGAAGACCTTACGACCTCAGCTAGGTCTGGAACTTGAAGAAATATCTTGGGAATTATTCGATGAACATTTTCGTCAGCATTATTTATCTGACGAATTCATCGAGCGACAGTTGAATGATTTCCTTGCATTGAAGCAAGGACTATGGACAATACAAGAGTACAAGATCTGTTTTATGGAGTTACTGAGATATGCACCCCATGTTTCTACAGAGAAGCTAAAAGTCAATAATTTTGTCTACGGACTAAACCCAGTTATCCGGGACAAGGTTCTTATTCTGACACCTTCCACTTTGCATGATGCGGTCCAGAAAGATCTCATAGCTGAGGAAGAGCTTCCCGACAAGATACTTCAGAGTAAGAACTTTACGAGTGCTGACCAAGGAAGTCAATCCTTGCATGCACCCAAACATCAGTATGGGAATAAGAATTTTGGAAGGGGACCTTTCGATGGAAGGCCTAATAGAGACGATAGAACACCATACCGACCGCCACCAAGGAATGATCATGCAAAGCCATTTGCAAAACTGACGCAATTTGGACCAAGGAGAAATAATGCACCGGCCAGAAGCAACACTAGAGGACCTAAAGATGGATGTTGGAGATGTGGAGGACCACACTTCCAAAACAAATGTCCTTGGCAGGACCAAGGAAACCAAAGAGCTCAAGCACCACGACAGACTACCGTGGTTGATCTAGGATGAGCGCATCGTATTCACGCAGCCGTCAACAACCGCCAAGCTAGCATCAGTGCACCGTCCTTGAGACCACTGGTAAGACACATGGTAATGTATTTTCTTTGCTTATAGACCCTGGAGATACTGAAAGTTTTATTTCCTTACAAGCTTTAGAAAATAGTAAAATGATGGCAATCAATCAAGATGATTTCGAAATGATCGTGATGGCATCCAGTAGTGTCCAGAGCGTGGGTCTTAAGGTAGAGGATTGTGAAGTTGACTTAGGGGTATGTTCTACTAGAATATCTTTTTATGCTACTGAATTGGGTGCTTACGATCTAATCCTGGGAATGGATTGGCTGGAAGCACACTCGATGGTGATGGATTGCCGAAGTAAGGAATTAACTTTCATCGACGATGAAGGCTACAAGAGGATGTTAACTGGGAAGAAAAAGAAGGTTTCTTTAAGAATGATATCAGCCATGCAACTGAAGAAGAGCATGAGGAAAGGGTATCAACTATATGCAGTGATTGCAATGAACAAAGAAGGAGATATGGAAGAAGTGATCAACCACCCCTTGTTCTCATAATACATGGATGTGTTTCCTGATGATTTACATGGCCTACCGCCGCAGCGTGAACTAGATTTCACCATAGAACTAAAACCGGGAACTGAGCCTATAGCTATAACTCCTTACCGAAGGTCGGTACCAGAGTTGAAGGAATTGCAAATCCAACTTCAAGAGTTGTTGGATTTAGGGTTGATCATACCTAGTGTGTCCCCATGGGGAGAACCTGTGATTTTCGTAAAGAAGAAGGATGGATCTTGGCGCTTGTGCATTGACTACCTCCAACTGAACAAACCATAAGAAATTAGTATCCCCTACCTAGGATAGATGACCTCTTCGACCAGATGAAGGGTGCGACGGTATGCTCTAAGATAGACCTGAGGTCAGGATATCACCAGTTGAGGATTAAGGATGAAGATATCCCCAAGACGGCTTTTAAGACTAGGCTTGGACACTACAAGTTTTTCGTAGTACCTTTCGGTTTAACAAATCCACCCAGTGTATTTATGAACCTAATGAACGGTGTGTTTCGTCAGCACCTTGACAATTTTGTACAAGTGTTCTTGGATGACATTCTAATTTATTCAAGAACACTGGAAGAACATGAGGAATACCCGAGGATAGTTTTACAATGTTTAAGAGAAAACCATATGTATGGGAAATTATCAAAGTGTTAGTTCTTCCAGAAAGAGATTCATTACCTTGGACACATCATATCTGGTGAAGGGATAGCTGTGGATCTAGCTAAGATTGAAACAATTTGGGACTGGCCAACACCCACCAACGTACATGAGGTACGGAGATTTTTGGGGCTTTCAGGGTATTATAGACGTTTTGTGGAAGGCTTCTCTAAAGTAGCGAGACCTATTACTGAACTATTGACTACGACACCAATATTAAGAGTTCTCGATATGGATAAAGACTTCCTAGTGTGTATGGATGCATCAAAGGATGGTGTTGGTTGTGTATTGATGCAGGATGGAAGGGTAATTGCGTACACGTCTAGAAGACTTAGGCCGTATGAGGAAAACTATGCAACCCATGATATGGAGATGACTGCAGTTATGCGTGCCTTGAGGTTATGGAGACACTATCTAGTGGGGAGAAAATTTGAGTTGAAGAATGACCATTGTGGGTTACAACACATCTTCACTCAAAGCGACCTCAGTGCAAGGAAGAGAAGATGGTCGGAGTTACTCAGTGAGTATGACTTCGACATTACTTATGTGAAGGGGACCTTAAACAAAGTGGTTGATGCACTTAGTCGTAGACCCAAGATATTCTCTGTCATACCTATGAAGACCAACTTAAGAGAAAAGATCCTGACACTACAATAGGAGGATGCTTGGTAAAATGAAGTAAAAGCAGAGTTGGAGAATGAGCAGATGAGGATACCCAAGTTTGAGGGGTACTCTTTGGACATGGATGGTTTATTACGGTATAACCGTCGCATTTATGTCCCTGATAATGTATAGATTCGAAGTTTAATACTGTCAGAAGCTCATAGACCAGTTTATAGAGAACATCCCAGAATAAAGAAGATGTATGCAGATTTGAAACCCTTGTTCTTTTGGCATGGTATGAAGAGGGATGTGGTAAGTTTTGTGGAGAAATGTATGGAGTGCTAGATGGTAAAGGCTGAACATTGACACCCAGCTAGATTGTTGCAACCACATGCAATCCCAAAATCAAAGTGGGAAGTTATTTCGATGGATTTTATAGTTGGTTTACCCTTAACCAATAGGAGACACGACACAATTTTTGTGGTTGTTGACACTCTCACCAAGAGTGCACATTTCCTACTGATTAAGAACACGTATCAAGATCCGGAGATAGCTAGAGTTTTAATCAATGAGGTAGTGAGACTACATGGAATTCTGAAGAATATTATTTCGGATCGAGGATCAGTATTTACGGGAAGGTTTTGGACAAGATTTCAAGAGGCTCTTGGTACTCAACTTAACTTTAGCACTGCCTATCACCCTGAGACGGACGGACAAATGGAAAGGGTGAACCAAGTGTTAGAAGACATGCTAAGAATGTACGTAATGGATCAACAGAAGAAGTGGGAAGAACATCTACCCTTGGTAGAGTTTGCATATAACAACAATTATCAAAGTTCCATTCAGATGGAACCTTTCAAATTTTTATATGGGAGACCTTGTAGGACTCCCATAAGTTGGGATAGGATGGAGGATAGTACATTACTTGGTCCTGAGGTGATATAAGAGATGGAGGATCAGATGGTCACGATTCATGCTCGACTGAAGGAAGCACATGATCGATAGAAGAGCTATGCGGATGTGCATATGACTGATTGGAATTACGATATTGGGGATAGGGTATTCCTGTGGGTGAAACCGTAGAAGAGTTCTATTAAGTTTGGCAAGGGAGCCAATTTGTCACCAAGGTTTGTGGGACCCTTTAGGATTTTGGAATGAATAGGACCGGTTTCCTATCGTCTTGAATTTCCATCATCATTGAGTAGAATTCATAATGTATTTCATGTTTCTGTGTTACGTCATTATGTTCCCGATACTTCACATGTCATTGATATGAGCAATGTGCAGATAACGAACGATGGGGCCGTGATGGCCGAGCTGATCCGAGTTTTGGACCAGTGAACACGGCAGCTTAGGCACTGTGTGATTGATCAAGTCAAAGTGCAGTGGGATAGTTATAGTCCTAGCTCTGCGACTTGGGAGGACGCAACTGAGATGCATCATAGCTTTCCATTTTTATTCTGAACTTCGGGACGACGTTCTAAATAAATAGGGGTGTATGTAGTGCCCCTAGACTACTGTAGACATTGAGGGCACCTGTTGAGTGACCCGACTGATTTAAACATTAATAAAATAATTCTTTGTTTTTATTTTGAGCATCTTTATGACTACGATTGATTGCGAATCAATAAAAATAATGATATATGGGTATCTGGATAGTTGATGTAAATGAACGATTACATGTTGTTTAATGATTAACTTTGATATGAAAAATGTACATGTGAATGATGCTTAACGACTAGCTGTATGATTGATTATGTGATGAGAATGAAGAAAGTAAATGTTGACGAGATACATTTCTGATTAGATGAATGAGTAATGTTATGAGTAAAATATAAATGCTTAACAGAGTAGCAGATTGATGAATCAAATTATGATAATTGAGGACAGTACTACTAATATATGTTTGTGAGAAATGTATGTAGCGACAAGTGAAATGGTTCACTGACGGACACACAAACGAATCGAAGGGTTGTAGAGTATGGAAAAATCACACATGGGGAGAGCGACAATGATGTCGACTTCCGACGAAATACCACCTAGAGTAAAGAATCATTGATCTGCTTACTCAGGGGAAGCGTGAGGTCATGCGATGTGGACCACGATGGCATTGGTCATGTACAAGTTGGGGGTCACGCAGTGAGAACGAACTCACTCCTCAACGCCATTAGTCCCTAATAGCGTGTAGACGAAGGATAGAAGGTAACGGCTCCTGAAATCCCTACATGAAGTTCCCGCAAGTCAAAATGAAAGGATGGCGGCAAAAGGGCCCGACAATGTGGTACCCTGCCGAGAATGGAAAGAGTGGACGCAAGGACCCGACGATGTGGTACCTTGCCGAGAAATGGAAACAATTGATGACTGGACCTGACGGAGTGGTGCCATGTCGGGGAAATGAATTAAGGAACGAGGAGGTCCAATGGCGCGGCACTGAGATCCTAGTAAAAACGATTGTTAACTTAATGGCCTAGAAAATGTATAAATTGCACCTAGAGCATTTACTTAGGAAAATGCATTTTTAGTACTTTTAAACATTAGAAATTGTTATTTATGCATTTGCACATAAAATAATATTTTGGCATTTAAAATATTAGAAACGGTTATTTATGCATTTGCACATGAAATAATATTTTTGAGTATTTAAAAATATTAAAAATATTTATTTAGGAGCAAAATGGAATCCTAGGCATGGACACCTAGTCAACTCCACCTACACCACAAATCTAGGAGTTAAATGAAATATCTTGGGGACAAACATGAGAAACTTAGGAATGTTGGTGCATCTCCTAGAGAAACTAACACATGTACGGGTGAGTTTTATTAATTTAGAAATTTAATAAAATGAATATTTTTGCATGAAGCGACATGTGTTGCATGAGATTTTCCTTTATAAGGAAGGCATTGGGAATGGGTAAAGCACCCAGCTATTGGATCATTATCATAATATTGGATTAGTTTATGACTTGTTGCTATTGAGGGTTTGGCTAGAAATTTTGGTGGGGGGGGAACGCAAGCTGAGTTTCTTGACTAGTGTGTGTGAACTCTACAACCCGAATCGCTTGGGGGTTCGGGAGGAGGGAGAGTACTCCCAAAAAGGTTGGGAGGCTAACCGAGGTGTCCTTCGGTGATTTGTGAAGACTAATGACAGAAGCAAAGCGACGACTTCTTTAGGACTACATCATCTGCTGGAATCGACTACTCTTACAGGTTTTGCTCACACTTGTTAAGTTTCTGTTGCTGCTTATTTAAAATTTTGTAGAGAAATTAGAAGCATGATTTATTTTCAAATTATCGAGGTTCCGGAAATATGGTTTCTATATTAGAAGAATTATTAAATTCCACTTCATTCAAATAGAGTTATATGAATACGCAGGAATATAAAGTGCACCTTCTGTAATTTTGAAAAAGAAGTTTTAGATATTCGGTTGGATCTAATTTTACATTCCTAAATAAATTTTGTTGGATTATGTACTGATAAATCAGATCGTTAGAGTTTTAATTAATTTACAGTCAATATTTAGCTTCGAATCTCTATTATCAGATTGGCGATATTACTGAGATCATTTGAGTTTTATTTATTTTACAGTCGGATTTCGCTTCAGATCTCTAATATCATATTACATTATTGCTGAAGATCATTTGAGTTTTGTTTATTTTATAGTCGGATTTCGCTTCTGATCTCTAATATCAGATTCGCGTTATTGTTGAAGATTGTTTGAGTTTTATTTATTTTATAGTCGGATTTCGCTTCTGATCTCTAGTATCATATTAGCCTTATTACTGAAGATCATTTGAGTTTTATTTATTTTACAGTCGGATTTAGCTTTTGATCTCTAATATTAGATTAGCGTTATTACTGAAGATCATTTGAGTTTTATTTATTTTACAGTTAGATTTCGCTTCTAATCCTTAATATCATATTTGCATTATCACCGAGTGACGTTATCCTGAGATCGTTTGAGTTTGTAATAATCTTATTGTTTAAAATTTTGCTTATGATCTCTAATATCAGATGGGCGTTATCACTAAGATGGGTTGAGTTTTTAATAATTTTACTGTTTAAACTTTCGCTTCTGATATCTAAATCTCAGATGGGCGTTATCTGTAATTTAGTACTCTATTCACCCATATTACAGATTGAACCAATCTCAGCGTCCAGTTTTGTGACTTCAGTAAAGTTTTCATTGTATAGCTCAAATCAAGCATGACCTCAATTCCATGTGCATTTTATTACTGTTGACCTGCCTATACTATGACCGATCCCACCTCTGTAATGCCTCAGTTTTGTCATTGTCCATGCCCTGGTTTAACACCTCACCTGGATAGTTACATCCGCGTGACTAAACCTATCGTTGGCATTAATTTAACCTTCCTATAAGTTTGACTATTGTTGTTATCCCGACTCCAAAAGAAATCCATGGTTCAGCTCAACGTATCTCTGAGATTACAACTTGTGCAAAATTTAGGATTATTGTGTTTCCAGACTTTACGAAACCTTCGAAGAGTAAATATGGGGTGAGTATATTGATCTTGTTACCTAGGTCTAATCCAATCCTTATTCAGAGTATAGCTTCGTAGCCTAACCGTCAAGTCCTGGAAATTTCACTCCCTGGTAGATTGGCCATAATCGTAACTTGAAGAATATAGATTAATATCTGATGTACTTTACTATCTAATGCCCTTGGCGGTTGAGATCTGGCTGGTTAAAAGCGACCTCCTTCGGAGCATCCGTGGATGCACAACACCCAGCCTTGTTGACTAAGGAAGTTACGCCGGTGTCCAGTCGATGCTTTGTTTTTTGTCAGTATCTTAGCTTTGTTTTACATATGTCAGTATTGTATGCTCACTCCATAAGATGGAAATGATATCGTGGCATACAAGGTGAATTTCTTACCTGCTAGTTGGAAGCCCATAATTCTAGTGCAGAAACAACTCATGCACTAGTTAAGCGGCGATAGAGTGGAGATGATCTCGTGTGTTAGATTTTAGAGACATGCTCTTGTATGAAACATATACATCTTGTATAGCCCGAAAGAATTATCTTTTGACTTATCACTCATGTCTCAATATTTCTTTTAATCATTCAATAAGCTTGCAGGTGCCATATGCGAATCCCGTATAGTCCATTCTACCTTTTTTTTTGTTTATTCGGCATCACATGGACTTAACCACATTAAAAAAAAATTATAAGATGAGAAACCCTCGATTTGTTTTGCATCATATTCTGTAGCGGATCATTAGGGTTTAGCATTAGTAGAATAGAATTATTGTGCATTTATGTATATAGTATGAATAAATATTAATGTAATTTTTGAGTATATTGATGATACATACATATACATGTACAGGTTGTATGAGTAAATTGATTGCAGCTTCAATGTTTATAAAGTTGGGATATTGTATTGATTAAAAATATAATGTAATTTTATTGTAGAATTAATGTTTGTAAAGTTGGGGTATAGCTTTTGTTTAAAAGATTAGTGTAATATAGTAGTATTTAATAGTGGTGTAAAATTAAGGTTTTTTAAATGGTTACGATGTCAGGACCCACACCCTATGGTTCATAGTTAATAATGTAAACGAATATTACTTTTCAATTGTTTAAAAAAAAGCAAGTGCTATGTTAGTGGTATCTCATAGCATATGAACGATGCATCATAAAGTAATTGTTAACCATTATAGTATACACCCTATTGTTCATTACTATGCATCATACTGTTAAAAACTAATGAAGAAATTCGATACTGCATTATAATAGGTTATTAATCAATGTATCATTTAGTCATTTTTTATAGTGCAGAATCGTAACGCTTTATACCTATTGAATGTTAAATGGAGAAGAATAATAGTGCACCTTATTGTTATCATTAATACTGAAGGTTGATTTTTGCGACACTAAAAATTTAGTAATAAATTTGATGTATTCAAGCTTTTGTTAAATGTCGAATGGTAGTCATAATTGTATTAGAATGCTTCCGATCGACACTAAGTATTAAAGGATAAAAAATTGTTTATGGAAAGGGAAATGAACCTCTAGTAAGTAATTAAATAACCCTATAGGTTTAGGATAAGTTAATTGCGTAATATTGAGGTTACAAAAAACAAATTGCTTAAGTAGACGATCCGTACATGTGGTTCCTACTGGAAAAATGGATTCCATCTTAGGGAGGGATGTGGGGTGTAACCATCGTCCCATACATCAATCAAAGATTAGGTGGCAATTGGGAGAGGGAAGAAACCTTTCTCTGCAACTGATTCTTGCAAGAGCAAAGGTTTTCCTAGGAGAGAAGCAAGCCAATGCCTGGAGAAAGCAGTAGAAAACCCTTTCTTGCAAATTGTTTCTCTAGAGATTGGAGGATACATTCAAAACCTTCAAGAGCATATAATGTCCCCACTTTGACCCTTGTAATATTTTGGGCTATAATGTAAATATTGTATGCTTATTATGTATGATTCCTAGCGTGGAGCTCAAGGCCAAGGCCCCCACTAGTGAACGCTCGACCTTGAAGAGGCAAGTATTGGATATTATGCTACCCATGTGCTAGTGAACCATGGGTATTATAAATATGTATTTTAATATAAATGCCCACAACTAGCTATGCAATGCAACAAGAGATGGGGGCATGATGTTTATTCAAGGAAATTGGGAGAGAAATATTCAAACCCTTTAGCCAATCAAGTCAATCCAAGTGTCAATGAGAGAACCCATCAACCCTCAACTACCCATGCTAGCTTTTGTACCCAATCATTTTACTCTCCCAAGAGTTGGTTGAGGTAGTTAATGCCTTGGGGAATGGAGAGGTATGGTTGTCCAAATTTGGGTATGGGCAAGCCACCCTTCATGGAAAATCATGTTTGGATTCTTGGGCAAGAAAAGAGCCATGAATTGCTCCCCAAGCCATTATTCATCCATCAATTTTTCTCTCTCACGATTTTGGAGCTACCTAGGCGTTTTCCTCCATGGTTTTGTTGTGTTTTCCTTCATTCTCCTAGCTAGGAAGGGCGATTTTGTGTTGTATAATAGTGGGGAAGAAAGGGAAATCGATTTGGGGACCATAGAGGTTGTTTTGGCTCACTGATTGCTTGTATATATGTGGGAGAAATTGTTTTCTTCCCTATGGTCGATTTTCCCTCTCACAAATCCATTTTTGGTGTGCCCACATTTTTGAGAAAACCCATGTCCATCTAGCTTCTAAGTCCCATTGTTGAAAGTGTGTTTCCAAGCCCATATTTGAGTTTTGTGTGCAAGAGAATTATGGGGTTGAGTTGGGTATCCATTGCTTTGGGTTGTGTTGAAGCTTGAGAGCTCCTTTTTCCTTGTAGATATCATGCCTAGCTCGGGGGTGGTCTCTGAGTGCTGAAAGAATATAGGTTGGGCAGAGACCTATGGTTGGGTGGAACGTTGCAGCGACATAGCTAGTTGCTTGGGACAAAATTACATCAAGATGAGTATTTTATTGTGTTTACTTCGGCAAGTGTTTAATTTGATGGTTATTTTGATATGTTGGATGAGTATGAAATGTGTGTGGATGATGTTTTATTCCGCTGTGCATGTTCAATTGATTTACATCTGCACACCTATGCATTTTATTGTAATGCCTTATCCTTTATTCATTATGAATTTGGCTAAGTTGTTCTAAAATCCTAGATTTTAGTGCCATCTTCCCTTCCATGCATTGGATAGATGGGCGCGGACGTTACATTTGGTATCAGAGCGATGGTTGCAGCATTGGGCCTAATGGGCCAAATCAGGAAACATGCAGAGGTAAGTATGCTTCCTGTTCCGCACAGACCATTAAGAAAATTTTCAAAAATTCAAAAAAAAATTCTGAGTATTTTGCCTAACTGTTTCGACGAGCCTCGTGGAGTTAAGCCGATGTGTTTCGACGAATCTCGCTGAGTTGCGCCGAAGTTTTCGACAAAACTTGGCAAGTTGCTCTGCAACGATTCGGCAGAAAATCAATAAGTTCTCCGAAAAGGAAGGAAAATTTCGGCGGAAAGTTGATGAGTTTTTGCCGAAATGGCGAAAAGAGTTGGCGATTTTTTTCCGAAACGACAGAAAAAGTTAGCGAGTTTTTGCTGAAACGGTAGAAAAAGTTAGTGAGTTTTTGCCGAAACGGAGGAAAGAGTTGGCGAGTTTTTTCCGAAACGGTGAAAAAAGTTAGCAAGTTTTTGCTAAAACGGATCGGAAGGAAAAGCTGAATTTGACCAGAAGTACTCGGCGAGTTGTTCCGCAACGAGTCGGAAGAGATGGATGAGTTCGCCGACCAGAAGAACTTAGCGAGTTGCTCTGCAACAGGTCGGAAGAACTCGACGAGTTGCTTCGTAACAGGTTGGAAGAACTCGGCGAGTTTCTCCGCAATAGGTCGGAAGAACTCGGTGAGTTGGTTCGACACGGCCCGGAGGAGAAACGATAAGCCCTCCGAAACAGAGAATTTCAGTTGTTTTCCAGGGTGAATTTCAGGCGCCGAAAGTTGAAAAATGAAATTAAACTTATGCGCCAAATTGCACAAAATGGAAGGAATTACAAAAAAAAAAAACGAGGGCACTGCCCCCTTGACCCTCGTCGTCCCCCAGAGACAGTCGTTGAAAATGTGAAATGCATTCTCTATGCTTGGGATGAGAAGCAGGAATTGCATAAGAAGAGTGTGGAGGCCTTATTAAGAGTAATTGGCTGTAATATGCATTGTGGAAGAGCAATGGGAGTAGCAAGGCAATGTCAATAAAAGGGAGGTTCCTCACCTTAAACTATTTATGTTCATAGCATAAGAATCGCATATTTGAAAAATATAAAAAATGAATGTTATACATGTATGTATATATTGAATTGCTAATTCATGGAAAGATCATAGCTAATGATTGCTTGTATGCTTGGTAGGGAAGCCAAGAAAAGGATTAGCTATGATATGGAGGGGGAACTCCATGACATGAGGAGGAATTGGAAAGGGAGAATTCTTTAACTCCTCTCTTGCTATTGTATTTATATTTTCTGAGCTTTATATACTGAAAGTTATGGCATAGGGATGCTAGAAATGCAAGAGAGCAATGCATATGAATTAGTGGGCATGATTAGAAAGTCATTGCATAGTGCATGTGAATTGTTTATGCATGAGCATGATGTTGCATATAGGTAAAGGTAGTGAAGTCACACATGCAATGGCCCATTAATGGTATTGTCTATGGCTGATGACAATTAATGTAGTTGATAATGGTTATATGAATCAGACCATAGAAGCATGAATGAAAATGCGAGAAATTAGATAGATGATATGATTGTGCACTGGATGGCATATTAAGAAACATTGCACAGTGCATGTGAAATTTTTTTCGAATGTATATGATATTGCATATTGGTAAAATAGTGAGGTTTTACATATGCAATGAGCCACTTAAGATAATTATGTTGGTTGTTAATAATTAGCCGTGTTCGCATTGGTTCTAGGACCAAAGACAACCGAAGCATGACTAAGGATGTGGATGATGTTGTTGCATATGACCAACAACCTTATGAAGAAAGGATGGTGCAACAAATCTATGAGCATGAGGTTGGAAAAATGATTGTGAAGCCTTGGTAAGAGGCCAACTGATCAGGTAACATCAAGCGATGTTAAAGACAACCATACTGGTAATAGTTATTGGTGCTTAATTGCATAAATGTTGAAAGGGGATTGGGTAAGAATCCCTTGAGCCACATTTAATCATAAATTGGTATGTATGGGATGTTGAATGCATGAATGCGAATATCAATCCATCAAGGTATGTGGTAGTAAGGGAAAGGATCCTTACACCCTATAATTGCTTAGAAACCTCAATGCATTCACATGAAATTATAACATGCCATTTGTGTATGCTGGATTATAAGTTTAAATAACCAAGGGAAGTGAGGACTTATGGCCCTGTCATGGTAGTGCATGCTATGTGTGGTAATCATGGTTAGGCCATAATATGTTGAATGCATGGTATTCATAAATGAATGCAAGGTTGCATTGAGGAGATGTGCATTAAAATATTATGTACAATCTTGTAGTTATGCATTGAGTAAATGCACATTAAAATATTATGAGAGTGATAAGAATGTGAATGCATAGGTATAGGTGCACATGTTGAGATGCATTGTGTGAATGCATGATTGTGTTAAAAGATGAAATGGTGAACTATTTTCAATCCTAAGAGCATTTCATAAGCTGCTGTGAATGCAAGAGAATGATTGCATGAAGAAGGTAGACATGTTGATGGACTACCAAGAGTGCTCTGTTGAAAGGATAGAGTTGCATAAAATGATATGGCTGTGAAGTAATGATTGCATAAAATGATGTAGCTAAACCATGCAACTCTAGTATAGTAATGATTCACATGAAGTAAACGATTTTTGGTCATATTAAGATGTTAACAACTGGAAATGTTTGAATTATGGAGTGTTATAATTTTGAGAATGCTTCAGTGACTGTTGTAGCAATGAAAAGATTATATGCATAGATACTCATAACGTGTTTGGCTTATTGAAGTTTCAGTTTTTAGGTAGATTTTTTTTGGCATGGCAACGTGGGTAAGTCCGCGATGAAGATTGGAATCTACCATGAGAAAGAGCCAAATGATATCAGAACAAACTCATGGCTAAGCAAATCAATTTCTGTAGAGAACAGAATTGCAAATTCATACTTGAGTTTAATTATTAATGCCATTAAATGATTAGGGAAAACTAGATTTGAATTTTATTATTAAATGCTGCTGACTGTGTAGCTATTTGATAAATGTGCCAAGAAGACACATTGTAGGAAGACCATGTGTGATGACCTGCAGAATCCAAACTCCATGGGAAGGACCCCATGCTTTGGAAATGGGTTTCGGATGAAACACCATTGCATATTTTAAGGATGACATCTCAGCTGAGTTGTATGTTGGAAAACCATGAGAGTGGGATGGTAAAGCTATGCCAAGAAGGCATGTGTGGATTATGGAACATGGAAAGATTGGGGTGGCAAACCAAAGAACTATTGACTCAGAGAAAGTAGCCCACATTCTTCGCAAATGAAGAAAAGATACATCTGCAAAATGAATGAGTATTCTGTGACCCTAGATAAGAACATGCATATCTAAATTATTAGGGTTAATATGTAGAACATACTCTATTTTATTTATATCATTTCAGACTGCTTGAGTATGATTAGGGCCTACATGGCTCACATTAGAAAGGGGGTGTACACCTTTCTGGTGCTAGGTCATGATAGGGTTGTCAATATTGACTACACCCTAAGGGAATGGACGCATTCCTGGTGTTTCAATACTTGATAGTGAATGTATGGAATGCGGTTACAATTTTGAGAAGTAATACTGATAAGCCTGCTTATCCTTCTTGTGTTGTCAGCCTACACATATGCCAATTGATACTACACATTAAGAGGCAAACTGAAGAAGGGTACGTAGAAGGACTGTATAGGAATTGGTAACCTTTCTATGCTCACACTAAATAATACTAGAAGGGATGGACAAACCCAGGGATTTGTGTAGTGAAAAGGGGTATCATCCTTGTGTGAGTGGGGCCATGCTAACCTGCAGTCAAGAAAGTCACCTATAAAGTTCCTAAAAAGGAACCACCGATTTGCACAAGAAAAGGAGTGGCGTCCTTGTATGAATGAAGAGTTGATGTGTGTGTGAAGGGTTGTGGTGCGAGAAGGTGTGCTGACATTGGTGAAGGCATAAAATAGCTATTGGGTCAGCAGTAAGAGCGGGTGCTGAGACTGACTGAAAACCCTGAGATGCCTATGGATCCATAGTAGAGCCTTGACCTATAATGGTTGGTGGTGAAGTTTCCTTCCATTGGTCGATGACCCAGACGAATGTGATGGCTCAGCACTGGAGAGGGCCAACCAAGTATGGTACTAGTTGGGCACCCCCAAATGCTTGGTAAATCCAATCGGCGTGAAGGTGTACTGGTTAAGCATTAACTACATCCAAGTCCATAGGTGATTCCAAGGCTTGCAAAGCAAAGTAGGAACTTGTGGACTAGAGGGGAAACGCACAATATAGATAAGTATTCATTTTCATTTATGTCTTGTTTGGAATAATGAGGATTTCAGGTATAAGTCTTCTAACAGCTAAGATGATACACTATTGTTTCTCTATTGGAAACCTTGGTCATTGCAGGAAAGCAAGACCCTGAAAGAACTATATAATTACTGGTAAAATCTAGAGAGTAAATGAGTGGGTGATATAAATTATTGAGAAATCTAGAGAGTAACTGGTTGGGCATTAACAACTTGATATTGTGAAGTAGCGTGTACACTGGCCCAACACCCCCAAAACAATTGATAAAACCCAGTCGGCGTACTGGCCTAGCATTGCCTATTCGAATGATTGTGGAGTAGCCTACGTGTTGGCCCAACATTCATAATTGTGTCCACGGGAAATCCAAGGCTCGTAAAGCAAAGAAGGATCTATGTGTGTTAGGAACCTATGTCAACCCTTCTCTTTACTATGTTAGTATATTGTTGTTGGACGCATATGCTTTGTAAGTCGTCCCGTAGTATTTGTTGATCCGTAGTTTATATTATCCCATAGTATTGACCCATAATATTGGACGCATATGCTTTGTAAGTCGTCCCGTAGTATTATATGTCCCATGGTTTTGACTCATAGTATTGGGCATAGAATTAGTATATAAGTGTGTGTTGAGGTCATTGAAGGCACCGTGAAGTTAATTGTATTGAGATTGCTCAAAGGAGGTTGCCCCCTCGAAGTGGCCCGTGATCAATATAAAAGTGATTCTGTTCTATTATTTCTAATATCTCATGTATTTGCATTAATTAATTATTGCAGGTTCATCACATCTGGTATCAGAGCACTTTCTTGGGTTCGTTGGGTGGAATTTCTGCCAAATTTTTTTCGCATCTATTGCAGCTTCGGATTTGGGAATAATCCCTATCCGCTTAACTGTGGGAAGTACTTTGGCATAATCCCTATAACTCATTGTGAGGAGTACCACAGGAACCCCAAAGTAGCTGGCCCATTGAGAGGACCTGCCAACGAAAAGGGCAACGACCCCTACTTGATTGACTAGTTCCCACCCGTGAGGTAAACCAAGAGCTGTCGTTTATGGCAAAGCGGTTATCAGTTTTACCTGAGCCGTGGAGTGAGGGGTACTGCCCCAATACGCAAACCGTCAGACAGCATTGGTAGCCAAGTGAAACACCTGAACTGTTAGGAAGCCATACATACCTGGGGTCCATATCTATTTTCAGTTGAACTGTTGCCGATCACTTTCGCTCCAGATCCAGCCGTTTCATATCTATTCTGAAAGTTGTTCCAGATCCATTCATCATTTCAGATCCAGCCGTTTTCGATCCCTTCCGCGCCATTGTTGCCGATCCATTTCTGAAGAAAAAAAAAAAGCCCGAAATTTATTGTCAATCCATATCTCCCTTGTTTTCACTCTGTTTTCCTTGAAATTTTTGGGGAACCCCTGTCATCCCATTCTGCATCTTTCATCCCTGAGGACCCTATTCCCAATTCCCCTTCCCAAAGCCCAAAATCCCACATTTGTCTATTTTTAGGGTTTGCAATAACTTCCTCAGATTTCACCCAATCACCTTCAAATTTTACCACAAAGTTCCTTTCTGAATTCTGCTTCTTTGTCCCTCTCTGCCAAATTTTCTCATTCTATCACCCCGCTTCTGAAATCCCCCTTTTTGCTTTCTTGTCCTTTCGACAGTGTCCAAAATCTAGTCAAACCTCAATTACCCATTAGATTGTTTCCCCAATCCAAATTTCCCTTTACTAAATCAACTTCTGTTTGTGTTTTTCTACCCATTCCACCAAAAAAAAAAAACCTGGTTATGGTTGTCACCTGTGAAAGAGCACACACCATGGAGGAAGCACTTGCAGCCATCCAAACCAAACTCCAAGATCTGGATGAAAAATTTCTCAACCTCCATCTTCAGCATTTAGTCATGAACAATACCAGACAGCCAGAATCTTTTGCAGCCACCGGGTTCTCTTCTTCCAACAATTTTCGTGGGCCGAAGCTTGATTTTCCTCGCTTCAATGGTACTGATTCGACTGGATGGATATATCGTGCAGAACAATATTTCAGTCTGCATAATACTTCTGATGCCCAGAAAGTTCCACTTGCATCCTTTCATTTGGAACAGGAAGCCCTTCAATGGTACCGTTGGTACATCAAAGCTCATCTCGAGCCAAACTGTACAGATTTTTGCCAACTCATTTTGCCACGATTTGGTCCTAGTGCTTTTGATGATTTCATAGGAGCACTCACTAAACTTCACCAAATTGGCACAGTGAGAGAGTATCAGACAGAATTTGAGAAATTGGCCAATCACACATAAGGATTGTATGATGAATTATACAGGAGTTATTTTATCAGTGGTCTCAAGGATGAAATCTGCTCAGAGGTCAAAATGTTTTGTCCCAACACAATGATGGAAGTCCTAGGGTTGGCTAAGCTAGTCGAGGACAAGATCATAGCTCAACAACGTTCCAAACCCACCTTTGTTCCCTTCAGAAATATGGGTTCCCAACGACCTCCCATCACACCTGCTCCTCAACCAACTCCTATCAAGCATTTGTCTGAAATAGAAATGCAGGCACGCCGAGAAAAAGGGCTTTGCTATAATTGTGATGAGAAATTCACTCGAGGACATAGATGTGTTCAACAAAATCTCTATCTCTTGGATGTGGATTCTCCGCCTGCCTCTAAAATTGGTGACAAAGATCCAAAAACACTGGATGCTCTGGTCGACATTCAGGAACCGCCTATTGACCCTCCGTCTCAGGATGACCAGCCAGAGATATCTCTCCATGCTTTAGCTGGAATCACCACCCCCCAAACAATGCGGGTCAGGGGTTACTTCAAGAAGCTTCCTCTTACAATACTCATTGATTCTAGTAGCACTCATAATTTCATTGACCCTCGGATCGCCAAACAAGCTGATTGTTTTATCCATCCTTGCTCCAACTTTGAAGTCATGGTTGCCAATGGGGGCACCTTACCTTGCAAACGGAAGTGTCGAAATGTGCATATCTCTATGGGAGATTATACCTTGCGCTCTGACATGTTTGCCTTGACCTTAGGTGGATGTGATGTGGTTTTGGGCGTTCAATGGTTACGCACACTTGGCCCCATCTTATGGGATTTTACTGAACTTTGGATGCAGTTTAAAGTCAATGGGGCACAACACAAATTTATGGGCTTACAACCAGGGTCTCTCTACATCATCAGTTCACATCGCCTGGAAAAAATCCTTAAGAAGAATTCACATGGTGTCATCGCTCAGCTCAATTCCATTCAGATGCACCTATCAACAGTCTCCACTACTTCCTTGGATAGATATGCAGGTATCTTTGCTGAACCAATGCGCTTGCTGCCTTCAAGAGACCTTTTCGATAAGAATTCAGCCACATCTACCTCTCAGCAGGAAATGATGGCTATTTTGCATGCAGTACAGTTTTGGCAGCCATACCTATTAGGGAATTATTTCTGCATCAAGACTGATCTCCCGAGTCTGGAAAATTTTCTGGAACAATGGGTCTCCTCCCCAACACACCTGAAATGGGTTATCCAACTCATGGGTTATCCCTATGTGATCACTTACAAGAAGGGTAAGGACAATATGGTGGAAGATGCTCCTTCTCGCACAATTGATGACCCAGTTTCTCTTACAGCTCTTTCTCTGCTTGTTCCAAATTGGTTGCAATATGTTCAACAGGGCTATCTCTTCTATGAACTCCATGCTTCTTCATCAACAGGGCACTCTGGGTTCTGCAAAATGTATGACCGAGAACAATGTAACTTCTTTTGGCAGGAACTAAAAATGACAATTTAACAGATGGTGGCTGACGATGATACTTTCTAAGTCAACAAGGGGGAAACGACACTCCTTTCGGGATTGCTCAAACCCTTTCCCTCCCTACACAGCTTTGGCCAACTATTTCTATGGATTTCCTAGCAGCGCTCTAGTGGTACAATACCACATCTCAAAGGACACCATATGAAGCAGTCTATGGAAAAACACCGCCAGTTCTTCTTCCATACACCCTTAGCAGCTCCCCAGTTCAGGAAATTGACTCAGTTCTTCGAAACTGCGATCAGATTCTTCTCATTCTGCAGGACAATCTTCACATGGCCAGAATTCGCTTGAAACAACAAGCCGATCAACACCATTCTGAGCGCATTTTCCACGCAGCTGACAGGGTTCTTCTTCATCTACATCCTTCCAAGCAATCCTCCTTGACACTCCAAAGGCATTAGTGGCCCGAAATGCAACCCGAGGATGCTACCGAGGAACCACTCCTTCAGATTCTGCAGCAATTTCTCCAACCAAATCTTTGAGGACAAATCTTTTTCTAAGGGAAAGGGGATGTTAGGAACCTATGTCAACCCTTCTCTTTACTATGTTAGTATATTGTTGTTGGATGCATATGCTTTGTAAGTCGTCCCATAATATTTTTTGATCCGTAGTTTATATTAGCCCATGGTATTGACCCATAATATTGGACGCATATGCTTTGTAAGTCGTCCCGTAGTATTATATGTCCCATGGTTTTGACTCATAGTATTGGGCATAGACTTAGTATATAAGTGTGTGTTAAGGTCATTGAAGGCACCGTGAAGTTAATTGTATTGAGCTTGCTCAAAGGAGGTTGCCCCCTCGAAATGGCCCATGATCAATATAAAAGTGATTCTGTTCTATTATTTCTGATGTCTCGTGTATTTGCATTAATTAATTATTGCAGGTTCATCACACTGTGGAATAAAGTGAATACATCAAATACAGATAAGTATTCAGTTACCTTACAGCTTCTTGCTTATGAATACATGTGTGTATCTAATTTGGTTATGATTTCCTAAACTCTTGTTTAGAGATAAACCCTATGAAAATAAACTAAACATGTGAATTGATTCCATGTTTGAGTGTAGGTATTTTTGGAAGCAAGGACTAGGAAGGCATCATAGGGATGCAGATGGACATGTGACCGTCCTGAAGAGCTCAATATGAGCAGTAATGAAAGATGGTGCTAGTGGACATGAGTGGGTCCTAGCAGCCAAAGGTCTGTAGGCCACAATGGGTTCCTTTGTTGAAAATCCTTAGACAGAACTTAGACACTAAGTGTCATAGCCAAGAAAGGAAAGTCAAAGCATTCACATTGAAGTGAAAGAGACTGAGGAGCATGAAACCACATCGATGGTGTAGCTCCATGATAGAACAAGACTAAGAGGGAGAAACTCCTACTCTTCTCTTTCCTTTTGATTGATGCATTTATAAAACAAAAGATTGTTGAGTGCATGTCATGGCTGAAAATAGATTGTGTTTAATTGCTTGAAATGAATTGTGAATGCTGAAATAGTAAATTTCATGTGAAAGGATGAACATGAATGAGTTCATGTGTATGTTGGGAAAACATGAAAAGTGTGGAAGTCCCATGAATAAAGCATGGACATTCCATGTCAATTGGAAAAATAATTGACTAATTTTAATGTTTATGTTATGCTTGCCCTAACAAGGGATTTCCATGATGAATTTCACAGGTAAGAAAGTGAAACAATTGGTTGCAGCCGGCACAAGAAAATGTTGCTAGTAAGCAAAGTGTGGTCAGTTGTTCCCCTTGACCATGGCAGCAAACCGAGGGCTATTAGAGTTGGTTGAAAGTCTTCTTCAAACAATTGCTAGGACCTAAGAAAATCTTGGAGAGATGCTCAATCTACAGAGGCAACAGAATGAGATGAACCACAAGGTTTTGCAGGACTCTATTCACCTACAAAAAGAGGTAAAAAGCATTATGGGAGCAATCAGTAAGGGAAAGGAAAGTGGATCCATGAAGAAGCATTCATCCAATCAGCCGATTAAGAAACTTTCCAGGTGGGAAGACTCAAAGGAAATTGAGCAGGAAAAGGTAAAGCCGCCAATGATATGGTGGGGATGTGGAGAAAATCATTGCCTCCGTGACTGCCCAATGAAGGAACATCAAGAGGGTAGAAGCCATAAAGTTTCCAGACTTGTAGATCAGCTGGAAGGTAAAGAAAAGGAAGGGATTGTTTTGGAACAATGCCCTCGTGCAAAGCTAGAAGGTTCCAGCCATCATGAGCATTTTGTGAAGGCCAAAGGACTTGGTCCTAAAAACCCAAGTAAAGGGTGAAATGCAGGACAGACCTACCATATTTTGTGAATTTTGGACATGTATATAGCGTGTATGTATTCCTAGGTATTGGAACAACGAGGATGGTGTTATTCCAAGGGGAGGGGAATGTAATGTCTCCACTCTGACCGTTGTAATATTTTGGGCTATAATGTAAATATTGTATGCTTATTATGTATGATTCCTAGCATGGAGCTCAAGGCCAATGCCCCACTAATGAACGCTCGACCTTGAAGAGGCAAGTATTGGATATTATGCTACCCATGTGCCAGTGAACCATGGGGATTGTAAATATGTATTTTAATATAAATGCCCACAACTAGCTATGCAATGCAACAAGAGATGGGGGCATAATGTTTACAAGGAAATTGGGAGAGAAATATTCAAACCCTTGAGCCAATCAAGTCAAGCCAAGTGTCAATGAGAGAACCCATCAACCCTCAACTACCCATGCTGACTTTTGTACCCAATCATTTTACTCTCCCAAGAGTTGGTTGAGGTAGTTAATGCCTTGGGGAATGGAGAGGTATGGTTGTCCAAATTCAGGTATGGCAAAGCCACCCTTCATGGAAAATCATGTTTGGCTTCTTGGGCAAGAAAAGAGCCATGAATTGCTCCCCAAGCCATTATTCATCCATCAGTTTTGCTCTCTCACGAGTTTGGAGCTACCTGGGAGTTTTCCTCCATGGTTTTGCTATGTTTTCCTTCATTCTCCTAGCTGGGAAGGGCGTTTTTGTGTTGTATAACAGTGGGGAAGAAATGGAAATCGATTTGGGGACCATAGAGGTTGTTTTGGCTCACTGATTGCTTGTATATCTGTGGGAGAAATCATTTTCTTCCCTATGGTCGATTTTCCCTCTCACAAATCCATTTTTGCTGTGCCCACATTTTTGGGAAAACCCATGTCCATCTAGCTTCTAAGTCCCATTTCTGAAAGTGTGTTTCCAAGCCCATATTTGAGTTTTGTGTGCAAGAGAATTATGGGGTTGAGTTGGGTACCCATTGCTTTGGGCTGTGTTGAAGCTTGAGAGCCCCTTTTTCCTTGTAGACAGCATGCCCAGCTCGGGGGTGGTCTCTGAGTGTTGAAAGAATATAGGCTGGGCAGAGACCTATGGTTGGGTGGAACGTTGCAGCGACATAGCTAGTTGCTTGGGACAACATTACATCAAGATGAGTATTTTATTGTGTTTACTTCGGCAAGTGTTTAATTTGATGGTTATTTTGATATGTTGGATGAGTATGAAATGTGTGTGGATGATGTTTTATTCCGTTGGGCATGTTCAATTGATTTACATCTGCACACCTATGCATTTTACTGGAATTCCTTATCCTTTATTCATTATGAATTTGGCTAAGTTGTTCTAAAAGCCCAGATTTGAGTGCCATCTTCCCTTCCATGCATTGGATAGATGGGCGGGGATGTTACAGAGCATGTGAATATTTTCAAATTGCAGGGAAATTTGGACATGACTTCAATCCACCTAAATTTCCCCTAAAGTCTGATTTAATTCTTACATAAATCCTAGTAGGCCAAAAAAATGTCATTCCAAAAAAAATCTGCTTCTCCTTCTAGGCTACAAATACAAACTACTTTTTTCAAAATAATACCAAATCCAAATATAAATTCTAATAACAATGGCCATTGGTAACTATGCTTAGGAACCCTCTACTTTGTTAAAATTTGAGCATTAATTCACAATACTCTTGGATCTTTACTGAGAGAATAACATATACAGTATATCAATGCATAACAATCACAATAAGCATCACAAAAATCAAAAGCATGAGAGACAAGAGACACAGAGTTTCCGTGGGAAAAACCTTAAGGTGAAAAACCCCACAACTTCCTCAGAGATAGAGAGAGCAATGTCTCAACCAAAGTACAACCAAAATACACTTAAGATAGTCTCCTAGAGCAGATGATCCTCCTCCTCACTAGTGCACCACTTTCTGAGTGAGAGAAGTGTGTCTTTTCAAATGATCCAAAATAGAGATCTCCCGATCTCTATTTATACTTAACCTGTTTTCCCAGTGACCTTATGGGGCCGACTTGTCTATCTATATACATCCACAATATAATATATATTTTAGGGTCGACCCCACACATGGTGGTCTAATAACCCATCAGCAAGTACACACACTTGCGACACTTGTCAATCCACATGATGACACTTCCTTATAGAGGAATAACACATCTCTTATAAGGGTACAATAAATATATATGAAATACATAGATGAAATACATTCCGAAGTTACATATACATCAACACTCCCTCTTAACTAGGAAGGTATTTCTCGACACAGTTCTGCTAGACAAGTCTTCTTCTCAGGATCATCATCATCATCATCGTCACTGCTGCTACTATCTCAACCAATCTCTAACTCTACTCATCATAGGAAGTTCTACAGAGCCAGTCCTTTTTCATACTTGATGTAGGCCCACCACCTGCAGGTCTTCATCATCTGTGCGAACGGTCTGATAGAGGTGGCCTCTCAAGACTAATTTTATGTGCGGATGCAATATCAGAAAGAGTATCCCAGGAACATTTATGTGCCTAAGCACGACCGACAAGATCTCCTAGGACTGATTACATGCATCTCCTCCACAATAGCTTTAAAGAGAATCCCAGGAACATTTATGTGCCGCAGCACGACCGGCAAGATCTCTAAAGAGCATCCCAGGACTTATTACGAGCATACAGCTCAACCTCTCGGATCTCCAGGACTGATTACATGTGGATAGACAAAACCTTTAAAGAGCATCCCAGGAACATTTATGTGCCACAGCACGACCGACAAGATCTCTAAAGAGCATCCCAGGACTTATTAAGAGCACACAACTCAACCTCTCGGATCTCCAGGACTGATTACATGTCTCCGTAGTAATACCTCATCCCAGGACTGATTACGAGCACAAAGCTCAACCTATCGGATATCTGAGGATTGATTACATACTACATAGCAATACAAGAAAGAGTACCCCAGGAACATTTATGTGCTGCAGCACGACTGGCAAGATCTCCTAGGACAGATTACATGCTATTTTCACAACCTGCCACATATCATCTCTGACCTCCAAGTATCAACTTGATACTCATGATCCAACGGATCATCATCGCACAAGGCATCATCCTAATGCCCATGATCATACTGATCATCATCACTTGTACCATCCTGGTACATATCATCTGGAGCAACATCCTGAAGCTCATCATCATGATCAACCTGATCATATAATGCATCCACCTGATGCACACCAAGTATCTACCTGATACATATCATCATACATGATCCACCTGATCATACAGTGTATCCACCTAATACATATACATGGTCCAAGCATCCAACATGATGCATATACAAATACATACAAATGATCCAATCGATCATATCCAGCATCCAACATGATGCGTACATACATATAAATGATCCAACTGATCATATCCAGCATCAACACGATGCGTACATACATACCAATATAAATGATCCAACTGATCATATCCAACATCAACACGATGCGTACATACATACAAATATAAATGATCCAACTGATCATATCCAGCATCAACACGATGCGTACATACATACCAATATAAATGATCCAACTGATCATATCCAACATCAACACGATGCGTACATACATACAAATATAAATGATCCAACTGATCATATCCAGCATCAACACGATGCGTACATACATACAAATATAAATGATCCAACTGATCATATCCAACATCAACACGATACGTACATACATACAAATATAAATGATCCAACTGATCATATCCAGCATTCAACATGATGCATATACAAAGCAGTAACTGGAGCATCGTCCTGATACTCATCATCCAACGCTTACATCCACAACCATGTGAAGGATCCTCCTTCCAACATGCTTGGAATGTCTTCAACAAATGTATCCATCACTTCTTCCTCGAAGTGTCGTCGATCTGAAGAACACCAAGCCTCTCCCTAAAGTACTCAAACTTCACCCTGGCTAGTGGCTTCGTCAGCACATCTGCAATATGCTCGTCCGTCGCAACATACAAGAGCTTCACGGCTCCTCTCTGCACCATATCCTTGATATAGTGATATTTGATCTCTATGTGTTTCAACCTGTCATGAAACACTGGGTTCTCAGACAGCTTCACACAACTCTGGTTATCACAGAATATACCAATAGCATCCAATGGGAGATCAAATAACTCAGACAGTAGCTTCTGTAGCCATGCTGCCTCACAACTAGCTGAACAGGATGCAACATACTCTTCCTCAGCTGTACTCAGTGCTATGCAGGACTGCTTCTTGCTAAACCAAAAGATAACACCTGATCCCATATTGAAGCAACATCCAGATGTGCTCTTCCTATCTGTAGCACTGCCAGCCCAATCTGAATCAACATAAACCTGCAGGTTAAACTTTTGATTCGCTTCATACTTGAGCCCATAATCCACTGTACCCTTCAGGTACCTTAGAACATACTTTACAGCAACCAGGTGAACACTCCTCAGATCCATCAGGAACTGGCTCAATGTGTTCACCGCAAAGCAAATATCTGGTCTCGTGTTCGTCAGGTACATCAAGGACCCAATCATCTGACGATACATAGAGACATCAACCGGCTCAGATGAAGCATCACAAAGAAGCTTTAGATTCGATGCCATGGGTGTGGCCATGGCCTTGCAATCCATCATCCCAAATCTCTTCAGAATATATACTGTGTACTTCCCTTAACCAAGGAATATCCCACCTGAATTCTTCCACACCTCCATACCTAGGAAATAATGCATCATTCCCAAATCTTTCATATCAAACTCAGCAGCAAGCTTCCTCTTAGTATATGCAATCAATATGCTATCTCTTGTTACAAATAAGTCATCCACGTACAGAAGTAGAATCACAGGATTCCCTTCCTCAACCTTGTAGTAAAGGTTGGAATCCGCTTTACTCTTGGTAAAGCCCAAGCTAGATAGGAAACTGTCCATCCTACCATACCAAGTTCTAGGAGCTTGCTTCAATCCATACAAGGCTTTCTTCAATCTGCACACATATGACTCCTTGTCATGTATTTCAAAACCGAGTGACTGCTCCACATATACTTCCTCTTCAACTACACCATTCAAGAAAGTAGTCTTGACAACCATCTGGTGTATTTTCCATTTCATTGCTGCAGCCAGGACAAGTACTGTTCTGATGGAAGTATACCTGGCTACAGGTGCAAAATTTTCTTCATAATCTATTCCCTCTTTCTGAGAGAATCTACGAGCTACGAATCTTGCCTTGTATTTCTCTATACTGCCATCTGCAGCATGCTTGATTTTGTAGATCCATTTGGAAGTCACAACAGAATTCTCTTTAGGTCTTGGGACAACATCCCAAACATCATTCTTCATTATTGATTGGTATTCATCAACCATGGCATCCTTCCATTCTTTCTTTTCCGCTGCTTCTTCATAACTGGAAGGTTCTTTGTTCATAATGTCACAGAGTAAAGCAACATAGCTGGTATGTGATCTGGTTCTCTTCTTTGCTCTGTTTTCTTCTTCTAGAATGCCAAATCTTTCTGTATCTTGAATGAGCTCTCTAGCCCATGTAGGTGTCCTATTGTGAGAGTTATCCTCATGGGGTGGATCTACAGGTTCTTGCGAATCTTCAAACTCACAAACAACTTCTGGAATTGCTTCAGTCATGGTAGTGTCTTGAAATCTATTTTCCTTAGGTTCTTCATAAACTTCAATAGGTGCCTTCCTTGATTTGATGAATGCTGAGTTTTCATCAAATGATACATCCCTGCTGACATCAATCTTCTTGAACCCTGGAAAGTATATTCTGTAAGCCTTCGAGCTTTCACTGTAACCCACAAAGATACCCTTCTTTCCTGAAGGATCTAGTTTGGTCCTCTTTTCCTTTGGGACATGAGTGTATACTGGACAACCAAATATTCTGAGATGGCTGACTTCAGGTTTCTTACCAGAAAATACCTCTTCTCATGTCTTGTTGTCCAATATCTTGTGGGGTGTTATGTTCTGCACATATACAGCTGTTCTAGCTTCTTCTTCCCATAGATGCATAGGTAGATCCCGGTCATGCAGCACTGCCCTTGCTACTTCCATGATTGTTTTGTTCTTCCTTTCTACAACTCCATTCTGTTGAGGATTATAAGGAGCAGTCAACTCCCTCTTAATCCCTGAATCACTGCAAAGCTTCTTGAAGTCACCTGAGGTGAATTCTCTACCATTGTCGGATTTGAATGTTTTGATCTTTTTGTCAGTTTGATTCTCCATCAAGGTTTTGAATTCCTTGAACTTATCAAACACCTCATCTTTGTTTTTCAAGAAGTATACCCAAGTCTTCCTGGAGAAGTCATCAATAAATGAGACATAGTAAACATACCCACTTAGAGAACTGGATGACATAGGACCACATACATCTGAGTGGATGATTTCCAGGATATCTTTTTCCTTGCTTTCACTGCTTGGGAAATCCTTCTTAATATTCTTACCTTTTGCACATCCTTTGCAAACACCTTCATGTTTGGTCTTGATTTTAGGAAGACCCTCTACATCCTTGCTTGCAATTGGAAGTGCCCTATAGTGCATATGCGCAAGTCTTCTATGCCAAAGTTCACTTGGCTCCATGGATTCATGCACCATGGCATGTTCAGGTTGTCCTTTTAATTTATACAAACCTCCCTCTTTCTCTCCAATCACAACTGCATCATCTATGGTCTTTCCCTTTGGCCACATTAGGACTTGGCCATCCACAAATGCAACCCTCATACCTTTTGTATCCAAAGATGGAGAGTAAGTTCTTCTTGAGCCCAGGTACATAAAGGACTTCTTTCATCTTCAAAGATTTTCCAGAATCTAGGTTGTAGGAGGATTCACCACTCCCTTTGATGGGATATTGATAATCATCCCCAAGTTTCACTTTATGGGGTGATTCATGTTCAGACAGATTTACAAAGGATTCTTTAAACCCTGTCATGTGTTTGGAAGCCCCACTGTCAATTAACCAATCATTACAACCATGGGAGATAGTACCTGTGAGAGCAGATATTAGAACATACTCTTCTTAACTTGATGAGTCATCATTACTATCATCACTTTCTGCCCTAGCCTTCTTCTTTGGAGGTTCATCATCTTCGGCAACATGAGCATGGTACCTTCTTTTGTTACCCTTCTTCTTCTTGCTAGAGTTGTTGTTGTTGTGTTTGTCCCTTTTTTTCTTGGGACATTCTTAAGCAAAGTGACCCTTCTCATTACAAGTGAAACACCTTAGATCTTTCTTGTCTTTGTGAAAATGATGAGAAGATTTCTTCTTGTGATGGGATGGCTCCCTCTTGAACTTTCCCTTCTTAGTGTGAGTTGTGAGAGCTTGATCTTCATTTCCCATCTTCTCTTCTCTTGCCACAAGCCTTGCTTCTTCTTGAGAACATTCCTCCCATAATCTGCTGAAGGAGATTAACTTGTTTCTGGCACAGATCCCCTAGATAAAAGAGTCCCATGACCTAGGTAGGCCATTCAAAGTAGTCATAACAATTTCACCATTCTCCACCATTTCATCTACAGCTTCAAGTTGTTCCTTGATCTGAGAGACCTTGGAGAAATAGGATTGAATGGTTTCTCCATTCGACATCTTGACCCCTTTCAATTGATTCCGCAGGGTCATCTTCCGATTTATGTTCTTTCCTTCAAATAGCTTGGTCAAAGAGTCAAACATAGCCTTGGGTGTCTTTAGAGAAGACATATGGGGTATGAGATGGTCTTTGATAGAATCAACAATGATTCTCTTTGCCTTGACCAAGTTCTTCTTATGAAATACCTTAGCCTCTTCATCCTCTGGGATAGGGATGTCTTCTTTTATATATGAGTCCAACTCATTCTCTTCTAGGATTAACCCAATCCTATACTTCCAAGATCGGAAGTTATCATCCCCTTCAAGCTCATCCTCAAGCTTGGTGTGGTGAGACATATTAAAGAGTACTTCAAATGAAATAGAAAAGATTTAGGTCTTACCACTTGAAATGCTGAAAACTGGATCTGGTCTCGGATTAGGGTTTGTCAAAAAATCCCTAAAAATTCAAAATGTGAATTTCAACTTTCTGAAAGGATAGAAAGATGCGCCTTGATGAGCTGATCAGCCTGGTGTATTCAGAATTTGAGATCAGCAAAGCTTTACCCTTCAGATTTTCCTTTTTGTCCTCCTGGGTTCACTAGGGAGAGCCCTGAATTAGGGTTTGAGTTTCCCGGGGATCTACCTAGCCAAAAATATCGATCCAAAGCTCTAAACTTCTATTTTTGCAAGGAGCTTCCAGCTATGGCTTCATATTTCAGAAATTCCTAATTTTGTGGAAACCCTAATTTTTAGGGCCAAATCTGAAAATGCTCAAAATTGAATTTTGATTGGACAGATAGATTCTCCTTGATGAGTAGAGTCAATATACTATACTACTTTCCCAAAAACTGTGGAGAGAAACTCAAGTTTCCGTCACTGCAAAATGTCTTCTTCTCACGTTAGCTTTGATACCATGTTAAAATTTGAGCATTAATTCACAATACTCTTGGATATTTACTAAGAGAATAACATATACAGTATATCAATGCATAAAAATCACAATAAGCATCACAAGAATCAAAACCATGAGAGACAAGAGACACAGAGTTTCTGTGGGGAAAACCCTAAGGTGAAAAACCCCACAACTTCCTTAGAGATAGAGAGAGCAATGGCTCAACCAAAGTACAACCAAAATACACTTGAGTTAGTCTCCTAGAGCAGATGATCCTCCTCCTCACTAGTGCACCGCTTTCTGAGTGAGAGAAGTGTGTCTTTCCGAATGATCCAAAATAGAGATCTCCCGATCTCTATTTATACTTAACCTTTTTTCCCAGTGACCTTATGGGGCCGACTTGTCTATCTAGATACATCCACAATATAATATATATTTTAGGGCCGACCCCACACATGGTGGTCTAATAACCCATCGGCAAGTACACACACTTGCGACACTTGTCAATCCACATGACGACACTTCCTTATAGAGGAATAACACATCTCTTATAAGGGTACAATAAATATATATGAAATACATAGATAAAATACATTCCGAAGTTACATATACATCAACATAATTTCAACAATCATATAAATAAAATCTTTGCATCCTTCTTTGTAATTATAGTCTTTATCAAGAAATTCATTCTCCAAGGTACAATTATTAGCAACAAAAGAAATAAGGATTCTTACATTCAAGTTTCCCATTCTTTCCAATCCAGATATTAAATTTGGAAATGCCATTATATCCAATCCAGATATTATACTTGGAAGTGCCATTTCATAATGGCATAGCTCCATTTAAATTTTCACTAGATGTAGTTTCAAATATTTGAGAAGCCAACATTATAAATATGGCTTCAATTCCATGTTCCACTTCACATTTGATTATTAAAAGTGGATACTTTTCCCATTTTAGCACATACACAAGCATTAACTTTAAAAGAGACTGAGGAACAAACAACTTGCAAGCAGGACTGCCACTTTGGCTACATTGTCTAAATTAGAGGCTCACAATATATTACTACTGCACTGGTTCGTTATCTTTTAGACAAAGAGGTTACACATTCACATTTCAGGAAAAACATCATGTGGTATCTCCTTTGGGATTTTAAAGGTTTTAAAGTCTTGCTATTATAGACTAATAAACAAAAGAGAAGTAATTTCATGATCATGTTCCATCATATAGATGGTAAGCACTTCCACCAATGAAAAGGTTCCAGTGATATCTCTCTTCTCTCCTCTGGTTTCCTTTTAGTTTGGCTAGACATTTTGTATAATTATAGTTGTTATTTATGGTAGATCTAAAATAAGGTCATGAATAGTGCATATGTTGATTTCCAAGTGCTAGGTAATAGTTAATGCATTTAGAGGTCATGTTTTGGACATGCTAATAAGAGTATACTGGTACATATGGCTCAAACGTTCCACGAAATATTGCCACGAATAAGTTAAAATTGAAACTTTCATGGATAAACAGATAAAAACTTTGAAAAAAAAAATGTTATGGCCCCCGATAATTGTCTCTCTAGCGACAAAAGTATCATTTTGTCTCTATAGCGACAAATATTCGTCGCAATAGTGACATACATGAGTTTGTCGCTATAGCGACGCAAAACTTTTCATGTGCAACATCAACGGTTATCATTGTAACGGTCATTAACTTTTTGTTATTTTTGAAATTTGATCGTTGTGCATTTTTGTCGGAACTGCGACGCTCATTGATCTATAAATACATGTTCTTAAGACATATTTCCACAAATTATTTGCTATAGTTGCAACAATTTTTCTGTTGATTGTTCGTTCTATGATTTCAAGAGTCCGATACTAGTTTAACACATCGAATTTTTGATCTCCTTCATTTTCCAGGTTAGTTGGATTGTAGTGCACTAGTCAGTTTGTGTTTGCGCCCTTTGTGTTCCATTAGGGCTTCAATTCAATGGAGAAAATGTTTTTATCGTTTGGGATTTTTGTGTTAAAATGTAATTTTTTAAATTGTCATTTGTGTTAAAATGTAATTTTTTAAATTTGCATTTCTTTTAAAATGTAATTTTTTAAATGGTCTTTTGTGTTAAAATGCTTTTTTTTTGCTCCTTGTATGTTTTTTATTGGTATCCTTTGGTTCTATCTAGGTGAATGAAAAATAATATCAAGGAGATCTCCAAGCTAGATAGATCTAAAATTAGTTATTTCAAGGAAATTATGGATTATGCCTCTTTTGGATTCATAAATTGTTATGACTTCAAGAAAATCCTAGAATATACCTCTTCCCATTTTAAAAGTATTTACATTGACCTTGGGCCTATAAATTTGAATGTTTCCCATGCCCTACTTTAGAACATTGTACAAAAAATTAAAATTGTTGATAAGTCACATAGATAACAAATCACAAGAAATATAGCACCCATAATCCATTTCCAATGTTAGTACTAAAATTGGAATGTTCTGATACATAACTTATGTATTAATCACATTTTATTTTCCATCCCTTTCCTACAATCGTTTAACAATTGATCTAGTCTAATGTATAACTAGAAACAACTCACACATCAACCTAGCAACTTGGAACGTGATGTTAGTGATGGTGATGCTAATGACATTGGTGTCGATGACAATCATCATCATCACCATCAACACCATCTTGATCATCATCATGATAAACATTGTCATCATTATCATCATCATCATCATCAAGAACATCATCATCATCATAAGAATCATCCTCATCGTTAATCATCATCATCATCATAAAAAACAACACCAACATCATCATCAGTGAGGATGATGATGATGATGATGATGATGATGATGAAATCATCGTCATTGTAATCAATAAGACCATCATCGTAGATTTCAACACTATCTAATTAGATTTAAATAGCCCCCTCATAAATAACCAAGGAGACCAAAAAGGTGTATTATTTCAAAATTTTATAGCCACTTCTACTAAATTCGAAGGGTTACATCCATGTTGTCATAATATACCTCTACCTAAAAATATAAAATCTATATGATATATAATTCCCTATTGGCTTATATGATGAATAATTCCCTATTAGCCCCATCCAACATATCTTGTGGCATCAGTTTTTTGAATCATAGTTGTATATGTGGTTTTTGGTTTCATTAATTACGTAAATCTAAGGTTATAAACACCCCACAAGGAACACGTTGTCCCGATGTGGAGAAAAAATTAAAGTGAGTCGACTATTCATTTTCTCCTCAATACTAATGCTTATATAGATTTGTCGTTTAGAATTTAATAGATACATGATCTATTTTTAAAGACCATATATATGGAGGGACATTTACTAATTGTATTTTTCACTTTCCATGTCACATCCTTTAATTTTCTATCTCCTATAATATATATATATATAATCTATTCAATTTACTTATATATTGATTGAGCTTTTTTGTTCTTATAGGCTATTAGAATGTCAAATAAATATACTTGGGAAGAAAATAATAAGAGGTATGCTGAATTTAAGGCAACATTGGAGGCGAAGGGTGATGGAAAGTGTTATTTCCCTTGCAATGATTGTAGAGGTTTGCGAATGAGAAGAATTTTAAGAACAACATCTGAAAAACATTGTAACGAGAAGGGGCATGCTGAAGGGGGGTATGAATATCATCCCTTGGAAAGACGTTATTCATTACATAATGTACTTCTTGTAATAGTACTGATCATGTATTCACAAAATGTTTTATCATTTCAAATAATATATATGCTGTATATTATACACTAATGTTATTACATTGTTTGTAAATATAAATACAATGCCCCCTAAATGTCGACCGCGAGAGAGCTATTTGCCACATAATAGTAGAAATACTACTTTACAAGGTGAGGAACATGGAGATCAAGATATTGAAGATCGATTTCTTAATGATCCTATGGACTAAGATGACGTTATTGATACAAATGGAGAAGATGAGATAAATAGATTGCTCCAAGACACATTTACTCCATTGGATGATGACAACCTCCATGATATTCATGATGTTCCTCTACTCAAGAAGTCCCAAGAACCTATTTATGAAGGCTCAACAACCAATATTCTATATGCTATATTGTTGTTGGTGAACTTGAAGGTTTTGAATGGTTTATCAAACACTTGTTTCACACAGCTCCTAAGGTATGTAAAGTTGACTATTTTCCTCTATTTTTAGTGTTAATTAATTCGTAAATTAGGGATATGCAATATTTATGACGTATATTGTTTACATTTCATTTTTTTTGTCAATGTTGCAGATTGTTGGGTGAATTTCTATTACCACCATCAAATAATTTACCATGCACATGTTGAGAGGTATTCTTGATTATGAAAGAAATTGGAATGGAGTATCAAGCTATTGATGCATGTGCTAATGATCATATTATATATTATGGACAGTGTGCATTAGAAAACAAATGCCCATAATGTGAAATTAGTAGATATCGAACTAATCAAGTAACAAAAAAGGTGCCTCGCAAAGTTCTTTGTTATATTCACATAATTCCATGTTTCCAACGACTATTCAGGTGCAAAGAACAAAAGTGAAGAAAGTGTTCTTCGAATTCCTGCAGATGGTTCTGCATTGAAGAACATCAAATAAAAATGGCCAATTTTTAAAGATGAACCTCGTAATGTTAGACTTTCATTGGTAGCTGATGGTTTCAATCCATTTGGTGAGCTTCGTTCTACTTACTCAGTGTGGCCTGTTTTCATCATAAACAATAACCTTCCTCCTTGGATGATGATAAAGAGAGAGCACACAATGTTGGCAATGATTATTCCAGGTATGTTTTTGAAAGTAAATATATTATTTCATTAATTTCTTTGTTTAATTTTTGCATGAGAACACCTTTTATATATTGGGACACATAACTAAATAGAAATATTGTATGTTGAATGATCAATTAGGTAAGTACCAAGTTAAAGATATGAATGTATATATTGAGCCTCTTATTGATGAGCTATTGAAGTTATGGTCTAGAATCACTATGTATGACATCTACTTACCAATAGAGCAAAAACAATTTCAATTCCATGGAATACTTTCATGGACAATTCATAATGCTCCCGGGTTAACACGTTTTTGTGGTATGTAACTTTTTGTTTCATGTCATTAAAATTATATGTTTTAAAGGAAAATAACATGCATTTTTTTTAAAATTAATAATCTTTTGATGTTATAACATTAATACATATATCTTGCAGGTATTCAAACAAAGGGTAAATTTGCATGTCCAGTATGTGGTCCTAGGATAAAATCTCATCGTTCAAGAAGTTTAGCAAAGGAGGTGTTTGATTAGTACATGCACTTCCTCCCTAAGAACCATAGGTATCGAACTACCGAGAAAAAAAAGTTCAATGGTAAAGAAGAGAATGGAAATAAACCACGAAGAATGACACCTCACGTATGGAAGTTGGAATATAATAGAAATCGTCGAGGTATACAAATTGTATATATAGCATATATAAACACATAATATTATGATTTTTATATTTTTACTGAACTTTCTCTACCATGGGTGTCATGAATTATTGTTAATGTGTTTTCGTTTATGTTTAATGAATGTCTTTAAGGCATGAATGGGATTCCACGAGGAATGAAGAGTTATCCCATACAAGTTAGTAGGTTTCCTTACTATGAGCACCTACAAATAGCTCATTTGTTCGATACAATGCATATCGGGAAGAATGTAACATAAATGGTATGGTGGATATTAGATGGAAGGTCCGACAAAGATAAAAATGGAAAAATTTGTAGTGAAATTGCAAAAGCCAATCACTTATTGCAAAGTGTAATTATTTCCAATGTCGGAGATGGGGACCGAAATATTAGTCTTCCATGGTTATTGACAAAGCAACAAAGCAATGCTATAAAAGATGTCATTCAGAAAATAAGGTTTCCAACGGGGTTTTTGTTGAACATACAAAATATCTTAACGAAAAAAGGTGATTCTAGTGATGTTAAAACTCATGACTGTCATACATTCATTAAGGTAATTATTTACGTATATAATTTCCATTTAGTACATCTTTTTAGTAATTGTTCTCTCCTATTTGGAAACATTAAATAATGTTTTTTCTTTTTGCTACAGTATGTTCTACCTCTATCTCTCCTAGATAGCTTTGAAGACAACATAAAACAAGTTATATATGATCTTGGTAAGTACATTAGGTAAGTAACAATTTATATGCATGAAACTGTTTGTTCTCTTTGTTGCATAGCTTATTGACATATTGTGTTTTACAGCTTGGAACTTTATTATAGATTCCTCAATCTTGGTGATCACTGTTATTTTCTTGCATCTTTTGTAGGTGGATTTCATCTAAAAAAATCCATAAATAAGATATTAGGTATTGGAAGAGAGAAATTGTCATGTCCCAAAATTTTGCATTGGGTCACAATGGCCTAAGCCCCTTGGCCATGCTCATGATGGTTTGTCAAATGGATGCTAAGGGTCAAATAAATGCCAAGAATGAATTCCAAGTTAGTAATAATGTGAAATTAGATCCAAATGGACAAGGTGGTTCACATTAAAAGAAATTCCCAATTCAAAGTTGTAATATACCCATCCAAATGAACTGCCATGGAGGAAAATTACTAGTTCCCTAGGTTGGGGGGTGGAAGCTTTGGGATTTGAAGTAAGGGCGATAATAAATGATGTTTGAAAATTAGAATGGAATAATAAAGTATCTAAATAAATAAATACAAGGGAAAATCAAAGTGGCAATTGATCATGAATACACATGGAGGATGTGGGACCCACACAAGCTATATTTTCTATGCCACATGGCATCCTCCTCTTGTCATTTTGAATCCATAAGAATACCAAGGTTATTGGGATGAGTTGGAAGGTCAATATAATTGGAATGAATCAATTAAGGTCGAATTGGAGTGTAAGAGTAACTCCCGTGGAAGAGGAAGAGGCATTTTGGAGCTAGTGAGACACTTGGACTAGATTCCCTAGCTCTATGACAACAATGATGAAGATGCTATGACACTTATGACACAAATCAGACCTGAAGGATGAAATCTGACATATATGACATGTCAGGGCTAAAAATATCCTCCAATAGGGCGCTCAAGTGAGTTAGGGAAGCCAAAGAGACACCAATTCGAATTTGGAGAAGGAGAGGGCTAGAATTGGAAGGACAAGTGGCATACTTGGGAATCTCTTCCCAACTTGAGTTGGAATGAAGCTCTCGGGAGGAATTCAACCCATGGAGGACCTTATAAGTTTATAAAAGAAAATAAAAAAGAAAGAAGGTTGCTTTTTATCATTTTAGAATTTGCATTTTGCATTTGGAGAGGAGAGCTAGTGGAGTGCTACTCTACTTGCCTTAGCACTAATTTCGAGGGTAAAATATTCCCATTCTAGTTGGTAATTGGAAAGGCCATTCAGACCTTTAATTTGGAGCTTTAATGGAGTATTTTGTTACAGGTTGAAGCTACAGGGAGGCTCATGGTCACATCTCTTTTAGCTTGCTTCTACAACCATTCTTCTATTATTTGGCATATTCATGATCCTTGAGGAATTGCGCACTTGGTGAGCTATTGTTATCTTTGGGGGAGATTCTAATGCTTCATTATTTTATCATATGATGTAAATGATCTGTTATTCATGTTCATCATGTCTTCAATTCGATATTCCAAGTGGAACTATGTAAATATGATTATTAATGAGTAAATGATGCCATTTCCCTAGATCTTGTTGTTGGAGTTTGAAGAGACACCATTTCAAGTTATATTAGTTATTCTATGTGATTTTGTTGATGTATGGAGTTTTATTAAAGTTCTGAAGAATTTTAATTAACAGAGCATAATCCCTTGGCACCTAAATGTTAGTTTTTTCAGAATTTACTTCAATCTGATCTAGGATCTTAACTGAGAGAACAACATGTACTGCATATCTACAACATATCAATCATGGACACAATAATGCAAGCACACAAGAGACACAGAGTTTACTTGGGGAAAACCATAAAGGTGAAAAACCCCAATAACTTCCTCAGAGATAGATAGAGAAATGATACAACCCAAGCATAAGAGATAGACATCTCCTAGCAGCAGCTTCTCCTCCTCCACAAGTGCGCCACTCTCCAAAGAGTGTGTGTGAGAATAGAATGATCAAATAGAGTGCCTCCCGCACTCTATTTATACTTGACTTTACTTGCCTAATAACCTTTACTAGGTCGGCCTCAACTTAACCACATAACACAATGTTGACTGGGTCGACACCCAATAGGGTGGTCTAATAACCCTTTGACCCACATGACTTATACAGGGCCGACCCCAACAAGGTGGTCTAATAACCCATCAAGTATAAGTTATGACACTTACAATATAAATGGCGACACTTCCGTATAGAGGAATAATAACATCTCTATAGGAATACAAACACTTCGGTATAGAGGAATAATACCATCTCTATAGGAGTACAATATACATATATGAAATACATTCCGAAGTTACATATACATCAACACTCCCTCTTAACTAGGAAGCTATTTCTTGACACAAATCTGCTAGCACAAGTCTTTTTCTCTGGATCATCATCAGCGAATCATTGTCATAGGAAGTTCTATAGAGCCAATCCTTTTTCATACTGGATGTAGGCCCACCACTTGCAGGTCTTCATCATCATTGTTCATACTGTGGAATCCTCAGGACTCATCACATGTGTCTACAAAACCTCGCAAGAGCATCCCAGGCCTTTTACGAGCACACAGCCCAACCTATCAAATCTCCCAGGATCTTTTACATGCCACTGCATAACCTGTCCATGACCACAAAGTATCAACCTGATACTCACCATACATCAACCTGATGTACATCATCATATGATCATCCTGATCATCATCATCTCTGCGAGCAGGCCATCAAGTAGGTACACCTCAGGATTGATTACATTGCCTCTGCAAAACCTGCAAGATCTCTCAGGACTGATTACACTGCCTCTACAAAACCTGCAAGAGCATCTTAGGAATGATTATATGCCTTTGCAAAACCTACAAGAGCATCTCAGGACTGATTATATGCCTCTGCAAAACTTGTGTACCATACTGTCACATCAATGTCTTTAGATCATCACATAGTCCATGAAGCAAAACCCAGATGCACACACACAACACTTACACTCACCATGGGAGGACTAACCTACCACCATGTGAAAGGCTCATAGCACTTACATCAATGGCCATGGGAGGACCAACCTACCACCATGTTGGAACGGCCCCAGCACTTACATCAACGACCATGGGAGGACTAACCTTCCACCATGTCGGAATGGCCCCAGCACTTACATCAATGACCATGGGAGAACTAACCTGCTACCATGTCGAAATGGCCCCAACACTTACATCAACGACCATGGGAGGACTAACCTGCCACCATGTCGAAACGGCCCCAACACTTACATCAACGACCATGGGAGGACTAACCTGCCACCATGTCGAAATGGCTCGTGTGCATCTGTGTCTTCGTACTCATCACTTCCCCTTGGAAGGAATCTCGATCTGAAGTACACCAAGTCTCCCTCTGAAGTATTCAAAATTCACTCTGGCAAGCGGCTTGGTTAACACATCAGCTATCTTCTCGTCTACGCAACATACAGGAGCTTCATTGCTCCTCTCTACACCATATCCCAGATATAGTGGAACTTGATCTCGATGTGCTTAGACTTGTCATGGAATACTGGGTTCTCCGACAACTTCACACAACTCTGGTTGTCGCAATATATACAAGTAGCATTCAACCGGAGATCAAACAAATCAGACAGTATATTCCTAAGCCATATTGCCTCACAACTAGCAGAACAAGTTGTAACATACTCTGCTTTCACTGTACTTAGTACCACATAGGACTGCTTCCTACTAAACCAAGAGATCACACCTGATCCCATACCGAAGCAGCACCCAGAAGTTCTCTTCCTATCTGTAGCACTGCCTGCCCAATCTGAATCAACATAACCCTGTAGGTTAAACTTTTGATTCGCATCATACTTGAGCCCATAGTCAATTGTACCCTTCAGGTACCTTAGAATATGCTTTACAGCAACCAAATGAACACTCCTCAGATCCGTCAGGAACTGGCTCAATGTGTTCACCGTAAAGAAAATATCTGGTCTCGTGTTCGTTAGGTACATCAAGGACCCAATCATCTGGCGATACATAGTGACATCAATTGGCTCAGATGAAGCATCACATAGAAGCTTCAGGTTCGATTCCATAGGTGTGGCCATGTCCTTGCAGTCCATCATCCTGAACCTCTTCAGGATCTTTACTGCATGCTTCCCTTGTCCAAGGAAGATTCCATCTGCACTCTGCCACACCTCCATGCCAAAAACAAATAGTGCTTCATCCCCAAGTTCTTCATCTCGAACTTGGTAGCAAGCTTCCGTTGCGTGTCGGCAATCAATCTATCTTCACCTGTAATAAACAGGTCATCCACATACAAAAGTAGTATCACTGGATTGCCTTCCTCAACCTTGTAGTAAAGGTTGGAATCCGCTTTACTCTTGGTAAATCCCAAACTGGATAGAAAGCTATCTATCCTACCATACCAAGTTCTGCACATATATGACTGCCTGTCATGTGTCTCAGAACCAAGTGGCTGCTCCACATACACTTCTTCTTCAATTACACCATTCAAGAAAGTTGTCTTAAAATCCATCTGGTGTATCTTCCACTTCATCACTGCAGCCAGAGAAAGTACTGATCTGATGGAAGTGTGCTTGGCTATAGGTGTAGAAGTCTATTCATACTCAATCCCTCCTTCTATGAGCTACAAACCTCGCTTTGTGTTTCTCCATGCTACCATCTGCAGCATGCTTGATCTTATAGATCCATTTGGAAGTCACAACAGACTTCCCTTCAGGTCTTGGGATTGCATCCCAAACATCATTCTTCATGATCGACTGGAACTCCTCGATCATGGCATTCTTCCCGAATCCTGGGAACTTCAATATATTCAATATCTTCAATAGATAACTTTATTGCTGAACAAATGTTGTAGTCATTCTTTTGATCTTTCCTACAAAACAAGTTAAATTGCATGATTAGAAGCATCTCATAGTTTTTAGAACAAATTCTTACATCTGAAGAAATAGGTCATACAGTCATGCAATTATCTTTAGCCAATGCTTCAATACAACATTTATCCATGTCCTATAACTTTCTACATGCTTTCCAATCTGTACCAGAACATTGTTAAGAGTGTGCAAAATTCCCAATATATCAGCAAAGAGGTTTCATTCTAGATAAGTAGCAATGGAATGTTGTGCAGTGCCATAGGCCACTTACCCATCATATGCAAATTAGTAGTATACTGTTCATTAATGTAATTATTCTAATATGCATAATACACACCCTCAGTCTAGGAACATAAGCATATACATCAGTGAACAATATTATTTAAACAAACAAATATGCAAGAAATGACAATTCAAATACTTATCTTTGTTTGGTTGTAGGGTGGACTCCCTCTTAGTCTTTGCTTCCTAGATTACTTGTCCTTGAACTTATATCCATCCTCGATCACTATGCATGCTTACAAGTATCATTATTGTGATATTCTCGAGATCTCATACATAATCATACATTTATTAGTATATTCTCAATACTATCAAAACACAATAATCTTAAGCATGTATAGTCATGATCATTTCAAACAGAAATAATAAGCATTAGTATTCAAGGACTCTTATGGTTAGTCATATCATAAATTAAAGTAAGAAACATAATATGCCTAAACCCGTGATTACTCAAACCTATACTTTCATGACTCTTCTGGTTAGTCATATCATCAATTAAGGTAAGAAACATAATATGTATACACCCATTTTTATTCAAACTTATGAATAATCATTATCAATCATGCCTTATATAAGAGATCCTATCACAAGGTAGGATTCTAACTTGATATAGGAAAAACATACCTAGATTAGTATGTTAGCTAGTTATGTCTAACATACCACATGATGTCTTCTTGTTCTCTTCAATGACTTGTGCTAGTAACCTGCATATCTCATAAGTTAACCATTACATACCTCGTAAATAGATCTTCTATGTGATCCATGACAATGGATGAATCTTTGTCTTCATGTCACCATGATCATGTGTTCTTGAACTAGAACATGATTTGTCTTTCTTGGTGTACCTTTCATGTTAGCAGACAACGTTAACCTCATACAACACCATAATGCATTAATACAATCATAAGTGTCAACACCCTAATCAATGAATATCTTCTATCATGCATTCATAATTTTATTAAGGTGATACGACAAGTCTAAATTTAATCAAGATTGTACTAACCGTAATAATATGAAGACAAACATACCATAAACTTAATTATGAACAAATCTCAAAACATACCTGGATAAGTCATACCTGTCGAAATTGCTTGTAATCTTCTTATGTAAGGCCTTAGCTTCATCTCCCTCTGAAACAAGAACTTCTTCACTTATGCAGGTGACCAATCCATTCTCTTCTAGGATTAGCCCAATCCACTTGATTTGCAGGAACTAGATCTGGAGCTGGATTCGGGTTTGTCAGAGAAACCCCAAAAATTCAAACTTTGAATTTCAAACTTCTGAAATGATAGAAAGATGCACCTTGATGAGCTAATCAAGCCGGTATACTCAGAATTTGAAAACTGCAAAGTTTCACCCCTCAAAATTGCCTTTGAAACTTTCGGATCTTCTGGACAGGATCCCAAACTAGGGTTTGATAAATCCCACCCTTCTGCCCAATCAAAAGGTTTGATCCAAAGCTCTAAGCTTCTATTTTTCTGAGGAGCTTCCAGCCGTGGTCACAGATTTAAAAAATTCCCATTTTTGCAAAAGCCCTAATTTTCCACTTTTTCGATCAAAGTCTCGAACTAGGGTCTGATCAAACCCGGCCTTTTGCCCAACAAAAAAATATGATCTTGGTCTCTAAATTTCTATTTTTATGAGTAGCATTCAGCCATGGTCTCCGATTACAAAAATTCCAACTTTCTTAGAAACCCTAAATTCCGGAAGCCATGAATGAAGGCGCTAAAAAATAATTCTGTTTTGACAAAAATATGTACCTGATTGTTTCTGGTGTAACTCTGAACTTTTCAATCCAAAGGGTTTGAAAATTTTTCTTGTGATATCCTGACCTGTCATCTTTCCAACCCCATAGTTCTGACCTCAAATGGATTCTCTAAGAGAGAGTTATGCCAAGTGTCGCAAGGTGACCTGTTTAAGGGATAAACCAGGTGAGCGAAATTGTACGGCATGCCACGTGTCACTGGTTCGGTTTCGGCCTCTTAAAAAGTTACCCGAGAAAGTACAGTCCGTGCACTACCTATTAATTTTTACGAAATTTCATTTGGAGCTTCCTAGCCCAAGTTATGACCTTTTTTCCGAGGTCACCTGTTTATGACTCAAATCTGGAAGAGGCAGAAACCCTAGATTGTACAGATCATAAAACAAAAAGTACAACGAATTAGAAGTTTTCCTTTGGACACAAGGTACATGGGGATCTGATATTCTACCTGTAACATTTTCAGATCCGAAAACTTCACGAAAATGGATTTATAGCGAAAGTGCTACGATGACTGGTTTTTTCTATATCAAGCCCTAGCATCACAAGTGCAACAAGTGTCATACATGACATACCATGCCTTCTTTCAGGCTAGCTCTGATACCATGTTAGTTTTTCAGAATTTACTTCAATGTAATCTAGGATCTTAACTGAGAGAACAACATGTACAACATATCTACAGCATATCAATCATGGACACAATAATGCAAGCACACAAGAGGCATAGAGTTTACTTGGGGAAAACCATAAAGGTGAAAAACCCCAATAACTTCCTCAGAGATAGATAAAGCAATGATACAACCCAATCATAAGAGATAGACATCTCCTATCAGCATATTCTCCTCCTCCACAAGTGCGCCACTCTCCAAAGAGTGTGTGTGAGAATAGAATGATCAAATAGAGTGCCTCCCGCACTCTATTTATACTTGACTTGACTTGCCTAATAACCTTTACTAGGTCAGCCTCAAATTAACCACATAACAAAATGTTGACTTGGCCGACACCCAATAGGGTGGTCTAATAACCCTTTGACCCACATGACTTATACAGGGCCGACCCCAACAAGGTGGTCTAATAACCAATCAAGTATAAGTTACGACACTTACAATATAAATGACGACACTTCCGTATAGAGGAATAATAACATCTCTATAGGAATACAAACACTTCTATATAGAGGAATAATACCATATATATAGGAGTACAATATACATATATTAAATACATTCCGAAGTTACATATACATCAACGCTAAAATTCGAATTTCATAAGTCATGGTGAAAATAACTAGCTTTTCCCCCTATGTGAAATCTTGCATATGAACATATGATTTTAAGGAGTTTCAGAAGGCCATAAGAAATAATTAAGGATACATTGGGGATATAATTAAAGCCACTTATCAGTACCATACCTCTGTTCATAAATTTGGAAGGTTTTAACAGCATTTGGGAAGCCATCTTTGTCCACTACCCTTAGGGGATTTGAAGCTCGAAATTACTAGTAATCTTCCCTACTTTGTCCAGATTGTAAATGAATGTTGCAGAAGTATTTTAAGGGTTTTTAAGAATCGATAAGCCTCTGTTATATGTATTAATACCTCTCAAATACCTTTAGACCCATTATACAAGACTTTGGATTCATTTGGAGACCAGGAGACCAATACTAGTCAAAGAGAAGCTGCTAGTCAAACTCCCTACTTTGGACAGAACTTAAAGGAGAGTTGCAAAAGATTATTGATGTTTTTAAATCATCCATGAACCTAATATTTATGTACTAAAACCATTCATACACATTCTGTAACAATTTGGGAGAATTTGGATCCATTTGGAGGTCAAGAACCCAAGACTAGTTAAAGGTCAAACTAGTGGAAAAAGTTGAAAAATTCACCATTTTAATCAAATTCAAAAATGGGACATTACAGTGGTATCAGAGCATGATGTTGGCACATGATGTGGTCTAATATTCATGAAGACAATAAGTCAGGGACCACCATTCGATATTGAAATCAAAATTTCTTTTGTTGAAGAGGAAAAAGTAGGAAAATAAGAGCAATTTTTTGAGGAAACTATGACTAGAGATAAAAGGGAACCTCAGGTGATGTTGAAGAGCTTAGGAAACTCATGAAACCACTATTTGAATACATGAACAAGCAGATCATGAAAGGATTCAAATTGTTCGCTAGCCAACTTGGGATCAAAGGAGTAATAGGAGGCAGCAGTAGTTCTCATCATGAGGAAAATAAGGTAATGGGTGAGCATATCTTCTCAAGAACAAGACCCCATAATAGAGCTAATGAATTTCAGAATGCATAAAGGCCTACCACACCTAAATTTCTTGATTCCAAAGAAAATATTAATACTCCAATTGATGTGCAAGAACTTCTAATCGAATGGAAAAATTTGAGTGAAGATTGCAGAAACATCCTACCATTTGATCAATACCTCATTGTCTCAAACAAGCTCAAGATGAAGGAAGGTAATAAGAATCCATTTCAAAATAGAGATTCCAAATATATTGATCTTAAGGAAACCAAGGGGAAATATGAATCTCTTGCTTGAAGGAGCAAAAAGAGGAGACCCATGAACCACCTAGTTCTGAAATAGGTGAAGTAGAAGAAGCAGTACATGAAGAGGATCGAAAGTCACTCCCAAGTGACTCTGAAAAAGATGAAAAGACATCACATGAGCATGAAGACGGTTCTATTGAAAGTATTGAAGATCATTTCGAGACACATTCTACCTTCGAAAGGAAATAAAGAGCAATGTGCAACATCAAAGGTAATTTCATATATTTGCCTTATGATAGAAATAATTTGGTTGAGTTTAATGGATTGTTACATGATGCATACTTGAACAATGATGAGGATATTCATAAACTCAAAATTCAAAATGAGCAACTTCTTGAAAGATTGCAATATACTTGTTCTTTCTCCTATGTTTCAAATTTTCAGATGGTGGATTGCATGAAGGATTCTCATGAAATGGCAGATCATGAGAAACATGGAAATTTGCATTTGCTTGATGTGTTTGAAGAGGATATTGATGAGTTCCAAGCACTTGATGGGGTGGGAGAGGAATTTGAGTTTCCTCTTGGAAATGGTGACACAATTTTTGAAGGAGTGTATGATCCCACTACTTTGGAACCAACCGATGAGGAAATTTTTGCACTTTTGAGGGAGTTGCATGATCCTACTCTTATGAAGAATTCACATGAGGACACTTCTGCACTTTCTGATCATTTGGGTGAGTTGGTTCATTCTCCTACATCCTACACTTCCATATTTTGCAGCATTCATCCTAATGAAGCATGGGTGAAAGGTTTATTTTTGATGGTGCCACATGAGGAGTGTGAAACTCCTGCCTCTCCTTTTGATGATGACATGACTAGAGCACCTTATTATTTACAATTGCAGCAACATATTTTTTTACCTTATGATGATACATATCTTCATGGATACACTTATGATTTTCACTTGAGTCACTTGAAGACTCTTGATTTTCCTTGCTCCTTTCTTAGTTCAATTGATGTTGGAGGAACTTCATTAACTATTTGGGTAAAGAGACATATGATTGGAGAAAAATTCTATTGGAAGCAACATCCTTTGCTATTTCTTGATGATACACATGTTCATGGAAGCACAAATTCTACTTATGTGAGCCCTTTGAAGGCTTATTGTTTTCCTTGCTCCCTACTTGGTTCAGATTTTAGTGGAGGTTCCTAATTCACTTCTTGGATGAAAGAACACATGGTTGATTATTTTGATGCATCTTAAATCCCTTTTGACCAGCAATATAGGACATCGGATCCTGTTGTTGCAGCAACATCCCCCCCAAATTTTTGTACATATTGGGGCCCCTCCTTTCATTTTTTGTAGAAAGGTTGCCTTAAGAAGCCATCCTCAGCTGTTAACTTTGTTTTTCAACAGAAAATCTTGCCATGAACCACTCCAAGTCTGCCAGAAAATCTTGTTTCTCAACAGAAAATTTTTCATGAAGTCTTCCTGGAAATCGCGGAACGATTTGATAAAGCCTCGCAGTGGCGGAAGCCTTTTGTTTAAACATCCGAAAAAGGACTTAGAGAACTTTTCGATTTTTTGCAGAGAGATTCAGGTTTTCCTCCCGAAACGGCAGGAACTGTTTGTCTAAACTTCTCGAAAAGATTTGGAAGTTTTTATTAAAAAATTGTGGAAGCTTCTGATGAATTCCTCCCGAAACGGCGGAAGAATTCAACGAAGCCGCTCGAAAGTTGCGGAAGCCGTTGGATAATTCTTTTTGAAACGACGGAGCTATTCGTCAAAACCTTCCGCAGTTGCAGAGGGATTCAGATTTTCCGTTCGAAACGGCGGAAGCCATTTAGCATAAACTTTCCGAAAAGGGACTTAGATTTCTTGAAAGTTTGCGGAACGCGCCAAGGAAGCTCCGCGGAACCATTTAGCTTTGTATCCCGAAACGGCGGAAACCGTTTGCATAAACCTCTCGAAAAGATTTAGAAGTTTGCGGAAGAATTCGAGGAAGCCGCCCGAAACTTGCGAGAGCCATTCGCCAGCTTTCCCCGCGGCCGCCAAGTGACTTAGTTTTTTGAAAATCTTTTAAGAAAATCTTTTAAGTCTTGAACCCGTGGAAGCCATTCACCAAAGCCTTCCGCAACTGCGGAAACCTTTGCGTTTTCATCCCGAAACCTCACCGAGGAAGTTTGACAGAACCTTTTGATTTTTTCTCCCACAGTCACGGACGCCTTCACGTTAGCCTTCTGAAATGGCGGACGCCATTCACCTATTCCTTCCGAAACAACGGAGGCTAAGGGAAGAAGCTTTCCAAAGCTCTCTCGAAGACCGGCTGATACTTAGAAATTTTTTGAAGTTTTCGGAAGCCTTTGCGGAAACATTCGCGGAAGCCTTCCGAAACTACGGAAGCTATTTGTGAAAGCCTTCCGCAATTTCGGAAGCTTCCAAGTTATCGTCCCGCCAAAAGACTTAATCGTTGACATTCCATTTTGCAAAATCCGTTCACCAACTCCTTCTGAAACGGCGGGATACTTCACGGGTTGCTTCCGCAAGTTATCCACTTACCTTCGTTGAAATTGTGAATGGATATCCACAATCCTCCTGAAGCTAAGCCTCCAAAGATTGAATTGCGGAAAGATTCATCGGTCTCTCCCGAAACGCTGGAGGAGTTCAGGGTCATCTGCCGCAGTGGCGGGTGAAGATCGCGAGTCGATCCCGCGAATGGCGGTCGCACGCAGATCGAAATTTCTTGACGTGATCGCGGCGTGCGATATATTTAAGCCGTGTTTTAAATACGCCAACCACCACATTAAACTCGCATGTGCCCGGTCTATTTAAATAAAGGGTGGGGGTGCGAGCCAACACATTGTTATTGATCGATTGGAAAACCACTGTTGGACGCCGCGCAACCGCTCCAACTCAACTCGCTCGACCACGTACTCGTCCACCTCATTCGGCTATCTTCGTCAGTGCCAAGTAGGAATCTAACCGTTAAATTTTGTCTTCCACGCGTCAGATTATCTTTGGCTGTTCTTTTTTTTCAAAGACGATAGGAATTGGTTGGATTTTGACGGGCAAAATGCCCGTCATAGGCTATTTTTCCCGTCAATACGGCCTAAATTGCATGTTTCCCGTCATAAAAAACGAAGAAATTGTAAAACGTTTGAGCGTCAACTCTGATGGGTGGAATCTTCCCAAACTCCTACCCTGGCCGTAGGCATCGTTATTTTTGGCTTTTAAAAGTCACCAACCCCCATTAAGGTCTCGTCTCTATCAGCTGAAAGCCAAACCTATGACCGCCCGAAACTTTTCATCACCCGCATTCTCGGCGTCGGCAACCCCTATTCAAATTTCAAAACCTACCGTAGAACGCCTCGCCAAGTGCTATCAGATAACCATAGCATTCGAAGCCCTCGTTAGCTTATAAATTTGAAAGCGGCTCCTTCTTCCGTCATAGAGTTATTTCACCCCAGACTTCCCCGCCATTAGCCATTTGAACCGCAACCATGGCGATAGATACCATCCCTCCTAGAGCTGGACCAAGAGCAGGTTGCTTCCGCAACATGCTTATCCCCTTAGGAGCATTTCAAACCCACCCCTTTAAAATAATTAGGATGATTAGATCTAGTTTGCTTGTTTGAAATGGTGTATTTTGCCTCCCAACATGCAGCTCCACATTTTGTTTTTATCTCATTCACATATTAAAATGATGATTCTCTCTGTTAAAATCTCACAGTATGTTGCTCGATTTCGTAATGACTTGTATGTGGGTGCTATCAGGGATAAGTCAAAATGCCAAAAGGTGGTAAGAAGAAGGCTAAAATGACAGAAAATAAGCCTACGCCACTTAAAACTGAGACCACACTCCAGGATACTAGGTGCACCACCGGTGTTCCTCCAGAAATCCACTGGGGTGACATTTACAGAATGATCCGAGACCAGGATATCCAAGACATGTTGCTAGAAGAGGGGCATATTTATCTAAATATCAAAGCCTCAGGCATAGCTAGGGCTACTACCCACCCCGAACTGTTCCCATGTGTTGAGGTAATCGGGTGGATACTCCAACATGCCGATACTCAAGGAAGAGTAATTCATGACAATGGGAAGATAGCAATTGCCTCATTTCACCCCGCATATCTTGCCGCAGCCTACAAATTCCCCCGTTCCTAGCAATCTCTGACCGATGAATGGCTAGGCCAGATGAATAACGTTGAGATGGCCAAAAAGCTGCTAGTCGCAGGCAAGCATTTGAGAAAGAAAGGTAACGATGAATACGATGTCTAGAATCTGAGACCTCCTTTCAGATTGATCGCCTTGATGTTGTGCAGAATCTTCGGCATGCCCGATGGCACCGTGTACAAGATTCAGTGGGTCCCTATCATCCACTTCGTGGCATTTAAGGGAACTGTGTTTGACTGGGCCACTCTCTTGTCAGATAGTTTGGCCTCAATGATAGTTGCTGCAAGGGAAGGACTAGCCTTGAAGAAGGCAGAATTTTTTATGTCCTCATATCTGATTGATTGTGTTTTGGCCAAGGTGGATTTCCCCAAAATGGGCTGCACATGGGATAAGGCCACCACCCCGGTTTTTACCACTTTCAGAATTATATGGGCCCAGAATTACAAACCTAGCTACAAACTCATCTGTGAGGGGTTCATCATGCCCCTATATGAGAAGATATTCAAGGAAGATCCTAACTTCCTGTCGGAGAATGCTATGGAAGTCCTTGAAAACTACAGGGATTTTTATTGTTCAGAGCAGGGAACCTACCTCAGAATGTTTGGAGGAACTAAAGCTCCATATATTTTTCCAAGATATGCTACAGATTATGTGGTCCTTAAGGAGGCAGTAAGACAGATGTTCCTGGATAAAATTGGAGTCGTGCTCAACAAACAACACAAGGCCTCCTTTCCCCCTCTACCTTTCTGCATAGGAGCTTACAAGTTCTTAGGGGTCGCCTCAGCCGAAGAGTTTGTTCAGGAGCTGAAAGCCTTCCACTTCGGTGAGGTAATCTTCCACAGGAACGACAGGAAAGGAAAAGTTGTTGAGCACTGTAGGGAGATTTATGCTCATTTCGAGTACTCTCATTATCATGATGCCGAGGAGGAGGTATTTAGAGGCATCAGCAACATAGCCGAGCTGTGAAATTTTCGCCAAGGCAGTGGAGCAAGTCCTAGCTCCACCAAGACCCAGGAGACTAGCCAGCATAAGGAGAAAGAAGCTGATGATGCCAGAGCCCAAGAAGAACAAAGGTTGAGAGAGGAAGCAAGGGCACAACAGGAAGCTGAAGAAGTAAGGGCACAGCAGGAAGCTGAAGAAGCAAGATTACTACAAGAGGCTGAAGTTGCCAGACTGCAACAAGAAGAAGAAGAACAAAGCTTGCGGAAAGAGGCAGAGGAAGCCTAGCAGCAAAAAGAAGCGGAAGATGAAAGGCTACGGAGAGAGAATGAAGATCAGCTGCAAGCTGAACAAGCTGAGGCAGAAAGGAAAGCGGAAGAAGAGCTGAAAGCAGGAACTGATGCCCAAGCAAGTGGATCCGGTGTCCAAGACATGGAAATAGACGCACCTCAAGCAGGTGGCTCTGGTACCCAAAATGTGGGAACAGATCCAGCTCAGGGAGTCTGGACCCGACCAGCTGAAGAAGAAATAGACATTATGGACCTCCCAATTGTCCCGTACACTCCATCAGGAAAGCATACGGTGTCCAGGTGGAATGAATTTGTCTATGATAAGAAAAGGAAAGCAATGGTCCTCAAATCGGAAGAGAGGATCAAAAGTCTCTTCCAGGAAGACATCATTACCCACCGGGAGGTCACTGTAATGCGGAATACAGATAAAGATCCCTTTGCTATGGCATCCGCAGTTGTAGAAACAGCAAAAGCATCACTGGACAATGTAGGTGTTATAGTCAGAGAAAATGAATTGACAAAAAAGAGAGCTCGTACGCTACAACAGACTGTGGCTAATGAGCAAGCCTACAGAGATCTTGTGGTGAACAAGTATAATTGCCTGTACGCCGAGCATAAAGAGTTGTCAGAAAAATATAACCGGTTAGAGGAAGAGAAGGAGCAGCTATCAGTCCTGATGATGATTGAGGAAGCAGAAAAGAATGATGCAGTATCCAGAGTGTCCCAGCTTGAAACATACAAGCGGGCATTAGCTGAGCAATTAGAGCAAGCTGAGAGTAGAACGATGGATATATCTCTCTTCCATGAGCTGTCCTGCAGCATCCTGGAGCAAATGCATGAGACTCAGGGGCTAATCACTAATGAAGTTTGCAAGCTCAAGGCCATGGTGTTCAGGTTAAAAGAAATTAATGCGGAGGCCCATAGGCTCAAAGCTAAGCATACCCGTGTCAGGGCAAATATCTTGATCCAGATAGAATGGCGAGAAGGGAAGGGGGATTTCCCCACACATCTCCCATTTAAGTCTGTGGAAAGTTTTAATGAAGACATAGCCCTTTTGGAATTCTGCAGAAGCTGCGGCAATAAGCTAATGGCCAGTGTGCAAGGGACAAGGGATAAGATCAACGGTCTGTATCAAAGGATCCAGGGACTGCATGACAGGTGCAAATTGAATTTCCCGCAATCCCTCGATGATTTCCCGGGTGAGGAACAACACTTGGATGAAGTAAAGGAAGAACTAGGCATACAGACCGAATATGTGAAGAAAATTGATGTCCTAGCAACTAATGACTTACAACATTATATTGGAATTTCATCAATCCACAGCAATTTGCTTAAAGAAGTGCATCAAGCTGCAGTGGCAGAAATTCAAGGCATTGGAGCAGAGCTTAGGAAAATGTGACTTCTTAGAAAATCTTGCTCCCTGCTGCCGCAAATGTAGTCATAAGGGACACTGGTATTTGGTATAGTTATATTGCAGAGGTGGAGAGACAAGCAGAAACAACAGCTGTAGCAGCTAGCTCATTTTCCTCCCTCCCTGCAACAGCAGAAACTCCAGTGGGCTCAGCTCCTGCTTCCCAGACCATTCCAGCAGCAACAGTGAGCTCGATTCCCTCTTCCCCAGCAGTGGCAGATGTTCCAGCCGGTTCAATTTCTTCTCCCCAAGTAGAAGCAACAGCTCCAGTGGTTTCGAGTGCCTCTCCTAAGGCAACAGCAGCAACAACTATTGGTTTGAACGACCCTCTTCAAGCTGAAGCACACGCAGAAGAATGACAACGCTGATATTAAAACATGATTTCTGCTATTTTGTATTTCGGCTCTCAGATGTAAAAAACGTGGAACAATGGGACAGTTGTCCCCATTTTATTTTAAATAATTTCTATAAAAAAAAGAAGAAGAAAGGAAATCACAATTTTGTCTGTTATAGAAGAAAATTGCTGTAGATGACAAGTGGAAAAGGCCAGGTGGCAGCCCAAAGGGCATTTCTGTAATTATAAATAGAAGTTAGGAAGGAGGGATAAAGGCTTTTGGCAGGGATTTAATTTTCAGACTTGTACGAGCTATCTTGTGTATGTTCTATGAAAGTAAATCTTCTAATAAAAGCCAGGGAGAGGACGTTTTGCATGGGAATGAAGAATGGATGTATATTGGATTATTCTGGTGACTTCCATATTTTAATGTGAGATCATTCTTACTATCTGAACTATTTCTTTGTAACAATGATTTTTGCTCTTTTCTCTGCAAACGATTTCTCCTTTTCATGAGTAATGAATGTGTTTCATATCAAAATCAGAAGCTATCTTCTGATATCTCTCATCTCTGTTGTAGCATTCTCTTTCAGATTTAATGGCTAGCTGTTCTTTCTTTAAGCTAACTGTTACAGCTCATTGCTCATGCGTTAATTTGGCTCCTTGCAGGGACAATTAGATTTATTTCATGTGTTTTTTAGACTTAGATCTGTTCTTTCAGTTTTGCATCTAGATTAAATAATTTGGCTTACCTCTTTGATGAGTAATGAAAATGTATTATTTGTAATTAGAAGCTATCTTCTGAGATCTTTTATCTTGCTGTAGCTTTCTCTTTAAAGCTTTAATGGCTGCCTGTTCATCCTTTAAAGATAACGCTTACAGCTCATTGCTCACGCATTAAATGTGGTCCTTGCAAGGATAGTTAGGTGTATTTCAATTTTATACTTAGATCTGTTTTCTCAGTCTTGCATCTAGATTAATTATAGACTAGGCACTTGCACATCATTATAAAACATAAAATCCAAAAGAAAGGTGGATCGGGCCATAACCGGTATAATCGGAATAAACTCCAAACCCACGGTTGTCAGAACCGCTAACCGGACGGATTCCTTATACCAAATGGTAGATAATCTAATTGGGATCATCTATCGGGGAGAATCCCTTTCTGATTGATGCTACGATATCCGAGGCATCAACACTTTTTAGCGCTAGAAGGAGGGCCTGAAAGTGCATGGCTGATAGAGGAAAATCTCCCACTGCCGTAGATGACACTGAAAACCCGCTTGAAGAAAGCATTTCAAACAGCCCTAATCTTGAATTATCAAATCAAGAACGCCTCATTTATGATCCTGAGCCTCAAGAATCTTTATACGCTATCCCTTTTACAGAAATAGAGGATTTGAGAAGGCATACAAGATCCTACGTTAAGCAGCTAGGTGGTTTAAACGCTGTGAATTTTCTCCCTAAGAAAACTACCCCTAGAAAAGAGCCACAATACACCCGTGATTCAATTCTCATTCAAAGTTTTGAAGAACTTGTGAATTTGACTTTGGAAGAAATTTCAGACACTCTTAACAAGGCAGATCTTGAAAACTCAGAAAAAAATTTCAGACCAAGAAAACCTTGAAGAACTTATCACTCCAAAAAGTACTCCCCAGGATTCACCGTACAATTCTCCGCCAGGGTCTCCACATCCAAACATGGATGTACCTGCTTGGAGAGCAAGAGGAGCGCTGAACCTAGCTGGACCATTCCATAATCTTCCGAAAAACCCAGAAAAGGTCTTGCCTAAGTTCAATCCAAAGAAAGCCATTTCGGCGGAAGACCATCTCAAGAGTTTTTACTTAGCTCTGAACCTTTTGAACGTGCAGCATGAAGACGTAGTCTGCAGGCTGTTTCCATATAAATTCGAGCCAAAAGTATCATCCTGGTACTTTAGCCTCCAACCCAGCTCAATCTCTAGTTGGGATGAATTCAAAAAATGTTTTTTAAAGAAATACGGAAACCAAAAAACTGTGGCAACACTTATAAAAGAACTCTTATCCATGAGAATGGAAAAGAAAGAAAAGGTTCAAGACTTTAATCAAATATTCACAACGCTGTTAAATAACTTCAGTGAAGCTAATAAACCAGCAGAGGAATCTCTGATTAAATACTACACTACGGCTCTTGAAGGACCCATAGCAATGTTCGTAAAAAGGTCCAAGAAAACTACCCTGATAGAGAACTTTGAGGAAGCTAGAACGGTAGAAGAAGAAGCTGATAGCATTGCTAAGCATGCCTTAGAGGTAGAACCAAAACCAGCAGCTAGCAAAAAACCTTTGCTGCTCACTAGAGGTAAAGAAGAGCCATCTACAGACATGGAAAATGTAGTCAAGATGATGCAGAAATTATCTAACAAAATTGTAGACCTCGAGAAAGACAAGGCTGCTAGCACATCTAGGAAACCTTTCAAGCCATTTTATAAAAGAAGGGAAGACGGTGATCAAACTCACCCACTGTTGAATACTTCTCCAGTCTTAAACTTGAACGAAATCGGGATGGAAAATTTCTGCACTTTTCATCAAGAACCACATTCGGAAAAGAGCTGCCCGCAATGGATTAATTCCATGAGCTTAGTCATGAACCAAATGCTTGATGCACAGATCCCAGACCAAGATGATCCTCCAGAAGAGTCGAGCCCTGAGTTAGAGGAACCAACCCCGGACACTACTATGGTGTTATGGGACTGGGTACCTATGACCGAATCAGCAGAAGAGGATCCCATAGAAAGCTCTCCCTCTACCGTAAATGTTGCTACTCGCAGCAAGGGCCTTAATGCGGATTCTGTGCCAAGCACAGCTCCTCTTAAGACTAAAGCTTCAAAAGAACTGCCTAGGAGGCATATAACAGTTATCCCACAACAGCCCAAAGTTAGCCAAACAACGACCAAGCAACCAAACGCTGACTCCACAGTTCAGCCACCTAAGGTCACAATGAGCAAAACAGACCAGCCAACTCGAATTGGGAACGAATCTGATATAGGATACGATATTATTGAAGAGATCAAAAAGGTCAAAGCAAATGTGTCAATATTTGACATGTGCAACTTGCCCCATCAACGAGACAAACTGCTGCATGTTCTACAACCCCAGACTAGCACTCCATTAACAGATTCTCGAGACAATCCCGAAATTAATGAGGCTAGCATCGGTGGGAAATCTAAATCTCAAACATTGCCATTCCTATTGACTTTTGAAATTTTTAACCATAATGTTCACAACTGTTTGGTAGATTCTGGGGCATCTTCCAACGTTATGCCATTGTCCATTTGTAAAAAAATTAACGGACAGCCTGTGCCATCCCTAGCCCAAATTATCCAATTAGATAGGACTGCTGTCAAGGTAATTGGGGAGATGAAAGATGTCCTCATTAGATTATCAGCTGACCCTAGAGTCTGTCAATTCATTGACATAATGGTGGTCGACATTCCTGAAGCCTATGGGCTGATTTTAAGTAGGGATTTGTCTACCAAGCTGAGTGGCTACTTTGCTACTGATTGGTCTCATCTATGGTTGCCTTATCAGAACAGGCAGAATCAAATTAAAGTCCTGAGAGAACCTCACATGAAGCAAAACGTAACACAATTAGAAGAAAAAAAATGAGGCCGTAGCTTTCTCATCCTCGGTTCTGGGGAATTATTTCTTAGAAATGGATCCGGGTAATTATCAGTCTGAAACCATTAGCCATGAATCAGATAAACAATCCAATCTCCTTCATTTCTCTCGGACTGATTATGTTGATTGTAACATAGTTAGTTTAGTTACTGATTTAGATCAAAGAGAGACTAACTTAGTTGAATCTAAATATATTTTTTGGACATTATACTTTGATGGTTCTAAAACTCTGGAAGGATCCGGAGCCGGTTGTGTTCTAATGGATCCAAAAAGAAACAAGTATTTCTTGTCTTGTAGATTAGAATTCGATTGTACTAACAACACCGCTGAATATGAAGCTTTGGTACATGGATTAAAGAAGGCCATTGGCTTAAATGTTAAGTACCTGAAGGTATTTGGTGACTCCGAGATAGTTGTAAGACAGGTAAGGGACACCATTCATTGTCTCTCACCTCATTTGAAGGGTTATCAGGCTGAGGTATGGGATTTAATTATGCATTTTGACGCTTTCAATATAAAATCAATTCCTAGATTGCAAAATTCTGCAGTTCATTTGTTGGCAACATTTGCTTCTAGATTGGTGCCGTCAAATAATAAATGCTCAATTGAATTGATTTTCAGGCCTTCCGTTCCCGATAACATCACAAACTTCAGAGTCTTCGATGATGATGAACAAATTATCAGCTTCTTAACAAACGAAGATAGCTTTCAAGGAGCTGCAATAGATGAAGAAGAACACGATGTTGATTTGATGAAGAAGGATGAGGAGAAAGGAAATTTCATTCCCAAGGGGGTAAGGTCCCTCGAAATGCTGTTCGATCTTCAAAATAAATTCAAAAGGCTAGCTAATACCAAAACTAATAGCTCATCAATGCAACATGAGTTAGTTAATTTGGGTACCGAGGCAGAACCAAAATTTGTCAACCTTGGCAAATGTTGTTCACCAGGAGAAAGAGACAGGTTCATCAAATTGTTTAAACAATACAAGGATGTTTTTGCATGGACCTATGAAGATATGAAGACGTATGACGTCCGCATTATTCAGCATGTTATACCAATGAAAGCGGGTGTCAAGCCATTTCAGTAGCAGTTAAGAAGGATGCATCCTACTCTAGAACCGCTGATCCAAAAGGAATTAAAGAAGCTCCTAGATGCTAAGATAATCTTTAAGGTCCGACATTCTGAATGGGTTGCAAACTTGGTTCCTGTTAGAAATAATTCAGGAGAGATAAGGCTATGTGTAGATTTCAGAAATTTAAACAGAGCTTCGGATAAAGACAACTATCCCATCCCTTCAATGGAACAAATCCTTCAAATGGTGTCAGGATCCAAACTTTTTTCTCTTCTCGATGGTTTCTCTGGCTACAATCAAGTATTAGTAGCCAAAGAAGATCGTCTTAAGACTACTTTCCGAACTAAATGGGGAACTTTCGCATACAGAAGGATGCCATTTGGTCTGATAAACGCAGGAGCTACATTCCAAAGAGTAATGGATATCGCCTTCCGAGGATTGGGTGGGCAATGTGTTGTTGTTTACTTAGATGATGTGACAGTCTTTTCAAAGAAAAGAGAAGATCATGTTGTTCATCTGAGGCATATCTTTGATCGTTGTCGGAAATATGGTATTTCTTTGAATCCCAAGAAGAGCGTATTTGTTGTTCCCGAAGGTAAACTCTTGGGCCATATAATTTCTAAGGGGGGAGTGTCAATAGATCAAGAAAGAGTTCAAGCTATTAATAAGATTCCAATGCCTTACAACAAGAAAACTATGCAGTCCTTCATGGGCACCATCAATTTTGTCCGTAGATTTGTTCCAGATTTCGCACAAATTGTTAAGCCATTGCAACAAATGGTTAAACAAAGCATCCAGTTCAAGTGGACAGATTTGGAGAAGGACGCATTTAGAGATATCAAGGCAGCTGTAGCTAAGGCTCCTTCCTTAAGAAGCCCAGATTTTGATAAGGATTTCATCTTGTATACCTTTGCTTCGGATGACTCCCTCGCAGTTGTACTCACGCAAAAGGTGGAGCAGGGAGATGAGTACCCAATTTCATTTATGAGCACTGGTCTGCAAGGGGCTGAGCTAAATTATCCCGTGGTTGACAAGCATGCATATGCGGTCTTCAAAGTAGTCAAGCAGTTTAGGCTATATATTCTTAAGAACAGAACTAAAGTCATAGTTCCCCACCCTGCTGTTAGATCCCTTTTCGTTCAAAAGGAATTGGGATAAAGGAGAGGGAACTGGGTCACAGCTCTGCAGGAATATGATTTAGAATTTAAACTAGCCACGATCATCAAAGGGAAAGGCCTATGCAAATTACTTGCGGGAAACTCAACTGATGAAGAGCAACATTGGAAAAATGAAGCTGAGCTCAATTCGGTTGAAGTATGTCATATCTTCACAACTCCCCAGTCATGGTATAGGGATCTGGTGCACTATTTACAGCAGGGATATCTTCCTGAGCACTGGAACTCTAAACAAAGAAGGGAACTCCATTTGAAATCCGCACCCTATCAAATCATTGATGGGATACTTTTCAGGAAGAATTATGATGGAGTTCTCCTTAGATGTCTAGAAGAGGAAGATGCAAGTAGAGTTATCAAAGAATTACATGATGGCCCTGCAGGTGGACATTATTCAGGAGAGACGACGGCACACAAGGTACTGAGAGCTGGTTATTATTGGCCCACTTTGTTCCGAGATGCCCACACGTATGCATGAAATTGTGATGTATGTCAAAGAAGTGCTAGAAAGTTACCTAAGGCAGCAGGGCCCTTGCAGCCGATTATCATCTCTGAGCCTTTTGAGCAGTGGGGTATAGATGTTATCGGAGATATTAATCCAAATTCTTCGTTGCAACACCGATACATCCTGACGGCTACTGACTACTTCACTCGATGGACGGAGGCTATCCCTTTGCGCAAGATCAATGAAGACGCGGTCATCATCTTCTTGAAAGAAAACATCATAACCAGGTTTGGGGTTCCAATTTCCCTTGTTTTTGATAATGCTACTTATTTTTCATCTTGCAAGATAAATGAATTTGTTTATGAATGGGGAATTAAGTTGCATTATTCAGCCAATTATTATCCTCAAGGGAACGGATTAGTTGAATCCTCAAACAAGAATCTGATTCGAATTCTTAAGAAAACTGTGATAGAAAACCAGAAAAGTTGGCATGTAGCTCTCCCAAACGCCTTATGGGTAGATAGGGTGACCCCAAAGAGCGCTTTAGGTGTTTCCCCTTTCACTCTTGTCTATGGAAAGGAAGCCATCCTTCCCCCAAACATCTTGCTCCCATCCTTACAGTTATCCCAAGCCTCTCAGGGTTCTGGTAGCCAAGCCTTACAATCCAGGATCAATACCCTGCTTCAACTTGAAGAAGCCCGACAGAAAGCTAAAGACCGATTCCATCAACACCAAGACATAGTTAAGAGATGGTTCGATAAGAGGAAGTCTGGTAAAAGAAGTTTTGAAGTTGGGGACTTAGTCCTGAAATGGGACCATAATCACAAAGGCAAAGGAATGCATACGAAATTTCAACATCTATGGGTAGGCCCGTACCAAATTTCTGCAAAATTAGGCCCATCCACTTACAAATTGACAAATCTTGAGGGAGAAGAAGTAACCCTTCCTCTCAATGGCCTCACTCTGAAACAATACTTTGCATAGTCTCGTTGAGACTTCCTGTACATAAATAAAGTTTTCTTTTATTGTTGCCTTAGCCTTTAGTTGCTTTATTTTTCGGCCATTTTTGTCTCTTTTATTGTCATTTGAACCTTTGCAACAAGTTTTGTTTTCTGAAGGCCCTTTTGGTTGAGTTCCCCGTTGAGGATAAGTCTCTCAAAGAAATCTCGCAACCCATGAGTCTGGAACTATGCTCAAATAAATCCTGTCTGTTGTGCTCTCGCTGAAATGTTCAGAAGGAAGGAAGCCTACTCTGTTGGTCACACTAATCCTGTTTAATAGCAGAGACCTATGACCATCTTCACTACTATCGTTGGGCTCCACCCACTCTCACACTTTAAAGGCATCTCAAGAAGGTTAACAAAGTTGGACCCATGGAAAGTAGCACCTCTCGAGGACATAGGGTATTGAAATGACTCCATGCTGCAAATTTAACAGCCAAAATGGCTAATATTCAAAGGGTCTGTTTTCCATAGATTCTCGCCTCAATTAAAGCATGGCTGAGACAAAAGCAAAAGACATGTAAAATCAAGAAGGTTGTCCAAAAGGCTCAGCCCAAAATAGGCTCCTCTCCGTCCGTGGGGGCTTGATCAAATCAATAAAATTTCTAACTCACACAAAAGGACATTATGGATTGAGGAGCCTAAATCAAAGATCATGTCCAAAAGAAAATATCTCTGGAAGGCTCAAACAGCTAAGCTGTCCAAAGTACAAACATCCAAAAGGATGCAAGCAGCATGGGAATGAGGAACAAGAGCAATAATGTCCAAGAGAAATTGTTGCAAATCCTGTGGAGTCCGGCAGTAGTAACCATCTGAAGGATGACCCTCCTAAAATGAATCTCATATGTTGGCCCTTCGAGAGTCGTGAAGATGTCTCGGTCAAAGCTCCCCTTTCCCCAATGGCTAGCAGGTAAAGTGCCTTCTTCCCCTCGCATGAATCTAAAATGCTCAGCTGAGTATTGCACCTAAGAGGGATGTCTTTGATAAGGTTTCGGACCATGAAGAGGAATTTTTTCAGAGATCTGTGCTCACCAGCGACTCGCCATTGTTGTTGCAGCAACATCCCCCCCAAAATTTTGTACATATTGGGGCCCCTCCTTTCATTTTTTGTAGAAAGGTTGCCTTAAGAAGCCATCCTCAGCTGTTAACTTTGTTTTTCAACAGAAAATCTTGCCATGAACCACTCCAAGTCTGCCAGAAAATCTTGTTTCTCAACAGAATTTTTTCATGAAGTCTTCCTGGAAATCACGGAACAATTTGATAAAGCCTCGCAGTGGCGGAAGCCTTTTGTTTAAACATCTGAAAAAGGACTTAGAGAACTTTTCGATTTTTTGCGGAGAGATTCGGGTTTTCCTCCCGAAATGGCGGGAATCGTTTGTCTAAACTTCTCGAAAAGATTTGGAAGTTTTTGTTAAAAAATTGCAGAAGCTTCTGATGAATTCCTCCCAAAATGGCGGAAGAATTCAACGAAGTCGCCCGAAAGTTGTGGAAGCCATTGGATAATTCTTTCCGAAACGGCGGAGCTATTCGTCAAAACCTTCCGCAGTTGCGGAGGGATTCAGATTTTCCATTCGAAATGGCGGAAGCCATTTAGCATAAAATTTCCGAAAAGGGACTTAGATTTTTCGAAAGTTTGCGGAATGCGCTAAGGAAGCTCCGTGGAACCATTTAGCTTTGTATCCCGAAACGGTGGAAACCGTTTGCATAAACCTCCCGAAAAGATTTAGAAGTTTGCGGAAGAATTCGAGGAAGCCGCCCGAAACTTGCGAGAGCCATTCGCCAGCTTTCCCCGCAGCCGCCAAGTGACTTAGTTTTTTTAAAATCTTTTAAGAAAATATTTTAAGTCTTGAACCCGCGGAAGCCATTCACCAAAGCCTTCCGCAACTGCGGAAACCTTTGCGTTTTCATCCCAAAACCTCACCGAGGAAGTTTGACAGAACCTTTTGATTTTTTCTCCCGCAATTGCGGACGCCTTCACGTTAGCCTTCCGAAACGACGGACGCCATTCACCTATTCCTTCCAAAACAACGGAGGCTAAGGGCAGAAGCTTTCTAAAGCTCTCTCGAAGACCAGCCGATACTTAGAAATTTTTTGAAGTTTTCGGAAGCCTTTGCGGAAACATTCGCGGAAGCCTTTCGAAACTGCGGAAGCTATTTGCGAAAGCCTTCCGCAATTTCAAAAGCTTCCACGTTATCGTCCCGCCAAAAGACTTAATCGTTCACATTCCATTTTGTGGAAGCCGTTCGCCAACTCCTTCCGAAACGGCGGGATACTTCACGGGTTGCTTCCGCAAGTTATCCACTTACCTTCGTTGAAATTGCGAATGGATATCCACAATCCTCCCGAAGCTAAGCCTCCAAAGATTGAATTGCGAAAATATTCATCGGTCTCTCCCGAAATTCCAGAGGAGTTCAGCGTAATTTTCCGCAGTGGCAGGTGAAGATCTCGAGTCGGTCCCGCGAATGGCGGTCGCACGCAGATCGAAATTTCTTGACGTGACCGCGACATGCGATATATTTAAGCCGCGTTTTAAATACGCCAACCACCACATTAAACTCGCATGTGCCCGGTCTATTTAAATAAACGGTGGGGGTGCGAGCCAACACATTGTTATTGGTCGATTGGCAAACCACTGTTGGATGCCGCGCAACCGCTCCAGCTCAACTCGCTCGACCACGTACTCGTCCACCTCATTCGGCTATCTTCGTCAGTGCCAGGTAGGATTCTAACCGTTAAATTTTTTCTTCCACGCATCAGATTATCTTTGGGTGTTCTTTTTTTTCAAAGACGATAGGAATTGGTTGGATTTTGACGGGAAAAATGCCCGTCATAGGCTATTTTTCCCGTCAATACGGCCTAAATTGCATGTTTCCCGTCATAAAAAATGAAGAAATCGTAAAACGTTTGAGCGTCAACTCTGACGGGTGGAATCTTCCCAAACTCCTAACCTGGCCATAGGCATCGTTATTTTTGGCTTTTAAAAGTCACCAACCCCCATTAAGGTCTCGTCTCTATCAGCCAAAAGCCAAACCTATGACCGCCCGAAACTTTTCATCACCCACATTCTCGGCGTCGGCAACCCCTGTTCAAATTTCAAAACCTACCGTAGAACGCCTCGCCAAGTGCTATCAGATAACCATAGCAGTCGAAGCCTTCGTCAGCTTATAAATTTGAAAGCGGCTCCTTCTTCCGTCATAGAGTTATTTCACCCCAGACTTCCCCGCCATTAGCCATTTGAACCGCAACCATGGCGATACATACCATCCCTCCTAGAGCTGGACCGAGAGAAGGTTGCTTCCACAACATGCTTATCCCCTCAGGAGCATTTCAAACCCGCCCCTTTAAAAGAATTAGGATGATTAGATCTAGTTTGCTTGTTTGAAATGGTGTATTTTTCCTCCCAACATGCAGCTCCACATTTTGTTTTTATCTCATTCACATATTAAAACGATGATGCTCTCTGTTAAAATCTCACAGTATGTTGCTCGATTTCGTAATGACTTGTATGTGGGTGCTATCAGGGATAAGTCAAAATGCCAAAAGGTGGTAAGAAGAAGGCTAAAATGACAGAAAAGAAGCCTACGCCACTTAAAACTGAGACCACACTCCAGGATACTAGGTGCACCACCGGTGTTCCTCCAGAAATCCGCTGGGGTGACATTTATAGAATGATCTGAGACCAGGATATCCCGGACATGTTGCTAGAAGAGGGGAAGATTTATCTAAATATCAAAGCCTCAGGCATAGCTAGGGTTGTTACCCGCCCTGAACTGTTCCCATGTGCTGAGGTAATCGGGTGGATACTCCAACATGCCGATACTGAAGGAAGAGTAATTCATGACAGCGGGAAGATAACCATTGCCTCATTTCACCCCGCATATCTTGCCGCATCCTACAAATTCCCCCGCTCCCAGCAATCTCTGACCGATGAATGGCTAGGCCAGATGAATAACGTTGAGATGGCCAAAAAGCTGCTAGTCGCAGGCAAGCATTTGAGAAAGAAAGGTAACGACGAATACGATGTCCAGAATCTGAGACCTCCTTTCAGAATGATCGCCTTGATGTTGTGCAGAATCTTCGGCATGCCCGATGGCACCATGTACAAGATTCAGTGGGTCCCTATCATCCACTTCATGGCATTTAAGGGAACTGTGTTTGACTGGGCCACTCTCCTGTCAGATAGTTTGGCCTCAATGATAGTTGCTGCAAGGGAAGGACTAGCCTTGAAGAAGGCAGAATTTTTTATGTCCTCATATCTGATTGATTTTGTTTTGGCTAAGGTGGATTTCCCCAAATTGGGCTGCACATGGGATAAGGCCACCACCCCGGTTTTTACCGCTATCAGGATGATATGGGCCCAGAATTACAAACCTAGCTACAAACTCATCTGTGAGGGGTTCATCATGCCCCTATATGAGAAGATATTCAAGGAAGAGCCTAATTTCCTGTCGGAGAATGCTATGGAAGTCCTTGAAAACTACGGGGATTTTTATTGTTCAGAGCAGGGAACCTACCTCATAATGTTTGGAGGAACTAAAGCTCCATATATTTTGCCAAGATATGCTACAGATTATGTGGTCCTTAAGGAGGCAGCAAGACAGATGTTCCTGGATGGAATTGGAGCCGTGCTCAACAAACAACACAAGGCCTCCTTTCCCCCTCTACCTTTCTGCATAGGAGCTTACAAGTTCTAGGGGGTCGCCTCAGCCGAAGAGTTTGTTCAGGAGCTGAAATCCTTCCACTTCGGTGAGGTAATATTCCACATGAACGACAGGAAAGGAAAAGTTGTTGAGCACTGTAGGGAGATTTATGCTCATTTCGAGTACTCTCATTATCATGATGCCGAGGAGGAGGTATTTAGAGGCATCAGAAACATAGCCGAGCTGCGAACCTTTCACCAAGGTAGTGGAGCAAGTCCTAGCTCCACCAAGACCTAGGAGACTAGCAACATAAGGAGAAAGAAGCTGATGATGCCCGAGCCCAAGAAGAACAAAGGTTGAGAGAGGAAGCAAGGGCACAGCAGGAAGCTGAAGAAGCAAGATTACTGCAAGAGGCTGAAGTTGCCAGACTGCAACAAGAAGAAGAAGAACAAAGGCTGCAGAAAGAGGCAGAGGAATCCCCGCAGCAGAAAGAAGCAGAAGATGAAAGGCTATAGAGAGAGAATGAAGATCAGCTGCAAGATGAACAAGCTGAGGCAGAAAGGAAAGCGGAAGAAGAGCTGAAAGCAGGAACTGATGCCCAAGCAAGTGGATCCGGTGCCCAAGACATGGAAATAGACGCACCTCAAGCAGGTGGCTCTGGTACCCAAAATGTGGGAACAGATCTAGCTCAGGGAGTCCAGACCCCACCAGCTGAAGAAGAAATAGACATTATGGACCTCCCAATTGTCCCGTACACTCCATCAGGAAAACATACGGTGTCCAGGTGGAATGAATTTGTCTATGATAAGAAAAGGAAAGAAATGGTCCTCAAATTGGAAGAGAGGATCAAAAGTCTCTTCCAGGAAGACATCATTACCCACCGGGAGGTCACTGTAATGCGGAATACAGATAAAGATCCCTTTGCTATGGCATCCGCAGTTGTAGAAACAACAAAAGCATCACTGGATAATGTAGGTGTTATAGTCAGAGAAAATGAATTGACAAAAAAGAGAGCTCGTACGCTACAACAGACTGTGGCTAATGAGCAAGCCTACAGAGATCTTGTGGTGAACAAGTATAATTGCCTGTACGCCGAGCATAAAGAGCTGTCAGACAAATATAACCGGTTAAAGGAAGAGAAGGACCATCTATCAGTCCTGATGATGATTGAGGAAGCAGAAAAGAATGATGCAGTAGCTAGAGTGTCCCAGCTTGAAACAGACAAGCGGGCATTAGCTGAGAAATTAGAGCAAGCTGAGAGTAGAACGATGGATATATCTCCCTTCCATGAGTTGTCCTGCAGCATCCTGGAGCAAATGCATGAGACTTAGGGGCTAATCACTAATGAAGTTTGCAAGCTCAAGGCCATGGTGGTCAGGTTAAAAGAAATTAATGCGGAGGCCCATAGGCTCAAAGCTAAGCATACCCGTGTCAAGGAAAATATCTTGAGCCAGATAGAATGGCGAGAAGGGAAGGGGGATTTCCCCACACATCTCCCATTTAAGTCTGTGGAAATTTTTAATGAAGACATAGCCCTTTTGGAATTCTGCAGAAGCTGCGGCAGTAAGCTAATGGCCAGTGTGCAAGGGACAAGGGATAGGATCAACGATCTGTATCAAAGGATCCAGGGACTGCATGATAGGTGCAAATTGAATTTCCTGCAATCGCTTTATGATTTCCCGGGTGAGGAACAACGCTTGGCTGAACTAAAGGAAGAACTAGGCATCCAGACCGAATATGTGAAGAAAATTGATGTCCTAGCAACTGATGACTTACAACACTATATTGGAATGTCATCAATCCACAACCATTTGCTTAAAGAAGTGCATCAAGCTGCAGTGGCAGAAATTCAAGGCATTGGAGCAGAGCTTAGGAAAAATGTGACTTCTCAGAAAATCTTGCTCCCTGCTGCCGCAAATGTAGTCATAAGGGACACTGGTATTTGGTATAGTTATATTGCAGAGGTGGAGAGACAAGCAGAAACAACAACTGTAGCAGCTAACTCGTTTTCCTCCCTCCCTACAACAGCAGAAACTCCACTGGGCTCGGCTCCTGCTTCCCAGACCATTCCAGCAGCAACAGTGAGCTCGATTCCCTCTTCCCCAGTAGTGGCAGATGTTCCGGCCGGTTCAATTTCTTCTCCCCAAGTAGAAGCAACAGCTCCAGTGGTTTCGAGTGCCTCTCCTAAGGCAACAACAGCAACAACTGTTGGTTTGAGCGACCCTCTTCAAGCTGAAGCACACGTAGAAGAATGACAGTGCTGATATTAAAACATGATTTCTGCTATTTTGTATTTCGGCTCTCAGATGTAAAAAACGTGGAACTATGGGACAGCTGTCCCCATTTTATTTTAAATAATTTCTGTAAAAAAAAAAGAAGAAGAAAGGAAATCACAATTTTGTCTGTTATAGAAGAAAATTGTTGTAGATGACAAGTGGAAAAGGCCAGGTGGCAGCCCAAAGGGCATTTTTGTAATTATAAATAGAAGTTAGGAAGGAGGAATAAAGGCTTTTGGCAGGGATTTAATTTTCAGACTTGTACGAGCTATCTTGTGTATGTTCTATGAAAGTAAATCTTCTAATAAAATCATGGGAGAGGATGTTTTGCATGGGAATGAAGAATGGATGTATATTGGATTATTCCGGTGACTTCCATATTTTAATGTGAGATCATTCTTACTGTCTGAACTATTTCTTTGTAACAATGATTTTTGCTCTTTTCTGTGCAAACGATTTCTCCTTTTCATGAGTAATGAATGTGTTTCATATCAAAATCAGAAGCTATCTTCTGATATCTCTCATCTCTGCTGTAGCATTCTCTTTCAGATTTAATGGCTAGCTATTCTTTCTTTAAGCTAACTGTTATAGCTCATTGCTCATGCGTTAATTTGGATCCTTGCAGGGACAATTAGATTTATTTCATGTGTTTTTTAGACTTAGATATGTTCTTTTAGTTTTGCATCTAGATTAAATAATTTTGCTTACCTCTTTGATGAGTAATGAAAATGTATTATTTGTAATTAGAAGCTATCTTTCGTGATCTTTTATCTTGTTGTAGCTTTCTATTTAAAGCTTTAATGGCTACCTGTTCATCCTTTAAAGATAACACTTACAGCTCATTGCTCACGCTTTAAATGTGGTCCTTGCAAGGATAGTTAGGTGTATTTCAATTTTATACTTAGATCTGTTTTCTCAGTCTTGCATCTAGATTAATTATAGACTAGGCACTTGCACATCATTATAAAACATAAAATCCAAAAGAAAGGTGGATCGGGCCATAACCGGTATAATCGGAATAAACTCCAAACCCACGGTTGCTGGAACCACTAACCGGATGGATTCCCTATACCAAACGGTAGATAATCTAATTGGGATCATCTATCGGGGAGAATCCCTTTCTGATTGATGCTATGATATCCGAGGCATCAACAGATCCTCACCTATGTCATTGGATCATATTTGATTGGTCACTTGAAGCTTGTATGCACTTTGAAAATGGTGGTGTACTCACTTGGAGGTATAGGCACTTTCATGATTCTTTGATGAGGCACATCCTTGATGTATATTTTTATTATGTTGTTATGTACTTTGATGATATATCTTTTGTACTCATCATGTTTGGAAGAATGCATAGAAAATGGGATCCAAGAATTCTCTTTCCTGATGGTATGGGTTGGAGAGCACTCTTAATTGTTGGAGTGCAATACAAGCAATGGGACCCTGGGATAATTTTTAGTCCCATTGATTTCAATTTTTTTGGTAAACAAGCAATATGGGAGATGGATTCCCCACTTATTAAAGTGATTTTAATCAGAGTAGTGCAACAGCAAGCATGGTGGTTCCTCTCTAAAATATTCATGGGATCTCGAAGACTGAAAGTTGGGCAACTCAGTGGCAACTTCAAGAATTACAATGGTATCGTAAGGGTTTTCCAAAATATGAAAGAGGTAAAGAGTAATTGTGAAAACATGGTTTTGATGGATTTAATTAACATTTTGGTTTTTAGTGGTGATGTTACAGGGGATATCAAAATGACAAAGAAAATCCACATCTCCTTGCTTTTGGAAACACACAATTGTAGTGCATGGGTGGCTCTACTCAAGGTTATAGAAGAGAAGTTTTGGGAAGCAAAATTTTGGAAAGAAAGCAGGTTCTTCCACATACATGTGTTGAAATTGCTTGAGGACAAGCAATATTGGGAAGGGAGGATTTGTCATGTCCCAAAATTTTGCATTGGGTCACAATGGCCTAAGCCCCTTGGCCATGCTCATGATAGTTTGTCAAATGGATGCTAAGGGTCAAATGGATGCTAAGGGTCAAATGAATGCCAAGAATGAAGTCCAAGTTAGTAATAATGTGAAATTATATCCAAATGGACAAGGTGGGTCACATTAAGAGAAATTCCCAATTCAAAGTTGTAATATACCCATCCAAATGAACTGCCATGGAGGAAAATTACTAATTCCTTAGGTTGGGGGTGGAAGCTTTGGGATTTGAAGTAAGGGGGATGATAAATGATGTTTGAACATTAGAATGGAATAAATATTTAATAAAGGATCTAAATAAATAAATACAAGGGAAAATCAAAGTGGCAATTGATCATGAAGACACATGGAGGATGTGGGACCCACACAAGCTAGATTTTCTATCCCACATGGCATCCTCCTCTTGTCATTTCGAATCCATAAGAATCCCAAGGTTATTGGGATGATTTGGAAGGTCAATATACTTGGCATGAATCAATTAAGGTCGAATTGGAGTGGAAGAGTAACTCCCATGGAAGAGGAAGATGCATTTTGGAGCTAGTGAGACACTTGGACTAGATTCCCTAGCTCTATGACAACAATGATGAAGATGCTATGACACCTATGACACAAATTAGACCTGAAGGCTGAAATATGACATATATGACATGTCAGGGCTAAAAATAGCCTCCAAGAGGGCGCTCAAGTGAGTTAGGGAATCCAAAGAGACACCGACTCGAATTTGGAGAAGGAGAGGGCTAGAATTGGAAGGACAAGTGGCATACTTGGGAATCTCTTCCTAACTTGAGTTGGAATGAAGCTATCGGGAGGAATTCAACCCATGGAGGACCTTAGAAGTTTATAAAAGACAACAACAAAGAATCAAGGTATCTTTTGATCATTTTAGAATTTTCATTTTGCATTTGGAGAGGAGAGCTAGTGGAGCGCTACTCTACTTGCCTTAGCACCAATTTTGAGGGTGAAAGATTCCCATCCTAGTTGGTAATTGAAAAGGCCATTCGGACCTTTCACTTGGATATTTAATGGATTCTTTTGTTACAGTTTGAATCTACATGGAATCTCATGGTCACATCTCTTGCAGCTTGCTTCTACAACCATTCTTCTATTACTTGGCATATTCATGATCCTTGAGGAATTGCGCACTTGGTGAGCTATTGTTCTCTTTGGGGGAGATTCTAATGCTTCATTATTTTACCATATGCTGTAAATTCTCTGTTATTCATGTTCATCATGTCTTCAAGTTGATATTCCAAGTGGAACTATGTAAATCTGATTATTAATAAGTAAATGATGCCATTTCCCCTAGATCTTGTTGTTGGAGTTTGAAGAGACACTATTTCGAGTTATATCAGTTATTCTATGTGTTTTTGTTGATGTATGGAGTCTTATTAAAGTTATGAATAAGTTTCATTAACAGAGCATAAGCCCTTGGCACCTAAAATTCAAATTTCATAAGTCATGGTGAAAATAACTAGCTTTTCCCCCTATGTGAAATCTTGCATATGAACATATGATTTTAAGGAGTTGAAGAAGGTCATAAGAACTAATTAAGGATACATTGGGGAGATCATTAAATCCACTTATCAGTACCATACCTCTGTTCAAAAATTTGGAAGATTTTAACAACATTTGGGAAGCCATCTTTGTCCACTACCCTTGGGGTATTTGAAGCTCGAAATTAATAGTAATCTTCCCTACTTTGTCCATATTGTAAATGAATGTTTCAGAAGTATTATAAGGGTTTTTAAGCATCCATCAACCTCTTTTATATGTCTTAATACCTATCAAATACCTTCAGACCCATTATACAATACTTTGGAGTCATTTGGAGACGAAGATACCAATACTAGTAAAAGAGAAGTTGCTAGTCAAACTCCCTACTTTGGCCAGAACTTAAAGGAGAGTTGCAAAATATTATTGATGTTTTTAAATAATCCATGAACCTCATATTTATGTACTAAAACCATTCATACACCTTCTGTAACAATTTGGGAGAATTTGGAGCCATTTGGAGGTCAAGAACCCAAGACTAGTCAAAGGTCGAACTAGTGGAAAAAGTTGAAAAATTCACCATTTTAATAAAATTCAAGAATGGAACATTACAGAAATTCCTCGTCTAATGTGTGAAATGCAGAAGTATTTACCTCCAAATTTTTTAATGCACAAGAACACTATCTCATACACCAAGTTGAGGAGATTTAATTGTGTGGACGTGTAAACTCAAGGTCAATGTGAATGGTGGAAAGGCATTTGAAGTCATTGAAGGATTTTTTTAGACAAAGAGAATGTCCTAAGGGTTCTATGGTGCAGGGATATATGATATATCAATCCATGGTGTACATTAGTCAGTATATTCCAAATTTAGCAAAAAATATCAATATGCCTCGCATTTGGCATGTCAACTCCATCAACAAATTTGAAGGGGAGGTTCTGTTGGGGAAAGGTAGAACGAGGAAAGTGAAAGGTAATTGAATGGTGTAGATTTGATTTATTATACAATTAATTTTTCAATTTCACACACACACACACACACACATATATATATAATACTCATGTAATTTTTATTATTCCATCAGTATTTTAAGGTAAACTTAATTGCCTTTAATTATAGCTAATTTAAAATTCTTAATTGTTATTTTTTTATATAGTTGGTTGTGTGTGGGATGCACTACATTTATACATTGCAAACAATATTGATTGGATGGAGGAATGGATAGAATGATGTACAGAATTCTATGGTACCTTATCATGGGAAGGGGTTAGTAAAATGATTAAAACAATGCATTGTGATCGAGAAGAATATCTCGATGAACTTATGCAAAGGGAAATTGATTTAGCATGTGGTTTAAAAGATAAAAATGAAAGTATATTTACCCTACTCATTTGTTTCGTTGTTTCCCATTGTATCAATGTATTTCTTTCGTTTATTTCTTCTTATATATTTATTTACTGAGACGGACGTGATGCATTTGATACACCACAAGGCAATGTGGTGCAATGGTCATAAATTTCACATCAAAAAGTTGGATGACAATAAGAAAACATTCGATTGTGGGATAACTGCAATTTTTCAAGTCACTAATGTTTCCTCTAGAAGTGACAAGCATCCATAAGTATCAGAAAATAGGTACTATGGTTATTTGGAAGATATAATTGAGTGTGACTTTAATTCCTTTAAAATAGTTTTGTTTGAGGTCAAATGGTACAAGCTACGAATGAATGAATGTGATCCCGAAAATTGTTATTGAGCATTCCAATGGATTTACCATGGTTAATATAAGCACACTTGAACCGGTTACAGAGGCTTATGTTCTTCCAATTCAATGTGACCAGGTCTTTTACTCAAAGGTGCCAGGTAAAGTAGGTTGGTCATACATTGTTAGATATGGTCCAAGAGGAAGACCGATCAAGTATAATGCAAAGGAAGAAGACAATGTTGAAGAAGAAGGTGATGCAGATCAAGAGTAGTTGGTCACCGACATAGATGTGTCAGATGAAGAATCCGATCAAGAATTTGATCATCCAAATGATGTAGCATACAATGACATAGTCAGTGATGATATTGATGATGAATATATAACCAAAAATGACATTGATAATGATTCTTATATGAGCGATCCTTTCAATGATAACGATTATGAACCAGATGATGATACATATGTTGAGTTAGATGAAGAATAATATCAATTCCATTGTAGCAATGTTGGAATCTAGGAGGTATGTGAGTATATCTCTTTGCATAATGTATTATGTTTAAATTATTTAGTTTTTTCATTTTAGTATGTTACATCATCATCATCATCAACATCATAATCCTCCTTCTCCTCCTCATCATCATCATCGCTGCCATTTTCGTCATCATCATCTTCATCATCATCATCATAATCTTCGTCATCATCTTCATCATCATCATTTAATTTGTCATCATCATCATCATCATCATCTTCTTCATCATCATCATCCTCATCATCATCCTCATCCTCATCATCATCATCCTCATCCTCATCCTCATCCTCATCATCATCCTCATCCTCATCCTCATCCTCGTCATCCTCATCCTCATCATCCTCATCCTCGTCGTTGTCATCATCGTCATCATCATCATCATCATCATCATCATCATCATCATCACCATCATCATCGTCATCATCGTCATCATCGTCATCATCATCCTCATCCTCTTCATCTTCATCATCATCATTGTCGTCGTCATCACCATCATCATCATCATCATCATCATCATCATCGTCACCATCATCATCATCATCCTCATCCTCAAACTCATACCCATCGTCATCGTCATCATCATCATCATCATCATTATCGTCGTCGTTGTCGTCATCGTCATCATCATCATCATCATCATCATCATCATCATCATCATCATCATCATCATCATCATCATCATCGTCGTCATCATCTTCATCATCTTCATTGTCATCATCATCTTCATTATCATCATCATCATCATCATCGTCGTCGTCGTCTTCATCATCATCATCATCTTTATCATCCTCCTCCTCCTCCTCATCATCATCATCCTCGTCCTCCTCCTCCTCCTCCTCATCATCATCGTCGTCGTCGCCGTCATCATAATCATCATCATCATCATATTCATCATTATCGTCTGCATCATCATGATCATCGTCGTCGCCATTGTCGTCATCGTCATTATCATCATGATCATCGTCGCCATTGTCATCATCGTCATCATCATCATCATCGTCGCCATCTTCATCATCATCATCTTCATCACCATCATCATCTTCATCATCTTCATCATCATCGTTGTCGTCTTCATCACCATCATCATCGTCATCTTCATCATCATCATCATCCTCATCCTCATCCTCATCCTCATCCTCATATCATCCTCCTCCTCCTCATCATCATCATCATCGTCATCATCATCATCATCATCGTTCTCATCCTCCTCTTCCTCCTCCTCCTCCTCCTCATCGTCATCGTCGTCATTGTCATCATCGTCGTCATCATCATCATCATCATCATCATCATCATCATCATCTTCATATTCATCTTCATCTTCATCATCATCTTCATCATCATCGTCTTCATCATCATCATTATCATCGTCGTCATTGTCGTCATCATCATCATCATCATGATCATTGTCGCCCTTGTTGTCATCGTCATCATCATCATCATTTCCGTCTTCTTCATCATCATCGTCATCTCTCCCTCATAATAGAAGTCTCGACATGTGGTAAAAATTTCCTTACTTCATAAGCAAGATAAGAAAATCATACAATACCAAACAACTTGGCACTTTGAATGTAATATCGGAGAACAACCTTGATAATTTAATTCCACACTATCTTCCACATCAAACTATAATCATCATACTATAACTACATACCCCAACTATAAGTCCATGACCATGAATTTTGATCTCCTTACTTTATGACAGCATGATCAACCTCAAAAGCAATCAAATTAGGTTACTCATAAAAAATCAATCCATTATGGGAAATCTAACTACCTTTTATAATCCAACCATCCTTGCGTATGAGTATAAGGATTAACTCACCCAATCCAAAATAAACCATCAACCATAGGAGTAGAAGATCCTTGATCCACATCCTGAGTATTAATTCCCTATTCTTCATGGGCTTAAAAATATCCCATGTCTCTTCACCTAGCCTTCAAAATTCCATATACATAACACACACAACTATCAATTTCAAAACATCTAAACCTTAACAAATGTCTACAAGACTACCATCACCTCACAAATATAAGTATCTCAATTCAATATCCTTATCTTGGCACATTAAAGCTTAACCTCATCATTCAAATTACATGAAGCATTGGTATCATTTTTACTATAATAGCCCTTCACATTATTCATACTACTTAATCCACTAATCAAACTCCTTAAGAAAGAGGGTTAACTACTTGCCTTTAGTGATTTCTCACCTTGTAATTATGAAAAAGTCTTCGTCTTTATCATTACATCAACTTATCCTAGAGGATTTTCCACAATTTTCATATACTCAAGAAAATCAAAGTTACATCACAAAAACAAGACATAAGATCTTTAGTAATTTTTCTATAATGTACAACCTCATATTTGAACAATCAAAATATTCTAAGCCGCATTGTTGCATCATGCATGCAATTCTAGTTATTTTCCTTAGAGAATTAAGAGTAAGATCTAATAGTCTAATAGAGCATCTAACTCTAGATCAAGTTCAATATTCAATCCTCATTCTAAGCCTTCAAGTGAACACAAATTCATAAAAAATATTAACTTAACTATGCCCATGAGATTTCACGACATAGGTTCTTCGACATAAGAATTACACTTAATTATTAATCAGACTCCTAATATGTGTTTCACAACCATATATCATTGTAAGAAATGGAACCTCCATGCCTTCTTTGCTATGATTTCCACAATCATATAACACATGCAAGAACATAAATCAATTTCATCAATACCGAATCAATTACACACCACCACTCACACACACACTAAGTCATTTGAGAATCATCCATGTTCAATCATGGGTTATTTAATATATAAATTATGTCCTTATGGACAACTCTTCACCTATACCTCCATATCCTTATCATTATGCACCATTGGTATCTAAGTTAATTACAAGCATTGGTTTGAACCAAACAATATATACCATTATGTATATTTCTTGCTACTACACATCTGCTTACGGAAAACATAAGTCAACATTCAAATAGAGCACCCTCATAAGCTCTTCAATAATTTTGAATTGTCATTGGTATTCTCTTGTTAGCATGCCTACTCATTGACGTTGTATCGCACACAAGATAGGGTCAAAATATCCATAGTTGATACTCAAAATATTTAAAATATTTAGTTTTCCCTCTAGACATAGGGTTTAGACATAATTCAGAGATAAATAAAAATAAAAAGAGATAAATAAAAATATAAAGATAAAAAAAAAAAATATAATATAAATAAAAATATAAAAGATATGCATAAGGGATAAAAAATTTAGACTTACATTGTCATTTTATGTTATTACGACAGAGTTCAAGCAAGGATAAACCTGCGTGATGGAAGTCTGAACCAGAGGAGAAGGAAATTGCACCATAAGAGACCACACACAAGAAGAGGATGAGACCCACATAATTCTACGCCCAGAGGAGACCCACATACTTCTATGCTCGGAGGAAGAGACCACTGTGCTTGTTCGCCCGGAGGAGACCCACATACTTCTACGCCCAGTTTTGTGCCCAGAGGAGATCGAGACCACTGGAAAGGAGACTGAGATGTCTTCAGTAAGTTCAAACATCAACCAAAACACTTAATCTTTGAAAATTACTTATTTGCAGAGCACATTGAGCTCTTTTTTTGAGTGTTTGGGGGTTTGGAAGTTCATTGCGCGGACTAGGGTTAGGATAGTTAATAATTTCTTCACTACAGTTTCGACCAAGCACACAAACAGTTTCACCCAGACTTCCACCTACATTTTTTTGTACCAAACGGTGTACGATCACTTTTTCGATGTTGCATTTGTTGAACAAATATTACGATTTGATCTGTGTCTGAAATATTGTGTCTTGACCAGAGGTCAAATTAGTTTGTTAGCTGGAGTCCATGGTGATCGTTTCCCATCATTTGGTCTAATAGATGTATAGGAGAGCTTGGAGGCACAAGATTGACGATAGAGTTACCGGTTCGAACCTCGATGTCAAGTTAGACAGTGAAGTGTATGCATACACTGGCAGCTAAAATTTTAGCGAGCTGAGGGATAAATTTGGGATTTTTCATGGCTACCAAAGATGTGATGGTTCCTTCTTTTACTAACACAATAAGTCATGGTTTGCAGGTCGATCAAATGCTTCAGATCTCTTTTATCAATTTTGTTCATAACTATGCGACAAGCTTGTTTGAAGTCCACAACTTGCCCTTGTGATTGGATGCAACCGCCATCTCATCATTGATAATAAGCTCTGTGTCCTAATCATATAAATGTTGATCAAACACTTTGCTGACTGGTACATCAAGGTTTTCATTATTCAGATGGCCCTTTTATGGAGAGAAAATGCAATTTTCAGACCAGAATTCACAACAAAGTAGACCCTTCATTTTGCTTGGCTGAAAATTCTCAGGACAACACATAACTGAAACTTAAGGCTGATCCAATCCAAATATTTCCCAAATTTGCTTCCTACATGCCCAAGTCTCCACAAGCTCGCTCAGATTCAAGATTGTTGTTTGTTTACAGCTATATGATCCTAGAAACATGCCCAGAAACCTTGGGATATAACCAAGATCAGCCCAGATCTTTACAAGTGAACACCGTATGCAAGTAGGGGGTTAACAAAGAGTATTGTTCCATCTCTCATCAATCACACTCCATATTATCTCTAACCTCTCAAACTCCATATTATCTCTAACCTCTCAAACTTGATGAACAAATAACATGCATTTAAAATATTTTCATGTATGTATTTCTAGCACATAAAACCATAGGGCACGAAGCTAAAACAAAATCCATGACAACTACAACCACTAATAGAATTATATGTTCCATCCATGTTGAAGCTACATGTGTATGAGTTAATGAACATCTCCCGCCATGTGTTCCAATCAACCATTGCTACATGCTAGCATCATTGACATAGCACTCTCCAAGTTCCACAACTTCCTTTAGGATTTTTCTAAATAGGTTCCATGTATAAGGATCCTAAGTGATCTGGAAAATTTTCTTCTTCATGCATTTATTACATGTGATTTTGAATATGTATTCCATATTTTGGATCCGAATTATTATGAATCACGAATTTTGATTACTTTTGGGTCCATTGAAAATGTTATTATGAATTACTCTTTAGTTTAATTTTAGGTTTGTGAAAAACATAATAATATGGGTTAAAAGATGCATGAACTTTGAGATCTACCCAAGCTCACAATACCTAGGAGAGTATCAAATAGAACCAATCCTAGTGTTGGCTTCATAGGAAAATTTGTGTGAGGAAAAATAAACGTGAAGTCCAAATATTTTTTTGGCTCATGGAGCCAAGGGATTTTGTTACATACACACCATCTATGCCTCAAGTATAGTTTGGATACTTGGACAAATTTTGAAATGAAAACATTCAACTACCTTAGGAAATGCCATTCCACATGACACACTTAGAGGCACCCATGTGTCATTGTGAATCACTTTATTGATGCCATCTTGACATGTGGGATTATCCAAATGGTTGGGGCAAGTCTTTGTTGTCATGAATGACATCATCATGGATGGGTTGGCGACGAGCTCAAACTTTGTGTTTCTTGAACTACATAAAATGTAAATAGACTTGACCTTAGAATTAATAATACTCTATTTTTCCTTGAGGTTTTCTTCCCTAAGAAAATCCAACTCCCTATGTTTTAAAATGCCAAGACCCTGTCAAAGACTCAACACAAGCTTTAATGAAGTTCAATAATTTTTTAGGTCGAATCCTTTATTAACCTTTATTCAAGGAAATAATGCATAATCTATTATGTCTACATGTTCGAACACATTAAGGTTTCTTTGTTTGATTTTACTTGCACAAGGCTCTCCCTAGGCTAGACACATTATTAAGTTTATTCTATATCCATTTTAGGGATAGAACTCGAGCTAATTCGTTGCTTTGTGTTTTGTTCCTACACAAGTTTCTCGATAGACTTGACAATTGGATTCATTTGAGGCTCATACAACATATACTGATCATAATGCTCCACATGTAAATTTATCCATGCCATGTCATCCATAGTGAGGAAATTTGGGATTAACCCGAATTGTGAATGAGCCTCATTAGAAACAAAAAAGGAATATGTATATGATGATCTGATTTAAAAAGAGAATGTATTCCATTTATAACAATGGAAGACTTGGGCCGACATTAGCTAATAATAACTGGGTAGATATGGATGCCTATGTCAACTTAAAACTAACATAGCTAGTAGTATTGAAAAACACCGATACCTCCCCCCACCCTGTAAGAGAAATATAGGGAGTAAACAAAGAAAGTAAAAATGGATCCCAACAACAAGGATTGCTAAGGTACCCATGTACAAAATTTCATAAGTGGAGAAAATGAGAAAAACCCATAGGGTAAAAACTCCTCTCCAAAAGAGAGTCAATCACGAATGTTGAATTATTTCACAATGATTTCAAGCATTCATTTCATCCCATAGTTTTCATTGAATAATTGCACACTGAAAATTTCATCTCAAATTGCAGCAAAAACAAAGGATCATTGAAAGATTTCAACTCAACCAAGTCGTAGACAGCATGGAGAAGTCTTATGTTATAAATGTCTCGATTTCTTCTGAAAATATTGTCAAACTTCCATATAAATCTACTTGTTGTCCATATATATATAAAGAAGTTGTTTTATTAGAGTGTGGAAATTGTTTGAGAATATCTTTCAAGCCCTAACTTTTTTCTTTTAGAACAACTAATAGTATTTGCATTGATATATAATAGGCTACAATCAAAGCAGTGAGCAAATAGATACATAATGTCTATAATGTTTTGAAAAATAACTCAACATTCCTAGTGCTATCAAACAACCTACAAACTCGACATTGCTACTATTGTATGGTTGTATGTGATGTTATTCACAAGTATAGGTTCTAATGAACTGTCCCCAGAGAAATATAGCATGAAAAACGTAAAGAAAACTTGATATATTTAGGTGGGTTCATTCCCACTATGGGCTTCACTCAAATATTCTTCATTGTTCTCCCACTATCCAAGAATGGGTTGATTTGTTTTCAAACCCATTTTTGTCGGATTTGCCTAATTCTAAAATGACTTATATATGGTGCAAGTCGATGAGTTAAAAATATTTGTAATGAAGCTAAACTATACACTTAAAAACAATTCTTAAAAGGAGCATTAATTTAAGTAAGTTTTACAAACTCCAAACTTGTAATTAATGTAACATTTACTCCTTTTATATTTGTAACCAATAATCATGTTCTTTGTAATGATATTCAACCCCCTTTTTATGAAAACATTGACAACTTGTAAATTTTGTATGTAGTTGATAACGATATTCATAAGGGATGTGATGTTCTATAACTAGATTATTTATATAATGAAATCAATTTTGCACCTAAATAATGTTTGGAAGCAATAAATAATACCCAATTTTAATGATTGTAGGTACCACCAAATAGTTACTTGTCGGATCTATCTTCCTCAAGTGAGGAAGATAGACTAGAAGAGATTGAAAGCGAGACATCTATTACAAAATCAAACAGGTCAAGATCAACTAAAGGTGAAAAGGTAAGGATAAAATTTCGTAAATGCATGGAACTTTTTCTTTCTGAAAGAGGATAATGTGATTATGATAATTAAAACATAGGTGACATTAAGTTTCCCCTGAGGTATAGACATCTTTTGAAACTATAGCTACCCAAGGAGCTACCCCAAGTGGACACAAATTTCTTCCTCAATGACAGGATTGGCAGGATTTATCGCATTGCTCCATCGTCTTTACATTGAAATTGCCTTTAAAGGAAAACCGTAATACGGTGAAACAGATACATAAATCAGGCACAAAGAAAATAAAACACGCTAGCAATAAATCAAAGCATGGTTACCCAGAATGTTCGCCTGTCAGTTCGGCCTCACTGGACATCAAGATTAACGTAACCATATGAATTCTCTGCAAACCAATCTTTATTCGCAGGCGCTCGAGCCCTGTCTGTTGCCGATCAACACTTCTGGATCACAGCACCTCCACTCTGTATCACACATTCCATTTTCAAACCGTAAAAAACAATTCCATTGACGCACAACGAATAATCGTGGAACCGTGAATGATTGAAGCCAATATTCTGCATTCACTTGCATAAGTATTTTTGTGCAATAAGTATTTTTGTGCAACTATAAGATTGTATTCTAATAACTGCTATTTATCTATACATCTGCTACTAGTGATCCATGCATCAACTACTTTAAATTTGATATTTTTTATAATTATTTATTTCAAATTTAGAACAACTATCATAGAAACAATCTACATAGTATATTTGTCTCATCCTCCTATAATTTTGGAAAAATATAGGCCATAGTTCACACCAAATTCTAACATATAAACTCCTATTGATGTAACTATGGAAGAAAACTCATATGACTGGTTCCGAGGTAACCATCCAAACTGAACCCATGCGACCAGGTTGCAAAGTAACCACCCAAACTAAATCCATGTGACCTGTTCCAAAAGTTGTTGCTCTAACAAGAAAAAATTACCTCAGTATTCTAGGGAGATGATTGAGGAACGATAAAAGTTTCTTGCACAAGTACGGGTATGGAAGAAATAACAGTGAAAACTTGAAAACCATCCAAATTTATAAGGTATTCAAGGTACGAGAAGAGTTTAATGCACGAGTAAGACTATGGAAGAAAAAAAACAGTGAATATTAGAAACACTCAAAATTTACCGTGTATTCGGGGGAGATGATTGAGGTACGATAAGAGTTTATTGAACCTTCTAAATTTAAGGCTAACAATATTTAGTTTGTTGTAAGTCATTTAATGCAGGTGCAGTAGGCCTTTTGACCATTGGATCTCAAGCTATTTGAAATTCAACAGTCAAAAGGTCTGTTGCAGCTGCATTAAATAACCTGCAGCAGGCTGAATATTGTTCACCCAAATTTACCGGTGTATTCAGAAGAGACTATTAAAGTACCACAAGAGTTTACCGGACATGACTGTGTATTCTAGGGAGATGAATGATTGAGGTATGACAAGACTTTATTGCACAGGTAAAAAATGACAGTGAATGTTAGAAAACGGAGTGAGCTAATTGTTCTAAGATTTCGAATTTTTTTTACGATTTTCCCAAAATCCGTTCATAAAATTTTTGCTAAAATACCCTTGGACACTTGGATTTTGCAATTCTATCAACCTATCAGCAATTTCAACAATCTTTAACTGCAATTCTAACAATTTCAATCTTTAACTGCAATTCTAACAATTTCATTAGGATTTTAGCTGGAAAAATCTCAAAAAAAAATTAGCTTATTTCTTAGAAAACCGTCAAATACTAGGATGAAGTATAATTCAATAGAGAATATTTGATGCGGGTATAATTGAAGCTTGCTACAGTTTTGTTGAAGTATAATTTACTAGAGGATATTTGATGCAGGTATGATTGAAGCTTGCTACATTTTTGTTGAAGTATAATTCAATAGAGGATATTTGGTGTGGGTATGACTGAAGCTTGCTACAGTTTTGTTGCATCCATAGAATTGAGTTGTAAAATACAACTTGGTGGGAATGGTTCCATCAGTAAGAAAATGAAAGAAAAACCAGTGATAATTTAGAAACCCTTAAACTCTACAGGGTATGATGGGTATAATTGAGCACAATTTAATTTATCAGTTTATTAAAGAACTCTACAGGATATGATGGATATAACTGAGCATAATTTAATGTATCAGTTTATTAAAGAACTCTACAGGATATGATGGATATAACTGAGCATAATTTAATGCATCAGTTTATTAAAGAAAAGAGATAGCAGATAATAGATGGAATAGAATAAACAAAGAAAATGAGAGATTAAGGAAGGAGTAAAGAAAAAGTAAAATGAGACAGGACAAATATTAAGATATAATTTGTAACAAAGAACATTAATAAAAAAAGCTCAAATTTATATGAAATATGTTGTTACATGGCGCTCAGCAAGCTCCCCTCGATCCATAAAGTATACTCTAAACAGAGTAGTGATGGAGTCTACAATCTGCATGAATCAAGCACGAGAAATAATATTTTCATTACTTGTAACAAAAATACGTTAATTTAAAAAAAAATCAGAATTGAAAATAAGTCTGAATACCAGAAGTCTGAATGGTTCTTCAGACATTTTGGCGGCCAGTCCAAGCAATAAGTTGAACTGATGCTCGTTAGTGTATGCACGAGCATATACTATGTGTCCAACATGAATTAATAAAAATACTTAAGATGCCAAATTTCTGATCAGTGAAAGCAAATCTTTTAGCACAAAGTCCACAAATTGTTCTTGATATTATTAAGAACACCTCATCGGACATAGAACTATGTTGTGTCTGGCATTGGCGTCCATTCCGAAACTTTCTGTAATAGGCACTATACGATCTGGCCGGCTGAAGACATCAAAGGAAAGCAGTGATTAATAACACCTTTCAAAGATTATGTAATGTGCTTTGTTGGAAAGAAATTTGAAAGGAAATTTCCAGCGTATAGAGAGGATACATACAAGGTTCCCTCCGTGTCGATATAAGTGACTTTTCCGTTCCCTCAGTGCATGCTAACAGGAAGCTGAATTAATGGCATTTGTCAAATGAAATCTTGACTACTAAATAAAGAAATGCTTCCTTACTTACTACCACATACTTTAGTTCAAAGAACCTGGAATCCGCATACCTTCGTTCTTCCAACTTTGTAAGAAATTGTGCAAACCTGTGCCGAAACACAAAGTGTGTGAGCCAATTGAATTTTTCCTATTCTGTGAGGATTGAGAATTTAATTCTGTTATCAGAAAACGATCCAAAAACATATTATTCTATCAAGTGATCCGTCGATTTGAAGAGCACATTTAATCACCTAATTTCGCCAAAAGCCTCTGTTATTGTTAACAATTCGATCCCGCCTTTGCCCGAAATCAAGATAATGATGCTTCTTAAAAGTTAGCACTCGGATCTCAAAAAAAAATTATAATGAAATTTTTAGTAATAATCATGATGGTAATTCTTAGCGCCTACCACATCATCCAAAGCTGGGCTTCCTGTTGTGATTCTTACTACACATTTTAGCTGTAAATATATCAAAATTAGAAGAAGAAAAAATTGTAGAAATTTGGAAAACATGGAACAAATATCAAAGTTACTAAATACTTATGAAATGAAATGCAACAAAATAAATTTGACTCTCCAGATTTACTTATAGTTTTAAGTAAAGGACTATCATCTTGAGTCAATTCTATAGTTTAAAGAAAATAAAGCTCTAAGTTGATGAAACTTAAATTCTGGAAGAAAAAAGGATAACAAGCAGAACAAGTTAATTTCCATAAATTTTGAGTTTCTTAAAAGATTATAATTGTACCTAAAAGAAAAGATATGGACAAAAATGAGCTCTACAGATTTTTTACCACAATCTTTTCAGCCGCCTTTAAAAAAATGAGGGCATAAAAGACTAAAATTAAATAAGGTTGTAATTTTAAATAAACTTAAGGTGAATCTTTTTCAAATGTCGGCATCCTAGAGCTTCTTGACGTCTCCTGGGCAGTTGTGTGACGGTGAACACTATTTAGCCTGCTACAGCCTATTTAGTGCGGCTGCAGTGGGCCTGTTGATAATTGGATCTTAAGATATTAAAATCCAACGATCAATAGACCCACTGCAGCCGCATCAAATAGACTGCAGCAGGCTAAATAATGTTCGCAGTTGTGTGACTGTACAATTGAAATGAAAGAGGTCAACAACCAATAAAGATTATCACAATTAATATTGAGATGAGCTACGAAGATTGTCATAATATTTAAATTTTAAAACCTTATTCTCCCAAATTTTACAGTCTTATGCAACATTTTCTCCTTGGGTAGCTAGAGCTCCATGCTCTACTGGTTTTTTCAATTTATTTACACTAAAAACTTATTCTCGTTATACTGTGTATGTTTACCACCTCTTACACGTTACCAGGTACATACCAGCAGATCCACGCTCTGCATTTGATCAAATGCACTAGCAAAAACATGGAAGGAAATGCTGGATTAAGAGTGTTGCAAAAAACACTAATGATTGTTTGGATATTCAAGAATTGTGTTAGGAGGACAAGTTGTAGGTGCATGTCCAAGTTATTGCAGCAAGCGTAAGACCATAAATAGGGACAGCTTGCTACCACTTACCAGAGCCAAACAGTATGAGGAGACTCTCATAGTTATTTAAAAAAAATATGATTTCTATAGGGAACATTATTGTGAATTTATATTTGAATTTGATTATTAGTGTTATTCACTATTTGGTTGTTTGTGAATCGTGTGGAAGACTATGTGCTATGGCCTAGACATAAATAACATGAGAAGGATCTCATGAGTGTTAAAATTTGAGTGAGTATATTCAAAAATGTAAATTTCAATTCAAAATTTTGGTGAAATGATAATAATTGTTGGTTGTTGTGGATCTATCACGAAGGAAATATTTCATGTGTGCAAGTCTTGGACATGGTAGTGAGTGTAATCCTATGAGGAAACTTATGCATTATTTCCTTCAAGGAAAAACAACATGAGGAGGGCTTCCTCGTTGATTAAATATGATTTTATAGTCTAGGCAGATTTAAAATTTCAATTTGAAATTTTGATAATGGTGCATATAAATTGAATGTATTTCATTGCATTTGAGATATTGACAGCTAATAGTGTTTGAATTATTTTATGTTAAAATTATGAGATCATTTCAGTGAATATTGTAAATGTTGCAATGAAAAAATTACATCCATTGATACTCACAAATTATTTGGTTGTTTAAAAAAATTCAAATTGCGGGTAGAATTGCCATGGATATGGAAATAAGTGTAAGTCCATAATAAAGACTATAAGCTACGATGTGAAAAGGCCAAACATTATGAGAAGGATCTCATGTTTTTAAAATATGGTTTATGTATGAAATAGATTTGAGAAAACTCTAATTGAAATTTAAGAGGACCTCATGTTTGGGAAATCTAATTTTTGTATGAAACAAATTTGAGAAGTTCTCACTAAAATTATTATGATGGCATCTCATGGTATCTATATGTGTGCAATATAGGATATATGGTGTATTATTCTAGTGGGGAATGATGATGGTTGTTGAAAGCTTGCAAACATAGGGGAGAATACTACTATAATGACACCACAACCCTACGAGATTCATTGATCGCCATGAGCTATTATATGGTAAGGTTTGCTAGTGGGACGCCCTAGCAATAAGGCCTACACATTAGCACTCTTCGTGTGCAAGAAAGACTTGGAAAATGATGCATCGCCCAAGGGGACCATGGATCGATGAAGGCGGTGCCTGATCCTGAATTGTGAGTGATTGCAAGGAAGAGGAAACTTGAATGAATATAAGTGAGAGATTCATGTTATGTGCTAGTTGAGATCAAGAAGGCATTAGAGGTATGTGTAGATATCTTGGGTGTTTCAAAGAATATAGTAAGTTGGATCTCTCCCATGGAAGCAATATGGAGCAAAGATATGTTCATAAAAATAAGTATTGGGATTATTGCATACTTTATCTTGTGTTATAAATATATATGCTTCAGTTATGAAACTTGAATCTTTGTTAACAGATCAAGTGTTGCTTAAAATGGCTATGAAAATCATGTGTTTCCTTTGATGAAAATAATAGGTATGTGAAAATTGTTGAAGGTCTTGGAAGTGTTCCAAGTTAGTACAAAGGAATGATTGAGAATTTTTGTCCACGATAACTTGTAGCAAGACAAAGTGACCTTGAAGAGAAAGGCATTGCAAATGTAGATGAAAACGATGTGGAACCTTGATGAAAATAAAGAGAACATCGAGAATGGTTTTATTCCAAGTGGGGGGATTGTAATACCCCTAGTTTCACCCTTGTAATGCATTGAGTTAGATTATGTAAAATAATGTAAATGTCCTAGTATGGATTCCTAGTGCAGAGCTCGAGGCCAAGGTTAGATTAGTGAATGGCTAGGCATGTACGATGTAAATATGCTTAATTGGACCATGTGGTTGCCTTGTCATGATGATGAAAAAGATAGGTAAATATTATGTTGAAAAATAATATTTATGGTTCAAGGTGGTTGTGTAAACAACACTAGAGGGGGGGATATCATTCTACTAGAGGGGAAGAGGAAAGGGTGCCTATGGGAGATTAAATCATATGTTGTTAAGTGTCAACCTTAGAACTCACCAAATTGTTGTCATTTTCCTTAAATGAGACAATTACTTCCTTCTGGCTATTAAATCCAATCATTAAATGCATGTGTGAGGTTGGTGAGGAAAGTATTCTCATGTAGGTAGGGAAGCATGGGATGAATATACTTTTATGATTACTAAAAGAGTCCTCCCTTCTATGGTTAAAAGTTAAGTCAGATGTCTTTTCCACCATCCTCTCATCCCCTTTGGATTTTATTATCCATTTTTTCATTATGCATATTTTTACCAATAGCTTGGACACTATGCAACTTCTTTCTTTTTTTGTTCATTACCAATTACCAGACTATGCATACCCATAAATTTGACTTTGGAGATAGAGTTGCAGATTTGGGGAAAAAGAGATGGTTGTAGGTGAGCATATAGGTTGGGAAAGCTAGGGATGTTTACCCATTGAGTTTTGTTACTTATTCATGCTTGAGAATCCATGAATTAATGCTACAGGATGAGGTTCTCCAATAGCATACAACAAGTTGGATTCTTACTACACACACTAGTAAGCATTATAAGGGTTGTATTTTTTGAGAGAACTGTGGATCAGTAGAGGGGAATTCCTTCATTGTGTTGCGTGGGGTATTTATAAGGAGTGTCATGACTATGACGCTTGAGTGAGATTCTTGTAGAGATCTAGATGATCATTTGGCTAAGAATTAAGAGAAAAATGGGTTATGGGCTAAGAGAGAGAATCCTATAGGTGTTTACTTCTCCTTAGTGGCCTCATATCCTAGCTTGGGGGCGGCCTCCTAGTAGAAAGATTATATGATGCACATAGTTCCTAAAGTTCGGTGGAAATTTTTTCTTACACAGACAATTTCTTGGATCTTCTTTGTTTAAAGATAAGTATTCATTTTGTATTTGAATGTGCAATGATTTTATTTTATGCATGTGATAATTATGCTTGCATATACATGGTGTGTGTGGGTATTTAAATTTTATTTCCGTTGTGTTTTCTATTTATGTATCTGCACACGCATTTTATTGTTATGAATTTCATAAAATTCCCATGGGGCAAAATTTAGAGGCCCGAAATTCGTAATTCTCCCCTTTGTTGGATGGAATGATGGATGGGGACATGATAGTTCCACAAATACATAAACTAGAATGAGTCTCCAAAAGTGGCCAACCTTGTCTTATTAAATAAACTTGAAATATAGTTTACAATCTTTGACAAAATTCCCTTCTCTGTTGAATTTAACTCATTTATACAAAAATATACGGGAATTCCAATCACTTTGTTCCCCTTCCTAATTGTTCACGTGCTCAATTTCACCATTCAAACCTTTAAATCTTGACTATTTGAATTCACCTCATGATCAATTGGTTCATTGACTTGATTTTTTTCCTCTTTATTTGCTTTAACCTATATTATTTAATAAAATTCTCTTAGGCCTTGAATGTCACATTAAGTGAATCTTCTTGGGGAAATTCTCTTTCCTAGAAAAATATTTAAAAGAGGTAATTCTCTGGCTCATTTCACTTCTAGAACTTCTCCAATTTGGGAAACAATATTTAATGATGTGAAGTCCTTGGTGGGAGCATCAATAATATTTGAATAACATATTGATCAACAATAAGGATTGATCGAATGCTTATCCTATTTGAATAGGTGCAATTCTCTAATTCTTTGATTATTTGTGTTTATGGAGAGGAATTATTATTATGACCAAAAGAGGGGAAATGACATGTACTTGTCATATTTTCCAGTCACTTTCCATATGGATGTAATATTAGAAATGTCATGTTTGATACCCCTCGATGCATTTTCAACTAAATATTTCCAATACTTAATAACAAAATCCATCTCCAAAAAGACTTCTTTAGGTATAATTTCCATAGAAGATTACCAATTTTTTATATTGTCGAATTGGACCTTGGCTCTTTCATATGCAAGTTTCCAACTTTGACTATGGTCCATGATTTCTATTATATCTTAGTCATGTACCTACAGATCTTGATCTTTGGTAATAATTCTATTTGAATTGAATTTATTTCGTTTTTAACTTAGAGTCTTGGTATTGGCTAGACTTATAATATTACACTTGATTCTCTAGTGGAGAAATTTTATTTTCATAGTCTACGATTATCTTTTCAACATCCAAGGTCTTGTGTACATTTTCTTTGGAAAAATCCAAAGTAGTAGAAGTAGAAGAGGTAATACCTAGCTTCTTTGTATCCATAACCATTATTTCAGTGGTAATCAATACCTTTTAATCCAATTTGATCCTTCTACACTTGTGCTTTTGTACAATTACTTATTTCCCTTGCTTTTCAAAGGAGAAAAGTTGCATACTTTCAAACTCATCCATTGGTGTGGGGATGTAACCTTATCCTCTTGCAACCATCCTAGGACCAAAATTACTAGCAAATGTTTGAGACCTGAATATTTCTTCTGTAAGCAATGGATCTTGGTCTTGAACATTAGTCATTTATTATGAGGTTCAGTTACTTGTATCTTATGTGCATTACTAATAGTATCAACATTTGATTTATATTCATTTTCCTTAGGAGCATCAGTTTGAGTAGCATTTGTTTTTGGATATTTCCATTCATTTCCTCTAGCTCCAACCTCCATTGTCAATGTTTTCCAAGTTTGTATTATTTTCTTATTACTCTATCTATTTCATTCCTCATCTTTTGTTTTTGCTTATTTTCTTATGTGTTCTTCTTTTCTATACTTTTGTGCATCATCTTCAACTTTTATGTATTCTTCCTTCCTTATTTTTTTGTTTCAACCTCTACTTCAACTTGTTCCTCCAATTCTCGCTTCTTCTTTACAACAACTTCTTATTTTTCTATTTCTTTCTTTTGCTCCTCTCTTTTCTTTTTTTCTTCTTTATCTTTGGCTTTCTCTTTAGCTTCCTTCTTATTCATAGTAGCTTTAGATCCAACCTCCTTTTTCCTATGAAATTCTCCCTTGTGAGTAAATAACTTTAGTTGGTTTCTTGGCTTCCTTTTCAACTTTAGTTTTCTCTAATGCTTCCAACCTTGTTTCTCATGTTATTTCCTTTTTCAATAAAGGATTTCTTTTTAGTAGTGTCCTTCTCAACTTATTATTTCTTCTTTCTTTTCTCTGGACCTCTGCTTTTTCCTGTAACTTATTGAAAACATTATCATAGAATAATTCTCTTCTATGAGAGTCTCTAGACTCATTATTCTCATGTTTATATGGAAATGCAATCCTTATCTCATCTTTATGAGTATCCATAATACATATAAAATCATGCATCTAAATCCTCTCATGGAAAAAATGATATCTTTCATTATTTTATCCCTCCTTCCTTGCTCAGGTGGAATATATTAAACCATAAATGCCTACATACAATGGATGTGTAGGACAAATATTTTTCTTGATGTTTGATGAGGGTATAATAAGACCATGTAATATAGTTTGGTACCCTATCTCTCGAATAACCAATCTATTTTATATATAAGCAAGGAGAGTGTGGTCGGGTGCTTGTGTAACACCATAAATTCTTATGTAAGATGTGGAATATTCATCAAGATACCAATATCCAATGTTTTATAACACCTTCATAGCATCAAAAGAGACCCTTGGACAAGTCTTGCAAAATATAAGTTCATACAAAGGTGTTAAGAAAAATAAAACTTGTATGTGTGCTCCATAAGTATTTGAAAAAGACAAGGACAATAGGGTGTTCATGTGACCAATACCAACCTAATCCAACAAATGCATTAAAGAAACATAGTACATCAAGAATATTAGAGGCCATATAAAAATCAAGTGTTTCATTGAGGTTATGGATTTTATCTCTTCTTATGTCCTCTGCTAAAGAAGTAAACAAGATAGTTTCCCAATTAAAAATATTACCCTTAGTTTTTTCAGTGGATTATGGGCACCAAACTAATTTTAATATGGAGAACATATTTTTCTCCAAACAAGTTGTTGACCAAATGAACTACCCAAGTGTCCTCTTCATATCAGTTAGGTAGAATCTCATAACAATTATTGTCACGAGTAAAGTCTCATCCAATTATTTGTAAAGTAGATATTCACTTTCAAAATATTGTAGTAGGATTCGGTCACGTCCCCATTTTGACCCCCTTCGCATTAAATCGTAAATGATGTAAATATTTATATTTAGTCATTGTGAGGAGCTCAAGGCCAAGGCCCCACCATTGATTTAGCGTTTTATGTAAAAATAGGTGCGTATGGTTCTTGTGCTAGATAGGCACAATGTAAATTAAGACATCATGTAAATACGAATTTTAATGGAAAACCCACAACTAGCTATGCAATGCAACAAAGAGATGGGGGCATGATTCTACAAGGAATAGGGAGGGAAATTATTCAAACCCTTTAGCCAATGGTGTAATCCATGTGTCAATGAGAAAACCCATAAACCACCAACTACCCATTTTGGGTTATGCACCCAATCATTTAATTCTTCCAAGAGTTGGTTGAGGCAGTTAATGCCTTGGGAATGGAGAGGTATGGAAGCCAATTTCGTGCATGGGCAAACCATCAACCTGGGAATTCGTATTTTTGCTTCTTGGGCAAGAAAACACCCACGAAATGGTGCCCAAAGCCATTATGAACCCATAGTTTTTCCTCCCTCACGCAGATTGAGACTGCTGGAAGTTACATTCACGTTTTTCATCAAAAACACAGGGTTTTCCTTGCCCAAATCCTCATTTTTGGTTTTAGACAGTAGCTGGGAAGAAGGGGCTGCGATTTGGGACTGTATGGAGTTCGTTTTGTCCCGGAATTGCCATGGGAATTTTTCCTAAAAACGATTTCTGCTTCCTGGGGTTTTCCCCAAACCTCCATTGTTCATTTTTAGCCTTCCCACGTTTTTCTGAAGCTCAAAGAATCATTTTCATGCTTATCACTATACAAACGTTTTTCTCCTGTCCAGCCATTATAGTTAGCTGATTATCTGCATCCCTGTTTGATTTGGATACTGTAAGCAAGAGATTGGAGTGGTAGTGGACAAAGAGGGCTTGATAAATCTAGTGGGGGAGACAACCTCTCAAGAAGATCAAGAGGGCTTTGGCTACTTTTCTATGCACACCCTGAGAGCACTAGATGGGGAAGGTATGGCTTGAGGGACTGTACAGCAGTGAAAAGAATACTTCTTTGTGCTGGGTGTGTAGGTATTGTGGGTGCCAAGCTAGATAGATATTGTAACGTTATTCCTGGCTCTGTGCTTGAGCTCACTAGCTTAGCAACTCTTCCTTTTCATTTCCTAACAACCTAATAAACCCAATTGTAGATTGGCTTGGCTCATCTTGGTGTATGTTTGGATATGTGTGAGTCTGTTGTTCCCTGGTTCCTTGTAGAAATCATGCCCAGCTTGGGGGTGGTAGTTGTATCAAGAGGTTGATAAGCACAACTGGCCTATGGTTGGGTGGAACGTTGCAAATGCATAGCTGGTTGATTGGGACTACTTTGTTAAGATAAGTATTCTCTTGTGTTAACTTTGCAATTATTTATTTGATGAATATCTTGAATGTATGTTGGATGTGTAATTGATATTACTTCTGCTGTGTTTTTCCTATAATTATACATTTCCATATGTTCTTTTATATTATGTGAATGCTTATTTAAAAGCTCCTGGGGCTAGATGTCTGGTTTTAGCATCACGTCCTCTCTATCATGCTGGTATGATGGGAGGGGACATGACAGAATGGTATCAAAGCTACTGGTTACAACATTAGGCCTCTATGGGCCAAATCCAATTACAGTCACATGGGAAGGTCCCTTCCTAATCACCATAGATATCAACATCGAGCCTAAACTAGCTAAGTTGGATAGTTTGCAGAGGTAAGGTTACCTCCTGCTGGGCAGCAGTTATCACAAGAAGAAGAAAAGAAGAATCTGAAATTGTTTTAAGTGTTTTTGAAAATTTTTGTTTAAAGTCTGTTTCGGGAAGAACTCGAAAGTCTTCGCCGCAATGGCGGGAGAACTCGCCAAGTTGACCCGAAACAACGAAAAAAATTTCTAAGTATTTTCAGCGTCAAAGAGGAAATTTTAGGAGAATTCGGCGAGTTGCTCCGAAACAGCGGGAGAATTCGGTGAATTGCTCCAAAACAGTGGGAGAATTCGGCGAATTGCTCCAAAACAGCGGAAGAATTCGGCAAGTTGCTCCGAAACAGTGGGAGAATTCGGCGAATTGCTCCGAAACAACAGGAGAATTCGGCAAATCGCCCCGCAATTATAGAAGAACTCAGCAAATCGCCTCGCAATTACGGAAGAACTCGGAAAATTGCCCCACAATTGCGGAAGAACTCAGCAAATCGCCCCGCAACTGCGGAAGGACTCAGAAAATCGCCCCGCAATTGCGGAAGAACTCGGCAAATCGCTCCGCAACTGCGGAAGGACTCGGCAAATTTCCCCGCAATTGCGGAAGGACTCGGCAAATTGCCCCGCAACTGCGGAAGGACTCGGCAAGTCGCCCCGCAACTGCGGAAGGACTCGGCAAGTTGGTCCGCAACGGATTGGAAGGAAAAATTGAGTCTTCGACCGGAAGAACTCGGCGAGTTGGCCCGAAACAGGTCGGAAGAACTCGCTGAGTTGCTCCGAAACAAGGAATTTCAGCCATTTTCTAGGGAGATTTTTCAGGTGCCACAAGGGGGCAAGCCCCCTTAACCCCCATCATCCCCCTCATATGTTGTTGATTGTGAAAAAATTCTATGATTTGACAAATTGTCAATATAATATTTTCCCACGTGCATGAAAGTAATTTATGAATTTCTGAGAATATAATGCAGCTAACAATTGTGTTGATGAATACATTTTGCAGAATCACAGTTACATCAAGGCAGCACTCTAGATAGTACAGTTGGAAAGTTTTGGATCTTGGTTGGGCCAAGAAGATCAACATCATGGATGATGCACAGGATCCCTATGAGCCTGAGACAGATGCCACGGGGGAGAACATACATGTTGAAAATGTTGAAACATAATCTAATGGGAGAAGAAATCAAGAGACCCCTCCAGATATTATAGCCACCATGAGAAGCCTGACGGTGGAGTTGCAAAGCTGTAGAGAAGATAATGAAAGGATGATTAAAGCTCAGGAAGAAAAAAATCAGTTGAATGCAGCCATGCTGCAGAGTTTGATAGACATCCAAAGGCAAATAAACTATGGGCATCAGACATCAAATCCAGAAAGGGGTGGGAGTAGTTCTAGAAGGAATTCCCGTAAGAGGGCTCGTAGCTCAAGAAGAGTTTCTACAGACAAAACATATACTCCAGAAATCTCTTCTAATGAATCATCTGACTCTGAAGAATCCATTGAGGGTTCAAGCTCTTCGTCTCACAGAAGCAAGAGGAAGAGGCACTACAAGGACAATTCACATGGGGAATTTAAGAAGGCGAAACCTCCTACATTTGATGGAGAGGTAAAGTCTGGTTAAGAAGTTGAAGCTTGGCTTCTTGGGATGAGAAAATATTTCCAAGTCCAAGACTACTCGGGAAATATGAAGGCAAGGGTAGCCATCTTCAACTTGAATGGAAGAGCATCTATATGGTGGGAACACATCAGGAAAATGAGGAAGATCAATGAGAGGAAGGTTGTGTGGAAGCAGTTCAAGAAATACTTCAAGCAGAAGTACCTCTCTGACAGGTACTATGATGATAAGATCAAAGAGTTCCATGAGCTGAGATTGGGACAATTGACCATGGAAGAATATGCAAACAAGTTCTTGGATCTGTTGAGGTATGTCCGGTATATTCGAGATGATAAGGTGAAAATTCAGCGATTCCTGAGTGGATTGCCCCAGTCATATAAAGATATAATTAAGTTTGATGAACCTCGAACTCTAGAGGAGGCCATAAGAAAGGCCAAGTATTGCTTTGATCAAAACAAAAGAAAACCAGAATTCCTTAAGGCATGGAAGGATAGGAAAAACGAAAAGTTTGATCAAAGGAAGAAGGGGTTCAAGCCTCCTCAATTCCGGAATCAGCAAAGGCAGCCATCACAGGTTGTGACTAAGCCAACTAGGATGATGGAAGACAAGCCAAGAGATCCAAAGGAGCCAAGAGAACCACTCCAATGTTGGGGTTGTGGAGGAGACCACATGCTTAGGAACTGTCCACATCGGAATGGGAATGCAAATCAAGTCCACAACATCCAGGGAGCTGAAACTGTGGGTCAAGTGGCGAGGACAATCCCTAGAATCTATGCAGCACTAGACAACTGCCAGGTGGATCATCAGTCAACTATGGTTGAAGTTGAAGGTAAGATTGCTAAGCAATCTGTTTCTATTTTGATTGATCCTGGATCTACTCACAGTTATGTCACTCCTAGAATTGTTGAGATTTGTGATTTCAAGAAATTAAAGCATAGTAAATCATGGTTAGTTCAACTAGCCACTGGAACCAAGAGAAAAGTTAGTGAAATAGTAGAGAAATGTCCATTAGAGATGGATGGGCTATTCACTTATGCAGATCTGAATATTTTTCCACTTGGTTTCTATGATATTCTCATTGGAATGGATTGGTTAGAAGCACACAGGGTTAAACTTGACTGCTACAATAAGACATTTGAATGCATGGACGAAGAAGGAAACCCGAGGGTAGTAAAAGGCATTCCAAAGGTGACTTCTGTTAGACAGGTTACAACCATGCAGCTGAAGAAGTTCTGTAGGAAGGGATGTCAATTGTATGCAGCCCACATTTTAGAGGCAGTAGAGAATGAAACTCTTAAATTGGAGGACTATCATGTATTGCAAGAATTCAGGGATGTTTTTCCAGAGGAGATTCCAGGACTCCCTCCAAAGAGAGACATTGACTTTACAATTGAATTTGTGCCAGGAGCGGCACCAGTGTCTAAGACACCCTATAGGATGAGTACATTGGAATTGCTAGAATTGAAAATGCAATTACAAGAGTTGCTGGAAAAGAAATATATTAGGCCAAGTGTGTCCCCGTGGGGAGCACCTGTTTTATTTGTGAAAAAGAAAGATGGAACACTCAGGTTATGTATTGACTACAGGTAGTTGAACAAAGTCACTATGAAGAACAAATACCCATTACCCCGAATTGATGACCTTTTTGACCAAATGAGAGGAGAAAAGGTATTTTCAAAGATTGACTTGAGGTCTGGTTACCATCAGGTAAGAATCAAGGAAGAAGATATTCATAAGACAGCCTTTAGAACGAGGTATGGACACTATGAGTTTGTAGTGGTACCATTCAGCCTCACAAATGCACCAGCTACATTCATGTGTCTCATGAATAATGTTTTTAGCAAGTATTTGGACAAGTTTGTTCTTGTATTCCTAGACGTCATTCTCATCTATTCTAAGAATGAAGAAGAGCATGAAGAACATTTGAAAATGACAATGCAATTACTAAGGGAGCATAAGTTGTATGCAAAGTTGAGCAAATGTGACTTTTATAAAGATAGAATTCATTATTTGGGTCACATCATCTCTGACGAAGGAATATCTGTAGACCCTGAGAAGATTGAAACCATTATGAATTGGCCAACTCCAAGGAATGTGACTGATGTGAGATCTTTTATGGGCCTTGCTGGTTACTACAGGAGGTTTATCAAAGGATTCTCCAAGGTTGAAAATCCGATCACTTCTTTGCAAAAAAAGGAGATAAAGTTTGAATGGTCACCAAGATGTGAGGAAAGTTTTCAACGATTGAAGAATCTTCTTACAAGTGCACCAATTTTGAAAATTGCAGACCCAGAAAAAGACTTTGTGGTATGTACCGATGCATGCAATCAAGGACTTGGAGGAGTTCTTATGCAAGACAACCACGTGATATGCTATGAGTCGAGAAAGTTGAAGGAGCATGATAAGAACTATGCTACTCATGATATAGAACATGCAGCCATAGTACATGCTTTAAAGATGTGGAGACATTACTTAATGGGAAGAAAATTTGAGTTAAGGACAGACCATTGTGGTCTGAAATACTTGTTCGATCAGCCAACTTTAAATGCTAGGCAAGCTAGATAGTTGGAATTTTTGTGTGAATTTGATTTTGAAATCAAACACATAAAAGGGAAAGAAAACAAGGTGGCTGATGCACTCAGCAGGAAGGTACATGAAATGCATGTGGCAGCACTTAGTACTTGCCAACCAGATTTGTGGCAGCAGATTGTTAACCATATGGTTGAGGATGAAGTGTATGAGCAGATTAAGGGCAAATTGCAGCAGCAAAACATTGAAAGGAAGTATGAAGGCTATCATTTGGAAGGAGACAAACTTTTCACTTATAAGAATAGAGTCTATATTCCAAATGCGGCAGATTTAAGGAAGATCGTTGTGGATGAAATCCATAAAACTCCATACTCTGGTCACCCAGGATATCAAAAAACAATTTCTACAGCAAGAAAATATTATTTTTGGCCAGGAATGAAGAAGGACATCGCTGAATAAGGAGGATCGCTGAATATTATGCGGCAGATTTAAGGAGGATCGTTATGGATGAAATCCATAAAACTCCATACTCTGGTCACCCAGGATATCAGAAAACAATTGCTACAGCAAGAAAATATTATTTCTGGCCAGGAATGAAGAAGGACATCGCTGAATACATTTCTAAGTGTATGAAATGTCAACAGGTGAAGGTTGAACACCGACACCCCGTAGGTTTACTGCACCCAATGCCAATTCGAGAATGGAAATGGGAAATAATTTCCATGGATTTTATTACAGGATTGCCAATGACTATGAGACAACATGATTCCATCATGGTTGTGGTGGACAAGTTAACAAAGGAAGCACATTTCATACCGGTTAAGTCCACACACAAAGCCGATGCCATTGCAAATCTTTTCATGAAGGAAATTTTTAGATTACATGGGTTGCCTAAGGCAATAATTTATGACAGGGATACCAAGTTCACTTCCAATTTTTGGAAAGGTCTCCTTGTAGATTTGGGTACACAGTTGAACTTTAGCACCGTGTACCATCCTCAAACAGACGGGCAAACAGAAAGAGTAAATCAGGTGCTTGAAGACATGCTTCGCATGTATGTAATGGACAAGCCATCCAAGTGGGAGGATTATCTATACCTGGTAGAGTTTGTATATAATAATGGGCAGCAAGAATCATTGGGAATGAGTCCATATGATGCTTTGTACGGCAGAAGGTGTAGGACACCAGTGACTTGGGACAATCTAGTGAACAGAATTGTACTTGGGCCAGAATTGCTTAAGGAAATGGAACAAGAGGTTGCCAAGATCAGACAGAATTTAAAAGCAGCCTAGGATAGACACAAAAGCTATGCATATAAGCATAGGATCCATAGGGAATTCAGTGTTGGGGATCATGTGTATCTTAGAGTGAGGCCAAGGAAGGGTTCCTTGCAGCTTGGGAGTTGTGCCAAGCTATCACCTAGATATTGTGGGCCATTTGAAGTGCTTGAAAGAATAAGGTCAGTTGCATATAGACTTGCATTGCCTGCTAGCACTAAAGCTCATAATGTTTTTCATGTCTCTTTGCTTAAGAAATATGTACATGATCCTAACCATGTGATTAATTGGGATGTGATCCAGGTGGAACCCGAGGGAGAGTTCCAAACTGATCCATTGTGCATCCTAGACAAGAAGGTAACATTGCTCCGGAACCGAGCCATCGGATAAGTAAAGGTGCAATGGAAGCACTACGGTCCCGATGAGGCTACATGGGAGCTGGAGGATGCCATGAGGGTGGCATATCCATTTTTGTTTAGTTTTGATGAGCACTGAGGACAGTGCTAATGTAAGGGGAGGGGAATGTCACATCCCCATTTTGACCCCCTTCACATTAAATCATAAATGATGTAAATATTGATATTTAGTCATGGTGAGGAGCTCAAGGCCAAGGCCCCACCATTGATTTAGCGTTTTATGTAAAAATATATGCGTATGGTTCTTGTGCTAGATAAGCACAATGTAAATTAAGACATCATGTAAATACGAATTTTAATGGAAAACCCACAACTAGCTATGCAATGCAACAAAGAGATGGGGGCATGATTCTACAAGGAATAGGGAGGGAAATTATTCAAACCCTTGAGCCAATGGTGTAATCCATGTGTCAATGAGAAAACCCATAAACCACCAACTACCCATTTTGCGTTATGCACCCAATCATTTAATTCTTTCAAGAGTTGGTTGAGGCAGTTAATGCCTTGGGAATGGAGAGGTATGGAATCCAATTTCGTGCATGGGCAAGCCATCAACCTGGGAATTCGTATTTTTTCTTCTTGGGCAAGAAAACACCCACGAAATGGTGCCCAAAGCCATTCTGAACCCATAGTTTTTCCTCCCTCACGCAGATTGAGACTGCTGGAAGTTACATTCACGTTTTTCATAAAAAATGCAGGGTTTTCCTTGCCCAAAAACACGTTTTTGGTTTTGGACAGTAGCTGGGAAGAAGGGGCTGTGATTTGGGACCGTATGGAGGTCGTTTTGTCCTAGAATTGCCATGGGCATTTTTCCTAAAAACGATTTCTGCTTCCTGGAGTTTTCCCCAAACCTCCATTGTTCATTTTTATCCTTCCCACGTTTTTCTGAAGCTCAGGGAATCATTTTCATGCTTATCACTGTACAAACGTTTTTCTCCTATCCAGCCATTGTAGTTAGCTGATTATCTGCATCCCTGTTTGATTTGGAGACTGTAAGCAAGAGATTGGAGTGGTAGTGGACAGAGAGGGATTGATAAACCTAGTGGGGGAGACAACCTCTCAAGAAGATCAAGAGGGCTTTGGTTACTCTTCTATGCACACCCTGAGAGCATTAGATGGGGAAGGTATGGCTTGAGGGACTGTACAGCAGTGAAAAGAATACTTCCTTGTGATGGGTGTGTAGGTATTGTGGGTGCCAAGATAGATAGATCTTGTAAGGTTATCCCTGGCTCTGTGCTTGAGCTCACTAGCTTAGCAACTCTTCCTTTCTATTTCCTAGCAGCCTAATAAACCCAATTGTAGATTGGCTTGGCTCATCTTGGTGTATGCTTGGCTATGTGTGAGTCTGTTGTTCCCCGGTTCCTTGTAGAAATCATGCCCAGCTCAGGGGTAGTAGTTGTATCAAGAGGTTGATAAGCACAACTGGCCTATGGTTGGGTGGAACATTGCAGATGCATAGCTGGTTGCTTGGGACTACTTTGTTAAGATAAGTATTCTCTTGTGTTAACTTTGCAATTATTTATTTGATGAATATCTTGAATGCATGATGGATTTGTAATTGATATTACTTTCGCTGTGTTTTTCTTATAATTATGCATTTCCATATGTTCTTTTATATTATGTGAATGCTTATTTAAAAGCTCCTGGGGCTAGATGCCCGGTTTTAGCATCACATCCTCTATATCATGTTGGTATGATGGGAGGGGACGTGACAGATTCAAAATTGGTGGATGTGAAGGAGCTAATTCACTTCTCATGTTCATTCAAAATTCTCTTAGATCTAACCTATATGTGTTGTATCATATAAGTTATCCTTTTTTCACATGGTAATAAAGGGGATCTAGATGCATCATTGTTGAACAATTTAATAAACATGTGTAAGAATAGAAATACCAAACAAAATCTAAAACATAAGAATTACAATGTCTCACACACACGGTATACAAATGTTTACCCTGGAAACCTTCCATTAAGAAAAATAGCCTACCTAAGAGTTTATGCACTTTCTATCTCATTATATTATCCCTATTGTTTACAATAAATTAATATTGCAACATCCAAAACCTAATCCATTAACATATATTAGCTTACAAGCCTAATTCCTTGATTGGAATAATCTTACAATGGGCTAAAAAATATCAAAACTAACCAATTTGTTTTTCTTTCAAAGGATCTAAACCACTTATACTATGAAACGAGAACTCGACACAGTTCGGGAAGGGGGCGGCTGGAGGAGGGGGAGGAGGAGGAAGGGAGGGGCATCAACGAGAGGAGGAAGGGGAAGGGAGGAGGAGGAGGGGGAGAAGGGGGCCGCGGGAGGAGGGGGAGAAGGGGGAAGGGGGTCACGGGAGGCGAAGGAAGGGAGGGGCGGCGGGAGGAAGGGGAAGGGAGTGGCGGTGGGAGGAGGAGGAAGGGAGGGCGGGGAAGGGAGGGAGTGCGGGGAGGAGGGGGAAGGGATGGGGAGGGAGGAGGGTGAATGGTTAGGGGGTAGTTTAGGGGTAATTTAATTTTTTTAATAATATATAGTTTAGGGGTAGTTTAATTTTTTATTTTAAATTTTTTTATTATATAGTTTAGGGGTAGGTTTAAATGTTTTTTGTTTTTTGTTTTTTTTAATATATGGTATAGTTTTTAGGGGTAGTTTAATTTTTTTTTTAATAATATATAGTTTAGGGGTAGTTTAATTTTTTTTTAATAATATAGTTGAGGGGTAGTTTAATTTTTTATTATATAGTTTAATTATTATTTTTATTATATAGTTTAGGGGGGGTTTAGGGGTGGGTTTAATTTTTTTATTATATAGTTTAGTTTTAATCTTTAATTTTATAATTTTTTTATTATATAGTTTTTATATGGTTAGTGTGGTGAAATTATTTATGAATTTTTTTGTTTGTTTAATATGCAAGTTTTAAAAAAGTTGTAATTTATCTCTTGAAGGAAAAAGAACTTTTTCCAATTTAGGGGTTGATTTTAAATTTATTGTAAACAACAGTATCGGATCACTACTACATATGGCTCAAAATTCCCACGAAAGTTTGCCATGAAACAGTTAAAAACGATGTTTTCGTGGAAAAACAATTTAAGTTTTTGGAAAAATTTAAAAATTCCCCCGACGATCGTCGCTATAGCGACGGTATGGACCTTTCGTCGCTATAATGACGAAAGTTCGTTGCTATAGTGACGAAAGGTCCATATCGTTGCTATGGTCCTGATCGTCAGTATTTGAAGCCTTTATGGATTAATTTAATACCAAATATTTAATTTGCCATTTGGAATATGTTTTTTCCATTGCAATTTATAACCATAAACATGCCTAATTTTTTTATAGTCCTTAAAGAACTTTTATTTTTGAATTATTAACTATTATATGGATGTCTATAAGCCAAGTCTAATTAGTATATTATAAAATCTAGTTATCTGGTATATTATAAAAACTAGTTTTCTATAATTGATATAACTAGTTTTCTATAATTGATATATTTGGATTGGATGATGAAATTTGATTTTCACCTTTAGAAATTTCTTTTAGTTATGAGAGTTAGTGACTTTGTCAATGCCTTTTTGAAAGAGGCATTGACTTAAGATCAAACATATTTTCCCATTAAAAATTAGTATCAATGACCACTAATTAGAGTATTAATTAAAAGAGACCTTAGACTTAAGGGAATTACCTTTGCTACAAAGCTTTAGCTTAATCATCTTCTTAAATTTTTCAAAATATACTTTTGGATACAATGTCAAGAACCATCCAATTATATCCAGGAAAAATATCACATGTAATGCCAACGCAAAGGTAAAGTATAAACAAGGTGTAGTAAAGGTTAACCTTCCAATGTGACAAGGCTATAGGCCCTGACATGTAATCAATCATTATGACATAGGGACCCAAATAATTAGGCTCAAACTTGTCTTAAGAGTCTTAATTTTTAACAACTTTTAAAATTATATTATAGTATCGTATATATGGTTTGAAAATAAAGTATCTATCGTAAGCTCTAGCAATTTGACTATTGTATCTATGCATGTGCTCAAGGTCGATTTTAAGGTGCTTTTTATCCAAGGTTTGTAAGGAGGGAGAATGATATTATGATGGGTACATCCACCTTGTCCCTAGCACTCCATTGAGGTGGTTCAATTTTTTACATTAATTTGGTCAAAATTTGACTATTAAAGATGCAAATTTGTATTACGTATAACAATATTTACATATTTATTTCTACTTAATCATTAAAGACATTTTTCTATGGTATAAAATGACTTTGCACATTTGGCTTCTAGTATATTATTTGTTGATGTATATGTAACTTCGGAATGTATTTCACATATATGTATATTGTATTCCTATAGAGATGGTATTATTCCTCTATAAGGAAGTGTCGTCATTTATATTGTAAGTGTCGTAACTTATACTTGATGGGTTATTAGACCACCTTATTTGGGGTCGGCCATGTATAAGTCATGTGGGTCAAAGGGTTATTAGACCACCCTATTGGGGGTCGGCCATGTGGGTCAAAGGGTTATTAGACCACCCTATTGGGGGTCGGCCCAGTCAGCATTATGTTATGTGGTTAAGTTCGAGCCTACATGAGTTAGGTAAAAAGGCAAGTCAAGTCAAGTATAAATAGAGTGCGGGAGGCACTCTATTTACTCACTCACTTCTCACACATGCACTCAAGGAGGAGTGGCGCACTTATGGAGGAGGAGGATCTGCTGCTAGGTTATGGCTATCTCTCTTGGTTGGTTGTATCATTGCTCTATCTATCTCTGAGGAAGTTATTGGGGTTTTTCACCTTTATGGTTTTCCCCAAGTAAATCTTTGTGTCTCTTGTGTGCTTGCATTATTGTCTCCATGATTGATATGCTGTAGATATGTTGTACATGTTGTTCTCTCAGTTAAGATCCTAGATCATATTGAAGTAAATTCTGAAAATTTAACATGGTATCAGAGCTAGCCTGAAAGAAGGCATGATATGGCATGTATGACACTTGTTGCACTTACGATGCTAGGGCTTGATATAGCAAAAACCAGTCATCGTAGCACTTTCGCTATAAATCCGTTTTGGCAAATTTTTCGGATCTGAAATTGTTACAGGCCGAAGCTAAGATCTCCAGGTACCTTGTGTCCAAAGGACAACATCTAATTCGTTGTACTTTGTGATTTATGATCTGTGCAATATAGGGTTTCTGCCTCTTCCAGATCTGAGTCAAAATCAGGTGACCTTGGGAAAAAGGTCATAACTTGGGCTAGGAAGCTCCAAATGAAATTTCGTAAAAAGTGACAGGTAGTACACAGTCTGTACTATCTCAGAAAACTTTTTCAGAGGCCGAAGTTGAACCAGAGACACGTGGCACGCCGTACAAGTTCGCTCTACTGTTTTATCCCATAAACAGGTCACGTTGCGACACTTGGCATAACTCTCTCTCAGAAAATCCAATTGAGGTCGGACCTGTCAGGATGGAAAGATAACAGGCCGAGCTATCTCAGAAAACTTTTTCAGAGGCCGAAGTTCAAACAGTGACACGTGGCACGCCGTACAAGTTCGCTCTTCTGTTTTATCCCAAAACAGGTCACGTTGCGACATTTGGCATAACTCTCTCTCAGAGAATCCAATTGAGGTCAGACCTGTCAGGATGGAAAGGTAACAGGTCAGGCTATCTCAGGAAACGTTTTTCAGACCCTGTGGATCAAAAATTTCGGAGTTACACCAGAAACAATCAGGTACATATTTCTGTCAAAACAGAATTATTTTTTGGTACCTTCATTCATGGCTTCCGGAATTTAGGGCTTTGGAGAAAGTTGGAATTTTTGTAATCGGAGACCATGGCTGAATGCTACTCATCAAAATAAAAATTTAGAGACCAAAATCAGAATTTTTGGTTTGGCAGAAGGCCAGGCTTGATCAGACCCTAGTTCGGGACTTTGATCAGGAAAGTGGAAAATTAGGGCTTCTGTAAAAATGGGAATTTTTGAAATCTAAGACCACGGCTGGAAGCTCCTCAGAAAAATAGAAGCTTAGAGCTTTGGATCAAACCTTTTGATTGGGAAAAAGAGTGGGATTCATCAAACCCCAGTTCAGGGTCACGTCCAGTGAATCCGGAAGTTTCAAAGGCAAAATTGAGGAGTGAAACTTTGCAGTTTTCAAATTATGAATATACCAATTTGATCAGCTCATCAAGGCGCATATTTCTATCCTTTCGGAAGTTTGAAATTGAAAGTTTGAATTTTTGGGGTTTCTCTGACAAACCCATATCCAGTTCTAGGTCCAGTTCTTGCACATCAAGTGGATTGGGTTAATCCTAGAAGAAGATGGATTGGTCACCTACATAGGTGAAGAAGTTCCTGTTTCAGAGGGAGATGAGGCTAAGGCCTTACATAAGAAGATTACAAGTGATCTCGACAGGTATGACTCATCGAGGTATGTTTTGAGATTTGTTCATGATTAAGTTTATGGTATGTTTGTCTTCATGTTATTACGGTTAGTACAATCTTGATAAAATTATGAATGCACGATAGAAAATATTCATTGATTAGGGTATTAACACTTATGATTGTACTAATGAATTATGGTGTTGTATGAGGTTTATGTTGTCTACTAACATGAAAGGTACACCAAGAAAGACAAATCATGTTCTGGTCCAAGAACATATGATCATGATAACATGAGGACAAATATTCATCCATTGTCATGAATCTCATAGAAGATCCATTTACGAGGTATGTATAACTTGGTTTTGCAATGGTTAACTTATGAGACATACAGGTTACTAGCACAAGTCATTGACGAAGAACAAGAAGACATTATGCGGGTATGTTAGACATAAATAGCCAGCATGCTAATCCAGGTATGTTTTTCCTATGTCAAGCTAGAATCCTACCTTGGGTTAGGATCTTATACTGTTGTGTTGTTGATAATGATTATTCATGAAGTCATAGGTTTGAATAATCATGGTTGTATGCATATTATGTTTCTTACCATAATTGATGATATGACTAACCAGAAGAATCATGAAGGTATAGGTTTGAATAATCACAGGTTTTATGCATATTATATCTCTTATCTTGATTGATGATTCAACTAACCTGAAGAGTCATAGGTTTGAGTAATTACAGGTTTAGACATGTTATGTTTCTTATGATTTGACTAACCATAAGAATCCTACAGAAACCTTGAATACTAATGTTTATTATCTGTGTTTGAAATGATCCTGACTATACATGCTTTAGATTATTGTGTTTTTGATAATATTAAGATTATTCTAATGAATTTTTTGATTATGATGATACTAACAAGCATGCATAGGGATCAAGAATAAGTATAAGCTCAAAGACAGGTAATCCAGGAAGCAAAGATCAAGAGGGAGCACACTCCAGTTGTTCCTGCAAGAAAGCAAAGGAGCACACTTCAGTAGCTTCTGCAAGGATGCAGATATTCAGAGGGAGTTGACCATCTCTCTACATTCCACATCAGAAAGGTGTAGAAAAAGCTACTTCAGATTAGGACTCCAGCAGCTCCTGCAAGGAAGCAAAGACTCAGAGGGAGTCCACCCAACGAACAAACAAAGATAAGTATTTTAATTATCATTTCTTGCATATTTGTTTGTTTAAATAAAATTGTTCAATGATGTATATGCTCATGTTCCTAGACTTAGGATATGTATTGTGCATATTAGAATAATTGCATTGATGAACAATATACTACTAATATTCATGGGTAAGTGGCCTATGGCACTGTACAACATTCCATTGCTACTTATCTAGAATGAAACCTCTTTGCTGACATGTTGGGAGTTGTGCACACTCTTAACAATGTTCTGGTAGAGATTGGAAGGCATCTAGAAAGTTACGGGATATGGATAAATGTTGTATTGAAGCATTGGCTAAGATAATTGCATGACTGTATGACATATTTCTTTATGTGTAAGAATTTGTTCTGAAAACTATGAGATGTTTTCTAATCATGCAATTTAACTTGTTGTGTAGGAAAGATCGTATGTCATCTCCTACAAAAGAAGAACTACAACATTTTGTTCCAGCAACAAAGATATCTATTGAAGATATTAAAGATATTGAAGTTCCCCGGATCTGGGATGAAGAAATGGAATGCCATGATCCGTCGATCATGAAGAATGATGTTTGGGATGTAGTCCCAAGATGTGAAGGGAAGTTTTTTTATGACTTCCAAATGGAACTATCAGATCAAGCATGTTGCAGATGGCAACATTGAGAAATATAAAAGTGATAAAATAGAAGATGCACCAGATGGATCTCAAGACAGCATGGTGTAGTCATATATGTGTGCAGAACTTGATAACCTGTTTGTTACAGGTAAAGATAGATTGATTGCCGACACGCAGCGGAAGCTTTCTTCCAAGTTCGAGATGATGCACTATTTGTTTTTGGCATGGAGGTGTGGCAGAGTGATGGAATCTTCCTTGGACAAGGGAAGTATGCAGTAGAGATCCTGAAGAGGTTCGGGATGATGGACTGCAAGCTATGGCCACACCTATGGCATCGAATCTGAAGCTTCTATGTGATGCTTCATCTGAGCTGGTTGATGTCTCCATGTATCGTCAGATGATTGGGTCCTTGATGTACCTGATGAACACGAGACCAGATATTTTCTTTGCTGTGAACACATTGAGCCAGTTCCTGACGGATCCAAGGAGTGTTCACCTGGTTGCTATAAAGCATATTTTGAGGTACCTGAAGGGTACAGTGGATTATGGGCTCAGGTATGAGGCGAATCAAAAGTTTAACCTGCAGGGTTATGTTGATTCAGATTGGGCTGGCAGTGCTGCAGATAGGAAGAGCACATCTGGGTGCTGCTTCAGTATGGGATCAGGTGTGATCTCTTGGTTTAGCAGGAAGCAGTCCTGCGTAGCACTGAGTACAGTTGAGGCAGAGTATGTTGCAGCCTGTTCAGCTAGTTGTGAGGCAGTATGGCTACGGAAGCTACTGTCTGAGTTATTTGATCTCCCATTGGAAGCTACTGGTATCTTCTGTGATAACCAGAGTTGTGTGAAGCTGTCCGAGAATCCAGTGTTTCATGACAGGTCGAAACACATAGAGATCAAATATCACTATATCAGGAATATGGTATAGAGAGGAGCTGTGAAGCTCCTGTATGTTGCGACGGACGAGCAGATTGCAGATGTGCTGACGAAGCCACTAGCCAGGGTAAAGTTCGAGTACTTCAGAGAGAGGCTTGGCGTTCTTCAGATCGAGGAAACTTCGAGGAAGAAGTGATGGACACATTTGCTGAAGCCATTCCAAGCATGTGGGAAGGAGGATCCTTCACATGGCTGTGGATGTAAGCGCTGGATGATGAGCATCAGGATGATGTTCTGGTTTCTGCCTGGATATGATCAGTTGGATGCTGGATATGATCGGTTGGATCATGTGTATGTATTTTGTATGAACGCATCATGTTGGATGCTGATGGATACATTGTGTGGATCATGTATCTTTGTATGATCAGGTAGATCATGGATGCTGATGGATACATTGTGTGGATTATGTATCTTTGTATGATCAGGTAGATCATGCATACTGATGGATACATTGTGTGGATCATGTATCTTTGTATGATCAGGTAGATCATGTATGCTGATGGATACATTGTGTGGATCATGTATCTTTGTATGATCAGGTGGATCATGTATGTTGATGGATACATTGTGTGGATCATGTATCTATGTATGTATCAGGTGGATACTTGGATGATCATGGATGATGAGCTTCAGGATGTTGCTCCAGATGACATGCAGCAGGATGTTGCAGTGATGATCAGGATGATCATGGATGATGAGCTTCAGGATGTTGCTCCAGATGACATGCAGCAGGACGTTGCAGTGATGATGATCAGGACGATCATGGATACATCAGGATGATGTATGGTGAGTATCAGGTTGATACTCTGTGGCCGTGGATCAGGTTGTGCAGGAAAGCATGTAATTTGTGCCCTGGGAGATTTGCAGATGGTCTTTCGAGGTTTTGCCTATGGCATGTAATTCGGTGCCCTGGGACATCTGGAAAATGCTCTTGCGAGGTTTTGCTTGGGAGGACATGTAATTTGTGCCCTGGGAGATTTCAGGTCGGAGTTGTGTACCCGTAACATCCTGAGATGCTCTTGCGAGGTTTTGTCCTATGGCATGTAATTTGCTCCTGGGAGATCTGGACAGGATGAAAAAGGCCTCAGATGCTTCAGCCAGGTTTTGCCATGACCACATGTAATTTGCTCCTGGGAGATCTGGACAGGATGAAAAAGGCCTCAGATGCTTCAGCCAGGTTTTGTGGTGGACCACATGTAATTTGCTCCTGGGAGATCTGGACAGGATGAAAAAGGCCTCAGATGCTTCAGCCAGGTTTTATGGTGAGATCACATGTAATGTGCTCCTGGGAGATCCGACAGGTAGAGCCGCGTGCTCGTAACAGCCTGGGATGCTTCAGCCAGGTTTTGTGATGGGTCACATGTAATGTGCTCCTGGGAGATCCTACAGGTAGAGCTGTGTGCTCGTAATAGCCTAGGATGCTGCAGCCAGGTTTTGTGACGCACGTAATAAGTCCTGAGGATTCCACAGTATGGCCAGTGATGATGAAGACCTGCAGGTGGTGGGCCTACATCCAGTATGAAAAAGGACTGGCTCTGTAGAACTTCCTATGACGAGTAGATTCAGAGATTGATTGAGATAGCAGCAGCAGTGACGATGATGATGACTCGATGACGATTATCCAGTGACGATGATCCAGAGAAGATGACTTGTGCTAGAAGAACTATGCTGAGAAATACCTTCCTAGTTAAGAGGGAGTGTTGATGTATATGTAACTTCGGAATGTATTTCACATATATGTATATTGTATTCCTATAGAGATGGTATTATTCCTCTATAAGGAAGTGTCGTCATTTATATTGTAAGTGTCGTAACTTATACTTGATGGGTTATTAGACCACCTTATTTGGGGTCGGCCATGTATAAGTCATGTGGGTCAAAGGGTTATTAGACCACCCTATTGGGGGTCGGCCATGTGGGTCAAAGGGTTATTAGACCACCCTATTGGGGGTCGGCCCAGTCAGCATTATGTTATGTGGTTAAGTTCGAGCCTACATGAGTTAGGTAAAAAGGCAAGTCAAGTCAAGTATAAATAGAGTGCGGGAGGCACTCTATTTACTCACTCACTTCTCACACATGCACTCAAGGAGGAGTGGCGCACTTATGGAGGAGGAGGATCTGCTGCTAGGTTATGGCTATCTCTCTTGGTTGGTTGTATCATTGCTCTATCTATCTCTGAGGAAGTTATTGGGGTTTTTCACCTTTATGGTTTTCCCCAAGTAAATCTTTGTGTCTCTTGTGTGCTTGCATTATTGTCTCCATGATTGATATGCTGTAGATATGCTGTACATGTTGTTCTCTCAGTTAAGATCCTAGATCATATTGAAGTAAATTCTGAAAATTTAACATTATTATGTGAAATGTGGCTCATGGGAGCATGTAAGTCTGAAGATGTTATGTTATTTATCACATAAATAGAGTGATATAGTTAAAAATATTAGTGCAATTATGTTATATTCTTTGTCACATAAATATAGTAAAAATATTAGTGCAAAAGCATTGCATAGGATGCGAGTTACATAGATCCATAAGTCAACACAAGAAAATGCACACATGTTTGAATATATTATAATAATAATAATAACAATAAGAATAAGAAGTTGGCCAAGGAAACAAAGAATTTAAATGCATATACACAACTACAATGGAACTGGTGGAAGTTAGTAATAAAAGAACATACGTGCATACATTGTTAATTCTCAAGGTTATCTGAGTCTTAATGGTTGATTCCTCTTCAAGACAACATTCTTTGAAAATATAAAGATGAAGAAATTTATTTTTATTTCTTCAAAATATCTACAAGTATATGATGGGAAAACATGTGTAATTAGTTGGTTGTTTAAAAGAAATAGTTGTAAATCTTGAGCTAGTGATAGATATTTAGAATGGTTTCTCCAAATTTTATAATGAATGTTGTTTCCCATGAGTCTCAAGGTCATGGCTAGTTGACCCACCTTCAAAATTTTGAAAATATTGACAATTAAATTTTTACAAAACCATCATAAACTGGTTAATGAGAAGTCTTCAAAGGAGAGAAGAGAGAGAAGAGGATATTTGAAAGTCATATAAATTATTCCAAGATGTATTCGGTTATTCAATATCAGTTTTGTTGTGTCTTAGTGGTTGGGATGTTGCATAGCCATGCAAACAAATCGGGTTTAAAATCCAAGCCTAGGTTCAAAGTGATGCAAGTGTAGACTTGTTGTGTGAGGGGGGGGTGTTGTTTGAACACATGGAATTGGTTTCCCTATATAATTATCAAAGGGGATATCCTATACCATAGCCCTTTATCACTATTTATTATTACACACATGTACCCACATTACATGTCTCACAAGGAAAAAAGGGATACATAACAACCCCACTTATTTATCTTGCGCTGAAGCAATAAAAGATGTTGAAGATTATAGAGGATATATAAATCTTTCAAAACCATGATCCTAACTAAGATTTCATACTCAAAATGCGATAGACAAAATAAACTAAATCTCTTCTATTGTCCTTCCACCATACTGTAGCCTTGGAAAGGGTTGTTGGTGCATTAGGCTAATGGTGAATCATTTGCATGAGGAAAGCATCACATAGGGCCAATATTTTAGAAAAATCAAAACCATATGTGGCATATATTACCAAGGTGGATAAAAACAACCAAAACGTATGACCGACCTCCAGTCTAACCCAAACATATTACCGACCTCCAGTTCGAACCCAAACATACGACTCATGTCTTCTTGACTTCATGACCGACCTCCAGTTTGAACCCAAACATATGACCCACATCTTCTTGACTTCATGGACTACCTCCAGCTCGAACTGAAATATACAATCGACCTCTTCGACTTCATTCATGGAGGATTACTGAATTCATGGATATTTCCTCTCCGAATTACCCAGCGATGGAGGATTATCATGAATTCATGGAGATTTTCTCCTCGAATTACTCAGATAATAGATTGTTGGCACCAAATATTTTCCATTGGCGAGAAGCGAGGAGGGTTTGGTGGGTTGTGGGAGGCAAATAGCTGTGAATAGGGTCCGAGAGGTGTTTTCTGACATTTTTGAAGCCACCATTGATGCCCATTGAGGAAATTGTGATGTCGATTAACCATTGTTGAGGGTTTAGAATTGGGTATTTATTTTCTAGCTCTGCCATGGATATACGAGAATTGGAGAGAACTTGGAGTATCTTAAAGAGGCGGGCTCCAGCTTTAGATTCAAAATCTCAAACTTCCCTTCCAGAATCGCAGGTTGGCTATTTAGCTTTATGTGAAAATTTAGCAATGTATCTCAACTAAGCGTAGTCATGTAATTACATAAGTGATTATAAATATTTTCTTGCTATTTTTTTCTTGAATGATGGACTTCAATCGATCTTTATTTTCTCACCATTAACCTGAACAAGAGATAATTTTATGTTCATTATTCCTGTAAGGATTCCATTTTTTCAACATTTTCTATCAATTTTTGAAATAATGGCCCATGGATGGTGATCTCTTTACATTTTTCCTCCTCTTCAATCATGCCCTTATGGATCAAAACAATTCTACCAATATGTTGAAAAAAATGCAGTTCCTTGGCAATCAAAACTTGTGTTTTTCCTCTGAGTTCATTCTCAAGGCATTTATCAAGTACCCAACAATCAACATGGGCATCACATGCACTTAGAGGATCATTAAATAAATAAACATTTACATTAGAGCATGCATTCTTGGCAATAGAAACTTTTTTCTTTTTCCCAGCACTAATGTTCACTCCTATTTCACTAATCTATGTGAGATCACCACCTCGCAATGGCTAAAGGTCATGTTCCATTTCCCTACCATGGATTGTTTTTTCATAATGCAATGGAAAGGAGATCCAAAGAAATTGTTGCATTGAAAAATCCATGAGACTTTTGGAACATAGGAAACACTTCCCCTTCCAACAACTTCCCTGTTTGCTTGTGTGTTTGGTTGTAATATTCTTTCTTTCACCAAAAAGAGGTCCTCTAGACTCTTCAAAGATACATTAGCGTTAGCAACCTGAGTTATCAAGACTGTTAGAGAACATAAAAGTGGATATCTCAATATTGCAAGCAGGGAAATAGATGGAAAGGTTTTTGCAGGTGTCAGTTCACCACTAGTTAAGGGGCTGGTGCAAGGTAATGATACCCAATTATGACACGTTAGTTGCAATGACATTCTGGAAAAATAGAAATATTATCATTAAAATGAATTATTAGAGGTACCTACAAAACTTTTTTGGATTAGGTGTAAAGAGATGAAACGTAGAAAAACGGATGACCTTTCGGAATATATAACTTTTATTTATGGAAAAGTGGTATAACCACCCCAAAATGTCATTATTCGAAGATTGGTATGTTATTTTTTTTCTCAAACATAATGCACATGTTTTTGTTGAGCCACCCGTTTGCTATGTAAATTTTCAATTTACAAGAAAAAAAATATGTAGAGGCGTAGGCAACAGAAGAATCTTGTGCGGGGATATTTTTCCAAAATTTAAAAGTCAATTTTATATTTTTTTTAAATTACCGAAGTCAATGAAGCCCTAAAACGACATGGTCAAGTGTTGAGCCACCATATCATGGTCTAAAAATAATCAAAATGCTTTTTGTTTAGGTTGTAGGTATTTTCGTGCTCTTGTGCAAGTTCTCTTCCGTTTTCGGAATAGGTAAGCCAATCAAAAGTTATAGGCCAAATAAACGACCTATGTTTTTTACAAATTTGACATGAGTGCAGTTAAAAATGAATTAAAAATAGAAAAGAACAACAGATCTATTCAAAAATTATATATTTAGAATCTGCACACAGAGCTCGACAAGCATGTGCAATTTCATCTGCAGTGCACTCGTGGAGCTTATGTGGAACTACTTGTGAAAAACCGAAAGTTACAGCATTTGATGTTTTCTGCCATAAATCAGGCATAAATCAAACCGATCCTCAAGGTGCAATCCGAAGCTAATTCCAAGCCTGCAAGGGCGCCAAAAACAATTTGAATTCAGACACGCGTGTGTGCAAATACGCGCATGAGCAAACACATGCATGCGTGACTG